>OX422222.1:115667108-116910233 GCA_949130495.1 Sambucus nigra | reverse complement strand
ATAAAAAACTGTTTATATCTTATTTAATAAACTATTTTTTATCCTATTTAAAAAAACTTACATTTTTTATTATTATGTTGGGTACATTTCAAAGGTTTTAACTCCTGTCAAAAAATAGAGTAATTCTTCAACTTTGCAAATATAAGAACAATTTAAACTTTAAAAAATAGTTTTTAATTCCATTTTAAAAAACTATTTAAAAAATTTATCTAAAACCTTTTTCTTATTCAATTTTAAAAAAACTGTTTTTATTCTATTTAAAAAAGAGTAATTTTTTAACTTTGAAAAGAAAAAAATGGATAATTATATTTAAGTCCCATTTATTGGGTCAACAAGCTTACAAGTCCTATTGACTTTT
This sequence comes from Sambucus nigra, assembly GCA_949130495.1. Taxonomy (NCBI): domain Eukaryota; kingdom Viridiplantae; phylum Streptophyta; class Magnoliopsida; order Dipsacales; family Adoxaceae; genus Sambucus; species Sambucus nigra. The sequence goes on along the minus strand of OX422222.1, from coordinate 116,909,875 downwards.
CAATAATTCGATAGGTCCTATTACAAATTTTTAGGATTTTTTTTCACAATTTACCCTTTTAAAACCAACTATCCGTAATTTCCTTGAGGAAGTTACATAAGTGGTTGAACTTTTTTTTTTAATCTTTAAACAATCATAACTTTTGATTCACAAATCCGTTTTTCGCAAAATTACTATTTTTGAAATCTGTTCGACGAGATCTATCAAACAAGATCCATGAAGGCTATAAAATTCCAAAAAAAAAATTACACAAACAGTAAACTTTACTGTATGCACTAGAATATGAAATAGTTTTATATATGTGATATTTTCACAAAGAGACAGTAACATTTACTGTGCTAATACTACACAGTATATATATATATATATATATATATATATATATATATATATATATATATATATATATATATATATATATATATATATACATCCGGTGGATCCAAACCCTCTTTTTTCAAAAATACCTTATATTTAAAGGTTCGCGCTAACGGCATCCAATCCTTACCACCATTGTTGGAGCTTCAACGACCTTCGTCAGAGCTCCGATTTGGGGTGGGTAAGGGTGGCATGTGGTGCCGCTGGCGCGGACCTTTGAAAATAGAGACTTTTGAATAAATGGGTTTTGGATCCACCGGAGTATCATGGGGTGCCGCTGGCGCGGACCTTTGAAAATAAGATTGGATAAATGGGATCGGGATCATCTGGAGCGCCAATTTGGGGTGAATAGGGTGGCACAGAACTTTAAAAATAGGAGCATATTGGATATATATATATATATATATATATATATATATATATATATATATAGTTTGTAAAAATGTCATAGATATTAAACTTTATTGTATACACCAGAAAATGAAATAGTTTTATATTTGTGACATTTTCACAAACAATAATATTTACTGTGATAATATATTTATGAAATAGTTTTATATTTATAACATTTTCACAAACAGTAGCATTTACTGAGTTAATATATAATAATATTTTCACAAACAGTAACACTTACGGAGTTAATATTACATAATATATATATATATATATATATATACAGACACACACACACACACACACACACGTAGATCCAAACCACTATTTTTTTTTCAAAATTACCATATTTTTAAATGTTTACGCTAGCGACATTCAATCCCCACCACTACCCACCCCCATTGTTGGAACTTCAACGACTTTCATCAGAGCTATGATTTGGGTTGGTAGTAGTGGCATAGGGTGCCGCTGGTCCGGACCACTGAAATTAAGAGAATATTAGATAAATAGGGTTTGGATCCACCGAAGCTCCGATTTGGGGTGAGTAGGAATGGCATTGAGTTAGGTTTATATCTATAACATTTTCACAAGAATTAACATTTACTGTGTTCATATAACACAGATATATATATATATATATATATATATATATATATATATATATATATATACAAACCTCTTTTTTCTGATATTATCTTATTTTTAACAGTCTGAGCCAGCGGCATCCAATCCCCACCCCCTTTATCGGTGCTCCAACAACCTTCATCAGAGCTCTGATTTGAGGTGGCATGGGATGCCGATGTAACATTTTCACAAATAGTAACATTTATTATTTGTGAAAATATTACAGATATAAACTTAATCCAATGCTACCCCTACTCACCTCAAACTGGAGCGCCGGTGTATCCAAACCCCATTTATCCAATATTCTCTTACTTCCTAAGGTCCGCGCCAGCGGCACTCCATGTCACCCCAAATCAGAACTCTGATGAAGGTTGTTGGAGCTCCGACAATTGGGGTTGGTGGTGTTCGAGATTAGATACCGCTAGCGTGAGGCGTTAAAAATAAGACAATATCAGAAAAAGAGGTTTGGATCCACCGTATATATATATATATATATATATATACACTGTGTTATAACACAGTAAATGTTAACGTTTGTAAAAATATTATAGATATAAACCTAACCCAATGTCACCCCTACTCACTCCAAATCGGAGCGCCAGTGGATCTAAACTCTATTTATCTAATATTCTCTTAATTTCAGAGGTCCGCGCCAGCGGCACCCTATGCCACTACTACCCACCACCTAAATCATAGCTCTGATGAAAGTCGTTGAAGCTTCGACAATTGGGGTGGGTAGTGGTGGGGATTGAATGTCGCTAGCGTAAACCTTTAAAAATATGGTAATTTAAAAAAAAAAAGGTTTGGATCTACCGTGTGTATATATATATATATATATATTAACTTAGTAAATGTTACTGTTTGTGAAAATGTTATATATATATTGTGTAATATTAACTCAGTAAATGTTACTGTTTGTGAAAATGTTATATATATAAAACTATTTCATAAATATATTATCGCAGTAAATGTTACTGTTTGTGAAAATGTCACAAATATAAAACTATTTCATTTTCTGGTGTATACAATAAAGTTTAATATCTATGAATTTTTATAAACTATATATATATATATATATATATATATATATATATATCCAATATGCTCCTATTTTTAAAATTCTGTGCCACCCCTATTCACCCCAAATTAGCGCTCCAGATGATTCTGATCCCATTTATCCAATTTTATTTTCAAAGGTCCGCGCCAGCAGCCCCCATGATACTTCGGTGGATCCAAAGCCCATTTATTCAAAAGTCTCTTATTTTCAAAGGTCCGCGTCAGCGGCACCACATGCCACCCTTACCCACCCCAAATCGGAGCTCTGACGAAGGTCGTTGAAGCTCCAATAATGGTGGTAAGGATTGGATACCGCTAACGCGAACCTTCAAATATAAGGTAATTTTGAAAAAAAAGAGTTTGGATCCACCGTATATATATATATATATATACTGTGTAGTATTAGCACAGTAAATGTTATTGTCTGTTTGTGAAAATGTCCCATATATAAAACTATTTCATATTCTAGTGCATACAGTAAAGTTTACTGTTTGTGTAAATTTTTTTCTTTGGAATTTTATAGCCTTCATGGATCTTGTTGGATAGATCTCATCGAGCAGATTTCAAAAATAGTAATTTTGTGAAAAAGGATTTGTGAATCAAAAGTTATGATCATTTGAAGATTAAAAAAAAAGTTCAACCACTTATGTAACTTCCTCAAGGAAGTTACGGATTGTTGGTTTTAAAAGGGTAAAATTGTGAAAAAAAGTTTCAAAAAATTAGGAATAGGACTTATATGTAAGGAAAAAAATGATGGGACTAGAATCTATATATGAAAGTCTAATAGGATCTAAACGTAAATGCCCCAAGAAAAAAACAGTTTAAGCTATTTTAAAGATTAAATTAACTAACTATTAGTTCAGGTACGAAATTGATCAAATTATATTAATTCAAAGATTAAATTAATCAAATTATTAATTTAAAAAATAAATTAGCCAAACTTATATAATTTAGGGACTGTAAAAATTATTTACTCTTCAAACTATATGTGCAAAGTAGTAGTTCACCGTGTGCCTCATAAACCTAAGGACTGTCATTGAATTATGGAAAATGATATTGGAATCGATTTTTTTATCGAAAGTGAAGATATCGAATTAAGTGGTGAATTTTTATTAATTAGTTTGTGGGGTTCACGTCAATAGGATCAAAGAACCCACCAATAATACACTGTCATATGTGATTTGAGTAAAAAATTCTATTAAAAATTATGTTCCAATGTGATTTGAGTCAAAAATTCTATTAAAAATTATGTTCCAATAGAAATAGAAGTGTTCTTGAATTATAGATACAACTTGGAACTATTCGTTAATATGTTGGAAAGTTTTCAGCTGATCACATTCTTAAACATGTACTCATTGTATATTTTATTTAGGAGTGAGCCTACAGCGACCGAGGTTCCATACTTAAAATTCAAACTTAATGATGTGGCACATGTCACATCATCAACATACACACTTTTTTTTTTTTTTTATCACTCTATAATTTTTTTTTAAAATATAATTTTCAAGTTCTAAAAAAAAATTCAATAAAAAATATAAATGTATATGTTAAAATTATATGTGTTAAAATACAACAGGACAAGACACGGAACCATATTTTTTTTACTTACCACAAACCAATTAAAAAATTTCACAATGCGATATGAATCTTTTATTTTTTAACTAACACGATCACGATCCAAAAAAACCCGATGTGGCATGGAATCGTATTTTTTTTCATACCACTGGCGCGGACCATTTTTTAATATTTTAAAAATAATCTTTTTACTATTTATAAAAAATGTTCTGCGTTAGCGGTATGTATAGGTGATCCGACCAGCTATACATACCGCTGGCGCGAACCAGTTTTTATAATATGTTGGTCCGCGCAAACGGTATGTATAAATGGTCGGACTTCCTTTAAAGAGTTTTAAGAAACACAAAAATTGTTTTAAATGTTGTAAAATTAAAAAAAAATAACTTTAAAATAAAGGGTGCCGCTGGCGCGGACCTTTAAAAATAAGAAAATATTGGGTAAATGGGTATTTGAGGGACTAAACGAGTTACAAATAATTAAAAAACAAAAAAACTATTTTAATAAGAAAGTGGTCTTTAAAATTATTTTTAGCTCATTTCAGATGAGAAACCAATGAAAAAGAAAAAAAAATTATTCGTCGAACTATTTTTGAGTTGAATTTTTTGTATGTGGTATTTAAACATGACAGGTAAAACATAAAAAAATCAACTCAAAATAAAAAATTTAAAATTAGTTAACTGTTTTTTTTATTTGAAAAATATATTTTGAAAATAAATAAATTTGAGGGAGTGTGTTTCTACATGAATTTGGAGTGTGTTTTTAATGATGTGGCAATGCCACATCATTAAGTCCCACTTTTATGTCAAAAAAGCAAGTCCCTCTAATATTTTCCTTTATTTAGTGTTTCTATACAAATGACATCAAACATGTCATGTCATTACAAAAGTTATCATAACACATGTACAAACGTGATTACGTAATGAGTATATCACGATGATTTGAAGGTTAAAGAGCATCAATAGTTAGTGGGGGGAAGAAGTGAAAGAAAATTGTAGATATACAAAAGGTAAACATTCAATGGGGTAAAAGCATCCACGGTGGGTAAGCTCCTTACCGGTAATTTTACATAATGAAAAGTAAATTTATCTATTTTATGGACTAAGCTTTTACAACGATGATAGAGCAAAATTTGTAGTTAATATTTTTAATGAATAATTGATGTTTGTGAGAAATAAAAAAATACTTTTTATGAATAATATTTGTTCGTAAGAATTTTTAGAATCTAATGTTTTTCGTAAATATTCATATATATATTAAAAAATATATATTTATATTTGTTACAAACTTCATTTGTTTGTAGAAATTTTTATGCACAAATGAAGTTCGTAGGAAGCCTTTACAGATTTCGCAGCGGTTCTGCAAATTTGAAGAATCCTTACAAATTCGTGTACGGAATTCGTCCCACTCAACCCACCATTACAACACTGTAAATTTGTTAACTTACCATTTTTCTTGGAGTCTAGCATCCCCATTGTCGATGCTCTAAGTGAAGGAACATATTTTTCAATTAGAATTTGTACTGATTCTTTAAATTTGGAAAATGGTTATAAATTTTTTAAAGAATTGTTACAAATAAATAAAATTCGTAATAAATATGAATGATTATTTTTATTATATATTTGAATTCTTACAAATAGTATTAGTTCGTAACAATTTATACGAATAAATATTGTTCATAAAAAATATTTTTTTATTTCCTACAAACAATATTAATTCGAAGGAACTATTTTTCAAATTTGTAAAGCCTCCACCATTTGTGTATTTGATCGTTGAAAGAAAGGTAAACCTAACCTTGATTCTCGAAATTTATCAATTTTGAGCATCCACTCTTAAGAGGTAGTAACAATGAACACATGCATTAAGGGAAAAAGATTAAGACTTTCCTATTTTAAAGAAATATTTTTGCACGTCATAAATGAAAATCAACATCTTACCTTTTATATTTTGACTCAATATTTTTCTAATACTTCAATTGTTTCAAATTTAGAATTTCTATTCATTTTTTATATAAATAAATATTCACCCAATCAATAATAATAATAATAATAATAATAATAATAATAATAATAATAATAATAATAATAATAATAATAATAATGAATACTTGATCACTATCATAAAATAAGATTCATCAATTTATAAAAAAATAATTTACTAATTTGAGACAACAAAACAAAAAATAAACTCTCAACTCAAATATCTCTCTCAAATGATGTAAGCTTACAATTATGCCTGGTAATATAAACAATTAGGGTCCGTTTGATAGACCACATGGCAAATGTGGTAAATGGTGGCAAATCACAAATTTGCCCACTATTTTGTGTGTTTGATGACCATTATTTGCCATGGAAAATTTTTCATGGATACCCATGCTCACATACAAATTTTCCATCATTTTTCCACTTTTGTTGGCAAAATTTGCTTACCTATATAGCAAAGCAAAATTTCTCCACAAATTTGCCATCCTTTTTAAAAATATTAAAAAACTATTTTTTGTTTGTTAAAAACTTTTTTTTTTAAAAGAAACGTTTTTTTTCGTAAAAATTAATTTTTCTGTTTTAAAAACTGTTTTTCCGTTAAAAAAAAAGTTTATATTTTGTTAAAATCGTTTTTTTAAAACTGTTTGTTTGTTTGTTAAAATTGTGTTTATTTTGCTAAAAACAGTTTTTTTCGTTGAAACTGTTTTTTTTTTGTTTGTTAAAAACTGTTTTTTTGTTACAAGTGTTTTTTCTTTACAAAAAATCATTCTAAACTGTTTTTTTGTTAAAAGTCTTTTTATTGTTAAAAACTGTTTTTCTAAATAAATATTTTTTTCCGTAAAAATTATTTTTTTTGTTGTTAAAAACTGTTTTTTCGTTAAAAAATGTTATTATTTTGTTAAAATCATTTTTTTAACTGTTTGTTTGTTTGTTAAAACCGTTTTTATTTTGTTAAAAACTGTTTTTTTTACAACTGTTTTTCTTTAAAAATAAAATCGTTCTAAACTGTTTTTTTTTTTGTTCAAAGTGTTTTTATTGTTAAAAACTGTTTTTCTAAATAAAAGTTTTTTTCCCATTAAAACTGTTTTTTTTTTCTGTTTAAACTGTTTTTTTGTTAAAACATTTTTGTTTTTGTTAATTTTTCTTAAAAATTTGTTTTTTTTGTTAAAACTTTTAATTTTATTAAAAACTGTTTTTTTTGTTCTAAACTGTTTTTTGTTTTTATTTTCCATCAATGCTATCAAACAACTCATTTTTGTTACCTAGAAAACTAATCATATCAAACAATCTTATGTGGCAAATTATAAGATTTGCCCTCACAAATTTTGCCACGACAAATTTTATTATGAAAAAATTTGTCATGCTCTTCATTTGCCCACTTTTATATCAAACGGACCCTTATGAAAATGACTATATACTTTATTAATCTTATCGTTTGTAATAGTAGTGGCCCATCAATGATAAACAAATCTATCTAATCGAAAGGAAATGCTGGTGTCATCCTAATTTGACATGTGAAGGGACCCAGCGACATTTGTTGTTTCTGTATGAAGATAGGTTTATTCAAGCACTAAGATTCCGAACATATTAATGTATCATATTTAAAGCTAAATAAGAGGTTCGGTTCCACAAAGTGATGTTGGAACCAAAGCTCACCCAACCAATAAACACCCACAAATTCAACTCAAGTGCAAGAGGCGGCACTTCACCTTCGTTGCATGATAAGACACAACAATGGTGATTTACAGTGAGAGGCTCCAACGAGGTTCTTAAACGAGGACTTTGAATCAAATTTATAATACGATAAAAATTAATATATTTAAGAAAATTTTATTTTAAATCACAAAACTTTTAGAAAATATTTTAAAAGTATCATAGCTTTAAAATATTAGAAAAAAACTCGCCAAATTTTGATCTAGTCTCAATCCTGGTATCAGCGCTAAAGCGCTCCTTTCATACCTAAATAGTAAAAAAATTTAATGACTTTAAAATTTATCATCTGCATTTACAAAGATAATTTGAAACCATCCAGACTATTAACTTTTACCCATAACTGATTTATATTCAGAAGGTTGCTTAACCTCACACATAGACGGTTGTTCACACGTTGAACATATCCGAGCAAAACAGTCATACAGTAGACAAGTCACTGACAGTGCTATTAATAGCATAATAGACCAAACTAAGTGTATACTCCTTATTTTAAGACAATTATTTAAAGACTCTCAAACCCTAGAAACATAGATAAAAAATATATCTAAAAGAATACAAGAAATAGATAATTAAATCCCAATAGACATTCTACAAGTATTACAAGCTATAAATATTAAGACTAACCACATAGAAGTCCTTAACAAAGACATTTTAGAAAATAAAACTTTGACAAATAAAATCAAGAAAGTGAGTTAATTAAACTCACCAAGGAACAAGCTAAGCTTATCCCAAGAGTAGACAATTATCTTCATAATGGAAATAGTTAGATCAAACTGGAATGAGGTACTGAAAACCTCTTCATTTAGACTTTAGCAGATTTTTACCAAAGAATTCTAAAAAAGATAAATGATGATAGATTTTATTATAAGATAAATGAAAATGAGATTACTAATGCTGCTAAAGCATCAAGACTTATACTAGAAAGATTAAATTCAATCTTAACCTCAATAGCAGCCTCACAAGACTACAATAGCTTTGTTAAAGACTTACAATTAGATTTAAAGGCTAAGACAAAAGGATTAATCACCTTCTATACAGACTTCGTTAAATTTCAACAAAATTTAGAAAATTATCCTAACAATATGGAAAGCCATAACCTATCCAAAATGGATAGCATTGTTAATGAACTTAGACTAAACATGTCCCAAGCAAAAGAAAAATATGAAGAAATTATGGAAGGAATTAAGTTTATATATAATAAACGTTCACAAGCAGAATTTGACTCTCCTTTTATTCTAACTCGCTTCGATAAAATTGAAAAAATCGTAGAAGTTATAGAAACTAGAATAACACAAAAAATTGTGCAACAACAAAAAAAAGATAATGAAGTAAAAGACTACATTGCAAAGATTAGTAATTCTCTTGAGCATAATGAAGATATCACTGAAAATGCTAGAAAAGAGAATAAAATCTTTAAAGAAGAAATCCTTAGACAGATAAAAAGACAAAAGAATTACTCAGACTCTTTATAAAGAATTGAGAAAAGACTTGAACAAAAACAGGTAACCACCTGTAAATTTAGAGAATCTCCTTATATAGAATCTAAGTAAGGAAAGACCATAATTAGAAGAATCATAAATGATGGATTAGATAAGACTAGTAAGATAGATAGACTTATCCCAAACATTGGACATAGTAATTTTATGCTCCAAAGACTTAAAGATTCATCCTCCAATGTTAGAATATGGTGAAAGAAAATAAATTTCACCAATCCTCTTCAGCGGAAAGAATGGGGTGAAGTTGACTGGAAAATTATAGAAGACTCCATACATAATGGACAACTTCCAGAAGTAAGATACATAAACTTATGTAAAAAAGGAGCCATGCCCTAGACTCATAATTATTACATGACTTATTATTATAGAAATCATGTGTTAGACAAGTCTTATACCGAGCTTCAAGTTTTTGACCCATAATGGCTAAGATCAAGAGGAGCTGATAGAAAATTCCAGTTCCTAACCTTTGGACTCTTCCAAGAAAGAATCCAATGATTTCATAGACCTCAAAATAATATCAACATATTATGTTTTTTAATAGATAAAAGATGAAAATATTTTCAGAAAAGCCTTATTGGGATAGTCTAATTAGAAATATCAGTTAACATTGGATACTTCAATGTTATTCCAGCATTTACAGTAACCGTAGGCATAGACAAATATTTTAAATTAATTTTATATGCTAGTGGCTATGAAGACTATATTATCCTAGATGCTAATATAAATATAGAATTTCAAAGCTATGTGAAATTTTTTGAATTTTCATATGAAGGAATGAAATCGGAAATTCCTAGCGGTAGACATAATGAAGACATATTAGTTAGAACCACTAATTCAAACTACAATCATACTTACAGTATTAGAAATACTGGACCTATGAAAGAAAAAGTTAAGACTCTTTGGCAATTGTCAGAATTTCAAGAAACTAAGACTATACAGAATAAACCTTTGTTTATTAATCAAGACGATGTCACTGGAAATGTAACTATCCAGTTTGCCCCCCTATGATTACCAATAAGAATATCCACACTAAAGAAATTAGATTTAGAAATATGGGGGAAGCCATAATCAATGATCCTATAAGAGGAGAATATAGTAGCAAAGCTAGCTCTCATTTGTTAAGATAAGCTCCAATAGTTAGACTTAAAAAAGATAATTTGAATAAAAAGACGGAGTTAGAGAAAAAGCTAGAATACAAAACTTTGGACATGAATCCTTGGAATTGGATATGAAGATATTTAAAGAATATCTTAACAGAAATCATTATGTTAGATTCCAAGATAGAGATAGATTTAATATGATAGCCCAAGACCATATATTAAAATCAAAAGAATATAAGAATACTAAAGAACTACTTAGAAACTTGTGACTAATGGAAGAATGAGAAGAAAGATTAATGCCAGCTACACAGGTAAGTCCGAGTAAGCAAGAAATAGAAACTAGTAGTAGGCTAAATGATTCTCCTAGATGTGACACTATACTTATTCAATACAATGGGTGGCCAGCCCTATACTAAAATAAAACAAGAATCTCAAGTGTATCATTATCAGCATCAACGGTCGAATATAAAAATATAGCCCGTAACCACCTTATATAAAATAAACAGGTGCCAAATTTTTTCCTTTTTATGTAGTGTACCGATAATAAATTAGTCATATACTCCCGAGCATAAACATAATACACAAATAAGAGACAAGATCAATACCATGCTATGATTAGTCATATAAAAGAATATTCCTAAATATACTGTCGGGCAACAGACCATACAATAACAAGAGACAAATTTATAAGAGATAAGCATATATGACCTTTGGGTATACACAACCGATTTATAATTACGGATTCTTAACTAGATTACAAAAAGAGTTGCGTCTATCACAAAAGTCTTCTAACATCCCGCACATGCTACAGCTCCCCAAAACTCTGGAACAGATAACCATCATTGGCGTCCTTGCGGAGGAACACCTAATAAACACAATATATAACAAGAGAAAGGATATAAACGGGCCAGAGCACTGGGTTTGAAAATAGTTGTAGCAAGTGAATTAAATGCATGATAATTATATATGCAAAATTTCATAATTGAAGTCGAGTCGCACTCTCTTGAGACTCAACCTCACCTCTCAGCTACAACGCACACCTAAATATATGAAATAAATCTTAAATTAAGCTACCCCAATTCAATCTACAGATAATACCCCCTCAAGCCTATGTGTAATAGCCATTAGCATGACTATATCATAAAATAATCATTAAAAGACATGCTTATAAATTAAACAAATTCATTTACCCCATGTACTGATGACCAAACATTTCCCCACTTCCAACATAGCTCTAGGTTTCGTGTGTGGGACGTCTCGTAAGAGAAATCCAGATAAGGAACCCCCCAATACACTATTACCTAACATTGTCAGTCGTGGAAATCCGTTAGTCCCTCAGCCCATAGCACGTACTCTTAAATTCCCGACTACTGGCATAAAAGCATACTTATCCACTCTCATGCTAAAAAGGCAACACATAACACACACATCGTACGAGTATAGGGAAATGCATAACACATATTGTACATGTACACAAACATTCTCTACAATGCTATCATCTTTCAGGGAATTACTCACTTATCATCCTGGGTTACTAGTGGTCGGTCGCTCACACCGACTTGGTATAGAACCAATTCACAAGCCAATGGATTCACTCACATCGCGCAACTTCCCATGATAGCACTAGAGGGGTATGTACCACATAATATATATATATCATACACACCAAATATACATGTACGTCATATATACAAACCTTCACATATTAGAACGTATATATTATTAATCCTAGTTATATGTAAATATCGCACCTTACGCTAGATAATGATCCACATAATCTTTTCAAGTTCATATTATAATTTACTTTCTTACTTGAATATTGATAATCAATCACACCTATGATTCTTGCTCAAATTTTCCTTCGTTAAGGACCCACGAACTCTCACTCATTATCCCGTAACCCTCCTCGAAAGAATCCCCACTCCTTGGAGGATTTACAAAATGGAACAATATAATACTCACTTAAATCTACCTCTATAATAGCCCCAAACTAGCCCCTCCATTGAGTCATAACATACCCCCATTAGGTTCCATAAACATATTTACCAAATAATATTGGAGGGTTCCTAAGTATTTAAAATCAACTGGAGAGGAATAAAACAAGGATTTACCAGCTGCAGTGACCGAACCGGACCAAAGGTCCCCAAAAACGAACCGGTCCGGTTCCTTCAAATTGATAGAAAACTTTTAATCACCGGACCAATTCGATATCCCTTGAAAAAGAACCGGTCCGGACTATACAGTTCTTGAATCCTACGAAATCTTCTTACTTCTCCAACAAACCCTTCTTCTATAATATTTCAACATCATAAATCACCCAAAATATGAACTCCACCACTTCTACACCTTCAAACCCATATACACACAGCAAAGGGAAAACTTCAACACAAAAGTCTAGTGAATAACATTTATATCTAACATTACCAAAATATTTCCACAAATTATGAAATAAATCACACAAATAAGCATTTAGCAAGTTAATCCACTTGTGTAAGGACACAAGTCTCCGATTGAGTCTTAATGTAGTGTTAGCTCAATTTCGAATAAAAAAATTTGAGTCATAGGATAGTGTTCTTGTGTATCCTTCAAGCCTATGACAAGTTTGAGTTGAAGACGTTGTAGCCTACTTATCAAGAGAAATCATTGCCGTGTTTCAGTGCCATATTTCACGTCATCAACATCATATTTCAAGTCTCCAAAGGTATGAATGCTTTTATATATTTGTAGGAGACTTGGAATAATTTTATAATGGGTGTAATTTTATTTTAAAATGATTTTTATTTTTAGAAGGTTATTTTAGAACATTGTACAAAAAGTTTTTGGGCTTAAAACGAAATTTGACATTTCTGTCGCTTCATTCGATATTGTCGTTCGAACGAAACTCGTTCAAACGAGAATGTCGTTCAAACGAGTTTGTCAACGAATTTTCCCAATTGTCCTCTAAAACATCGCCAGATAGTTCATTCGAACGAGACTTCGCTCGAACGAAAATCTCGTTCGAACGAGATTTTCGACTAAAAAATATTTTGGCAGTTTTTGGCAGTTTTCTCCATGCTCCCACTTCTTTTGTCCCACTAACTTTTGCCAGATTTAATATGTGCGGGAACCAACTTTGAAAAACCAACTTTTTCATCTTCTACAATCTCTAGAGAAAGTTTTTTTTAGAGTTTAATTCCTCTATGAAAAATTTCATGTTTTGAGTGTTTGTTTTTCAAGAAAATTCTTAAACATTTTTGTTTACACCCATATTAGTTTATTCTAAGTACCACACACACACACACACACACACACACACACACACACACACATATATATATATATATATATATATATATATATATATATATATATATATATATATATTTTCATGGAGTTTGTTTGGCACCGGGTTCACTTTTTTACCTAAAAAGAAAAGATATTGGGTTTACTTCTATATCCCATAAAGAAGAAGTTCGTTGTTTTGCTGCGGCATACTCACACAGTGAAAGGCATTGTGCGAGGGTTGACGGTTGTTCTAAAAGCTTCATTGGTGGATTCTAAGGTTCCGGTGGATTCTCAGATTATCGACTATGTAGATTTTGGTACAAAAAGACGCATCAGGGGCTTGAAGGGAGTCGAGTCGAGTTGAGTAAGTCATTTGTCTTGTACTTGTAAAAATACCATACTTAGTGGACTTAAGGCTAGGGCCGTCCGAGGTTTTTTCCCGTTGTGGGTTTTTCCTCATACATCGCGGCATAGTGTGTTTGAATTTATTTTATATTGCAAATCACCTAGGACGCATGCTTAGGACCAAAAGATAAAATATGGTTTAATTCGTTATCTTGTTTAAATTGGTGCTACAATTTAATTTGGCTAAAATTTAAGTTAATTTAATTCAAGTCAAAAAATTAATTTATTAAATTTGGTGTGGCCTAATTTGGTAATATTGAAAATATTGTATAGGAAAATTTTAGGACTTGTGTTAAATTAATTTTGGGCTAAAGTAAATTTCTCATAGTTAACTTCAAGCGCTATTTTTGTTTGTGAGAAAATCTAAAAATTGGTTTGTGTGAATTTTGTGTACGTGTGTGTGTTCACCATAATTCACTTATTCAAGTCAAATTTTAATTTTATTTTTATTTTTATAAATTAAAATTTGTGTTTAATTTAATTTTTCATCTTTCTAAGAAAAGAAAATCAAGTAAATTTGGAAAATCAAATTGTTGTGTTGAACCATCTTTATTCTGCATTTAAAAGGAAATTATATTTGAAATTTTTTAAATTGGGGGTCATCATTCCCAACAAGTGGTATGAGAGATGGAGCACTAATTTATTGCATTAAGTTCATTTTATATATTTTTGGTTAAAGATGTAATTTTTCCCATTTTCTAAATTTCCTATTTTCGATGGTTCTAATTTCTCATATTGGAAAGCTCGTATGCGTTCGACACTTAGGTCTCTAGATGAGATGGTTTATTGTCAGTCGTTATAGTGTGGTCCCCACCTACACATTTGGTAGATAATGAGCGTGTTCCCAAACCCACAGAGAAATGGAGTGAGAATAAATTTAAACTTGCAAATTTTAATTCCCGTGGTTTAAATGCATTGTTTAGCGCGGTCACACCAGATTAATTCCGACGCATTATGACATGTGAAACCGCTAAAGAAGCTTGGGATATCTTACAACTCACGAGGGAACTAGTTCCATAAAAGCTTCTAAACTCCAAAACCTCACCACTCAATTTGAAACCATCAAAATGAATGAAAAAGAAACATTTGATGAATTTTATGCTAGACTTTCCGATATAGTTAATTCATCTTTTAATTTGGGAGAGAAAATACCCGACGACCAAGTAGTAAAGAAAATTTTAAGGTCCCTACCCGATAGATTTATTTCTAAGGTGGCCGTTTTAAACTCTTTACCCACTTTAGCCTCTACGAAATTAGAAGAGCTCGTAGGTTATTTACAAACCTATAAACTAGACATGTTTCCCTCCAAAACTGAAAAGAAAATAGATAAGGGCATTGCCTTAAAAGCCCGAAAGGAGGAAAAACAAGTAGTAGAGAGTGAAAGTGATAGTGACTCGAAAGATATGGCTATGTTTGCTCGTAAGTTTCGTAAATTTCTTAAATTTAACAAAGATAAATTTAAAAATAATTTTAAGAAATTTGAAAAATCTAAGCATGACAAAGCCGAAAAGATCCCTAAAATTCCTAATGAAAACCTTAATAGGGACGAGTCAAAGAGGTGTTACGGCTGTGAGGGTTATGGCCATAGGGCTTTTGAGTGCCCCACTAAACTAAGGAAAGAAGGTAAACAACCAATTTCATATAATGCTACCCTTAGTGATAGTTATAAGGAAGAGGGACCCGCTTCCCCCATTGAGCACAACTTTGTCGCGTTCATGGCTAGTCATGTGAGCACCGATAATGAATCTTTCCATGAAGATATACAAATACATGACACTTCCAAGGCCTTTGTTTGTGAAGCTATAAAAGATTATAGTAATGAGAGTGGAGAAGAAAGAGAGAGTGAAAGTGAAAATGAGGTTGATGTGAGTGAACTTCAATTTGCATTTCAAGAATTATATGAAGAATCTATTAAATTAAAAAGAGAAAATTTGAAGTTAGAAGTTGGTTTGAAAGAGCAGGTCGAGGTCATTAATAAGAGTTCTTTAGTGGAAGACCTTAGGACGCGTGAGAGAGCTCTTCTTGAGAAGCTTGGATATGTAGAAGGCAAGATAGATAGCCTTAAAGGTTTAATGAAATCATTGAAAAATGAGCTTCTCACGTTCGAAGAGCGCAATGTTTTATTAGAGTATCAAATTATAGATTTAGAAAATAAACTAAAAGACTCTAGTAAAGTCAAATTTGATTTGGAGTGTTGTTCGGAGAAATTAGATAAAATATTAGGAACGGTCCAAATTAAAAATGGCACGTGTGGTTTAGGCCTCAATACTTGTAATGAGTCAACTCATAAATCCAAAACCAATGTTTTAGGAGAATCACCTAGGAAAGCCTTTAGAGATCAATCCTTAGGTACCAACTTTCGACGTGTTTTTACTTGTTCACACTGTGGTCGAAAAGGTCATCTTAGAAAATTTTGTTTTGATCTTAAACAAAGTCCTAGAAAATATCAACTTAAGGCAACCGAGGTAGCCAAGATTCCTACACCCCGAGATCGTCATTCATCATTAGTTTGGGTTAAGAGATCCGACTTGGTAGCTTTACAAAATAGGATTTTTGATTCTCATTTACTTTCACATGCTTCCTCCCTTGCTAAATCTAAAGGTTGAATGTGTTAGTTGTTTGCATACTTTAGCTTTTGTGCTTCATGCTATATTATCATGTTAATTGTATGCTTGTTTATCATTTTCTAGTCATTGCTTTATCTCATATCTCATGCTAGAATTATGATTTTTGTTTATCTTTTGTATTATATTTAGTTTAGTTTGCATTAAATGAAAAATACAAAAAGATTTTTATTTATCATTTAAGTTTTACCTTTTCATAATTTAGGCTTAATGAAAAATATAAATGATTTTTGTTTGTCTTTTGAGTGAATATTTTTCTTTGTTTGGTTAAAAACTTTAAAAACTCAAAAAGATTTTTTTCTTTGTATGTATTTTAGTTTGACACACTTTATGTGGCATATACTTGTGTTTGAATCCCTTCTTTTTTCGCTTCCATGTGGCTAGAACTTTTGGTTAAGATTGTCAATCCTTAAAATGTTCTTTACCATGCTTACATGGAGTAGTTGGATTTTGTGTTGCTATAATGGATTCTATTTTTATATGCCTCAATTCACACATGCACAAGCTCACTTGAAATTTTAACTTCACATGTATATTTGAGCTTTGTGAGGTGTTCTCCTACCAATCTAGTCATCTATGTATTATGTGACCTAGGATGACTAGTGCATGTTAAAATCCGTTGCACGTGAGATTTGTGTGAGATATAAAAATGATATATATAAATGTGCACGGGGAAGGGCTCTGAAAGGATATAATCCTTTACGAGTTAGCCACAATTTACTTGGACCTAAAATAAATACGTGGTTCAAAGGCCTAAAAGAATAACGGCATTAAAAGAAAATATTTGCCAAGGCATATTTTGTTTAGTTGATTTATTCATACAAAAGATTAAACTATATATGCATATTTTGAGGGATATTGGATGGTATATCAACGGTTTGCACAATGTACGTTTATCCTAGTTGTTCTTTTAATGTCATGACTCTATTGGTATCATCAAAATTCTAGGCTTATGTGTATTGTGTATGTTTGTTCATTGAGTTCAATCTATACTATCACATGAGGTTATATTCAAATGAGATAAAGTTATGCAATCACATGAGAACTCCGTGAGCATATTTTAAGCGATTGGGTCGAAATTTAATTATTTCTAGTTCACACCCTACACTTTCGTTTCCATATGACATATTTTTTTCATACGAGTGTGAAAAGATTATTGTATTTTGTGTCATGTATGGTGTCTATACCTATATATATGTGCATGTGCGTTCGTGATATTCATTATGTCTATGGTTTTTTGTTTTATCTTTGCCTTGCTTTCAAGTCCATCTATGCTTCTAATTCATATTTGGTATCTATCTTGTTGCATATTATTGTTGATATCACATGCTTAGTATCTTATGTATCACATTGGTATCATTTTTTGGATCTTCGTTGTTATCCTTTATTATTTGTATAGATTAGTTATGATTTTGTTGTCCATATGCTTTCATGCTCATATCACTTTAAGCTTCATCGTGTTTAAATTAGTTCTTTTATCCTTTGTCTATCCCTGAACAAATTGGGGGAGAATGATAGGGGGAGAAATGCTATCTAATCCTATTGTAATCGTATCTTAGTTTTGGGAGATTTATCTTAGGGGGAGAGGTCTTTCTAAGTAGGTTATTTATTTGATAAAGGGGATAATTAATTTAAGGGGAGTAATTATTTTAATTGCATTTAATATTTTGATATTCCCTTTGCGTTTATTGTTTGCTTAAGTGTGCAGGAATTATATTTAGCGGCAACCTTTCATCGACAAAGCTATTCATCCTTGGGTTTGAGTCAAGCTATGTATTTTTCTTATTTTGTGTGGGATGTTTTTGAGTCTGGTAGAGTATGACGGCCCTTTAGGATTTTATTTTGGCTTTTGTCCCGGAATAGCCAAAGGGAGAGATTTGTAAGGACACAAGTCTCCGATTGAGTATTAATGTAGTGTTGGATCAATTCTGAAAAAAAACATTTGAGTCATAGGATAGTGTTCTTGTGTATCCTTCAAGCCTATGACAAGTTTGAGTTGAAGACGGTGCGGCCTACTTATCAAGAGAACATCATTGCCGAGTTTGAGTGTCATGTTTCACGTCATCAACATCATATTTCAAGTCTCCAAAGGTATGAATGCTTTTATATATTTGTAGGATACTTGGAATAATTTTATAACGGGTGTAATTTTATTTCAAAATGATTTTTATTTTCAGAAGGTTATTTCAGAATTTTGTATAAAAAGTTTTTGGGCTTAAAATGAAATTTGACCCTTTTGTCACTTCGTTCGATTTTGTCGTTCGAACGAGTTTTTCGTTCAAACGAGAATGTCGTTCGAACGAGTTTGCCAACGATTTTTCCCAATTGGCCTCTGGAACATCGTTAGATAGGTCATTCGAACGAAAATCTCGTTCGAACGAGATTTTCAGCGGGAAAATATTTTGGCAGTTGTCTCCATGTTCCCACTTATTTTGTCCCACTAACTTTTGCTAGATTTAATACGTGCGGGAACCAACTTTGAAAAAAAAACTTTTTCATCTTCTACGATCTCTATAGAGATTTTTTTTTAGAGTTTAATTCCTCTATGAAAAATTTCATGTTTAGAGTGTTTGTTTTTCAAGAAAATTCCTAAACACTTTTGCTTACACCCACATTAGTTTTTACAAGTACCATATATATATATATATTTTTTCTTGGAGTTTGTTTGGCACCAGGTTAACTTTTTTACCTAAAAAGAATAGAGGTTGGGTTTACATCAATATCCCATAAAGAAGAAGTTTGTTGTTTTGATGCGGCATATTCACATAGTGAAAGGCATTGTGCGAGGGTTGACGGTTGTCCTAAAAGCTTCATTGGTGGATTCCATGGTTCCGGTGGATTTTGAGATTATCGACTAAGCGGAGGTTGGTACAAGAAGACGCATCAGGGGCTTGAGGGAGTCGAGTCGATTTGAGTAAGTCATTTGTCTTGTACTTGTAAAAATACCATACTTAGTGGACTTAAGGTTAGGTTCATCCGAGGTTTTTTCCCGTTGTGGGTTTTTCCTAGTACATCGCGGCATAGTGTGTTGTGAATTTATTTTATCTTGCAAATCACCTTGAACGCATGCTTAGGACCAAAAGATAAAATATGGTTTAATTCGCAATCTTGTTTAAATTGGTGCTGCAATTTAATTTGGCTAAAATTTAAGTTAATTTAATTCAAGTCGGAAATTTAATTTGTTAAATTTGGTGTGGCCTAATTTGGTAATATTGAAAATATTGTGTAGGCAAATTTTAGGACTTGTGTTAAATTAATTTTGGGCTAAAAGTAAATTTCTCATAGTTAACTTCAAGCGCTATTTTTGTTTGTGAGAAAATCCAAAATTTGGTTTGTGTGAATTTTGTGTGCATGTGTTTGTTCACCATAATTCACTTATTCAAGTCTAATTTTAATTTTGTAATTTTGTTTTTATAAATTAAAATTTGTGTTTAATTTAATTTTTCATCTTTCTAAGAAAAGAAAATCAAGTAAATTTGGAAAATCAAATTCTTGTGTTAAACCATCTTTATTCCGCAATTAAAAGGAAATTATATTCGAAAATTTTAAAATTGGGGGTCATCATTCCCAACAACTTGCCTCAAAGATGTAGGGTCTGATTCTTCCTCAAAGTCACGGATTGTTCAAGATTTCCAAAGTTCTAAAGCTTTGTCTTCTCTTTCTCTTCTTCTCACGTTTTCTCTCAAATGGGTTTTCGATTAATTGAGATTAATTAACTCTCTTAAGCCTAATAACCCATATTATTATTTATCCCAACCTTAAATAATAATACATAAATAAAATTACTCATATACCCCAATCCGAGTCAAACTAGTAAAAAAGATCATGAAACCCAAATAAAAAACCCAGGGCAATTATTTTGACTTTCTCGGGCCTTCCGGAATCAACCATGCCTTCCAAATTAACATCCGAGATTCTGAATATAAAACCATCTCCTAACCTCGTATAACTCACTCAAATATGCCCCGGTTGAGAAATAAATAATTTTCGTTGCTGATACACACATATACGCCGAAATTTCACGCAAGAAATTCTATTTACTAAGTCACAATAGTAAATGTTAAATTTGCATAAATATTAACTATTCTACCCAAATCAATATTTATGTTAAATCCTTATTTTAATTCTCAATTATATTAAATCACCCACACCCGATAATTTAATATGAAAAATATAAATACACGAAAGTGAGGGTATTACATACTCCCCCGCATACAAAGGAATTTCCTCCTCGAAATTGAGACATACCTTAAGGAAAGAGGTAAGGGTACATGGCTCCCATATCGTCATCTCGTTCCCACGTTGACTCATATGTGTTATGGTGCCCCCATTAGACTCGAATTAAAGGCACTACTTTCGATCGTAGCCTATGCTCACTACGGTCTAAAATGGCAACTGGTCGTTCTTCGTACGAGATATCAGGTTGCAATTAAATTTCCTCCAATGTAACATACCAATGAGCCCCCTAACATCTTTTATACTTCTTCAAGGATGAAACATGGAAAACATCATGGATTCTTTAAAAATGTTCAAGCAAGGCTAGTCTATAAGCCACAGGACCAATTCTTTTAATAATTGGAAAAGGCCCTACGTACCTCGGTGCAAGTTTTCCTTTCTTTCTAAACCTCAAAATACCTTTCGTTGGAGAAACTTTTAACAACACTTGGTCTCCTATTTCAAACTCCACATACTTGCGATCCGCATCAGCATAAATTTTATGTCGGTCTTGCGCAACGCCTATACGGTTATGAATTAACTCAATCTTTGCTGAAGTATCTTGAACCATCTCTGGTATGAGAAGGTTATTGTTGCCGACTTCCAACTAACACGCGGGTGAATGACACGGGTGTCCATACAATGCCTCGTAAGGTGCAATACCTATCGTAAACTTTAATGAATTATTATAAGCAAATTCTACCAACGGTCGGTATTGCTCCCAACTTCATCCAAAATCTAACATACACATCTGTAGCATGTCTTCCAACATTTAATTTACTCCCTCCGTTTGCCCATAGGTTTGGGGATGGTATGTCGTACTCAACCTCAATTCGGTCCTAATGGCTTCCTGAAAACTCTATTAAAAATGGGAGACAAGGATTCTATCTTGATCAGACACAATATTGATCGACACTCCATGCAACCTCGTAATTTCTAAAATATAGAGCTGAGCATACTGTGATGTCATAAAATCCGTCCTCACCGGTAAAAAGTGTGCTGATTTCATCAAACGATTCACAATGACCCAAATGAAATCATGGTTATGCTAAGTCATTGGTAACCCTATGACAAAATCCATGGAAATGATTTATCATTTTCATACCGGAATTTCCAATGGCTGTAACATTCCAGGAGGTCGCTCGTGGTCCACTTTCACTAACTGACAAGTGGTGCATTTAGGGACAAATTCAGCTATGCCCCTTTTCATACCGGCCCACCAGTATTACCGTCGCACATCCTGATACATCTTATCTCGACCAGGGTGAATAATAAATTTCAACCCGTAAGATTCTGACATAACAGTCTGTCGTAAATCGAAATCTTTCGGGACTACCAACCTACCATTAAAACACAATCCACCCTCAGAACTAATGGAGTTGGATTTTGATCCCTCGGTCAGTAATTTCTGTACTATGACCTTATGATTCGTATCTTCAAATTGTTCTTTCACCACCCTCATCACCATCTTGGGTGTGACTAAAAACACTGCCATACAAGCCCTGGATACAACATCATCCTGACGAAGTTCCTTCTACTTGTGTTTCTATACCTCTGCCAATTGCCCAGTGGGTCGACGACTCAACGCATCAGCTATTATGTTAGCCTTTCCCGAATGATATTGGATATCGAACTGATAATCCTTTACAAACTCCAATTACCTACGCCGCCTCATATTTAGATCTTTTTGGATGAACAAATATTGCAACAACTGTGGTCCGTGAAAAGTCTAAACTTCTCCCCTAAGAGATAATGCCTCCAAATTCTCAATGCAAGCACTACTGCAGCTAATTCCAAGTCATGAGTAGGATAATTAAGCTCATGGGGTTTGAGTTTATAAGATGCATGCGCAATTGCCCTCTGCTCTTGTTGAAGCACAAACCCTAATCCCCAGAGATATGCATCCGTAAAGACTAAATATTACACTCCCACTTTAGGCAAAGCGAGAACGGGTGCCAACGTCAACCTGTCCTTTAACTCATCAAAGGCTAATTGACAGGAATCATCCTACATAAACTGGACTCCCTTTCGGGTCAAATTCATCAAAGGGCCGACAATCTTTAAAAATCCCTTTATGAAACGATGATAAAAGCCTGCCAAACCCAAGAAACTTATAATCTCCGTCGATGTCATGGGCTGACCCCACTCCCTCACCGCTGTAACTTTACTTGGGTCGACAAAAATACCCTTCTCTGACATGATATAACCTAAAAACTGCACTTCTCGCAACCAAAATCCACATTTCTCGAACTTAGCATATAATTGATGGTCCCGTAATGTCTGAAGAACCATCCTCAAATGTTCGGTATGTTCGCCCTCCATCCGAGAATAGACCAAAAGAGCATCAATGAACACAATTACAAATTGGTCCAAGAAATCTCGAAAGATCCTATTCATCAGATTTATAAAGACTTCAAGCGAATTTGGTAACCCAAAGGGAATAATAAAGAACTCATATGATCAGTATCGGGTCAAAAATGAAGTCTTAGAAATATACTTCTCCCTAATATGAAGTTCGTGATACCCCGTACGCAAATCTATCTTTG
Source organism: Sambucus nigra (assembly GCA_949130495.1). NCBI lineage: Eukaryota > Viridiplantae > Streptophyta > Magnoliopsida > Dipsacales > Adoxaceae > Sambucus > Sambucus nigra. The sequence continues at coordinate 116,886,507 of OX422222.1, read as the reverse complement.
AGAAGTAAGAGGGTCCTCTCAACTGATCAAATAAATCATCAATACGAGGTAATGGGTACTTATTCCTAATTGTCACCTTATTCATTTCTTTATAATCTACACATAACCGCAGAGAACCGTCCCTTTTCTTCACAAATAACATAGGGGCTCCCCAAGGTGACGTATTTGGACGAATGAAACTTTTTCCCAAAAGCTGTTGGATTTGGTCTTGTAATTCCCTTATTTCCACAGGAGCCATATGGTATGGAGCTCACGCAATTGGCCTAGTCCCCGACGCTAAATCTATAACAAACTCGATCTTGCGACTCAGAGGTAAGCTTGGAATCTCCTGAAAAATGTCTGCAAACTCTCGAACCACTGGAATCGAATCTAAGGAAATATACACTTCCTGCGAAGTCTCCTCCTCGATATAGTACAAATGGGTGCTTAGACCTCCCTCCGGTAGAGGCATAGCAACAAGAAACATTTCCTGGACAGGAATAGAAAATACTATCGACCCCCCAAAGAAATCCACCATCGCTCAATATCTAACTAACTAGTCCATACCTAATATAACATCATAACCTTGCACGTCTAAAACAAGTAAGTCGACCGCTAAACATACTCTCCCAAAATCTATCTTTACCCCTTTATAAATAAAATATATAAGCAATCCATCTCCTAAGGGAGATTCTACACACATTTGAACAGTATCAGCTGACTCTAACACTCCTACCCCACGCGCAAAATGAAAAGTTATAAAGGAATGAGTTTCTCCAGTATCAAATAATATCCGACCCTCAATGGATAGGGAACTTACCGTCAATAGGTGGTGGAGGTTGTTGCACCTGCTGTAGCACTGCATTTTGAACATTGTACATTCGCCCATATTGTAGCTGTCCCTATGTAGGTGAGGCAACCTGAATGGGCACTGGGGGTGGTAAAAGTGTTTTCTGACCCTGCTCAACTCCTTGAACATGCACCTTATTCTGGTGTGGATAATCTATCTTCCTGTGACCTACCTCACCACACTGAAAACATTCTCCTATAAAGTTCCCCGACCTCTGGCCCTGTTTCTCAAATCTGGGTTGTCCTTGTCATTGGACCGGATGACCTCGACCCTGTTGACCTCCCTCGTTATTCCCCTGGCCTGCTTGGCCCTAAGGAACGTTTTGTTGTTGTTGTTGGCTCCCTTGAAGATTCTTCCTAAAACCACCACCATTAAATCTAAAGCCTCCTGAACGCTGCCTTTTTGCTGAATCCCCCGGAGGGAGATCCCGCTTTTTCCGCTTATTCACTTACTGTTGAACCTGTTATGCCCCATTGGCACTATCTACTCCCGTCTTACTTGATGAACCCGAATCCACCAATTTCTTTCTCCCCTTCAAATGCAAATAATGGTTCTGACAATGTAACAGTTCAGCATTCATTAGATCTGCAAACGTTAACAAAACCAGGTTCCCCAACAAATGTTGCATAATTCTCTAATTCAAACCTCCCATTAACTTTAAAATTCTCTTTTCCTCAGTATTAACTTCATCCGACATAAAATTTTCCAAGCGAGTAAATTCGTGTGCGCACTCTGACATAGTTCGATCTCTTTGTGTTACATCTAGCAATCTCCTTGTAATTTCTATCTGAATGGCCAGAGGAAAATACTTACGATCAAAGCGCACCCAAAAATATGATATGGGCATTGTGTCTCTTTGTTCAGAGGTAGTAACCGACTCCCACCACTAGAGAACCGCACTAACTAATTTAAAAGTGGCGAGTATTTATTTATTAACATTGTTGCATTCAACCATACGTAGATGCCTTTGAATATCCTTTTTCCACTGACAAGAAAGGATAGCATTATCTCCTCCTTGAAATTCCGGAGGGTTCCCCTTCTGGAAAGCTTCTCTCACTCTCTCCCACGTGGATGTCCCCATGTGGGTTTGAACTGCTAGAGCTACAGGTTGTTCCAAAGCCTGAGGATACTGTTCTGCCATCACGGTCATCGCCGCATTAACAGCTTGTGCCACAATATTGGTAACATCTGCGGAAATCATAGTCCCCTGAGGCACTTGGGGTTCCACATTCTCGTCTCCTCTATTTTCCCAAGACGGACGACCTCATTTTGGCGGCATCTGTTCACCGTATCAACACACAGTTCAAGTAATTAATCAAAGTAGAAGATTAGGGACGAAATATGAACACAACAATCCTAATAATATGACTTTATATAAAAAAGTCTACGGTAGAACGTAGAAGTCCACATAGATCCTAAGGCTCTAGAGCCTGATGCTCTGATACTACCTGTGACACCCCGCTTATTCAATATAATGGATGGCCAACCCTATACTAAAATAAAATAGGAATCTCAAGTGTATCATTCTCAGCATCAACTGTCGAATATAAAAATATAACCGTTAACCACCCTATATAAAATAAACAGGTGCCAAAAATGCTTCTTTTTATAAAGTATACCGACAATAAATCATTCACATACTACTGAGCATAAACATAATTTACAAATAAGAGACTATATGAATACCATGCTATGATTAGACATATACAAAAATATTTTCGAACATGCTGTCGGGCAACAGACCATTAAATAATAAGAGACAAATTTATAAGAGATAAACATATATGACATTTGGCTATACACACCCAATTTACAATTATGGATTCTTAACTAGATTACAAAAATATTTGCATCTATTACAAAAGTCCTGTAATATCTGCACATGCTACAGCTCCCAAAAAATCTGGAACAGTTAACTATCATTGGCGTCCTTGTGGAGGAACACCTAATAAACACAAGATATAACAAGAGAAAGGATATAAACGGGTTAGAGCCATGGGTTTGAAAATAGTTATAGCAAGTGAATTAAATGCATGATTTCATAATTGAAGTGGAGTCGCACTCTCTTGAGACTCAACCTCACCTCTCAACTTCAGCGTGCACCTAAATATATGAAATAAATCTTAAACTAAGCTACCCCAACTCAATCTACAGATAATACCCCCTCAAGCCTACGTGTAATAGCCATTAGCATGACTATATCATAATATTATTATTAAAAGACATGCTCCTAAATGATACAAATTCATTTAACCCATGTACTGATGACCAAACATTTCCCTAATTCTAACATAGCGCTAGGTTTCGTGCATGGGACGTATCACAAGAAAAATCTAAACAAGGAACCACCCGATACATTACTACCTAACATTGTCAGTCGTGGAAATCCATTAGGCCCTCAGCCTATAGCACATACTCCTAAATTCCCGACTACTGTCATAAAAACATACTTATCCACGCTCATGATAAAAAGTAAATACATAACACATACATCATACGAGTATAGGGAAATACATAACACACATCGTACACGTATACTAACAGTCTCTACAATGCTATCATCTTTCAGGGAACTACTCACATATCATCCTGGGTTACCAGCGGTCAGACTCTCACACCGACTTGGTATAGAACCAATTCACAAGTGTATGGGAAGAGGCCATAGTTCCTTACCTAAAGGTAAGAATAATCATACCCAAGATGTCTTACCCCTACCTCACACGCGATAAAATACTGGACGCTACGACCTGGGGACTATAAGCTCCCTGCTTCTGAAGCCAGGATTCACCCACATCACGCAACATCCCATGATAGCACTAGAGAGGCATGTACCACATAATATATATATCATACTCACCCAATATGCATGCACGTCATATATACAAACCGTCACATTTTATAATGTATATATTAATAATCCTAGTTATTTGTAAATATCGCACCTTACGCTAGGTAATGATCCACATAATCTTTTCAACTTTATATTATAATTTACCCGCTTACTTGAATATTGATAATCAATCACACCTATGATTGTTACTCAAATTTGCCTTCATTAAGGACCCACGAACTCTCACTCTTTATCTCGTAAACCTCATCGAAAGAATCCCCACTCCTTGGAGGATTTACAAAAAGGAACAACATAATACCCTCTCAAATATACCTCTATAATAGCCCCAAAGTAGCCCCTCCATTGATTCATAACATACCCCCATTAGGTTCTATAAACATATTTACTAAATAATATTAGAGGGTTCCTAAGTATTTAAAATCAACTGGAGAGGAATAAAATAAGAATTTACCAACTGCAGTGACCGAACCGGACCGAAGGTCCCTAAAAACGAACTGGTCCGGTTCCTTAAAATTGACAGAAAACTTTTAATGACCGGACCAATCTAATATCCCTTGAAAACGAACAGGTCCGAACTGTACAGTTCTTGAATCCTATGAAATCTTCCTACTTCTCCAACAAACCCTTATTTTACAATATTTCAACATCATAAATCACCCAAAATATGAACTCCACGACTTCTACACTTCAAACCCATATACACACATCAAAGGCCAAACTTCAACACAAAAGTCTATGGTTTAACATTTATATCTAACATTACCAAAATATTTCCACAATTTGTGAAATAAATCACATAAATAAGCATTTAGCAAGTTTATCCACTTGCCTAAAAGATGTAGGGTCTGATTCTTCCTCAAAGTCACGGATTGTTCAAGATTTCCAAAATTCCAAAGCTTTCTTTTTTCTTTCTCTTCTGCTCATTTTTTCTCTCAAATGGGTTTTCTGTTAATTGAGATTAATTAACTCTCTTAAGCCTAACCCCATATTATTATTTATCCCATACTTAAATAATAATACATACATAAAATGACTCGTATACCCCAATTTGAGTCAACGTAGTCAAAAAGATCCCGGAACCTAAATAAAAATCCCAGGGCAGTCTTTTTGATTTTCTCGGCCCTTCTGGAATCAACCATGACCTCCACATTAACATTCGAGACTCTGAATATAAAACCATATCCCAATCTCATACAACTCACTCAAATATGCCCCGGTTGAGAAATAACTAATTTTCGCTGCCGATACACACATATACGATGAAATTTCACACACCTTGGATGTGGAAATCACGTTGACTTCGAGAGAGGTTTTCTGGATTTTCTGAGAGTGATGCCTATCAGATTTGGGATATTCTTGAAATGAGGACATGGCCTCCTTTTTATAGGACCAGGGCATTGCCGATCGACATAGCCCTGGTCCTGTCTGCCGATAGGCACGGTCCGGGACCTACCGTTTGGCAATGTCTTTCAAGCCTTTTCGGAAAATCGGCCGTAGACTGAAAACCGTTAATTCGAATCATGCATGGGGTAGACCATTGGAAAGGTAACTTAGAGACCTTTGAAAGTCCTTTGGACCTCCCCCGGGTTCGGGAGTTGACTTTGGGTCAAATGTGGCTCGGAAGCGCTCATCGTTCCATTGGATGGAGAATCGTCGGACACAAACAGATCGTTCGTCCGCATGGTAAGTTTGAATCATGCATGGGGTGGACCGTTGGAAAGATTAGGAGATGTACTTCAACATTTCAAAGAGTTTGATCCAGTTTGGGGAGTTGACTTTGGTCAACCGGGCTCTGGAAGCATTTGGTGACCTCTTGGAGTAAAAAGGATCGTTCGTCCGTAGCGTAAGTTGGAATCGCGTACGGGACGGACCGTTGGAAAGGGGTTCCAGTGAAATTTTAAGATTCATTTAGTCTCAATCAAGCTAAAGAGTTTACTTAGGTTAATTGGAGCCCGGGAGCGCTCGGTGACCTCCTGATCAGGTTTCGAGGGAAAATGGGTCGTTCGTCCGCATGGTATGTCGGAATCGTGCATGGGATGGACCGTTGGAAAGGGGATTCAGGGCCCTTTGAATATTCATTCAGTCTCGATCGAGCTGAAGACTTTGACATTTGGTCAAACGAAGCCTGGGAGTACCCAATGGCTTCGAGGTCAGTACTCGGGGTAAGACCTGGGTTGGTAGTGATGAAGGGAGGTGCTAAGGACCTAAGGAGAGTTTAAGGGGTAAAATAATGGGGTGTCTACTATATTAATAAAAACCAATTCACACACCTTTATATACAAGTACAGAAGGTGGACCCGGGCCAAAATGAGTTTTTTGAGAGTTTGGGCCAAACTACTTAGGCATATCGACTACACTAGGGACTCAAGATAAATAATTAAATTAGCTCCAAATAAATACTCAAAAATATTAATTACATTATCGCAATTATTTTCTTTCTTTATTTAATCGTAAATTAACTCCACTAAATAATTACTATTGACCTCCCATTTAATTATCTCTTAAGTCACACGGATATCATATGGTCTTATTTGCAAAGTTTGATTATGGTACATAATATGATTTCCCACGTAAAGAGTCTAATACCTACTTGGTCAAATTAATTTACTATTAATTAATTTTGACCAACATTCCACCACGATTATAAAATAATCCATTGGTCGAGTTTTACTTGTTGGAAACAAAACATATAAGTCTATCAATGGGGTATCACAATTAACGGTATTCCATGGACGTAGATTCTTTCAAATTATAATCTCAGACCTACTTACACAACTAACAGTTAATATACATAGATCATTTGACCCAATATAAATCACATCGTGTCCATAACAATCAAAGTGACAGTTAAGCAAGCATCCAATCCTCATAATTCTCGGGATTAAGAATCTATGCACCCTTTGAAAATGATGTGAAATTGCATGATTTTAATTAAGATAGGCTTTAGACTCAAATCTCACGAGTGGTCCTTTTCAATACATTCCCGCGATGTACCGATCACAATGATCTATCAAACTATCTAACAAGTTATCGAACCATCAAACAAGTTCCCGTAATTTGAGATGAACTACTAGGATTGCATTGCAACTATTTCAATAGGGATTCAACTCCCTATCTAGGATGTAAATATTCCAATAGTTCTAGAACCGAAACTCTAATCTCCCTGTGATCAACCCGAAGTCGCATCACTAGAATTGTTACTATGCTCTATTGTCCGATATGTTTATAATATATTTAAACCAAATATAAGTTATTCTCATAACCACGATTTTTATTTAAAATTGAATTGACACACTTTTACATAAAAGTAACCATCATACATGGTTTAAGAATAAAACCTCAGCAATCTCCCACTTATCCTTAAATCCATGTATCCAACTCCCAACCTATGTACATGACAATTTGCTTCCTATTGGTAGAAAGATTAACCAGCTATTATTTGATACAGCCTTGTGATAAACTTATCACCCATTCCATTCAATCTCTCGAACTCGGTGAAACCTATACTCAAGGTGATTAACCCCTTTATGGGCTATAGGTTCTCTCGAACTTGCAATTATACCGCTATGTTCACTGAAAAGTGTAATAGCTAATTGCACTTGAAAGAACCTTCCCAAAGTTACTTAGGAAGTAATCGAGTCACATTACCTATTTAGTTGCCTCCGAAGTGGAAACAAATTAGGCCTCCTTAGTGGGGTCAACAAACAATCATCCAACTTTTAGCTCAACCTACTATTAGTAAAACTTAGAATCATTATATGACTCAAAACCAAGTCTTTATACGTCAAAGGTATAAGACTATTAGACTGAAAACTATTGACCATGTCGAAGGTATATCAGACTTTAGTCTAGTTCACAACATAACATATCTGAGGTTGTCCACCGCCGAAGCTTTAGGTATATCCCTTATTCCTTTCATATAATCAAGTGTCTTTAGACATTGATTCCTAGACAGAATGATCCCAAACTTTAAAATGAACAATTTTCATGGATTCCTGATACTAATCTTGTAAATACAAGATTAATATAATTGACTTGGGATATTCTCAACATCCTTTGCAATCGTTCTAGCATAGGCTTAATCATAAAGATATGATTGGGTTATCCTAAATACTTCATATCAAATATTCAGATAACCACACTCCTAAATGAAACAATACTATCACCTTGTTGTCGATTAGGTATGTATTATCCATAACATTATATTAAGAAATAGCACCACATTTTCGTTATGCTTCTTATACAAATAAGTACTCTTTGGACTTTGATCAAAATTAAAACTTGATTACCTAATATAACCGAATGACCTAAGACCTTGATGTTAGATTAAATTCATAAATGGATGTCACAATCTTACATCACTTTTATTTTTCTAACTTCTTACCATGTGCTTGTCAAGACAATCGTTAAAGAACGTTGTCTTAACGTTAAAAAAGAATTATAACAAATTATCATGGCTATCGTGAGAAGGTTTACTCATAGTCAATCACTTTCTTTCTGAGTAAACCCTTTATTAATCCTCTCCTCGATGGTTTGCACGTTCCCATCGATATTTCTTTTTACTTTTTGTAGATCCTATTTTACCCGATGGATTTTACTCCATCAACAAGTCTACAAACCCTAAAACTTGATTCGAATAAATCGAATCCCTTTTGGTATCCATAGTTATAAATCAAATCAAAAGTCCTTATCTTTGAATGCCTCATTATAGTTCTAGTTAGTCGGTTTATATTTTCTTAGGATCATATCAAAATGATTATCCAAAACACTAACAATTTATGATGCTCCCACTACGACATGGAACCACTTGTAATCCAGCATAAGTGACATATGTATCCTAATCATTAATAATTCTCCCACTACTACAAGGTAGTGCATTATTGATATTAAGTCGTATTTCATCTTGTACGGGTGGTCTAACAGCATTGATAATATGTTGTTTCATTATACATTATAAGTCCAACTTACACGAGGGCCCGTAATATTTTACGTAATCCTCTTACAAGCACCTAATATTGGTGCAATCAATGACATTTTTGTTCTTAGGATTATGATATAAACTACCTTTGTAACTTTTGGGATAACCAAATAAGAGACATACCTATTTCCTTAATTTCAACTTCCTTGGATCCTTCCATAGCATATGTGCCAGGCACCTCCCAAACTAAACATGCCCTAAAAGGAGCTTGCACCCACTCTAATGTATAATGGGAGTTGAAGATACCGATTAATAAAAAATAAATTAAAATGTATATACCCCTCTTTTACATAAAAATCCCAGTAAGAATCTTGCAGTCCTGAATAACCTATCATGGACCCTGTTGTGACACCCCGCCTAATTAAATACCGGGCAATCACTCCTTTATTGAATTAAATCAAGGTGAACAGTTGGTTCATTCTCAGCATCACTGTCGAAAATAAAATTTTCCAATTTAACACCCTAATTAATTAAGCTAAGTGTCAAAACCATTTTTAAACGTTACTTTCCAAATTTTATTTAAAGAAAAATTAATTATACATTAACAACATTTACAAATAAGTAAGAATCATACCACAAATATTCTGCAACATAATCCAAATAAATTTAAAACATTCAACATCCAAGATCCCAACATTTAAAATTTAAAGTAAAACATTCATGCTGAATAAATCCCAAAGAACAGTACTAGAAATGAACTGAAATACAACTGTCCCAATAAAACAGATAAATAGTGGAGAGGGCGACACATGCCCCAATGTCTGAGAATGATAGGAATGGAATCAAGTAAATGAGATCGCCAAATCAAGTGGCCTGCAACTCCCACCTAAGCTGCATCATGTTTCTTCCAAGGGATCCTAAGTAAGATGCCCCTGTGGCTGGGCACCTGTAATATATACATATATATACAAGAGAGAAGAAGAAATAGAAACGGGTCAGAGCCCGATAGTGTGTTTGTGAGAGTGCAGCTACAGCGGAAATATTGCGACTTCTCAAATAAAATCCAGTTATTAATTAAACCCAAATTTTAGTTAAACCCTAAACATGCAACTAGGTGTGAGTGAAACAATATGAAATCATGCACGAGTTATTCAACATACAAAGTTAAGGAAAAATCCCCCATAGGGGCAAAACCATTTGTATATCACTATAATTTGTAAGAGAAACGGCTTACAATTGGATTACACTGAAATACAAGTTTTTGACTAAGAATTACCCTCGGGTATCGGATTCTATAGTCGCGGCTGGAAGTATCCCTTTCCAGTAGGGTTGGCGGCTGGAACTATCCCTGTCCAGTAGGGCTGCAATGAAGAGGAAGGAACGGTCCACTTCACAAAGGGTTGAACAACAACAATGGTGTTCTTGGGTTACCAAACTTGATTCACATAGATATGGAAGATGTGTGAATCTAAAAACCTAGAATCATAGGACTCAATAGGTGAAGACTTTAGGGTTGATATGCTCTGAAAATCGTTTATCGAAGTCTTAAAAAAATAACTCTCCCGAAGTTGGTATAAATAAGAAAACCAAGGAAAGAGTTTTCAAACACTGGGACTGCTCGTAATTATCCCAGGCGGACCGGTCCGGTTGATGGGCGGATCGGTCCGGTATACCGGATCGGTTCTTTTAATTGCAGGCGGATCGGTCTGGTTGACATCGGATCGGTTCGGCTTTTTATCTTCATCGGTTCGCTATGGATCCGGGGTATACTGGCCTCACTTTAGCAAGCGGACCGGTCCGGTTGATGGGCGGATCGGTCCGGTATACCGGATCGGTTCTTTTAATTGCAGGCGGATCGGTCCGGTTGACATCGGATCGATTCGGCTTTTTATCTTCATCGGTTCGCTATGGATCCGGGGTATACTGGCCTCACTTTAGCTGGCGGACCGGTCCGGTCTCTTTAGGCGGATCGGTCCGATCCTCAGGAACCAGATTCCTTCAAGGAATTCTCTCCATCTTCAAAGGGACATATCTTCTTCACCGTAGCTCGGAATGAGATGCCGTTTCTTCCAGTATCTTTGTTGTGGCAAGCTCTTCAACTTTCCAGTTGACCTATCCTCCGGACGGTGGATGTACAATTACCAAATTTCCCTTGAACTTCCATATCATGACTTCTTTCATTGATTTGAGTTCTCTTGCATACCACTAGCATATAGACCCTAAAAGCATGGTATGTGAAGTTGTTGAGGACGATGTGGGACACATGATAGAGATGTTGGATGCTTGATTCCCGGAATTCGGATAGAGGCCGTCATGTGAGATCGTGAGGTGACGTGCCAAATGTAGCGGCGTACGACATACATAAATGTAAAATGTTGGACATGAGAAAAATGTCCTTACAAATCTCCCCCTATGTCTATGCCGGTACATACATAAAAATCCGAATTATCAAATAAGAAATGGCCTAAACAAATCTACCCTTCCATGAACCCAAAACTGAAAGAGTACAAGTGAATAAGACTGCATCGTTTGATCTTCAAATCTTCGGGAATCTCAACGCTTTTCTCATCAGGGTGTGCAATTCAGTGATCATCAAAGTAGTACCTACACACATGAGATAAAGCAAAATACCAAGTGACATATCGAGTTTGAGATAAATATAGATATAGATACCAATTTATGAGCAAACTCAAAACTCAAAACTCCCCCAAAATTCAAACTCCCCCAGAATAAGATAATTCTTTCTCCCCTTTTTTATGATGTCCCCAAATAGACAAATAAGAAGAATGAATCAAACATGCAAAATCGGGGTGTCACGGTATTCAAAAGCAGAGCATCAATCAATATGGTAAACTTTCTCTAGCAAGGAGATGCCAAAAAAAAACTTTCACAAACTATTTTTGATTTTTCAATTTTGTTGAACAAAAAAAAATTGATACCATTTGAAAAAAAATGATACAAAAATCACACCATGAATTTAGACTCAAACAACCAAGTCATGGAAATGGAATGAATGGGTGTGAACATAGTCGATAGGTAAATCATCTCAATCAATCATATGTGCACGATGCATATGTGTACCCCTATCGAATGAACATCAAAGGTATCCTTAGGTGAAAAAATTGTTGAATTTAGATGACATCGTCTTATGCAAATCAACAAATCAAAGTCAAAGTGATTTCCACACCAATAACGTCCAAAACTATGTAGCGCATTTTTAAGCAATTCAAGGATGTGAAAACCCGTTTTAAATTCTCCAACCAAACTCCCTCATATATATTTTCTTTTAGAGGTAATCTAAATTCTCAAACTTTGGAGAATTGGTGCAAAAACCTAAAGGGCCCCTTATTGGCATGAATTTCTTTTTATTGCCTTTCAATTTTTTCTGGGGCTCTTTTAACCTCTTTGGACCTCGGATAATAAAATTCCTCAATTTTTAGGTCCTTTTTAACGGTGGCTTTTGCGCAAAGGATAGATAATTACCTTTCGCAGCCCCTCCCCGTTTTACAAATAAAGCACACAAACTCACAAAACGGTTTTTATATGCACAATTTCCTTATCAAAATTTATCACGCTTGGTTCATTTTAAGGACAGGATTGAAGTGAAAACACCCAACCAACATGTGATAAGACAAGCACAATAATCAATCAAATCCGTGCATGTGTGCAATAAAGGAAACATGAGTCAAACATGTAGGAAGTAACACTTAATTACATCATAATGACTCCAAACATTATAAAGCACATGGATGAATTGACCTATTGTCTCAAAACTCTATCAAATAGTCACATGAAAATGGAATGATGTTGTGACTTGGTCATCCAAAGTGTTCATCCATAAACGGTGCAAACAGAAAAAAAATAAAAATCTTTTTGGATTTTTCAAAAATTTTATCAAAATAAAATCTTTTTGTATTTTTCAAAAACAAAATTCAAAAACAAGAATTTATACAAAAAGTACAAGTCATTAAACTAGTAAAAATATATCAGGAAACCAAAACTGGTGTATGACAAACATGCAACCACAATCAACCAAAAGATTTCACATGGGGTGAATAACGTGCAAGCAAATGAGAATTGTGAACAAATAAACCATAAGCCTCTAAATCCGATTTTCTAACCCAAATAGATTTGTAACGAAGTGTGGGGGTTTTGGGAATCGAATTTATTCTTTCATTAACCTTCCTAGGTCCATTTAAAATCTTATAACAAAATCGCCTAAGATGACCTTGCCTACCGCAATGTGTCGGGCGGTGTGTGTTACCTAAAGGTGGCCCTCTCCTCAAATTCCTAGGTGGCGCTCTCACGATGTTCCTAGGGGGCTCTTTCCTAACAACCTTAGGTGTCTCTTTCTTAACAATCCTAGGGGGCTCTCTCCTACGTGTGGGAATGGGTGCAACATATTTTTCAAGACCAATCCCACCCCTATCAGTTTTGATCTCGACTGTGCCTAAAATCTTATCAAGTTTTTCAGACCTAGACTCCAAATCAAATTTCACTTTACTTGAATCTTTCAATTTCACCTCAAGTTCACCTATCCTAGATTCAAGTACTCGTTTAGAATCCTCAAACTCTAAAAGCTCCTTTTTCATAGTCTCCATCAACCCTCTAAGACTATCTCTCTCACCCTCGACGTACTCAAGCTTCTCTTTCAAAATTTTCACATGAGCCCTAAGTTCTTCAACTAAAAAATCATTATTTTTTATGGCACACTCTTTCAATTGAGCTTTCAATTTCAAATTTTCTTTCTTTGTTTTCAAAGTTTCAGCATAAAGTTTATTGAAAGCAGTTTGCAAGTCATGCTCATCTACTCTTTCCTCCTCACTTTCATCCACACTCCCATCACCCTCACTATCATCACTAATCACATGGATGGGAAACTCTCGCCTAGAAGCATAAAAAAACTTCTTCTTCCGAATCACAATCACTAAGGGTAGAAACATGAGAAATCGGTTTATTCAATTTCTTCTTTAAATTTGTGGTACACTCATGTAACGTGTGACCAACACCCTCACAACAAGGACACCTCTCAGATTCGTTTTCAACAGAAGATTTAAAACAAGAGTTCGTGTGGATTTTCCAATTAATTTTTTCAAAAATTTGACAACGAAGATCATCAAAACCATCAAAAGCCATTTTTGCAAAATCAGGATCAAAACACAATAACTTAGTGCAACAGGTTCTGATACCAATTTGAAAACGTGAGTAGACAAATTGTATCAGAAAGTAAATCCTCGAAAAATCAGAATCACGCGATAAATTAGCGTAACCCGCTCTGATACCAATTTGACGATGTGAGAAGTCAAATTGTATCAGGAAAAAAAACTTTAAAAATCAAGATCACTCGATAAGTTAGAGTAATCCGCTCTGATACCAATTTGAGAGTGCAGCTACAGCGGAAATATTGCGACTTCTCAAATAAAATCCAGTTATTAATTAAATCCAAATTTTGGTTAAACCCTAAACATGCAACTAGGTGTGAGTGAAACAATATGAAATCATGCACGAGTTATTCAACACACAAAGTTAAGGAAAAATCCCCCACAGGGGCAAAACCATTTGTATATCACTATAATTTGTAAGAGAAACGGCTTACAATCGAATTACACTGAAATACAAGTTTTTGACTAAGAATTACCCTCGGGTATCGGATTCTGTAGTCGCGGATGGAAGTATCCCTTTCCAGTAGGGTTGGCGGCTGGAACTATCCCTGTCCAGTAGGGCTGCAATGAAGAGGAAGGAACGGTCCACTTCACAAAGGGTTGAACAACAGCAATGGTGTTCTTGGGTTACCAAACTTGATTCACATAGATATGGAAGATGTGTGAATCTAAAAACCTAGAATCATAGGACTCAATAGGTGAAGACTTTAGGGTTGATATGCTCTGAAAATCGTTTATCGAAGTCTTAAAAAAATAACTCTCCCGAAGTTGGTATAAATAAGAAAACCAAGGAAAGAGTTTTCAAACACTGGGACTGCTCGTAATTATCCCAGGCGGACCGGTCCGGTTGATGGGCGGATCGGTCCGGTATACCGGATCGGTTCTTTTAATTGCAGGCGGATCGGTCCGGTGGACATCGGATCGGTTCGGCTTTTTATCTTCATCGGTTTGCTATGGATCCGGGGTATACTGGCCTCACTTTAGCAGGCGGACCGGTTCGGTCTCTTTAGGCGGATCGATCCGATCCTCAGGAACCAGATTCCTTCAAGGAATTCTCTCCATCTTCAAAGGGCCATATCTTCTTCACCGTAGAGCGGAATGAGATGCCGTTTCTTCCAGTATCTTTGTTGTGGCAAGCTCTTCAACTTTCCAGTTGACCTATCCTCCGTACGGTGGATGTACAATTACCAAATTGCCCTTGAACTTCCATATCGTGACTTCTTTCATTGATTTGACTTCTCTTGCATACCACTAGCATATAGACCCTAAAAGCATGGTATGTGAAGTTGTTGAGGACGATGTGGGACACATGATGGAGATGTTAGATGCTTGATTCCCGGAATTCGGATAGAGGCCGTCATGTGAGATCGTAAGGTGACGTGCCAATTGTAGCGGCGTACGACATACATAAATGTAAAATGTTGGACATGAGAAAAATGTCCTTACAGTTTGATTTAAAATTCGTTTAGCAAGTATTTAAATTGATACAGGCCAATGCAACAACATATTAGTGCGACACTCTCTTGAGAAAATCTCACCTCTCTTCTAATGTGCACGCCTATCGTACTACCCTTCCCAACGGATTATCTATTATATATCGTACTAATCTCTCTCAACGATTTATCTTATCTTAATTTATTCGCAAGATTTAAAACTGAATCAACACAATTTTTTATAAAATAAGATTTCAATTTGTAAACAAAGTTCTCATTTTAAGTTTATCAATAAAGTTTTCCAGTGTCATAATATACCTTCTCACAACAAGTATTTTCAATTTTTGAGTCATCAATCATGTCCTACTTACCAAATCACAGTAGGCAGTTCCAGATTCCAGAATTTCAAGTATATATATATATATATATATATATATATATATATTTACTACTCGTATAATATATATATTACAACAGCACCCCAAATAAACTATGGTGCGGGAATACTCTACTATCCAAACCCCATATCACTCATATTAAGGGGAATACAAATTCGGAATCACTCACGAATTGTATTAACACATACACAACAATATTGAGGCGAAGCATAGATTCCAAGTCTCTAAGAGGATGGCACATACCCGCGTCTCTTAGGACCGTTTGAACTATCATTCCGATAACCTGTACCAAGGATATCTATCTCCTAGGGTACGAATCAATATCCCCCATAAGGCAACACAGGATAAGATCGTCCCAGCGCGGTAACCTTAGGGATAGCAAGTAGCATGGGTATGTTTTCTCACATAGATAGTATATGCATACACAATCATATAACTATACTAATATTACCATATCAATATTAGGCATATCTCAATCCCATCGTTACGACATTATCCTTATTTTCACATTATTAGTATCGCGTATAAGGGTTCGTCTCTAACCTTATTTCGAAGGATTTTTCCAACTTATTATGTAACTCTCATGGCCTCTATCCTCCCAAGTATAAAACTTAGTAGGTGTCCTTTTTATATTCCAACGTAACTCTCTTACGCGTCTCTCTCTTTAAAACATAAATTCATCGACCCTTATGTGAGTATCCCACAAATACAATCCTCGTCTCATTTTAAAAGTCCCAAAATTATTCATATGTCCTACTGGTCTTCCATAACTCCCAAAACATTTTATTAAGGATGCCCAAGAATTATTTCACGATAAATTGAATTTAACTCATTTAAAAAGGGAAATAGGAGTCTTCCAGGAGGGGTCGATCGATCGTGGTCTGGTGCTCGATCGATCGAGCCTTCGATCGATCGAAGCTCTAGGCTCGATCGATCGATCAAGCAGGTCTGCGAAAATCTGCAGAATTGCAGTTACGGGTTTCACCTTCTAACCTTCACCAAATCCATATTTTTCAATCCCAAACGTCTCAAAAATGGTACCACTAACATTATATCATCCTACTAGGTATTTCCAACGTGAAGCATGAGTATTTCTATCATTATACATGGATTAACAGCCCAAAAATTATTATAATTATCAAGAACCCTAGAATTCTCTTAAAGATGGTTCTAACAAGTATTTCCAGAAATTTCTTCTTATAAACATCATAATTTCGTGGGTAATTCCTCTACATGGTAAGGGTTTCCAGGATTATCATTTAAACCATAACTACATGCGATTCCTATCTCATATCTTTGGTTTTCTTCCATAAAAACTCATTCTAATTACTCCTAAACTAATATGAAAGATGCATCAACGAAATAAGAAAGATAAACACTTGCCTGGGAATTTCAGAAGTCTTGTTTGGTGCCGAATTCGATATGGTTGCGTTCCCCGTCTCGCGATCTACGCGTTGGTGGTGGCGGCGGTGCAAACGGTTGAGTTTTGTGCCTTGGAATGCCTTGAGAGCTCTCTCCTCTCTTCTCCAATGGCCGTTCTAGGGTTTTGAGTATTCTAACCCTAGGAGACAACCTAAATATCTGATATAACCCCTTTAATTTTCGTGGGTTTAATTACCCAAAAATACAAAATGACTAAAATGCCCTCCCGGGTTACTAATTAGGCCTAAAAACGCCCCGAGACCCAAATCAAACCCCCGGGTACACTTTTCTGACTATCTCGACCTTTCCGGACGCATTGACGCGCTCAAAACGACCATACGAACAACTTATAAAATATTCACTTTTATTTATCAATATTTAGTCCCGACGCGACACGAGCACGTCCCGACTCAAATTTCCGAAATTGTCATTTTGTTCACTCGTGACATTCAATATAATCAATATTATATATTACTTTGCTCATTAGTAATATTCAACAAATTTCCATAATTACTAACTCTCATCGCGTTAATAATTATAACATAATAAATTTCCGGATTCATATTAAATAATTAATTCTCATTACATTATATAAATCCCCAAATTAATATAGCATAAACATATGGGGTATTACATACTTCCCCCCTAATAACGGAATTTCGTCCCGAAATTTGGAAAATAAGGCATACCTGGTAAGAACAAATCTGGATATCTCTCTCGCATATCTGCCTCGCGCTTCCAAGTGGATTCCTCCACATTGTGGTGCTCCCACTGAACCCGTACAAGTGAAACTATCTTCGACCTCAATCTCCTCTCACTAAAGTCTAGTATAGCCACCGGTCTCTCCTCGTAAGAGCTATCAGGCTGTAAGTCTATCTCATCTATCGTGATGTGAGTATGAGCCATATCATCCTGAAGATATCGTCTCAACGACGAGATGTGGAATACATCGTGAATGCAATGTAAATGCTCTGGCAGTCCCAACCTGTATGCCATCGGCCCAATCCTCTCGATGATGGGAAATGGTCCGACGTACCTCGGAGCCAATTTCCCCTTCTTTTCGAACCTCATCACTCCCTTCATATGAGATACACGCAGTAACACTTGGTCCCCCACATTAAATTCCCGAAAGAACCGTTTCGCATCGGCGTAGCTCTTTTGCCTGTCCTGGGATACCCGAATGCGACTCCTGATCATTTCAATCCTCGCGAAGGTCTCCTGAATCACATATGGTCCTAGCAACTTGTTATCCCCCACCTCGAGCCAACAGGCTGGGTAACGACAAGGCCTGCCATACAAAGCCTCAAATGGAGCCATGCCAATCCTGAACTGATAAGAATTATTATAAGCAAACTCTACCAGTGGAAGGTGTGGCTCCCAACCTCCTCCAAAATCAAGAACACACATGCGTAGCATATCCTCCAACATTTGATTAGTACGCTCTGTCTGTCCATCTGTCTGTGGGTGATAAGCTGAACTCAACCTCAACTCAGTACCCATAGCCTCCTGAAAGCTTTCCCAAAAATGTGACACAAAAATCTTGTCTCTATCTGACACAATATTCAGGGGCACCCCGTGTAATCTGACGATCTCAGTAATGAACAACTGAGCATACTGACCCGTGGTATAATCTGTCCGCACCGATAGAAAATGAGCCACTTTGGTCAAACGGTCTACAATCACCCAGATAGAGTCGTGGCCCCACTGTGATGTGGGCAACCCTGTAATAAAATCCATGGAAATACTCTCCCACTTCCACGCGGGTACTTCCAATGGCTGGAGCAATCCTGACGGTTTCTGATGGTCCAGCTTTACCAGCTGGCAGGTAGAACACTTGGACACGAACTCAGCAATGTCCTTCTTCATCCCACTCCACCAGTATTGTCTCCTCATATCCTGGTACATTTTATCCCCTCCAGGATGCACCGCAAATCGGGACCCGTGAGATTGGGTCATCGCTGCATGACGTAATTCTGCCCCTTCTGGAACCACCAACCTCCCATTAAACCTCAAACCCCCATCAGAACTAACAGAATAGGACTCAGCACCCTCGGCTAAAAGTCGTATAATCTGCTCCTGGAAAAACGGGTCTGTGGTCTGTGCCTGTATCACCCTCGTAACAATCTCGGGTGTGACTGACATAACGGATATGAAAGAACGGGCTACTGCGTCCTGATGACCCAACTCCTTCCACTTTGCTTTCCAGACGTTCGCTACCTCGTCTACCGATCTACGACTCAAAGCATCAGCAACTACGTTGGCCTTCCACGGATGATACTGTATATCGAACTGGTAGTCTTTCACAAACTCTAGCCATCTGCGCTGACGCATATTCAGCTCTCGCTGAGTGAACAGGTACTGCAATGACTTGTGGTCTGTGAACAAATGGAATTTCTCCCCCAACAAATAGTGCCTCCATATCCTCAATGCAAAAACGACCGCTGCTAACTCCAGGTCGTGGGTGGGGTAATTTTTCTCATGCGGCTTAAGCTTGCGGGAGGCAAAAGCTATAGCCTTCTCCTCCTGCTGAAGTACCCCACAAGTCCCCGCAAAGATGCATCGGTGTAAACTAGGTACTCCACGCCCGGCTTTGATAACGCAAGGACCGGTGCTGAAGTAAGCTTGTCTTTCAGGTCGTCGAAAGCCAACTGACAAGCATCATCCCAAACATACGGTACCCCTTTGTGAGTCAGCTTCGTCAGTGGACCTGTTATTTTGGAGAATCCCCGAATGAATATCCTGTAGTATCTAGCTAATCCCAAGAAACTACGCACTTCCGTCAGTGTCGTGGGCTGTCCCCACTCCCTCACCGCTGATACTTTACTTGGGTCAACTGCTATCCCCTGCTCAGAAACAACATGTCCCAAGAACTGTACCTCTCGCAACTAGAATCCGCACTTCTCGTACTTAGCATACAACTGATGCTCTCGTAGAGTCTAAAGAACCTGCCTCAAGTGCTCGGCATGCTCCTCCTCGGAGTGTGAATATATAAAAATGTCATCTATGAAAACAATGATAAACTGATCCAAGAACTCTCTGAATACTCGGTTCATCAAGTCCATGAAAATGGCTGGAGCATTTGTGAGTACGAATGGCATCACCCTAAACTCATAGGACCCATATCTCGTCAAGAAGGCAGTCTTTGAAACATCCTGCTCCCTGATACGTAGCTGATGGTACCCCGACCTCAGATCTATCTTCGAAAATAAAGTTGCTCCCCTCAGCTGGTCAAACAGATCATCGATTCGAGGCAACGGATACTTATTCCGTATTGTGACCTTGTTCAACTCCCGGTAGTCCACACACAACCTTAGTGAACCATCTCTCTTCTTTACAAATAATACTGGAGCGCCCCAAGGTGAGGTACTTCTGCGAATGAAGCCCTGTCCTAACAACTGCTCTATCTGATCTCGTAACTCTCGCATCTCTGCCAGAGCCATACGGTAGGGAGAGAGCGCTATCGGTCTAGTACCCGGTAATAAGTCTATGACAAAGTATATCTCTCGATTGGGGGGTAGGCCCGGTATCTCCTGGAATACATCGAAATACTCACGAATAACTGGAATCGAGTCTCACAGAATCACAACCTCCTTAGAGGTATCCTCCTCTATATAGTACAAATGAGCTGTCGAACCTCCCTCTGGGCGAGGCATCGCCACTACAAACATCTCTTGCCCCGGAATGGCAAAAATAATGCTCCCACCGAGGCAATCAATCATGGCTCTATAAGCTGCGAGCCAATCCATACCAATAATCACAGCGTGCTCATGCATATCTAAGACTAACATGTTTGCAGATAATACCAAGCTACCAATCTCTACCCCCACTCCCCGGCATATAAAGAAAATAAGTGACCCACTCCCCAGTGGTGAGTCTACACACGTCACTGTGCTCTCTGCTGTGGCTAACAACCCTAAGGCCTTCGCAAAATGTGTAGCTATAAAATAATGCGTCACCCCAGTATTAAACAAAACCCGACCCATAGTATCATGGATAGGAAACATACCCTCAATCGCGGGTTGTGCCTGTGGAGCTGCTGCTTGGTGGACGTTATATACACGTCCATACTGTAGCTGCCCCTACTGCACCAGAGCTGCTGGAACGGCTGGTAGGGCTGGCACCTGGGCTGGAGCTGGAAGGGCAGGTGGAAAAAGTGGTCTCTATGGCTCATTACGGGCACCCTGCTGCTGTGGGGCCCTATCTCCCTCTGGACAATCCTGGCGCCTATGGCCATGTTTACCACACCCAAAACATCGGTCCTTGAAGTTGCCTCCCCTCTGACCCTGTTGGCTGCGGCCCTACTGGCCGTTACCTCCCCGCCACTGGCCCTATTGGCCCTGATGTGCACGCTGTTGGCCGTGCTGGCCCTGCTACTGACCCTACTGTCGGTGTTGGCCTTGCTGGCCCTGCTGATTAGGCTGGCCGTGCCTATAACCTCCAAATCCCTGCCTAGAATCACCTGAACCAAATCGCTTAGCAGGGTCCCCCTGATGGAAACTCTACTCGTGTTGACGAGTCTGTCCATGAGATGGTGCCCCACTAGCACTATTTCCCCCGGTCCTGCCCTGCTGGCTGGACTCTCCTGCTCTCTTGCTTCCCTGAATATGGAAGCGGTGATCCTGGCAATGTAGCAATGCAGCATTGAGTACATCAGTAAAAGTACTCAGGGACAAGTTCCCTATAAGGTGCTGACGGATCCTCCATGCTAACCCGTCGACAAACAACATAATCTTCTTGCTCTCAGTGGGTGCCTCATCTGGAACGATGGTGAGAAGTATCATGAACTCCTCCTCATACTCGGCTATGGTGGAATTCTCATGCTTCAAATTTAGCAATTTCCGCCTCATCTCAGTCTGCACGGCGGGTGGAAAATACTTGCGGTCAAACCGCTCCCAAAATGTCTGAATCGGGATCGTGTCCCTCACCTCCAAGGTGGTAGTGGACTCCCACCACTGCAAAGCGGCCCCCACCAGCTTAAAGGAAGCCAATAACTGCTTTTGCACGTCGGTGCAATCATACATACGGAGATTCAGCTGGATGTCTTTCTTCCATTTGCTGACTGTAACAATATCGAAGCTACCAGAGAACTCAGGGGGATGCGCCTTTTGAAAAGCATCCCTAACCCTCTCCCATGCAGATGGAAGTTGTGCTGGTACTGGCGCCACTGCCTGAATCTGGGGTGGAGCCTGCTGAACCACCTCTAGCGCGGCATTCATCGCCTGAGCAACAATGGCAGCTACCTCATTAGCATTCATAGTGCCTTGTGCCGGGGCTGCGGGCTGCTCGGCCTGGGCACGCCTATCCTTAGGTGCACGTCTCGGAGGCATCTGAAATGTGAAGAAGTTTATTAGTCTACAGTCACTATCAAATCTCAAATAGCTGCAGACGTAAGCGTAAAAGCAGGAATACAATAATCCTAAAAATAGGGCTCTATAGCAAAAAAGTTAAGCTGAAAGCGAAAATAAGCCGTACAGATCCTATGGACACTATAACCTGATGCTCTGATATCACCTGTGACACCTCGCCTAATTAAATACCGGGCGATAACTCCTTTATTAAATTAAATCAAGGTGAACAGTTGGTTCATTCTCAGCATCACAGTCGAAAATAAAATTTTCCAATTTAACACCCTAATTAATTAAGCTAAGTGTCAAAACCATTTTTAAACGTTACTTTCCAAATTTTATTTAAAGAAAAATTAATTATATATTAACAACATTTCCAAATAAGTAAGAATCATACCACAAATATTCCGCAACATAATCCAAATAAATTTAAAACATTCAACATCCAAGATCCCAACATTTAAAATTTAAAGTAAAACATTCATGCTGAATAAATCCCAAAGAACAGTACTAGAAATGAACTGAAATACAACTGTCCCAATAAAACAGATAAATAGTGGAGAGGGCGACACATGCCCCAATGTCTGAGAATGATAGGAATGGAATCAAGTAAATGAGATCGCCAAATCAAGTGGCCTGCAACTCCCACCTAAGCTGCAGCACATTTCTTCCAAGGGATCCTAAGCAAGACGCCCCTGTGGCTGGGCACCTGTAATATATACATATATATACAAGAGAGAAGAAGAAATAGAAACGGGTCAGATCCCGATAGTGTGTTTGATTTAAAATTCGTTTAGCAAGTATTTAAATTGATACAGGCCAATGCAACAACATATTAGTTCGACACTCTCTTGAGAAAATCTCACCTCTCTTCTAATGTGCACGCCTATCGTACTACCCTTCCCAACGGATTATCTATTATATATCGTACTAATCTCTCTCAACGATTTATCTTATCTTAAGTTATTCGCAAGATTTAAAACTGAATCAACACAATTGTTTATAAAATAAGATTTCAATTTGTAAACAAAGTTCTCATTTTAACTTTATCAATAAAGTTTTCCAGTGTCATAATATACCTTCTCACAACAAGTATTTTCAATTTTTGAGTCATCAATCATGTCCTACTTACCAAATCACAGTAGGCAGTTCCAGATTCCAGAATTTCATATATATATATATATATATATATACTACTCGTATAATATGTATATTACAACAGCACCCCAAATAAACTATGGTGCGGGCATACTTTATTATCCAAACCCCATATCACTCATATTAAGGGGAATACAAATTCGGAATCACTCACGAATTGTATTAACACATACACAACAATATTGAGGCGAAGCATAGATTCCAAGTCTCTAAGAGGATGGCACATACCCGCGTCTCTTAGGACCGTCTGAACTATCATTCCGATAGCCTGTACCAAGGATATCTATCTCCTAGGGTACGAATCAATATCCCCCATAAGGTAACACAGGATAAGATTGTCCCAGCGCGATAACCTCAGGGCTAGCAAGTAGCGTGGGTATGTTTTCACACATAGATAGTATATGCATACACAATCATATAACTCTACTAATATTACCATATCAATATTAGGCATATCTCAATCCCATCGTTACGACATTATCCTTATTTTCACATTATTAGTATCGCGTATAAGGGTTCGTCTCTAACCTTAATTCGAAGGATTTTTCCAACTTATTATGTAACTCTCATGGCCTCTATCCTCCCAAGTATAAAACTCAGTAGGTGTTCTTTTTATATTCCAACGTAACTCTCTTACGCGTCTCTCTCTTTAAAACATAAATTCATCGACCCTTATGTGAGTATCCCACAAATACAATCCTCGTCTCATTTTAAAAGTCCCAAAATTATTCATATGTCCTACTGGTCTTCCATAACTCCCAAAACATTTTATTAAGGATGCCCAAGAATTATTTCACGATAAATTGAATTTAACTCATTTAAAAATGGAAATAGGAGTCTGCCAGGAGGGGTCGATCGATCGAGGTCTGGTGCTCGATCGATCGAGCCTTCGATCGATCGATCGATCAAGCAGGTCTGCGAAAATCCGCAGAATTGCAGTTACGGGTTTCATCTTCTAACCTTCACCAAATCCATATTTTTCAATCCCAAACGTCTCAAAAATGGTACTACTAACATTATATCATCCTACTAGGTATTTCCAACGTGAAGCATGAGGATTTCTATCATTATACATGGATTAACAGCCCAAAAATTATTATAATTATCAAGAACCCTAGAATTCTCTTAAACATGGTTCTAACAAGTATTTCCAGAAATTTCTTCTTATAAACATTATAATTTCGTGGGTAATTCCTCTACATGGTAAGGATTTCCAGGATTATCATTTAAACCATAACTTCATGCGATTCATATCTCATATCTTTGGTTTTCTTCCATAAAAACTCATTCTAATTACTCCTAAACTAATATGAAAGATGCATCAACGAAATAAGCAAGATAAACACTTGCCTGGGAATTTCAAAAGTCTAGTTTGGTGCCGAATTCGGTATGGTTGCGTTCCTCGTCTCGCGATTTACGCGTTGGTGGTGGCGGCGGTGCAAACGGTTGAGTTTTGAGCCTTGGAATGCCTTGAGAGCTCTCTCCTCTCTTCTCCAATGGCCGTTCTAGTGTTTTGAGTATTCTAACCCTAGGAGACAACCTAAATATCTGATATAACCCCTTTAATTTTCGTGGATTTAATTACCCAAAAATACAAAATGACTAAAATGCCCTCCCGGGTTACTAATTAGGATTAAAAATGCCCCGAGGCCCAAATCAAACCTCCGGGTACACTTTTCTGACTATCTCGACCTTTCCGGACGCGTTGGCACACTCAAAAAGACCATACGAACAACTTATAAAATATTCACTTTTATTTATCAATATTTAGTCCCGACGCGACACGAGCACGTCCCGACTCAAATTTCTGAAATTGTCATTTTGTTCACTCGTGACATTCAATATAATCAATATTATATATTACATTGCTCATTAGTAATATTCAATAAATTTCCATAATTACTAACTCTCATCGCGTTAATGATTATAACATAATAAATTTCCGGATTTATATTAAATAATTAATTCTCATTAAATTATATAAATCCCCAAATTAATATAGCATAAAAATACGGGGTATTACACCTATCATATGCAAAAGAGGATAAAGTCCATTTTCTTTCTCTTTAATGATTGTCCATCAATGTTATTCATTTTAGTATTTAGAGGCATTGACCAAACAAAACTTCTCATGTATAAATTATTTTTCAATGTACTAGAACGTATTAAAGATGTCCAATTTTAATAAAATAATCTTCGTAAAATAAATTGACCAATTTAGAAAAACGAAATCAATTTGTAAAACTAGGTACATTACATAGTTTTCCCACATTAATTTTATATACTCACCATTATCTAAAAATATCCTTTCTACTTATACCGCTATCTTATTCTTAATGCCCATAACTAGGAACATCTATGTTAAAAGTAATTGCCCGGTTACTTATAAACTTTGAAATGAGTTGCAATCATGATTCATGGTCCTCAAGTCTATATACCAAGTTACTATAGATCGAACCATAAACCATGCATTCCATTTTAAGAGGAAAACCATTACCATGTCCAATTACATTAAATTTATTCCAATCACCAATTTAAGACTTAAACAATGAGAAGAAAATGAATTCATTTTTAAAATCTTAGAAACATGAAATTAAAAAAATTAATTTCCCACTTAACATGAGATATAATTCGATTATATTTTAAGTGGCATCCCTTAACCGCCAATTCAAAATTAATTTGTCGGACATCTTGGTTCCCTTATGAGGTGAGATTTATCATTGGGAGCTTAAATCACCTCACATTGAACTATACAGACTTTCACCTTTCATTATATCATCCAGAGAGTTCAGGATCCTTGAAAATCTGATGACTTTTGATCCCACTCCTAATGACATGAATCCTTTTCGAGGATATCAAAAGTCATGTCCAAGAGTCTACTACCAACTGCTTTTAGATTATCCCAAATCACATAGACTCCTCCTTTGGGGGGCCACGCATGTGAATAATGAATCCAAAATTACCCATTAGGAAACTTGTACAAATCCCTAGAATAATTATTATTCTTGTTTGGAGGACTTACATAATATTGAAAGTCTACGAATCATTGAAGGAGTCCATGAGGGTGTTATGTTGAAACCCCTCTCCCACTTAGTATTTAAAAACTTGAGGGTTTTGAAAAACTAAACATTCACTTCTATATGCCCGAATTCATTGGTAATTTTCAATTTTCTTTTATAAATTAAATCACCTAACCTCACTATGTTAATTTTCTTAAAATAAAAAATATAATTTATTTTTTTTAAAAAAAAATTCGGAGATCTCAATTTAAATTCATACCTTTAAATTTTATTACACCTATTAAATTCAATTTAGAAGAGAGTAAAATACAACACAAATTTTCAAAGAAAATTGGTGATCTAGGCTAGTCTCAAAATAAATAATCTATATTGTCCATAAAATGATTGTTCCCAATTATCTAATTAATTAGCAAATAAATTATGCAACATAATAAATGTGACACCCCGCCTAATAAAATACCGGGTGATCAGTCCTATACCAAATTAAAACAGGAATCCCAGTTGGATCATCCTTAGCATCACTGTCGAAAACTTTTTAAAACTTACTAACCACCTAGTATTCCAAAAACTGGTGCCAATTATAACTTTTTAATTAAACAAAACAATACATGCGGAATTAAATATAAACCATTCACACAACTGAATGAAAATAAACTGAATCGTAATTACACAACATGCCGAATAAATCACCGGCCACCAAAGAAATAATCCAAATACAAATATTCAACATCTGAAAACTGTACCGAGAAGTCTGGGCTACAAGCCCTAAATAAAACTGAGACTGATACAAGATTCCTACTCTAGGAATGAATGAATGATGCGTCTAATCCAAACTCCTGCTAGCATCCACATATGCCGCAGCTCCGTGTCCCTGGAATAGAATATCAATCCTGGCGTCCCTGTGGCTGGACACCTAAAAGGTTTTGAAAATATTTTTATAGCAAGGGTTAGAACCCAAAATATTTTGAAAATATTTAGCAAGTGAATTAACTGCAGTAATTTAAAATGCATGAATGCGCTTCATATTTAAGTTAGTGTCGCACTCCCTTGTGGACATTCTCACCCCTCCACTATTGTGCACACCTATCAGTTACCTTAACCCCACCTAGTTGTACTACCCCGTCCAACTAGTCCTGGTATAACCTTCCCTAGCCATACTACTCTAACCCGAGTATGATGATTTTTGAATTATAAGTTATTTCATAATTAACTTAATTTATTCCTCTTAAATAGCAGCATATAACCGTGTCACAAGTTATATAATATACATACATCACACACTGTATTATTCCCACAAATAATTAACTTAATTAATTTCTCATTAATTAACATCATATAACTGTAACCCGAGTTATATTAAATAAATACATCACACACTGTATTATTACCTACATATAATATTCACTATCATATTATATGTATCTTACTAAAACATCCACACATATATAATACGTGTACCTATCCTTCCGAGTATATCCTCACTGGATGATTCCCTCTCAAGTGCCATCTCACTAGGTGTGCTCACTTTACCTAGTTACCCAAGTTGGATTCGCTCACCAACCTGGTTCAAAACAAAACGAAGTGGAGGCTGTCATATTCCTTCCCTGAAAGTGAGATAAGCCCCTCACCCATATAACGGACGCTATGACCTGGGGATATACTCACCCTACTCCTCAAGCTAGGGGATTCACCCACATCGCGCAACCTCCCTTGATAGCACTAGAGAATATAATTTAATAAATATCTATTCACTGATATTTAGTAGCACACACAATATATACACATATATATATACTATCACTACACCGTATATATATATATAAAATAAACCCTGGCTTTACCGTGTACTCACAACCCGTAACACTAGCCTGAAATCCCGAGTCTCTCGCCTGACTCGACCAAATAAGTTTTCTCACTTATTATATTATTATTATCCCGAGTCTATGGTCTGACTCTAATTTAATTAATTCCCACATTAATTAATGTAATACTTCCCCCGAGTCTATGGTCCGACTCCGTGTTAATTAATTTACACACTTAATTAATTAATACCAATCCAAATCTATGGTCCGACTTTCATTTAATTAATTTCACCCAATTAATTTCTATAATGATAGCCCGAGTCTATACCTCGACCCTTATTTAATTTAATATCACCTAAATTAACTTATTACCTCCCTGAGTCTACCATCCGACTCTAATTAAATTAATTACCCACCTATTAATTTAATACCTTCCCGAGTCTACAATCCGACTCTAATTATATAATTAGCACAATTATCAATTTAATACCAATCCGAGTCTGTGGTCCGACTCTATTTAAATTAATTTACACACTAATTAATTTATTTCCTTCCCGAGTCTACAACCTAACTCTAGCTAATTAATTGCACATTAATTAATTTACCACTTTCCCGAGTCTATAGTCCGACTCTACTTTAATTAATTGCTCATTAATTAATTTAATACTTGGTGTCGCACAACCATTTTACCCGAACTCGCTCACTTGGCCCGTAACTTAATATGTTCCCGAGTCTATATTCCGACTCTAAATTAATTAGTTTATCTCCAACCTTAATTCACTACCTTGGCGTCGCTTAGCCAATATACCCGGACTCACTCACTTGATCCGTATCTTCCTATTTTGGAATAATATCCCTCAATTTCCTCCATAGAGTTTCCCCACATAAATTGCTCCTAGTCCCAATTACTATTCCCCGTAATTACTAGGAATATGTATTTCATAATTATATAACACTATTTAATGTATGAAAATTAATATATAATTAATTTCCCCCTTATCTCACACACAGGCCGGATTGCCCAGAATTAACCATCGTCGATCGATCGATGCCCCCCGATCGATCGATCGATCCCTTCGTTCCAGTTCTCCTTCCTTGCTGAATTTCACCATTAACGAAAATTAAGGTTTTTAATCCAAAGTCTAAACCTCAAATCACATTATCCCACCACATAATCATAGTTATTCCACATCCTACACATCAAGGGACCTTAGGATAATCAATTTATCTACTTATCTCATGATTTTCGAAATGGGTCTTTCTCCACAAAAATTCAATTATCTGTTTTACAATCCAATTTCCAGATTTAATTTCTACTCTTTTATGTTCTGGATTTCTCATTCAAATCAAATATACATATTCAGATATCAATTACCTATCTAAATCTTACTTTGAATCTCATTCAAGTGTCCCATAAACAAAAACCCCATTTTGTACCCATTTACACCCAAAACGAATTTTAGTATACACATCACTAAAATATGAATTGGATATCACAATTTAGAAGTAAAAACAGTTAACCACTTGCCTGGAATTGTTCGTAGGGTCTGATCCGTCGTCGACATCCCTTAATTTGGCTCCACTAACCTCCAATTTGCCTTTTGATTGTTTTCCCCCAATCTCCCTCCCAAACCCTAGGTTAGAATAATGTTGGCTGCTCATTTTCCTTTTCTTAGGTTTAGGTTTAAAACACAATTCCCGTTTTTTGCGTAATGGGCTAAATTAAAATAGCCCAAATCACCCCATGTGGGCCCGGCTATGCCCAAAAATGTCCCGAGACCCAATTACTACCCCCGGGTACTCTTTTCTGACTATCTCGACCCATCCGGACTCAACCGCGCACTCAGAACTGACATCCGAATTAATTTATAAAAATCCTTATCTCACACCCAATTTAGTCTATACCGACTCCTGGCTGGGATAAGTGTATACCCCGTCATTAATACCCAAAATGACGTAATTAAATTATTACAATTCACTTAGTAAATAAATTTTCCTAAATATTAACCATTCACTCCCCGATTAATATTTAAATATATATATATATATATTGCCATAATTAATTCAATTAAAATTACAACACACAAGTAATTTAAAATTCCCGAATTAATTAAATATTAAATGTACAAAAATACGGAGTGTTACAATAAAATTATGAGGCATACAAGAAATCAAATAATTAAACACAGAAAAAATTAAAAGACATAAAGGCCCTTTACACCATGGTTTAGACTTCTGCATAAACTAAAACTCTTCATGCAAAAGAATCCTTGTTTAAGTAGACTTCCTTTTAGGAAATAGTCCAACTTGAAGTGAAACTCTCCATGTAAAAGAATCATCGTTAAAGAATATGACCTTAATGATATCCGATCAATCTTATTTTCACTAGACGCATTTATTTTATCTTCAACAAGAACATATCTCAAAATTAATGAATCTCAACCTTTCCATTATCGACTATGGATGTTATGGGCTTAACTTTCACATAAAAAAAGACGACCTTAATCACATTCGATCAAGTTAATTTTTATTGGACGCGTTTTTTCTTTAGAAAGAACGTATCAGAAAATCAACCAATTCCAACGGTCCAACCATCGTCAGTGGACCAAATAAGATTTTAAATTTCTGTGACATGACCTTCTTCTTGTTCCTCGGATTTGCATGGAAGAAAACCTCCATAACTCCTCCAATTCTTCATGAAAGTAAGCCCAACACCAAGGCATTTGTAAATTCACGATTCTTAATATAAATAAACATTACGACCCTCTTCCAACCCCTTCAAAAACATTGATATTGAAATAATTACAAAAACCTAATTATTACAACCATATTGAATCTAGGATCAAAATTAACTATGGATAAACCGCCGTAGGATCCAATCACGCAATATAAATATGTGTGCCCATGATTAAAAGGCTACAAACTTCGAATATCTACAAAATCATGTTACCATGCATCAAACACAATAATCATACAATATGCCAATACTAGGGTTTCTTGTTTGATAATATATATCTTTTCAATTCAAAATCAATCTCCACCAGGGCTCCGATACCAATTATTGGGAAAAATTTCTTAGGACTAACATTTTAAATGTTAACAAATTCAACCCTATGGATATTTGATCAATCATGTATTGAAAAGATAACAAGAACTAGTTTTGAAGAACAAACCTAGGGTTTAAAATACAATACCTTTACGGTGTTTCCCAATATTCCCTTCCATATACAACGATTTTGATCACCAACGACGATTATCTCGATCTAGTTCACAATCCAAATCACTCAATTGACTACAAAAAAGTGATTTTTAAAACGGTGCTCCTGCCGTTTCAAAAGGTACTCTAGTCATCCCAGATACTTTTTGGGATGACATTTGAGATGGCTCAAAGGTGTCTTATTAGACCCCCATTTTAAATACTTGTTCGATGGAAATAGTAATCCCAAAAGGGATTTTTGAGGCGAGAATTAAGTTGTCTTAAAAGGTCATTGTTTATTGGACTTTTTTTAGACTGCCAAGAAGCCTTCTTTTAAAACTATTTTTTGATATGGCAATAGCAGTCACAAAAGGATTTTTTGAGATGGGAACTAATCCATATTAAAATCTCATCATTTACTGGATCCTTTTAAGATGACAAGGAAGCCATCTTTAATCATTTTGGTTCCAAAATTAAAATTACACCAATTTTAGAATATATGTTATATAATCATAAAAAAGACTCTTAAAAACAATATATAATATATTTGGCATATATAACATACAATCTTCCATTCAACTATAATTAGAGTTCATACAAGTAAAATCTCTCTACACAATCAACACTTCTAATATCGTGTCTACCAATCTAAATCCCTTTACACAAGTTTACTCATCTCATTGAAAAAATACATAAAAACCCATCTACTCCTAACATAAAATGATGTAAGCAAAGTAAATCCGTGATCTTAAAGCATATGAACTCCAATAAAAAGGGTTCAATGATTTGTCTTGTCCACAAAAGGTTTCTACCTGCAACAAGATTTTTTTACTATCAATCAGAAAAGAACTTTTTTAATAGGCCCTATAGATGACAATCTTTAAAAATATATCTTGCTATTAATTACCTTTTAAAAACACTTAATTTTTTTTAAAAAAAATAGGTTGAGTTTACTTTTTTATTAGTGAAAACCATCCTGTTTCAATATAAAAATTAAGTTAAAAATAATTACAGCAATAGGACATGTGTAATTAGCAAAATACTTCTCTCTATACATAATAAATAGTGTTTTCAATTTCATAATGGTGTTGGCCTAATACCTACTCCCTTTATATCCATGCCCCCTAATCCTACCACATCCCTAGAAATCTTATTTCTCGCTTCGAGATGATTTTGCTTATCTTTTGGTATCTCAATTAGTCGTCTTTCAAGCATTGCCTACAATTAAACATGTATTATAAATTAATTAACGTAATTTAAATCCTTAAGAACATTAATTTTTTTTTACACAAAATAATATTTAAATAACTTTAACTAATTGGTGGCTTTAGTTAGTATATATGCATACCGCTCTATCTGATGATCCATCTTCAACATTAAAAGGTTTACTATTTGGATCCTGGGTGGCTTGCCACACGCTAATATCATCAACAGGCTTTCCTTATTCTACCCTCTAACAAAAAAATAATATATGTATTAATACATGTACATATGACATACATAATCAGTGTCTATCATTGAGCATGACATATCTTAAAGTTCGTGGAAATATTAGTATTAGTTGGCATCACATTAGTGTCGTATTAACATAGTCTTGAGCCGTTAGACAGTATCCTTTAAAGTTGATGAAGTAAATAAGTAAAATTTTGTTCAATGGAGATAGTTTGTTACAATCCATTACAACTACTCGAAACAAAAATTCAGCAACCTAAAAATGGAATTTCAGCATAAAATTTCAAGCACAAGACAATAATGTGTTATAACTACTCAATGCCAAATTTTAGCACTCAAAACTACTTAAAAACTGAATTTTTCCATGCATGATTTCAAAATTTTAAATTTCATCATTGAAAACTACTCAAATTAGAAGATCATTAAATGTTGAATTTCTAAATATTAAATTTCATAGGAAAAGTAAAGCAAATATTCAGAATACAAAACTAATCTATGGATGCGAAGTAGTTTACTTATTTGCCAAATGAAAACTAATCAACAACAATGACCGATAAGTTTAATGGAGAACGGATTTATAAAAACGTACAAGAATATGAATAATTAAACAAGCTATACCTCTTAGCGGTGAAAATTATCTGAGGATTAGCTCGATTTAGGTCATGAACCCCAAACAAAAATAAAGACAAAAGGTCTAGAAATAAAGTCTTACATATATGATATTGACACGATACGACATGTTGAAATTAAACTTTCTCAATGCACTTGATTATACGCAAATATTGCGTATTTCATCCATCGAACCTACGCATTTTAGCCCCCTCGGGTATCTTATTCCCTATATTTATGGTTGTTAACTAGAAAATCTCGTATTTCTATGTTAACATGCTTTGCAGGGATTAATTGAGCTTTTATAGGTATTTGGATTCTATGTATGAAGTTCGGACAAATTCTGGCTAATTTTCGTTCGTAATTGCATGTTCAAGGGTAATTTGGTCAATTCACAGCTTGGGTACCTGGCCCAACCTCTTCACGAAAGTTTTAACCCTCCTCACAAGCTTCGCATGGTCATGAACGGTACGTGATTCCGAGTTCGTACGAAGAAGTTACGGGATTTTTAGCAGAAGAGAAAAATAAAGAAACCAAAACAGCAAGCAGCTTGAAGCGGCCCTGCTTGATCGATCGATCGATCAAAAGAATCAATCGATCGAGCCTTCAGATATTTTCCTTCGAGATGAACCCATTTTGTTTTAAATATCATATATAATGTATTTTAGGTTAGAATAGCTTAGGGTTTGGGGATTTGGAGAGTTCTTCTTCATTTCATCTTGGTTTGACACCCAATTGGGTTTCTAAGTTAACTATTCATCTTCCATACCCTTTAAATCTAGTGTGCATTTCCTTTATTCTTGCTTTGTAGTTAAATTATATGCTTTCGTAATTAGGTTTACATGCTTTCTTTCCTTTCTTTCTAGTGTAGTTTTATTGCGTTTGTTTATTGCGTTTATTTACCGCATTTTAACATGTTTTCTAGCTAATTTAGTCTAGGTTATGCCGGATTGAACTCATTCTGGGTTGGCATGTTGCTTTGCTTTGGTGATGGATTTTACGGGTCTATTTCGATTGTGTTGTCCTAGTTATTACGCCTAAGGGGTTTTACGGGGCATATCATGTATGTTCCGTATTTACGACCTTGCGTGCGTAATTTTTGGGTTATTTGTTAACACCAAAATCGTATTAGGCTTTTATGTGAATTTAGGGGTGTGACAACCCTTGATTCAATTAATTGTCGAAATGAGATGCATTTGTAATAACTCGTCGACCCATGTAACCCTTTTGTACTAATTAACTCGGGTGAGGGATATTCGACGCAACCTATAGTTTTTACTCGCTTTGTTAATCTAGCTTTATTTTCCCACGCCTAGATTAATATTTCCCTTTTATGCATCTTTTCCCTTTTTGTGTATAATCTTCTTTTACACTTTTATTTAGGAGTATTAAATCCTATAAATTCTAGCAACTTTTCTCTGTGGATTTTTGATACCCGACTTACCGCTATACTCACCCATTGAGTGTAGTCATAGTTTAGGTTTTTGTATAGTTCAGGTGAGTCAAATTCAAAACGACCGGAGCGTAGGTGACGCTCGCGCCACGGAAAAATCCTGCCTATCAAATGGCGCCATTGTCGGGGACTTGTTTGTTTTAGAATTTATTTGATTTATTATTTCGTAGTATTTTCTTTCTATTTTTATTTTTTTGGCTAACCTTTTGGAAGGACTTCTACATTTGAGCACCTAGAAACGCTCGAATTTCTCGTGCGTACATCTACTTTTTGGAATTTGCCACTTCGAGCCATTTTTGGGGTAAGCACGTCTTATTCCAATTCTTTCGGTAATCATTGTTATAATTCTCAAAATGTTCATACTCCTTTGACTTTTGGTCAATACTTAGAATCCCAAAAAATTGTAACATCTAAAATGACTTTGGGCGAGTATTACAAAAGTCAAGATTTGGAGTGTGTGTATTTTGAGGAGGATGATAATGATTTTGGGCCTCTAATTCCTTATAATAGGAATTTTGAAACGAATTGCAATAGTTTTCAAAATTCCTATAATAATGAGTTTAACTTTAGTGATGATAATTTTTTTTAAAGTCCTCATTTTCAAGAATCTGCACCTCGGCCTATGACTTTCGGCGAGGGTTTGCTCATATTTGAGAACGAGAGGTATGAAGTACATTATCGGGAAGAAAATCGTGGTTGGGAGTAAGAATTGGATTTATTATTCGAATCCGACGACGATTTCTCTTCCAAGACTTTTGAAGTCGAGGAATGTTTTGAACCAATTGAGGACTCTGTGCCTAAATTGGAACAAACCATTCATCATCTTGCCCATCTTTTAATAGAGAATGACAGTGAGGATGAAACGAATGTAGTATCTATTTGCAATGAGATAATTTCTTCTTTGGATCCCAAAGAAGAAGGTTTCATTAAAAATGATCCTATCTCTTTTGAAATTCCAACTTTGAGTGATGATAACTCATATCTTGAGTTTGAATTTCTTTCCTCCCCATTTTCATTTTCTATTATCACACCGTGACAAGTACCCGATGAATCGGTACCGAACTTTAAAATGTTCAACCCTTTCACCGATGAGGAGTACTTGCTCGAGTTGCTTTTCATGAAGGCATCTTTACCCTCGTGTGCGCCACCTCCCATTCCGCTTGCTAAATCCTTGGGAGTATATTCTACTTTTCTCAGTCCCTACATGTTTTTGTCACCCGTTCAATCCAAATCCCCCATCGTCCATCCAAAACTTTTAATTGACGATGGTTCATTTCTTTCGCCTTACACATGCCTTCCGTTTTTCAAACGAAATCCATATTTTTCGAAAGGAATGCTTGAGTGTGAGGGTACACCGATTAACCTCCAAAGTAAAATCATTTTTGCGATGGACCCTCATCTATTTCGACATCTAGTGTATAGTTAGTGTGAAGCCTAAATAGTAGGTTGTATATAGTTAGCTTTTTATTCTTTCTTTCTTTTGATCTTTTCTTTCCTTTTTAATTTAGTCTATTGTAATTAGTTAACTTTTTGTCATTTGTTTTTTCTATGCTCGGTACTAACTTGTTTTGTAAATTTTTTGGACTTGTTCTTATGGGGATCGCTCAAATTTTGGGTAATATCCCTATTTTCCTCTCTTTGACTTCGTTCTTAATTCACATTGAGGACAATGTCAGGTATTAAGTTAGGGGGTGTGGGATATTCTATCCATTTATTTATCTAGTCCATGTTTTTGCTCACATGTTAGTTACTTAGTATGCTTTTCTTAGAAAAATTTGAAAATTTTCGAAAATATTTTCTTTCTTTTTTCTCCTTTATTGGGGATTTTGCCTTTTTTCAGATGATAAATTTCAATAATTGCCCGATCCAATAGACAAATCAATGATGCATGTTATCTATTTTAGAATTTATTAGGCTTTAGTCCTAATTTTTGATATTATGAATAACTTCATGAATTAAACTTTAATCCCATGAGCACATGCACTTTCCTTGTTACATTAATTTGGTCCAAGATTTTTATAACTCCGTAATCTTTTGTTGCATTGTATATACTTACACCGAGTATGCTTTGTACCTTTCGTCATTTGTGAGTGTATACATTATTCTTTCCTCTTTGAAAACATTACAGTCGTTGGTAAACTCTTTATTCTTTCATTTGGTCGTTCATTAATTGAGTTCATATATGAAATGTATTACTTGAACATGATTTTTAAAGTTTGTTTTGACTCGAAAATTGTGTAAACTTTATGAAATAATCATAGGGCATCTTTGTTATATCAACCATATTAGCCTTGACCTCACCGTATATGTTTACCCTCGTCAACCCCTTTGAGCCTAAATAATAACCTTTCGTTTCATAACCCAAATCCATAACCAACTCCATATTGGAGTTTTAAAACCATACATACACCTTCCTTACCTTTATTTGGAATGTTGCTTGGGATTGAATGATGTTATTTTCTTATGGTTGCAATTTAGGCATATGAGAGTGAGAAAAGTAAAGAAAAGAAAAAGTGAAAAAGAGATGAAAAAGATAAGTGAAAAGCAAAAGAAAACAAAAAAAAAGAGAAAAAGAAGAAAGCAAAAGAAAGAGAAAGTTGTAAATGTTGTATATAGTTCAATAAGTTTTGATTACTCTCTAATTGTTATATCCAGTGCTTGTTTTGTACTTTTTTTTTCAAATTTTTCCATTGCCCGCATTTTTCCATTATCCCGAGTTTTCATTTCCGAATACTTTGAATCCGTACATACATTCATTTCATTTTGTACCCTAGCCTTGCTTACATTACAACCCTATTAAAGTCCTATGTGATCGTAAGTAGATGTAATTCAAAGGTTTAAATAGTTTTGATAATCTGTGAAAATACATTTCGCCTCTTTTAATGGGTGGTATCTTTCATTGAGATTACAATTTTTTAATTTCATATATAGCGTTCTTCATTTGTGACATGTGTGCGGCCTAGTTTCCATTTACATTTACTCTTTATGCCCGCATGTCTCGTGTGTTAACTCCCTATTTCGAGTGAATTCACTTGATGAGTTTAATGCCCATAAGGATTGAATATATGCCTACTTTAATATTTATCCGGTTTATATAAGTTTTTGCCAAATCACACTTTGCATGTGCTCGCTCCCCTCCCAAATTTTAAGGTTTCGATTTTATGAGGTGCATTCTATAATGTCAATGATTTGGACTTTTGTTTGAATTCGTTCATTGTGCTAATAATGCGTACAAAATCTTGTTCGCTATTGTTGTGCTTGTCGCATGTTGGTTTGGGATTATTTTGAAAAAACCATGTAATGTTTGTGGATATCATCCCTAAAAACCCTCACGAGACGACACTCGTCCCATAGAGTAACCTAGGGGTGTAACGACTTATTGCATACTCTAAATGCAATCGAATCGCCCGCGAAAGTGGCCTTATGATTTTATACCATGCTTTTGTATTTGTACCCTGCTTTTGGTTTGATTGTAGTTCTTGTTGTATCCTATTTCATTGCTAGGTACTAGTAATGTGTAAGTTAGGGGGCGTGATTATACACAAATATTGCGTATTTCATCCCTCGAACCTACGCATTTTAGCTCCCTCACATATCTTATTCCTTGTATTTATGTTCGTTAACCAGAGAACCTCATATTTCTATATTAACATGCTTTGCAGGGGTTAATTGAGCTTTTATAGGTATTTGGATGCTAAGTGTGAAGTTCAGACGCATTCCGATTAATTTTCGTAAGCAATCGCACGTTCAAGGGCAATTCGGTCAATTCATAGCTTGGGCACCCGGCCCAACATCTTCACAGAAATTTTATCCCTCCTCGTAAGCTTCGTGTGGCCACGAACGGTGCACGATTACGAGTCCGTATGAAGAAGTTACGGGATTTTTAGCAGAAGAGAAAAATAAAGAAACCAAAACAGCATGCAGCTTGAAGCAGCCTTGCTTTCTTGATCGATCGAGCCTTCAGATATTTTCCTTCGAGATGAGACAGTGGTCTTTGTTTTCAACCATCGATCGATCGATCAAAGGGATCGATCGATCGATCCCCTGTTGCCAGCTGATATTTTTCCTTTTCTTTTCTTTTTCCTTTTCTTTTCTAATTTTATTCCAACTTAATATATAAACCCATTTTGTTGTAAATATCATATATAATGTATTTTAGGTTAGAATAGCTTAGGGTTTGGAGAGTTCTTCTTCATTTCTTCTTGGTTTGACACCCAATTGGGTTTGCAAGTTGACTATTCATCTTCCCTACCATTTTAATAAAGTGTGTATTTCCTTTATTCTTTCTTTGTAGTTAAATTATATGCTTTCGTAATTAGGTTTACATGCTTTCTTTCCTTGCTTTCTAGTGTAGTTTTATTGCGTTTGTTTACCGCGTTTATTTATCGCATTTTTAACATGCTTTCTAGCTAATTTAGTCTAGGTTATGCTGGATTGAACTCATTCCGGGTTGACATTTTGCTTTACTTTGGTGATGGAGTTTACGGGTCTATTTCGAGTGCATTTTTCTAGTTATTACGCCTTGGGGATTTTACAGGGCATATCATGTATGCTCCGTGCCTAGGACCTTGCGTGCATAATTTTTGGGGTATTTGTTGACGCCAAAATCGTATTAGGATTTTATGTGAATTTAGGGGTGTGACAACCCTTGATTCAATTAACTGTTGAAACGAGACGCATTTGTAATAACTCGTCGACCCATGTAACCATTTTGTACTAATTAACTCAGGTGAGGGATATTCGACGCAACCTATAATTTTTACTCTCTTTGTTAATCTAGATTTATTTTCCCACGCTTAGATTAATATTTCCCTTTTATGCATCTTTTCCCTTTTTTGTATAATCTTATTTTACACCTTTATTTAGTAGTATTAAATCCTATAAATTCTAGCAACTTGCCTCTTTGGATTTTCGATACCCGACATACCGCTATACTCACCCGTTGAGTGTAGTCGAAGTTTATATTTTTTATAGTTTAGGTGAGCCGAATTCAAAAAGGACGGTGCGTAGGTGATGCTTGCGCCGCGACAAAACCCTGCCTATCAACACTGTTTTAATTAATGAATAAAACATTAAGTGGAATTTTAACTTTGACATGCCACAAACATTAAGTGCAATTCCCCTTTATTTTTATATTCCTTATATTTCTTGTTTAGTTCATAGGTTAGATTGTACATATATAAATATTGATTTCAAGTTCATGACTGAATGAATTGAATATGCTTTTTCTCTTACCTGGTTTTGTGTCTAAGATCCTACACATTATTCTTTACTCTATTACAAACAACGGTTGGAATTGCATTAATTGTAAACAATTTTCTAAAGTTTAAGAACCTTTCAAAACTATTCACTTTTAAATACAATGATTTGACATTCATTCATCATGAAAAACAAGTTATGGCGATCATAACACGTTTGGCTTATAGTAAGAAAGTTAACATTTCATTCATCCAATAAAAGAATGCTATCTAGTCTAGAAAATCCAACTATTTTGATCAAATACTACCTTGACACAACCAAAAGCGCAAACGTAAACATCATAAATTACTAAAATCAAAACCCAATACCACAAAGGGCCCAAAATAAAATACTCAATTTGTGCGAACGCCTAGATTACACATGCGTAGAACACTCCAAACTAAACAAATAAATAATACTCCAAATCTTATATACCTAATTTCGAGTGTTGTTTTGTTAAATCTATTCCATTTTATCATTAGAGATTCAAAGAAACCCTTCTTCTACCCTTTTTAACTTACTCGTATATGAGAAAAGAATTATAAGGATCACCATGATTCTCCACTTTATGAATTTCAATAAGCTTTTGTTTGAACTTCACGTGAGTAATAAGAGGAGATCACGGTAAAATGAGTGTGTACATGGAATGTATAACACCTTCTCTCATAAACATCTTGGATGACATTCTCGAAAGCTTTTCCATTAGAATATCTTCTATTTAAAGGGCAGTCACAAGGACCTGCGGATCTTTCCGTACTAGATTCCAGCTAGGAAACTAGGTATCTAACTAATAAATAAGAACGAGTATTTCCATAGATGAATGGAGCAAGAATATCCTGTAAAAAAACTTGTATGGTATATGTCTACCTTGATATGTTTGTCAAAATTTGTAAATACTTAATTATATCTGTAGGGCTGAAGTACATTTACTTTCCAATTACTGAGAGGCATTTATGACGAACATGTCCATTCACTGAGAGTCAGAATATAACAACACTATTTATATAAATAATAGAGGAGAAAATAGGTACTCATTTGTGACCTGCAATCAAGGTTCTCTAAAACACTGACCTGAATTAGAACAGGCAGAAGGTCCATCTCGAACTGCTTCATAAGTTCAGCCTGAGCATTTGGTAGTCTCTCATGAGCGATAACCTCAGCTACATTCTCATTAAAAATTTCTTGTTTGCTAAAACTGCCAACAGTGGAGTTCTTTGAAAGAGGCCCTTTAATAAGTAAATTAGCATTGGCTTGAAGAGTTATGGTTCCTTATTGGAGTGAGGGAAGAAGCTCATTTATATCTTCCGTGCTTTTTTTCCTAATTACTAAAGACAATAATAAAATTTACTTCTTTTCATGTTCATGAATGTATGTTGTTACTCAAGAGAAAATCTAATTCTTTATTCTTTTAGTGAATTTACGATAAATTATTAAATGTTTTTTATAACATTTTATTTATAATGCTAATTTTTGTATGGCTCTTTTCCCACAACTTTATTTTTTGACTAGGATGAATTGTAACTACTCGTAAAGTCTTAAATCATTGTTTGAGATTACTATTGTTATAAATTAGCACTTTGTTTTTTATATATAGTAAGATAAGTAAACAAAGAAGTGAGTACTGGGTTCCGGATGGGAGACTATGTAGAATTATACTGATCATAGACAATGGTTGCATTAAACATCGCATAATAGTTCGCACATTAATGGGTGCATATTTTCTTTTTCATGTCTTTTTACCAATACTCATAAAATTAATTACATGAGGAGACATACGATGGATATATGTCTCTATAGAAAAATTGAATTAAAACATTTACACGAGTTTTTTAAAAGAATTCAATTATAGTTGTGTTTGTTATAGTTGATTTCAAATAAAAACTTAGCATGAATCATGTTAGTATTTTCACATTTTAAACATGACTAAACCCATAAATGGATGACACGTTATAAATAAAAGATATAAAAATGAATAATCTATAAACCGTCTTGCTATCTCTAATGAGGTTTGGATTTACAAACCAACATAACTTATTATAAAATGTCGATATTCTAAAACTGAATTGATCATGTATTGTATTCTAAAACAAAATGAAGAAAAGTATAGTAAATAAGGTTT
The DNA here is from genome assembly GCA_949130495.1 of Sambucus nigra. Taxonomy (NCBI): domain Eukaryota; kingdom Viridiplantae; phylum Streptophyta; class Magnoliopsida; order Dipsacales; family Adoxaceae; genus Sambucus; species Sambucus nigra. The sequence goes on along the minus strand of OX422222.1, from coordinate 116,844,102 downwards.
TGATTTATAAACAAACACAACAATAAGTGAAATGATCATCACAATATTCTAAATCTATAATCAATTGATCATTACTGGATTTACAAACCAACACAAAAATAACTGAATTGATATTATACCAGATTTACAAGTCAACACAATAATATCTCTAATGAGGTTTGGATTTACACACCAACATAACAATAACTAAATTGATCATGTACTGTATTATAAAAGAAAAGGAAGAAAAGTGTAGTAAATAAGGGAGCTAATAAATTAACTAGACCTAGGGTCCAAACGTATGTACAAAGAAAGGATTTGGGTAGTCAGCATCAAGACCAAACATAAGACGATTCCATTTAATGTGGCGTGCCTAAATAGAATTTAACAAAAAGCATAATTAAAACACACTCCTCCAATGTGTGAACTTGATTGATAAGATCTAAGATTGGGAAGGAGTTAAATTAAAAATGCGCATACATGCATATATAGAACATATTTCAATTATTAACTGCAGGAACATGGTATGAGAAAAAAATTAAATTAATATAAATTATAAAAAGTAAAAAGTGAATGTGAGTGTGAGTGTGAATGTGTTTTCTTAAACCCTGGGTTAAAAGCATTTGCATTATTTATATTCTTAAATTCTTTGATTGTTTTATTCAATGGTGCGTGAATCATTCCTATTTGTATATTATGTATTTTCTCTGCAATAACATTGTATACAATTAGCATTAGTGTAAGGTGTCGATTAAATGATGTTCAATGTGACTGACTTTGCCTTGGTGCTTGTCGTCGGTCGACCGATGCCATGTAATAAGGCAAAGTCATTCAAATGACGATGAATGTCATTTATTAGACACCCAACACCAAGATTGATATGCGGTATGTTTTGTACATAACAAATGTAAGTGTGGGTTTAAATTTCTAAAATACTCTTCACTAATTGCCGGTTAACCAACGTCACACTTCGATTGGCCGACGCTGTATATCGATTGACCGAAGCCCAGAACTAAGGCAATGTTGGCCAAACGATGTTAAAATCCATTCAGCCACGTACAATAAAAAGGCATTCAATTTCAACAATCTAAGACTGTCCAGTTAACATATAATTGGACAGCATGTTCCTCAAGGTTCTTATTGTATTTCTAATATGCCCGTAATAATTGTTGAATCGTGTCTTTTTTTTTCATTCAGCTCAACTTCAATCCTAAAGGAACTCAATCGGGGGTTATCACTACTGAATATCTATAAGGGAAAAACTTGAATCAGCACTAAAGATATCCATCAAAAGTTCAAAGAAGATGAAATTGGTAATGATATGTTCGAGAATAAAAAAAATAACCCGAAAGAATACAATAAAAATGAATACCTGACATGATTTGTCCCGTAAAGTTATCGAGTTTACGAGGTCAATCAAATGATCACCACACTCTGAGTATTCATATATACTACCCTTTCCACAATTATATATTTTCATCATCTTAAAATATATACCACCAATTGTCCACTTTAGATCTGCGTCTACTTCTACAAAGTATTCGGAGTTTGTTTTTAATATGAAGTATTAATTATATGTATGGTACATACTTCCATTAGGGATATTTTATTTATTTGTTTTCTTTTTGTTTCCATATCAGTGTAGATGATAGTATATATATATTTTTTCACTTTCTTTCCAATTTAATTCATTATAATAAACTTGATTCACGTTTCATTAACCTCCACTGTCTGCGTGATCGATGCTGACCTCCCCATGTTTGAAAAATATAACAATGAAGAGAACATGTCCAAATTGATTAAAATAAAAGAATAATTAAACGAAGTTTTGATTAGTTCACTTGCCCAAATCCTTCTCACCAGTCACGTTAAAAAATTGAGAGTCCTGTGACCCAATGTCATACATGAACTATGCCTCACCCTAGTTATGGGAAAGATGAGGTATGCCTAAGCAATTGCATGTTACAGTTACAATATATGATTAAGAATTCTGAAGGGGTTGAAACAATTTGTTTGAAGTTGTGTTTAAGTGCTCCATTAACAGAAATGACATATGGGAGTTTGCTAAAACTGGAAACAACCCCGGGTTAAAATCATTTTCATTATTTATATTCTTAAATTCTTTGATTCAATGATGCATGAATCATTCCTCTTTGTATATTATGTATTTTCTCAACAGAAACAATTTATACAATTAGCTTTAGTGCAGGGTGTCGATTGACTGACGTTCAATGTAGCTGAATTTGCCTTAGTGTTGGCCATCGATCAACCAATTCCATGTAACAAGGCAAAGTTGTTCAAATGACGATGAATGCCATTCAACAGATGCCCAACACCAAGTTTGATATTCTTGCTATTTTGTTTATAGCTAATGTAAGTATGGGTCTAAATTTGTTAAATATTCTTCGTTAATTGTCGATTGACCAATGCCATGCTTCGGTTGGCTGATGTGCATATCGGTTGACTAAAGCCCAAAATTAAGGAAAAGTCAGCCAAATAATGGTGAATGTCATTTAACCATGCACAACACAAAGGTTTATATGTATGAAGTGATATATTATTTTTAAATGATCAGTTGACATATAGACTTATAACCCCAAAGCAATCATCCACTAGTCAATTTCAAAACTTGATAATCCAACGAGAACATAAACACTTCTCACAAGTTACTTTTATACCTCTTGTAGTGTTTGTGCCTCTCTCGAGGCCACTTGATTGATGTTTTGAGTTTTCGCTCCCTAAAGTCCATATTATGCCACAAAAGGAGCGTATACTAGTCATTCTCAGCAACTGGAGTTTGATTAGGAAATGAACACTTCCCATACGTTACTTTTATGCATCTTGGGGTGTCCATGCCTCTTGTAAGCACACTCGGTTGATGTTTTGAGTTTTCCCCTTTAAAAGTCAATTTTTAACATACAAAAGCACATTTAATAGTCAATTTCCAAAAGTAGATGTCAAAGGACGAAAATTTCTCTTCCCACAGGATACTTTAATACCCCTTTTGAATTAGTGACTCCTAAATATTATTTTGAAACCCATAATAAGCGTATACTAGTTCACTTTTGCAACCAAGAGCCGAGCAAGGACACGATCCTTCCCTCAAGTAACTTTGATAGGTTTAAAGTTATTTGTGACTCTTTCCATGCCACTTCATTTTTTGTCACCACCCCAAACTAACTTTTGATCCCAAAACGAATGTTTACTAGTTAATTTAAAAAATTAAGTCCTATGAGAAAACGGATAATTCCCAAAGATACTTTGTTACCTCTTAGGGTGTACGAACCTCTTTGTAGACTACTCAGTTGCTCTTTTCAGTTTTTGACTCTTAAATGCCATTTGTAATTCTAAAATAATCGTATAGTATTTAATTGCGGACCAGGAGTCCAGTACGGATATGATCACTTTTCTTAGGTTACTTTTGTGCGTCATGGAGTGTCTGTGCCTCATTTCATGCCATTCATATTGTGAAATATCAACTTCATCTTTTTATACTCTTTAAAGATCGTGACATTACTTTTTTGTGTTTACTAATTTTTTATTTAAACTAGAATTTTAACTAAGCTTGTCTTTTATTTATTGCTTTTGGGTACCACCTCATATGTTGGAGTTTGTGTCCCAACATTTAGTGATTTGAATGTTATGACTTAGCATTTGTTATGGTGTCAGATATTATTAACGATTTTTTCAATGGTGATGCATATTTGAATTAAATGGGTCCATCACATATATCACAAAATAAAATCATTATCTATTAGTAAATCAAATTAATGGCATAAATTAATTTCAAAGGACATGAATTCTAACTAAATTTCACACAAACAAGTATACAAATTTCACATAGATTAATCTTAAAACTATACTACAACAACCAACTGACAATCCGGGTTTTCAATCGGCTCACCCTTAACCTCCTATCACCACTACAAATTAATCCATTATAAAAACTAATGATATTGATCAATAGCCAAGAAATAAAATTACCTTTTTATCTGTATCAATTTGACAATACTATATTTCGAATGCTCAAAACTAAATCAAATATTTAAACGCTAATGAACCCTGTCAAATACCCATCAATTAAAATCATATGATTTCCATTGATGAACATAATTATGATATTTATATTTAACATATATCTCTCTATATATGTATGCAATTGTCCATAATATTAAGAAATAAGAGTGAAAATTCATCACTAATACTTAGGTCAGTCTAGCCAATGACATGGTAAGACAACAATTACAAACACTAATGCTCTTTTTTCACATATTGAAATCATTTGAAGCACAAATAGAAAAAACCTACAAACTACAAATTTTTAGGAATATAACAAATGTTTACAAAACATATTTCCTTTAGTGATCCTTTCACATTCTTGGAAGTTTTTCGCTCATTAATGAATCTATAAATTAATAATCACTTGCTTGAAATATCCTTAAAGTACCTTCTCATCCCACTGTCCTATAATTAAATCACATATCTTCTTACGTTGGTCTGAAGCATAGTATAAGACATTAAATTTCAATAATAAGTATTTCCAGCCAAATCTTTTAAATGACATACTGTAATATATTTAAATTCCAATGAGTATTTTCCCCAACATATAATTAGAAATATATACACAAAACGATGCAAGAAAATAGCTATAAAAAGCTAAAAGTAAATAAGTATAATTTCCCACTCTAGGGGCAAGGATTGTTTCACGAAAATGTACAAAGTTTTTACAATCACTTAACATTATCTTAGTTGATCAGATCATTTGGTTTTTCTTCTTACATCATCCAAAAATTATTTTATAAATTTTTAGGTCAACCATGTATCACTGATTGCATCAATTAAAATACCGATAGAATAAACTAAATCCCAACTATTAAACAAAAATTTGAAATTAAATTATTGAAACCAGTAATATATCCACTGATTCAAAATATCTCATAAATTAGTAATTGAATGAATATTTGAATTTAATGAGGATTACCAAAATTGGTATGATGGTACTTGACTACCTCCTATATAGGAACTTCATTGGTCTTCATTCTACGGGTCATAGATGGTAATTATATTATTGTAGGATCTCGGCCCCTTATATCCAATCTTCCAACCAATTCAATTAAGAACATAAAATCTTTAACATGAAACAATGTCATAAAAGTTGATAAAAATAGTCAAAAAAAGGGAAAGAACTTACCCGATCCCGTCAACTTAACCAGCGATGAGGGAGAGGCCTAGGGCTAGGGAGAGTGAGGGATGAGTGTGTGCGTCTAGGGAGACGAGAGCGGGGTGGAATTTTTTATTCGGGTGAATAAGAAGAAATAATATCGTTAGGGGTTTTGGTTTTTACTATTTTTGTGTGTTTTCTTAGGCTAATAGAGGAAGCGAGAGTGAAAATTGTTAAAGGGGGAAGAACCCAAATTGGTTTTAGCCGTCTAATAAGGTATACTCTTTGGGGCAACCACTAATATGCAGTCCCATTAGTATGACTTTTTAGGACGTGTAACAAAAGGGATTTTAAATACTTGTAGTTTTTAAGAGCGCTAATTTTACAAGTCTCAAAAGGTGTATTTTAGGGGCTCTAATTATAGCCATATCAAAAGGAGTAGTCCCCAAAATTACTTTTTTGTAGTGATTTCTTAGATTTTTTATGAATCATGATAATATATATATATATATATATATATATATATATATATATATAGACACACACATACACACACACACACACACACACACTATTCCATAAGAGGATAAGCTAATCAGGGGTTGAGAATTAGCTACGAAGGCAAAAATTAAAGGGTTGAGATCAACTTTGAAAAAAAAAGGAGAAGATCATTGGGCTGGAGGATTTCACTTTATCCCGCTCATCCTTTTTAACCCCCATTTCTCTCTCTCATCCCACCTCTACTCATTTTCAATGTCGGTCCACAAACTCATGTTGAATCCTCTATAGCTCCCCACCGTAAGATACGAATGACACCACCAGGTATCTTAGAAGACATCTTTGTTGTTGTTTTTTATTCTTCTCACGTACGGGTATCCTTAGAATAGTGCTTTTGTTTTAGTCTTTGTTTTTTTTATTATTTATTGCATTTAGGTTTCAAATGCGTACTTTTTTCAATTTTTTTATTCTTTGTTGCATTTTGATTATGGTTTTCAATTCTTTGTTGCATTTATGTTTCAAATGAGATTTTGGTATTTTATACTCCTGATTTTGATTGTGTTATTATGTTATTGGATTTTAGGTTTCAAATGAGATTTTTACAAGATGGTTTCTTTGCATATATTACTGGACCCATATGGCCTTTATAAGGTCCATTTTTCATTTGTTGGGATCTTGAATTGATTTAATTTGGGAATTCTTATTTACTTCTTTATTTTTTATGTATCTAACTCAATATGTGTTTGATGAAGAACATGAGGATAAAACATATAGGAATAAAGGTTGTGGAAAGAGATAGGTATAAAACCTACTCCCCTGTTCAAATGGCTGCTATACAATAAACATATGTTATTGATGTTGCTGAGACAGTTTCGAGTAAAACGACAGAGTTTATTTTGTCGATGTTGATGTATTTAATTTGGTTGCCTCCTATGAGTTAGGAGAATGATACGGAGGCGCTTATGGTGAAGTTTTTGCATTATTTGGGGATTGAGCTAGTTTCGATTATGGGGGGGGGGGGGGGGGGGATAGTTTATTGAGGAGAAAGGGTTTAAGATTAGGAAAGGGTGTGAGATTGTGATTGTGACGTCGGGGAGGTTGATTGATTGTTTGGATAGGCATTACACAATTTTGAATTCAGGTAATTATGTGGTTCTTAATGAGACGGATCAGATGATTAATCTGGGTTTTGAGCCTCAAGTTGTAGGGGTGTTGGACGCGATGCCGAGTAGTCATTTTAAGACAGAGAATGAGGATAAAGAGTTGGATGAGATGAATATTTATTGGACGACAGATATGTTCAGCGCCACAATGCCACTGAATGTGGAGAGGCTTGAGAGGAATTGTTTGATGAATCCGGGTGTGGTGACAATTTGAATGGCATGGATGGCGACTGATTGACTTATGACATATATGTTTCACACTTTTTTTTTCATGTGATATATATGTAAAATTGAAGGGTAATTGGATGCGCTACTTCTAACTCTTAATGTTGTTTTCTTTCGGGTTTAGATTTTGGAAATAATATGATTTTGTTCCCTGTTTCTAATTACTCGACTTTAAAGCTTGGTGGTGTTGACACTTTTACATATTTGTATTTTATGATTAACATGATGCTTGACAAAATTCTATAATGAGAAATTTCATTATTTTGCTTATCTTTCTCATAATATGTGTAATTTTCTTATATTATATAAAGCTTTAATATTATTTTTTATGCGGAATTCTTCAATGTAGATACATGAAGTGATTGGATGAAAAAGTAGAAAGCAGGAGTAGAAGTCCAAGTTCTCAGAGACCCAGAGGATTCAATACACAATTCAAATACGAGCACAAGTTTCGTGTATGTGAAACCACACTATATGCTTATTTACATTATTAATCAATGTCAGTAGTTAATAGATACATCTGAAGTGATCGTTTAAGTTTAAGCTTGTTTTACAGGATTCTTTGATGATTTATATGAATCTAATGTCTTTCTTATATTCATTTCAGTGTTTTTTGTAGATCATTATTACTTAAAAGGTACAGGCCTCAACTTGGTTTGCGTATAAATAACAAAGGTCTGTTTATAGGATGTTTTCACTTTCAAAGGTAAAGAAGTGGTAAACATCACGTTAGTATTCAGGTATATCGCCCATTATACATTTGAAGTTGAATCTTTATTGAGGATCGAAAAGTTGAAATTTGGGCATAAATAAGTATAACACCCCAAAATAATATGTGTGAAATTGATAATGTGTGCAATTATATTTATAGGATTGCTCTAACTTTGATTTGGACTTTATCTTTTATATTCATCTCATGTTGCCATTATTTATTCCTCTTTTCTCATGTTTAATATTTCCTTTTCTTATGAGATATTCCAGTTAAAGGTTTCAAATTTGAGGCACTCGCGTATTAGGTTTGGATTGAATGCTAGGAGAGTATCTCCCTTTTACCATGCATACATTGGTTATTAAATAAATGTCTACATTTCTTCCACTTCCCAAGTCATTGAATATCCCAAATAGGTAGGATCACTAACTAGTTTTACTCCTTTATCCCTGCTCAGCCCTTCACGGTATTTTGATTCAAAGGCAAACATTATTGCAAGAGCACTGGAGCCCATTGTAGCGAATGATAAGAGTGTCGGTTGATGACCCTGATAGTTGAAAATGTGGGACTTCAAAAGAGCAAGTGCAGTAACAACCCTCGACTCCCAACCAGTATGATAGCGGTGATGCTTCAGCTGAGAGGTGATAGTTTCGGTCACTACCTCAGTAACAACAATAGTCCCTGTTCCACATAAATAAATTTTAGTGCCATATAATGAAGGAGATTAGAAATTTATGCTTGGCAACATGTACATGTCGTTGCAAAGGTTTATACTTTTATTCTCTATTCAACACTAACAATACAATTATCCATTCCTTATTTGTACTTTTGTTGAATTGTACAATTTTTACTATAGAACTTTATTTTATTTATGATTTTTGTGATTTGTATGCTCAAACCCTCCATATTACAACCACATTTCCATTATATTATCATTTGTATTGTCTTTAATTTTCTACTTCCTGTGAAATTGCATTTTTTAAACTTTCGAAAGTATCAATGCCAGCTTTTAATGTGGAGTTCTGATATGAAAGTTCTTATATTTTTCCTTCTTTATGGAGTTTGATAAAAACATGTGACATTTGTTTTAGTCCCATGCTATCCTTTATTCAGTTGGTGATTTCTACATTATTTTTTAAGGTTGTGAGAAATTGCGTAGTTGATCTAATTGATTTTGTGGGGTGATTTACATGGTTTCTACTTAGTGCAGGTCAGAGAAATTGGGTAGTTGATCTAATAGATTTTGTTGCAAACTAAATTTTCTTATAAATTAGGCTTTTGGTTATTTTTTTTTGTTTTCCTTTTAGCCTTTTAACATACAACATAGTTGCCTAAGTTCATTTCGATGATTCAACATCTCATCTCTTCCTTGCAACCCATTGATTTTGAAAAACAACTGCTCTCTGGTAACTCTTACATGAAATTTACATAAAGTTATGACATGATCCTAAATAATGTATGTTTGTATGATAAATCCTCTATGCTAGCATTGTGATCATCACCGTTGTTGAAATTTCAGGTCAGCCCCTTGAGATCTTGGTACACGGAATGTTACACATGAAAACGGGAGTTTCAAAATCACATATTTTGGTTTGTTATATTCTCTATTTTTCCTGTGCTTTTTTCAATTTCATTACTTTAATGTTTTTATTAATTTTTCAATTTGTAATGGTACTTGGATGAGTTGTATTTATATCTTCAAACCTTATTTATCTGGGTTTGATGCTCCTATATGATGTTTCGTCTTTTTTTTCCAGAGATTGGAAGACGAACACATATTTTGTTATTTAATTTTTTTTGTAATAATCTTATAGATGTTGATGAAGGAGGGGAAAGATGCATTGAATAAAATTTGCCAAAATTTACTTTAGGTAATTGGAAAATGGACATTATTTTGTCATATGATTTCTTAGTATTGGAATACAAGCTTTGGTTTTGTTGTTAGACAATTGGCCACTAATTTGTTATAATTAGTGGAAAAGTGTTCTCACTTTTTTGAAAAGATCAGCAGGTCTTCAACATTGAACTAACAAATAAGCTATTTATTTTATCTCAACAGGTCTTCATCAGGTTTTGTTGGTCATTTTAGTGCATGTACATATGTTTCAATTTGGACCTAATAATCTCAGTGTCGTTTCCACAGTTGAGACGCATATATTTCATTGAATAATGTTTTGGAGAGTGTCGGGACTTCTAATAATATTGGTTTGACTTTTTATACTTTCCATTCCCTTATTTAACTAAAGCACAGTTCATCTATAAAATAGATAAATATTGTTGGTTGTAGCTTTAGTATTAGAGTTTCTTATATGAATGAGTAGGTGTTGGAGCTTCTTATTCAAATTGTGCATTTATACCCGAATCAAATGCATTTATTAAATCAAATGCATTTATTTTGGCTAAAGTGATAAGGTATTACTCATTGTTTGCCTAAATAAAATGCATTTATACATGGTTATAAAGATTTTGTAATCGAGATTCAGTAACGACAACTAGATCTTTCTCTTTTAACATGTATTCTGCCTAATTAGAAGTCCAAGGACAAAATAAGAAAATCTAAAACAACCAATTTTCTTCTTTATGTGTGACTGGAAAGTAAATAAAGATACCACTTTTTATATATTTCAAGACCTCTACTTATATTTCTTTTGTGGTTTTATTTTAAGACCTCTTTTTTATTACAATTTCTGTAGTAGGCTATTAAAGAAAATGGGAAGGAGTTTACATGATGTGCTTACAAGGCTTAATCTCAACATTTTAATGTGGTAAACATTGTCTCCCATGTTATTGTTTAATTTTAATTTCTAGAAATTACATGTATATGTGTATGTTGTGCTGAGGATTTTCATTTTTTCAAGTATGAGTTTATCATATACCAATTATCATATATTATTGATAGTCTGCTGAACATATAAACAAATCTATGTTTCAGTTTGCAGTCTCATTTTTTTAGTCCATGTTTGCAGTCTCATTTTTTCATTCCTTTTCTTTTTTGGTTTGGGGATTTTTCACTCAGGTATGTTCACAATTTTGTGTTTATTTGTGCATTGGAAACAAGTACTCTCCTCCTGTTATTTTTGGTTAGTATGTTGTTTTTTCAGTTTTATGGGACTTTAGAATCTACACTTTGTGAAGAATACTTACCGTTATTGCTTAGTGTTTTTTTACTTCTATATTTTTTTTGCTCTCTCTGAACCTCCTGTGAAAGGAGTTAAATTAAAGGTTATAGAAACAAAGGTTTATTTATATGAATTTTCTATTAAGATCTTGGTATTTAAGGATATTGGATTTTCATTGCACTTAAGGTATATGATCAAATCTTTTTATGTAAGGTATGCAAGTCCAATGTTTAAGATATGATATTCTGTGTATAATTTTTTGGGCTATAAAATATGGAGTATAACTAGCTGGAGTTTGTTATAATTTTTATATTAACTTTTGTGATTTTGAACGAGAAAACATTCATATTTGGTTTCAAAAGTTTTAATTCCATGTGGCAATTACTTTCTATATGGTTTTACAATATAACTGATGTTGTGAACACACTGGAGTGAATACATTTTGAAGTAAAAGTCGAGTGAGTTATTTTACTTTTTTTACAATAAATTTTCTTCTATGGGACTTTTTGTTAATCTTACATATATTACGTTATAAATTTTCCCTAAATTTCTTATGTTTGTGGAGAATAGGTTATAGTAACTTTGAAATGTTTTTGTTATATACGTATTGTTTGTCTTCTTTTCCATACATCTGAAGCGCTATAAGTTGGGGTGGCAGTTGCAGGCGTGCATTCTTTTCCAACTCATTTATTAAAGCATCATATTTATATCTTTTTTTCCTTATAATGGCATCCTACATCTATCTTTTTAGCACTATTAGGACTGTTAGGCTCTACACTTATCTCTATTTTACCCACCTTAGTCTGAATGTAATGTTTGAATATAAGAAACCACATGTTTTACCCACCTTGGCATAAATAAAAATTGTAGAGTATTACACTGTCTTTACTTATATTTTTCCATAAATAGAGTTATAAATATAATAAGAGATTAAATGTTTCAGAAAATGTTGGTGTCGTCTCTTTTAACTGTGCATTTTAACAATTGGTCCAAAGTGGTTAGGGATGTTTGAGCTGTGCATAAACACAGTTTCTTAGGATGATTTTTCATATGGGGATGTCTAAAGTGTTTGATGTCTAAAGTACTCTATTTTTTCTTCCTTATATCCGTCATAGGTTTTGGCTGCCTCTTCCACTCGAACATCGGGAGAAACAAGAAATACATGGTTCTAAGGAAAAACAGATGATGTGGCCCATGAAGCGAACATCACGCCTCAGGAAGTCGGATAACCTCAAAGTGCAGTCTTTTGTGAGTACATTAATTTAAATTAAAGTGTTATTAATTTGTCACTTACAAGTATCCATTTTATAGTACATTTTTTTGTTAATTTAAATGTAATGAAAACATTTTGTTCTATACTTAGTGCATATAAGTGGATGTCCCTTTTCTTCTATGGGATTCATAAGTACTAAACATTTAAATTCTACTCTATGCTATATACATATCCATTATTAGTATTGTTATGGGAGTATTTTTTATTTCTTATACATGGTGGATAGTCCTATAAACGAAGTGACCTTGCCCTAATTTTCTAAATTGTAAAGAAAAACTTTTTGACTTGAATTATACACGATTTAATATTGTGGAAAATTTTCTTCGTGCCTTCAGGAACATGCATTCTTCTAGTATACACACACACACACACACACACACACACACACACACATATATATATATATATATATATATATATATATATATATGTATGTCTGTGTGTGTGTGTGTCCGTGTGTGTGTGTTAAAGTGTTAATTTTGACTACTTGTTATAGTTGGTTTTGGGGATTGAGAGCATGTTACTGTCATTGATAATTGAAGAGTCTAAGTATTAATAGCATTTGGTTGAAATTGGTTCGAGTAAGGATGCAATAGGTTCAATGTTATTTAGTTAGATGTGGCAGAGGACTATTGAGGTCCTTGCTTTGCAACACAAATTCTCTTTTTTGGCATTGAGGTTTACTGGTTGTTTTAGACACTTAATGTTGTCTTGGAGGATCTTTTTAAAGGGGCTCTACTTGAATTAGGGGTTTCAGCCTTCTATTAGAGTTGGAGGATGAAGAGATGAGGTGATTGTATCTATATTCGAACATCATCTTGGTTCTTGTGACCTCTTCCAAAGGATTTAAACTTGAGGATCGCACTTGGTATCATTAGTATCCCCTGCTGCTTCTTTCATGAATTTTTAACTTGTTTGAATTTTGTGAGATATTTTTGGGTCCCTTACAGATGAATTTCAATTTATAATCACCTATATTATAAATTACATGATACCTATTGAGTCTATTTTAGTTCCTAGAAATAATTTGAAAACCCATATCGATATATTAAACTCTTTTGTTTATTACTTTGTAAATTAAAAAGATTTTTTGACCAAGAATTATGAAACATTTTCTTCCATGTATATTCAAATAGGTGAAAAGCAGACGTGTAATATTTATATTCTAATAGAGAGGTGGAATGCATTACGAGCCAAAAGTTGGCCTTAGTTACAAGCGTCGTCCTTGAAGGCCGTCATTTTGACATCTAGATCTACTCATATTGAACTTGTAAGCATAACACATTGAGTCAAGCGTGTTACATATTTTCCAAAAGTTCTAAGATTAATTTTCGATGGCGTGCTATTTTTACAACCAAGGAGATGAAACATGTTCTAATGACTATTGACTAAGATGATTTTGTGGAAAGTATAGTGGAGTTAATTATGTATAGTGGAATTTTTCTTCTAGTATAATTGACCTGATATTGAGTTAACATCCTATTGGTAAATCTCTCAGTGCAATCCTAGTAATTTATCAAACTATGGGAGGTTATCTAATGGTTTAGGAACATGTTGTATGGTTTAAAGAGGATTGCGACCGGTACATTCAGGAATGTATTGAATAGGGCGACGAGTGAGATTCAAGTCTAGATGCTGAGCAGATTAGACTTTCACAATCTCATAAGTTTGCAAAGGGTGAATGGATTTTAAATGGTCCAGGTATGATCCGATCGAATGAACTAGTTTATCATTATGGTACTTGGTTTAGATATTGTTGGGCTGCATCATTAGAGGGTGGTCCGTTCTGGTGGGCTTGCCTTTCATATTGGAATATTCATCTTTATATATTGCGTACTAATTTATATCTTATGAACTACAAGTTTTATTCAAATACCTAGAGGGTTTGGAGAGAGATTTTTCAACAAGTAAAGCATATTAACTGAGGAAGAGAATTGTCCTCTTATTTCCAGTGATTTCGCAACTCCCATGATCTAATTCAATTTAATTTTTTTGATTAAATTTGCATTTAGGAGATGCACATAAAATGTTCAAATTAAATTCGCAAACAATTTAATTAAACAGAATATTAATAATAATTGGATAATTAATGAGAGGTGAATTCTCAATTGGGAGGTGCGAATTCAATTTTGGTTTTGCACTTTTCAAGTGTGAATTCACCAAGTGAAATATTTTTAAAATATAACTTCAACTGCATTATTATTATTTTTTTTTTGTGTGTGTGTGTGTATATATATATATATATATATATATATACACGAAAAGACCGTATAAGATTTATATACAGTCTAGGCAATCCTCATATTTTTGTTACAAACTTTTGCATTCATCTAGTTCTATTTTTCAAGAATGGTGGCTAGATTTTAGGGATAACGTGCTGATCCATTATTTAAGGATATCCTAGCTCATTCTTCCTGAAATCATGGATTATCTAACAAATCTAGAGCCACTCACATTGAGTCCCATATTTTCACTTGTTCGGGAAGTCCGCACAAGCTCAATTATATATATATATATAAAATAAAGTAGAAAACTTATGTATGTCATAAGATCAAAAGATGATGTCATCTTAATAAGTTTTTTCTGCACTTCCAATTTTACCCCTCAAATTTTTGATTTCCCCCTCTTTTTTTACTTACCAAATTTATACTTCAATTCAAAATTGGGGTTACTTTGGTCAAGATCACTTCTTCAATTAGTTCCCACCTTCTCTCATTTCTCACACAACCTCTCATTCTCCCATTCTCACCAGCAAGCCCAAAAAAAACCTACCACATCTTTATCTCTCTTTCGTCGATCGCCTCTCTCTCTCACCACGTCTTCTCTTCTCGACGAGGTATGGATATTAAACCCTGATATTTTTGTTCAGTTTACATTTTGTAGACCCTAAATACTTATCACTGGTTTCGGGTTTTCTTAGTTTTAGATCGAGGTTTTCTTCAAATGGAATATCCCCTATTGAAATATTCATGTTCAAAGGTCTTCCAATGTATTTCTTATATTCATTTAGTGTTTTAGGGGCTTTGATGTTTATTATTTAAAATTTCCAGGTATGCTAGGGTTTCAGGTGGAATCAAGAAGCTTTGGATTTTGGATTTTGGATTTTACATGCAAGAAGCTATGGTTTAATATATTGTTCTTACAGGTATATATGTACATGATTTTTATAGGTATAAACGATTGATACATATTCTTAATACATTTATGGGGGTTTTAATTTCAGATTATTATTTGTTTATTTCAAATTATTGTTAGAAAAACACATTTCTCTTTTGAGTAATATATTTTACACGAACTCACAAGGGGTTGTATAATGTATCATGGGTTTTAATTTATCTATGTTTGGATGATGTTAACTCAGTGAGGAGATGAGTTGTTGTATCATGGTTTTTTTGTTTACAGTGATGGATTCGGCTCTATTAATGTAAAAATATAAAACTATTGGGCTTTGTTATATGAGTTTGATTTTTCTTTTAATGTTTAGATTAACTTTTCATTTTGTGATTGTGGGTTTAACATTTTGATGAATTTGGCGGAGCTGATGGTGAAGTTTTGCTACGATACAAACAAGTCTTGGAATCACTGAAGTGTGATATACTTTTTTAGCAAACAAGTCATGGAATCACTGAAGTGTTACTACTATACAAACCTCGGGGTTTTAAAAAACACAGTTTGTAGGCCTGAAATTAATTATTTTCTTCCAGTTCACTAGATTATTTTCACCGTGAATATTAACTTCTGGTGGACCTTTTTTTCATTATGAATATTGTTCTATTTGAAATTATATTTAGTTTGAACTTATGGTGATGTTGAAAAATAAATCTCCATTATACTTTTCATAATACTTCAACTTTTGGTGAATATCTTTATTTAGTTAAGCCATTTCCTTCACTATTATGTGATGTTGATTATACTTTTCCGTTGCTCTTTCTTTTCTGCTATCATCAATGAGATATATCTTCATTTATCTCTCTATTTAGCTTTTATTTATTTTTTATGTTGATTGTTGTCTCTCCAGCTTGGGTTCAAGGAATCTCTATGTTGTAAGTGAATAAGCTATGTTTATGGTGTTTTTCACTCTCATATATATTTTTTTTTGAAAAACTAATATTTTTTAACGGTATTTGTAGATTTAATTTCCATAGGTCGTTTGAACAGACTAGCCACTAAGGAGGAGTCAGTTGGGTCATTTGAACATAGTAATTAAAGTTAAGATTGTATTTGTTATTGAGAAAATGTATTTAATGATCTTTTATTGGTTAATATTGTGAAATAGGTTATTATTGGTGAAAATGCGTCCATGTAATGGTGAATTTACGTAATTTCGCTTCTCATGTTGTTGACCTGTATGTACCTTTATTTCCAGTTATGTGGTGAAATTAGTATGTTCATATTTACATATTTTGTTCATATTTACATATCGAGTATAATTTGTGAAATTGGTTCTGTGAACATGAAACATACCCTGTGGTGGTTTGTTCAATAGTTCTGTTCAATGTGGTGGTATGAAGTTTTGATGTTATACGAAGTTATGGGTTAATATGGCAGTGGTGTAGGTTTGTCCTTTTTCTCTTCTTTTTTTATTGACTATTTTTACTTGGATTTTAGATATTGAAGAGTGATAAGACATATGGTATAATCACGTGTTAGATTTTAGATGTTTAATGTGTTTATTCATGTGTTATATTATGGTGTGCCACCTATATTGATAATATGTTTCCTCACTATATTGAGAATGTATTTATTTTTCATGTTTGCAGAATAATGGACCTTCTATGATTCTATCCATTTAATTATATAGTTTGTCCAACAATTAAATAGTTCATCTTGATCTATTTTTTCAGTTTTGTGGTATAGGATTTGGGTTTTTTCACCATTGATCCTTTTTATTAGTTATGTGAACATTAAACATACACTGTGGTGGTTTGTTTAGTAGTTCTGTTCAGTGTGGTGGTATGAGGTTTTGATGTTATAATTTAATACGGAAGTAATGTAGGTTTATCCTTGACATATTATTAGTTCAAATGATTATTTATTTATTCTTGACATGTATTATTATTTGCATGAACGTAAGTTCTAAAGAGTTTATTTGTAGTAATCAACATTTTCACTTTGTTTTTGGGTTCATGGTTGGGTTTTCTTTCCTTTTAGAATGGTCGGCGGAAATAATTTTTGCACATTAACAAACCCTATGTTTTTTCTCTAATTGAGGTTTGATGGGTACTTGA
Source organism: Sambucus nigra (assembly GCA_949130495.1). NCBI lineage: Eukaryota > Viridiplantae > Streptophyta > Magnoliopsida > Dipsacales > Adoxaceae > Sambucus > Sambucus nigra. The sequence goes on along the minus strand of OX422222.1, from coordinate 116,826,747 downwards.
ATAATTGTAAGGATGTGAGAAAATATGTAGATTTAATTCCTTTTGTATTTGAAAAATATATACTCACCTGTTTTGGTTATGTTTTAGTGAACTAGGCATGTTGGTTTTTCCTTATTTTGAATTGAATTGAGGTGATTTTATTTATAGGGAGATATATAAGAACCAGCTGCAAGAGGTGGCGCAGATGAGTTGTTTTAATTTACCTTCATATATGTGTATATGATAAGGACATGATCACGCGCCGAGGTTCAAGGAAATTGTTAACTTTAATGGGGAGACCTTTGAGAGCCCTAATTATTGCCCGATGTTGAGGTAGGCAGAGCACTCGGCTGCTGAGACCGCACTTAATACGTTTGCGAGCTGTGGATCGCCCAACTCGCTGGCTTCCAGGATACTGGATGAAACAAGGGTATACAACGATCTCTTGGAGGAGGTTTCACAAAGAGTAGGATCTCCATTGCCAACCTACACAACTTTTAGATCGAGCCTTGGACACCTACCTGTCTTCACTTGCACTATAGAGTTGACTGGCACTACTTTTATAGGAGAACCAACCAAAAACAAGATTCAAGCTGAAAAGAATGCAACCATGGCAGCTTGGTCATCTCTAAAACTATGTAAGCCATACATAAAAATCTTTCATCAATTCATAGATTGTGTGGTTGCTTACATAGAGAACTCTTATCCAGGCATGGATTGTGTGGGAGTTTATATTTTCTTACTAAGGAAATAACTCAATGACTTTATAAAGTTAGCTCTTTGTTGGATGATTACGCTTTCCAGCGGACTTAGTTTGCCTTTGCAGTCCTTTGTCTAGCATTCAAATACTAAGGGTCAACAAATTCCGAGCTAGAGCAACAAAACTCAGAGCTGGAGTCTGGACCGGATTTTGTGATAAATGTTTCCCCTTAGTGGGAAACTGAGAGTATTAATGTCCAAAATGAGGCAGACTCACTTCGTGCAAAGTTGGAGGAAGCTACGGGAGTGAACCAAGGTTTGTCTGACCTGGGCACCAATAGATACAATGCCGATGCAGCTGATCTGGTAAGACCCAACCGATTATGATAATGGGACTAATTACTTCTCTTCTTCTGAATTGCTCATCATAATTAGATTTATGTATTACTTTAGTTTATTATCTTTATGCTAAAACAATGTAAATTTTGCACATCTATTATTGGTAATCTTTGTTTTTCTCGCATACTTTGTGTTCTTCCAACATTTCACTATATTTTCACTTTTGATGAGGTCCTAAACTCTTAGGTGGTGCCATCACACCCAACCTTATGAACACGAGCAATTAATTAGAATGAACATGGGATTAATTAGAAAGAACATGAATAATTAACTTCACCACTTCTTTCTTTATTAAGTGATAGGTAATAATCTCAATTTCAGTAGGGAAGCCATATAGTTATCATAACTTGAATTTCCATGTGGTTGCTTATGTCACGCTTGTATGAAATCAAATGCAACCTACATTTGTTATTATAACTGTGTAGGATTTCCTCATTAGAGATGAGGATCTTCATCAAAACCTTAACCAGCAAGACCATCACGCTCAAGGTGGAGAGTTCTTACATGATCGACAAAATTTGAAAATTTGGAACTGGAAATTTCAGTTCATGATTTCAGTTTAAATTTTGAAAACACTCCCATGCTCATTTTCCAATTTCATGATTTCAGTTCAAAGTTTGAAATTTTGGAACTGGAAATTTCCCGATTTCAGTTCTAAGGCATGTAATTGGGGTTTCCAAAGACACTTTAAATGTTTTGTTTTTTAAACAGTTTTGATAGGATTTTGTGAAATGTATTTAGTGTTATTTATTGTTTGTTTAAATGTGGAATTGTTGATATGAGCTAATGATTATGAACTTACATAAACTATAAGTACATTTGTCTACAGGCTTACATAAACTATAAGTACATTTATCTATTTGGCATCCCTATCGGTTTGATTTCCGTAATGATGGCAAACTTAGTTTAGCTCTATTTGATCACTCTCAGCACAATTAATTTTACTTCAAACAAAATTTGCAGTCATGACTTTTTATTGAATGTTTCAATTATGTTCGAGTCACCTATTAGTTGCTTCAACTACACATTTGAATGCTTCAAGTTCATTTTTATTTAGTACATTTTAAATTTAACAAACTCTATAATTATATATTATTTGCACATATATTTGAATGTTTATTTGAAGGCAAGTAAAGTTTATGGTATGTCCTTCTCTAATGATATAATTATAATTGTCATTCGATTTAGTTTGTGTATTTGTAATAACTTTTTTTAAATTTAGTAAACCACCTGAATCTATGTTTTAGTTGAGATATGATGAGTTTAGGTTCAATCAAGCAGGGTTTCACTTTTTTTCAAAAAATTTGGTAAGGAACTCTGCACAAAACAGTAGGGATGTACAATTTATCGGTGTTTTTAGTTCAGAATGGTTTTTATTTGTACCTGATATAAATTTTATTCTTTGTAGGTTTAGCAACATCTTTTTTTTTTTACTTTGACAGGAGCAGCAGTTTTGGGGATTTGTAGCAACCTTTTTGGCAGGGGCTTTCTTTGTTTTCTCGGACCTTTTTCGTTGGGACAACAAGCTTAAAGGAAATTTTAATTTTGATAAACTTTCTAGCGGACTCCACAAGCTTCTTCAATTGAGAAAGAATGAGCTTTTTGTAAGTAGAGGCTACGTGGGTTTATTCTGCATTCCGTACAGTGCCCCCCACAGCTCGAAGGCGTGGGCATGTACACATGGTTGTCTCAAAAGCGTGTGCATTTTGCAGCTGATGTTCCTCAACCTGGGACTCGATCTTATATTATGAAGGCATTTTTACATGGGTTCCCCTTAATAAGAGCATAGTCCTACGACCACTGGAGCCTGCCCCAATTCAGCACTTGGCTTGCGAGTTCATGGTGAAGACAAGGTGTGGTTTGGTGTTACTAATTTTGTATTAGTTCTACGATTACGTCACCAAATGATCTTAAGATTTAGTTTATTGTCTATGGTAAGTCCCTTAATCATTCAATACAATATATACAAGTGACTTTAATGCCGTTTCCCATATTTGCTAAATTATAAGAGCCTTTGACAAATAAATGAATAGTTGTTAACACAATCAGTTTTGTTTGTGCAGAATTTGCTTAATATTTTAATTTTTCACTGTTCTATTCGTCATTGAGGCATATTGATTTAACAAATATGAGATGTTTCTCTTCCAGATTCTAACACCATAGATGGGTCTGCTGCCTTGGTATATGCTAAATATGTTATCTGTTCACATTTTTGAGGATTTGATTTCAACTTTTAATGTTACCACAAGGAGTACCACCATTCATAAATATTAATCACCACGAGTCTTCAGGACGAAAATAGTTAAAACAATCCGTATATACAAATACGATGACAATGATCCTAACAGTGTGCATATTTTGTATTTACATTAACACACACGCCCCCTAATTTCTTGATATGTTATGCTGAACGCATGTTTATTCTAACACATGTTGATTTTACTGTCATTCATAACAAATGTCAATTGTTGTGAGTTTTTTTTATATTGGTAAATATTATATTTTGATTTAGATTTTATATTTATGTTTGGATTATGTTTTTTTTTTATACTTCATATACTGAATCGAACAATATAATTATTATTCTAACACATGTTGATTTTACTGTCATTCATAACAGATGGCAATTGTTCTATAAAGTTTGTATACCTTTTGAAACTGCGAGGATGTGTGAATGCAACTTCTACAAAGTTTTTATACCTTTTGTAACTTCTACAATGTCCTCATGTAATGCTTTCACCAATTGTACCACTTCTCTCAATAAAAAATTTGTTGACACGTGGAAACACTTACAGTATAAAAGAGTATGCCTCCTGAAAGAGGATGGATTCTAGATCATGCAATGCGTTTGATTCGAAAGCATGTAAGGAGAAAATGAGGAGGGATAAACTGAATGACAGGTTCCAAGAATTTAGTTTGATCCTAGAATTCAGAACGACACCCAAAATGGGCAATGCTATCATACTGAGTGATGTTGTTCAAACGGTTACCTTGGAGTTTCCATGTGGCCCTTCATGCCCCATGCTGCAGTTGACACCTCACATGATCTTGTTCTTTGCCTGCCAGTTGCATAACTTTGCTATCTTTTGGGGGACAAGGAGAATATAAGTCTCAGGCTAATATGTGTACTTCATCAAACATTGACATGTAACTCAAATATAGGTTTGAGGCCTATTATTATTGAGGTCATAGATGAATTTACAAAAAAAAATGAGGTTATTTGGTTAATCTTATGAAGATACACTGAAATGTAATCGATGTTTTTTTGTTCTGTCTTACATTATTAAGATTTCTCTATTTTGATTGCGCTTACACCTTACTCAGTGATCTATATAAATTTCCTATTTTTAAATTAGGTCGAATTTTGTTGGATATTCTTTAAGATCTTTGTGTATTTAATTTTTACATATTTATGTTGATAGAAGTGATATTCAACTTTTTTGGCTTCATATTATTACAACGTGCCATTTATTTTCTCATAGAGGCAAGAAGTAGGTCTGATCTTTAGGGTTTCCAGTGCCACGACCACAACCATGAATACAAATTTACGAAAATTATTTATTTTCACATTCTTTCCTTTGTTTTCACACTAATTACTTTTTTCATTTTCATTTAATTGCATGAATGGTTCTTATGTTTTGTCAATCGCACTCAGCTTCTCACTATAAGTTGAACGACCACCCCAAGTTGTTATTCCACGCTGTCGATGATAGCTAACCACCACTTAGGCCATCATAGTTGAAATAGAAAATTTGTTGATAGTTCATCCTTAAATACATATATGTAATCTATATTGGGTTCTAATTGCCTTAATTGAAACATTAGACCACACATGTGTAACTGATTATGTTGCTTATACGAGGTCCATGACGAACTATTAGTATAGTTGTTGAGTTTGTTCTTTTTTTTTAAACATGGTGGATAGTCTTATAAGAGAAGGAAATTTTGTCCAAATTATGCAAAAAAAATACTTCTAACATATAAACACATTTATTATTTATATTATACACGACTTTATGTTTTTCAAAATTATAAGCGTGCCTTCAGGCACGGGCATACCCTTATGTGTGTGTGTGTGTATATATATATATATAAAGCAGGAGGGTCTTTTCACTATTCATGCCATGTCATAAGGTTTTGTATACAAAACGTATATAAAAAGGTTTTGTATCTAATATTTATCTAAACGGTTGGAATGAAATCTTGAGAGTTTTTGGAGGAGGGACTTTGGCCTTTTCTGTGTAATGTTGGGTTGCAAAATTTCTAGCCCTTTTTCTCTCACCTACTCCCTCGAGCCTCTAAATCTCTCACTACTCAAGACAAGTCACTTCCCACCATCTTTTGTTGTATATCACCCACCCACTACCCGAGGAATCAAAGCACAAGGCTCAAGACACAGTATTTAGCATAAGGCTCAAGTCACAGTACCTTCCATCACCTACAAACTCAAATCCTTCTCATTTATTCAAATCCAATTTCCAATTTAAACCCATATCTTCTCTCTATATTGTTTAGGCCATCCACAATGGGTCCTCTAATACCATTGTGGATCCTTTAGTTTAGCTGAAAATGAGTCACAGTGGGTAGAAAATTCGGTATAAGTTGGAAGGGATCCGTTTGGAGTCCCATAAACGGAGAGGATGGAAAAGGGATCCCATAGTGCATCAAAGGCGGGAGAATGTTGTCCGCCTCATGTCACCCATGCCCAGGCGCAAAATAGTTGTCCGCCTGGTGAGTTTAGTTTAGTAGTATATTATTTTTATCGGCTATATTGTGCATTGTGCAAATTTGCCACGTAGAATAGGCGAACAACTTTTGTCCTTCTAATCTAGACGCAAGAAAGTTTCCCGTCCCACATCAATTTTTAACGAATTTGCATTGCGGAACTCGCCTGTTAACTCGTCCCGTAAACCCATAAATTTATAGGCTCCCATTGTGGATGGCCTTGATACCATGAACATTTATAGATCTGCTCCTCATTTGGTGATGGCCTTAATACATTGTGATTCTGGACCTTTTTAGTGATTGTGCTGTGAAACTATTGGAAATGCGTTCACAATCTTTGTTGGCATGTTGTCTAATCTTTGTTGGTCTATTGTTCCATCTTTGTGGAGTTCAAAAGGGGCTGAATTCATATTTTAGGGGGTTTCAATTCATATTTTGTTTTTAATATCCTCACTCTCTTTTCTCTTCGTTTTTATGATCCTCACATCTGGCTGAGATTCAAGGTTAATTGCAGTCACTTGCTCTTGGCCAAATAAAGGGGCAGTGGAATCGGAAGGAGAAACTGGGATAGGTTTGACAAAAATTTTCCTCTATGATTTCGGGTGCTTTTGCACATGAATATATTTTTTCCATAATTTCAATTGATTGGTTGGTTTGTCACCGTCACCATCTACCTATGAATATTTCATTTAGTTTTCTATTTTTTTCTAGATCTAAACTTGGGGTTCACCATCTAAACTTGGGGTTCACCATAAGAAGGAGAAGCTTCCATGGATAGAAGTGGCAGAGGATGGCATGCTAGAATTTTATCTCCTCAGAATCGCTTACCTCCCATGGTGGTCACGCCACCGCTGGAGAATGAGGGAGGTCTGTTGGGGGCCCTCTGGTTGCTAAAAAATTTTTGGGGTGAATTTTTTTTAGAGTTTTGGGTTTAATTATCCCAATACTCTGCTGTGTTGAAGAAACCCAAGCCCGGTTTTTTTTTTCAGTTATGAGTTTGAGATTGTTAGTTACACCATTTTTTTAGGTACAAAACCTAATATCTTCCACGCTCACCAAAACATCGCCCCGTCTATTTTGTCTAAGAAACCACCGGCATCAGGTATACGATTTGGGTTTGCACTACAAATCTCAGATAAGTTGGAGAAATACTCCACATGTCTCAGGTATACGATTTTTTCTTTTTCTTTTTTGTTCTAGGTTCATTTTAATGCATCTCCGCTGTATGGGTCATGGTTGTATTTTTCGATTTCAACAGCTGGCAAGATGTGAGGTACTCTCTCTCTTACTGCAACTTCAGATGTTTTTGGTTTTAATTATACAGTTTACATGGGTTTGTATTATTTCAACTTTGAATTCTTACTTATGTTTCTTCCATTTTGCAGGTTTCTATGGCTATTTAAATTTTTTTAAGAGTTTTGTCTTTTCGTAGTTCTTTGATTTTTTTCAGTTTCCAAATCAGTGCTCACAACCACCGTGGATTTGTTTTGGATCTGTTTATGAGATCAAATCATTTTTTGGCAACATCACTAAAAATAGATATAATCATTTTTTGTGTTTCAAAGGTTAGTTACTCATACATTAGTTTGTTCTTGGATTTGACCATAAATATTGTTCTTTTTGAATATTTTTTGATGTAGTTTTTAAACAGGAGCTTAGACTATTGTTTATTACGCTGTTGGCCAAAATGTTTGGTGTGAAATATCTCATTCACATTCATTTTATGTCCCACGTGTGCGAGGGTGAAATTTGAAGGTATAATGTATGGGATGAGGATTTGTTGATTTGGTTATTGGGTTTGTGTTGTTTTGAGATACAATTTGGTTATTGGTTTGTGTTGTGTCCATGAGCGAATTACATAGCTGTTGAGTGAATAATAAATGCTGATAGAATATATGGGGCTCAAGAAATGCGGGTACGCTGCACGGGGCTCAAGAAAAAAAATCAGTTATTGAATCGACATCTAGAGAGAGGTTTTTAAGAAGTTATATTAAGTGGCATATGAGTTTTATTTGGCTTACTTCTTTCAATAGGAAAATGTATTATAATCATATTCTTAATTTTTCACAATTTGTTACGAGTTTAAATAAGATAATAAATAATTATGATCAATTTAAAGCAACCCCACTTTATTGGGGTGAGACCATGTAGTATTGTGCATTGAATTTATGATTTGATTTAAAAAATTACTCTTAAACATTACGTATTTAGTTTTTAAACAATTCTTGGTTATTATTTTTTTCTAATCGTATTATAAGTACACATGTCGTTTAGCTGAGTTTTTATTGGTGCCCACTACGTATTATAAATAATAATTTACGTTTTAAATTGTTGACAACAATCATTCTATTGTCAACATCCATTTTTTCACAAACTTTTATCAAAATTCTTAGGTTAGGGCATGATCGATGCCCGTTGCCTAAACTATTTTAGTAGTTTGAAAAAATGTTTGAACTCTTTTATTAAAAAAAAAAGTTATTTTGAAGAAATATAAAAAAAGTTTTTCACACGAATAAATTGTTTTAAAATATTAAGAAACTATTTTCAATTGTTTAGAAAAAACTTTTTTATAAGAAGCTATTTATTAAGGGGGTTCTATATATAAAAAATATTTTTGATGTTTTTTTAACTTTTGAGAACTAAACAATTTTTTAAAACCTTTTTTCTTAATTTACTTACAGTTTTTAATACAAAAACTGTTTTCTTTTTTTATTTCAAGAAACTGTTTTAAATGTATAAATGGTTCTCAATTGACACTTGAGCACATGCCACATGTCACAAAATTAAGTTCCAAAATAATGTCTTCTTGTCCAATATATGTAGATGTGATAAATGTGTATCGCAGATGCATACATCGACACGAGATAAACCTAGCCATGATGAGTAAGTGTACCATGGGATAACTAACATTATTTATATTTGCACTATTGGCGACACGTTTAAAATACAAAATATTAAAGGAACAAATTTATTGGCATACCATTGGTACGGGTAAAAAATATTAGAAATTTTTTTTATTGTCGTGCCATCGGCATGGGTACGTCCTAGTGTATATATATATATATATATATATATATATATATATATATATAATAAAGTAAGAAACTTATGTATGTCATAAGATGAAAAGATGATGTCATCTTTATGAATTTATCTTGAACTAACTCTTTTACCCTTGGAATTTTTGAATCCCAGTAATACCCCGTATTTTTATGCTATTTTAATTTGGGGATTTATTAAATTTAATGTGAATTAATTATTTAATATAAATCGAGAAATTAATTATGTTATAATTATTAACGTGATGAGAGTTAGTAATTATGGGAAACTTGTTAAATATTACTAATGAGCAAGGTAATATATAATATTGTATATATTAAATGTCACGAGTGAATAAAATGACAATTTTGAAAATTTGAGTCGGGACGCGCCCGTGTCGCGTCGGGACTAAATATTGATGAGTAAAAGTGAATGATGATGCTAAGATTTAGCACCACCAGATAAGTGTTAGTGAGCTCAAACAGTAGCAGCCATGGCAGCCATAGAGGTGTATGAGTGTATAAGTATGTAAGTGTATAGAAGGGGATGAGAATAAGAGGGAATAAGACAATGATGTATAGTGGTTCAGCCAATTTGGCCTACATCCACTGTGAGTGTGTGATCCACTAAGTATGGGCACTAATGGCCTTGGATACAATGCACATAACCCTCTCACCCTCTCTCTATTGTGTGTGTACAAGCAGAGTTTTAGCTAGGGCTACTGTTCATGGATCGATCCCCCGTAGGGTTAGGGATGACAAGTATATATAGGTCTTGGGGGGTGTAGTGTACCCCCCAGGTAAGCATGGTGCATGTGAATAATGATCTAGCCAATCCCCTATTGACACCTGTAGATGCCAAATGATGACATAATATTCCCTCACGTGAGGGGGTGATTCGGTTGTAACGGTCTTCCACGTGTCATATGAGCCTCACGCGCACTGTTCCACGCGTCTCCCAAACCACGCGCTGTCATGATGTCACCCTCGGCCTATGAGCCGAGGCTGAGGGCAAAGTTTCTTCCGGCAGTGAGTCTGGCTTGATTATGTCCTCGTACTGTCGTACCCTCGTAGGGTCGGCCGGAGCCTGGTGAGGGGTCGGCCCCTCGTAGGGTCGTCTGGAGCCTGGTGAAGGGTCGGCCCCTCGTAGGGTCGTCTGGAGCCTGGTGATGGGTCGGCCCCTCGTAGGGTCGTCTGGGCCTGGTGAAGGCCAGTTGGGGCCTGGTGGGGGGTCGGCCCCTCTTAGGGTCGTCCGTTGTGGAGGCGACCCTCCTAGAATATAAACGGGTACATCAATCACCCCCCAGCCCTTAGCCATAGATGCTGTTGAGATGGCTGAGGGATAGTGTTTTAAATGAGATGCAGGTATGATCAGTTAGGTGAGTGACACCTGGTTAGGTACTCATTGTTGTTCCAGTTTCCAAGGCATGACGGCTGCACACTGCGCTTGGGTCCTTGCACCCTAATGATGCCTTCCTCGTGGGTTGTGTCCTGCCTTGGTCAATGGGCCCACTCATTGCTAAGGTATTTAAGGTATTTTCAAACCCTTTCTCTTCCTTCTTCTTCTTCGCGCCTAAGCATTCTCTCTCTCTAGAATTTTCTGCCTACATCGCCACTTGCAGCCTTCGATTCTTCCAGGCCTAGCAGCGTTCTTATTCTCTCCTCATCAGGTAACCTCTTTCATCCAGTGCTCTCTTTTTCTTTCATTTTCGTTCGTTTTTTAGGCTCGTAGGCAGCCATTTTCCTTAAGTTGTGCCATAACCTTTTCCGGTGTATTTTCCGGTGTCTTCTCCGGTAACTGGCTCTTGGATGTTCTTGAGTGTTCTTGAGTGAAAACCTTTTGAGTTCTTTGTTTAATCCAAAAGTCAAATCTGGTCCACTCCCCACTTGTTTGTAGTTAAATTAGCCAAGTCTAGTATAATTTCTTTAAGTGTTGGGTCTTCCCCTTAATGCTTAGGAGGCTTTACAACCTGGTGTCTGAATTCCCGTCCCTGAGAGAGAAACTATTTACCGAGATCAGACGAATAGAGGAAGAGGAAGAGAGGAGACGAGGGGCCGACCCTAATTGGGTACGACCCATTTTTCCCATTCCTCTTGCCACCATTAGACCATCTGAACCCTCTGAGTCTTGTGGGTCGTCGTCTCGTCCGGCCGAGACACCCAACCTAAGTGAGATGGACGAGAGAACCTCCTCTCCAACTGGTGCTGGAACTTCTGGTAGAAGGGACTCTCCTGACCTTAGCCCTCCCCGAGAGGCCGAGGGTACGATCCCCTCTGAGGCTGTCCCTGTGACAACCCTATCCCCCAACGCCTTCCAAGTAGCATTTCCTCAGGGTCCTCCTGCAGGTGATGAGGGGGATGAGGACGATGATACAGATGATGAGGTTGATACCTCCCATGCCTCGTCTTTTATCTCCTCTGTCAGGGATAGGGATCTTCTGATATGGAGGCATATTTACGGAGTGCCACCTGGGGTGACTATGAGGGTTCCCTCCGAGGACGAGAGGGTCTTTGAGGGTGAAGAGGGAGAAGTTGCAGTCTACGAGCAAATGTTCAAAGTAGGTGTCAGACTTCCCTTTCACCCTGCCATTATAGATATTCTGTCGGCTCTGGGCGTCTCCCCCTCGCAACTTCCACCCAATTCTTGGAGGACGATTCTGGGGTACATCTCTCTGTGGAAAAACGCTTTCACTGACGAGCCCTCGTCCGACGTGTTCTTGGCCTGCTACAATATCACCTCTTCATCTAAACAGCCCGTATACTATCATCTGGGAGCGAGAAGGTCTGAGAAGAAGCTGCTCCACGTGGCTCAAACTTCCAATCATGATTGGAAAAAAAGGTTCTTCTTCATATCTGGGGCATGGGAGAGCTCCACCGAGGCGTCCCCTTCTGCCGATGCTCCGAGGGTTCCTAACAGATGGTCTAACCCTTCCATGAAAGCTAGGTCAGACCCCGGACTTAGCTTGGAGGAGAGGGATATTGTTGAGTATCTGAGGGGACGAGGGAGAGAGGGTGAGATCCCAAAGTTCGAAGATTTGATGACCTCTCGCTTCCTTAAAGAATCTGGTCTGAGGGTCGGCCCTCTGACAGAACTATGTGAGTTATACTGAACATTTTCCCATCTTTACTTATTTTTGAAGTGTTCTCTCTTTATCTCTGAACTTTTCTGATTCATCGTATCCTTTTCAGGTCGTCCTGCAGGCGTGTCAGATTATCTCTGGGATATGACTGCTCCAAGCCTTCTTGCTGGTCTGTCAAAGAAGAAGGGGAAGGAGCCTCAGCAAGCTCCTAAGAAGACAAGGGCCTCAGGGCCGACAGTTGTTGAGCCGACATCTGTTAGTCACAAAAGGAAGGAGCCTGAGGCTCCTGTCGAGCCTCGTCCTGACCCTAAGACGAGGGCCAGGGCCGAGGCCTCTGAAGGAGCAACCTCTTCACCAAGCATGGGGGCCTTCTGGTCTCAAAATCTGTCCCATCTGAGGGCCGACCCCTCATCTCTTATCGCCAACCTGAGGGCAGCAAAGGCCTCTATGTTCTCTGCACCGTCGGCCTCCGACTTCGAGTTCTTGGCGCAGATGCCTCCAGCCAAAGTGTATGACTACGGTCTGCACTCCCTTGCTCAGGTATTGGTCCTGACCTTTAATTTCATTGTGTTTCCTCGGCTCCCCTTGACGCATCTTCATTTTTCTTGCAGTCTGTCTGTGCCTTCACCTCTGCCACCAAGTGGATGGCCGAGAATCAACAGAAATTCCATGAAGCTGAGAGGGCCATCCAACAAGAGGCTGACCTACGGACAGAGCTGGGCACTGCGAGGGCCGAGCTGGAGAGCACAAGGGCTGAGCATGCTAGAGTCCTTGATGAGCTGACGAGGCAGCATGATGCCGATATGCAGGCCAAGGACTTGTTGATCAAGGACAAGGACTTGCTGATCAAGGACAGGGATGAGGCTCTGATCAACCTGGAGGCCCGTCATAAGACTGATCTGGAGGCAGCCATCAAGAAAGCTGAGGCTGACGCTGTGGAGGCATACAAGATTTCAGACGAATTTCAGGGCTTCGGCCTTGAATATCTTGAAAGGGGGATTAGGACGGCCTGTCGGTGGGTAGTCCTCAGATTTGGCGATGTCGTCTCCTCTGTTCGCCCATCATTGGAGGGTGTTCAACTGGACGACCCCCTAATTGCCGAGGCCCTCAATCAGGTGGAGGCCCAAGCCCAGATCGAGGGGGTTGGCACATCTGAAGATGATCCGGTGCTGGTAACTGAGGGGACCATTCCCATTGATGTTGAGGCCCTGCCCTCTGATGTCGTCCCCTAGGGTGGCTGCCTGTAGCCCATACCCTTGTTTTTGTATTTTTGTTCTGTATATTGTAAAACACTTGATGCTTTATATTAATACCATCGTCTCTTCCTTTCACAACTGTCTCCCATATTTAATTCTGTTATGGTTTGTTCCTTGCAAATTTGCTTCTTCGTTGATGATGATGATACTAACCCTTCCCTCGTCTTTTTGAGGACCAATGTGGGGTCGTCCCCTCATCAGGCCTCATTATAGCCGAGGGTTCAAATGATCAAATTAATGATTTTTAAATAAAGTCTACCCTCATCTTTCTTGAGAACAGTGGTGGGGTCGTCCCCTCCACTGGTCCTCATTATAGCCGAGGGTTCAATGAACCAAATTAATGATTTTTATGTAGTCTACCCTCGTCTTTCTTGAGAACAGTGGTGGGGTCGTCCCCTCCACTGGTCCTCATTATAGCCGAGGGTTCTGATAACCAATTTAATGGTTTTTAAAGTCTTCCCTCGTCTTTCTTGAGGACAGTGGTGGGGTCGTCCCCTCCACTGGTTCCCATTATAGCCGAGGGATCAACTTTCCAATTTAATGGTTTTTAAAGTCTTCCCTCGTCTTTCTTGAGGACAGTGGTGGGGTCGTCCCCTCCACTGGTCCCCATTATAGCCGAGGGATCAACTTTCCAATTTAATGGATTTTAAAGTCTTCCCTCGTCTTCTTGAGGACAGTGGTGGGGTCGTCCCCTCCACTGGTCCCCATTATAGCCGAGGGATCAACTTTCCAATTTAATGGATTTTAAAGTCTTCCCTCGTCTTTCTTGAGGACTGTGGTGGGGTCGTCCCCTCCACTGGTCCCCATTATAGCCGGGGGATCAACTTTCCAATTTAATGGTTTTTAAAGTCTTCCCTCGTCTTTCTTGAGGACTGTGGTGGGGTCGTCCCCTCCACTGGTCCCCATTATAGCCGAGGGATCAACTTTCCAATTTAATGGATTTTGAAGTCTTCCCTCGTCTTTCTTGAGGACAGTGGTGGGGTCGTCCCCTCCACTGGTCCCCATTATAGCCGAGGGATCAACTTTCCAATTTAATGGATTTTGAAGTCTTCCCTCGTCTTTCTTGAGGACAGTGGTGGGGTCGTCCCCTCCACTGGTCCCCATTATAGCCGAGGGATCAACTTTCCAATTTAATGGATTTTGAAGTCTTCCCTCGTCTTCTTGAGGACAGTGGTGGGGTCGTCCCCTCCACTGGTCCCCATTATAGCCGAGGGATCAACTTATAAAATTAATGATATATATGAAATCTTCCCTCGTCTTTCTTGAGGACTGTGGTGGGGTCGTCCCCTCCACTGATCCTCATTATAGCCGAGGGTTCAACTTCTTTGCATGTATACTAGAACTGATAACCACTGGATGAGGGAAACACTGATACTTCTCATTAATCTTCAATGTGTTCTGTCGAAACAATGCTTATTACAACTATGGCTTATCAAGACCTTACAACACTACTGGTAGTATTTTTTCAAATGATCTGCATTCCAGGGGTTTGAGAAAGGTTCCCCCTCCAGGTTCTCTAGCCTGTAGGTCCCCGGGACAACTTCATCGATGACCCTATATGGGCCATGCCAATTAGGATGGAGCTTGTTGGGTTTCTGCCAAGTCTTTTTAAGAACCAAGTCTCCCACTGCGATAGGCCTCTGTTTCACCCTTTGGTTGTAAAACTTTGCGGTCCTCTGCTGGTAGGAAGCTTGCCTTATCTCAGCATCCTCCCTTCTTTCCTCAATCAGGTCTAGGTCAAGTCTTCTCTCTTCCATATTCCCCTGGGGATCATACATTTGGACCCTATGAGTAGGAAACTCCACTTCGGTGGGGATGACTGCTTCTGATCCATAAGCTAACATGAATGGGGTCTCCCCGGTAGGGGTCCTTACTGTCGTCCTGTATGCCCACAATACTGCATATAACTCCTCGACCCATCTTCCTTTTGCCTCCTCAAGCCTCTTCTTAATCCCATCTAGGATTGTCCTGTTCGTAACTTCGGTTTGCCCATTGGCCTGAGGTCGGCCTGGGGTGGAGAAAAATTGTTTGATACTTACCCTCTCACAGTACTTCTGTAAAGAGGCATTCTTGAACTGGGTCCCGTTATCCGAGATGAGGGTGTTGGGTAGACCATATCTGCATATCACATTCTTCCAGATGAACTGGAAGGTCTTCTGCTCCGTGATCGTGACCATCGGCTCGGCCTCTACCCATTTTGAAAAGTAGTCAATTGCTACGATGAGGAACCGATAGTTATTGACTGCTCTCGGTAAGGGTCCTATCAGATCAATCCCCCATATTGCGAACGGCCATGGGGATGCAATGGAGGTGAGAGGCTGGTGAGGTTGATGAGGGATAGTAGCAAATCTTTGGCATTTATCACACTTTTTAACATATGCGGCAGCATCTTTCCCCAAGGTCGGCCACCAGTAGCCTTGGGTGATCACCCTCTTTGCCAAGGATCTACCCCCAATATGGCTTGAGCACGACCCTTCATGCACGTCTTGCAAAATGGAAGGGACCTCTGAGGGATGCACACACCTAAGTAAGGGGAGCAGAAACCCCTTTTTGTACAGCGTGTCTCCGATGACAGCGAACTTTACAGCCCTGTATCTCAGCTTCTTCCTCTCTTGGCTTGCTTCTGGCATCTCTCCCCCTCTAATGTATCTGATCAGGGGGTCCATCCATGAAGGTTCTTGAGAAACATTCATGCAAATGCCAAGTGTTCCCTCGTTGTCTTCGATAGTTGGTTGAAGCAAAATTTCTACCGGGACTGTCCTCCTTATGTCTGTTCTAGTAGCTGAGGCCAACCTTGCAAGGGCGTCAGCACGGCCATTGTCGAGCCTAGGTATCCTCTTGAATTTCACTTCTTTGAAGTTTTTCAGCAATGACCTCACCTTATCAAGATACCTAGCCATCCTCTCGTCTTTGGCCTCATAGGCTCCTAGTATCTGATTCACCACCAGCCTTGAATCACTGTGAACCAAAATTTGGCTGACACTAAGGGATTTGGCTAAGGAGAGGCCAACTATCAAGGCCTCATACTCAGCCTCATTGTTGGAGGCTTTGAAATTGAACCTCAGGGCGTACTCGACGTCTGTGCCATCGGGTGCTGATAGTATCAGTCCAGCACCACTTCCGCTATCACAGGAGGACCCGTCAACTAAGAGGCTCCACGGAGTTTTTCCTTCAGAAAAATTTCCCTCAGAGAGGGACCCCTGTCTAAAGATGTATCTTCCCTCTTCGTTTTCAGTCACTTTCCTTCTAGCGGTGCTCGTCTCAGCCATTTCTGCAGGTGTGTCTGCGGGTCTGTCTTCTGTATCTGCCTTCCCGAGGGTCTCACCCTCGGCCTCATCTTCTTCCCATGTGAACTCAGCCACGAAGTCTGCCAAGGCTTGCCCCTTAATGGCTGTCTTAGGCTGATACACAATGTCAAACTCCCCCAGCTCTATAGCCCAGGTCATTAGCCTTCCTGATTTTTCAGGCTTGTGTAGGACCTGCCTAAGAGGAGAGTCAGTAAGGATGACCATAGTATGGGACTGGAAGTACGGTTTCATCTTCCTTGAGGCATGAATCAAGGCATAGGCCAACTTCTCCATCCTCGGGTATCTCTGCTCTGCCCCCTGGAGTGCCTTGCTGTTGAAATATACGGGCTTCTGTATCCCATCTTCGTCTCTTACGATTGCTGCACTGATAGCGGATTCTGAGACAGCAAGGTACACGTACAGTCGTTCACCCTGCACGGGTCGTGACAGCAGCAAGGGAGACCCTAAGTACGATTTCAGCTGCTTGAAAGCCTCATCACACTCTTCGCTCCATTCAAAAGCTTTCCTGAGTATCCTGAAGAATGGTAGACACCTGTCTGTAGCCCTTGACACAAATCTGTTCAAGGCAGCCACTCTCCCTGTGAGCCTCTGAACGTCTTTAATGGACTTGGGGGTCTTCATCTCAATAAGGGCCTTTATCTTTTCAGGATTGGCCTCGATGCCTCTTTGATTGACAATGAACCCCAAGAACTTCCCCGCTCCGACCCCGAAGACACACTTGGCCGGATTGAGCTTCATTTTGTATTTGTCCATTGTATTAAAGGTCCTTTCCAGGTCTGCTACATGATCCTCTGCCTTCAGACTCTTAGTCAGCATGTCATCTACGTAAACCTCCATAGACTTATCAATTTGGTCTTCAAACATTTTGTTTACGAGGCGCTGGTACGTTGCCCCCGCATTTTTTAGGCCAAAGGGCATGACCCTGTAACAGTATGTCCCCTTGTCAGTGATGAAGGCGGTCCTCTCCGAGTCCTCAGGGTTCATGAAAATCTGGTTATACCCTGAGTAGGCATCCATAAAACTCATGAGCTCATGGCCTGCGGTAGCGTCTACCATCTGGTCGATGCGGGGGAGAGGGAAGCTGTCTTTGGGACAATGCTTGTTGAGGTCTGTGAAGTCCACGCACATTCTCCACTTGCCGTTGGCCTTTGGGACGATGACTGCATTGGACAGCCACTCAGGGTAGATGACCTCTCTGATAAATTCAGCGTCTTCTAATTTTTTAACCTCATCCCTGATGACCTCATACTTTTCTCTAGAGTAAATCCTCCTCTTCTGCTTTACCGGCTTCACTCCCTTCTACCACATTGAGTTTGTGGCACATGATTTCAGGGTCGATCCCTGGCATATCTACATGACTCCACGCGAAGACGCTTCGCCTTCTCCTCAACAGTTTGATGAGGTCTTCCTTGATACTGGGCTTCAGAGATTTGCCAACTTGGACGGTTTTTCCCGGGTCATCCTCATCGAGGGTGATGGGTTCTACCTCCTCAGCGGCCTCTCCTTTTTTGAGCTTCGTCTCGTCCCTGGGGTCTAGGGTATCAATGTTGTAAGTGGCTGTAGCCCTCTTGTGTGCCTCCCTTTCTTCAGCGGAGTTGTAGTAGCACTCTCTCGCTGTCGTCTGGTCTCCCTGAACTTCCCCCACCCCATAAGGGGTAGGGAACTTAACCATCTGGTGGACCGTGGACGGCACAACTTCAAACCCCTTGAGGGCCACACGTCCCAGTATGATGTTGTATGCCGAAAACACATGCTCATCCAGCACAAAGAAACTGACCCTCTTAGTGAGCCATCTCGGCCACTCGTCCCCCATACTGACATCAGCCTCATATATTCCTAGGGGGTGAACCTTCTCCCCACTGAACCCAATCAATGGATGATGGTAGGGGACAAGTCTGGCACGACTGAGGCCCAAGGCCTTGAAGCATGGCCAGAACATCACATCTGCGGATGAGCCCCCATCCACCAGGATCCTCGGCACTTCGCACCCGTGCACCCTGGTGGTGATGACGAGAGGGTCATCATGCGGGGCCAATAGGCCCTTGAAGTCCATTCTTGAAAATCCCACAACCAAAGTGTCCATATCAACCTTCTTCCTTTTTTCTAACTTGACCTCTAGGGAGGTCGAGTGCACCGTCTTCGTCACTGCCTTAGCCTCAGCGACATGGGCCTTCCTGTCGGCGACCTCAGACCCTCCTCCTGCAAGTCCCCCGGAGATCATTCCCACCCCGAGCGAGATCATATTGAGCCTCTTGACAGGGCCTTGGTCGTCTCTCGGCGGGAGGTCAGGGTCGTCCTCATCATCAGAGGGGTCGTCCCCTCTTTTTTGAGGACCTTCTCTGCAGGCATCGACTCGCTTCTTTCTGGGGTCGTCCCCTCGGCCCCTCTTGAAGTCGGCTTTGTCGACGTACTTTCTAAGCTTCCCTTCCTTCAGCATCTTCTCAATCTCATCTTTCAGAGCAAAGCATTTGTCTGTTACGTGGCCGTGGTCTTGGTGAAATTCACACCACAGGTTCCTATTTCTCTTGCCGGGGGCTGCCCTCAGCTTCTCAGGCCACTTCAGTGTCCGGTCACTCTTTATCTCATTGAGGATCTGTTCACAGCTGACCGTCAGAGGGGTGTACCCCGCGAACTTATCATCCATGGTCCTCTTCTTCCCCTCTTTGTTCTTCTTGGGGTATTTATTCCCACTTGCACCTCCTTTTTCGTCTTCATGTTTTGCGGCCATCGCCTCTTCGGCGTTCATCACCTTCCCTGCTGTTGACAACAGCTCAGCCATCGTCCTCGGAGGGTCTTCGGCAAGC
Source organism: Sambucus nigra (assembly GCA_949130495.1). Lineage (NCBI taxonomy): Eukaryota > Viridiplantae > Streptophyta > Magnoliopsida > Dipsacales > Adoxaceae > Sambucus > Sambucus nigra. The sequence continues at coordinate 116,807,459 of OX422222.1, read as the reverse complement.
TTCCATAATAGTTTCCCCTTCTGGAGCCCTCCAATCAGGGCTGTCATAGCTATGCTCTCCTCATAGTCTTCCACCTCCAGCTTCTCTTTATTGAATCTGGCTATGTAGTCTCTCAGAGTCTCGTTCTTTCCCTGCTTAACATAGAGCAGGTGTGTGGTCTTCTTCTGTGGCCTCACCCCAAAGCAGAAATTATGGATGAACAAGTCTGCCAACTGCTTAAAGTTTCCAATAGAATTTTTTGGAAGAGACGTGTACCACACATGCGCAGCCCCTGTCAAGGTACCAGAGAAGGCACGACACCTCATCTCATCTGAGATAGAGTATATGTCTGCCGCCGACTGATACATTTCCACGTGGTGGACAGGGTTGGTGCTCCCATCGTATCTTGGGGTGACCACGGGAGGCTTGAACTTCGATGGCGTGGGGAAGTTGACTATCTTTGCCACAAAGGGTGAGCCCATGGTGTATCCCCTCTGAAGAGGGTCCCGGCTCTTCAGTATGTCGCCAATCTTATCCTCTAACCTCTGGATTGAGTCATTCCAGGGCCTCACAGGGTCGGCCTGGCCGATGTTATCCCCTGCTGCCTCTCGGAGGTGGATGGATGGCTCCGCTACGGCAGGCCTGTGTCGGCTATTTACTTCCCTTTGGCCGTCATCCCGTCTTTGGGGTCGGCCTTCTGCTTCTTTCCTAGATCTCGCTGCGCTTCTTGACTTGGACAACTTGTCTCGCAGGTCATTCACTGGGCCCAGCCTCTCGAAGGCCGACCCCCTGCTCAGGCGGTCAAAAGCAGAGCCTCTTGGGCGATCATCAGGGTTTGGTCTCCCGCACTTTCCTCTACTGTCCTGGAGGGGTCGTACTGTATTGTTGGAGACCTCATATGGCTCCCAGCATTCTACTGGAGCCTCTTCTTCCTCCAGATCATCATACCTGTCCTCGGGGCAAGGGTTTCCTTGCCTCCCCAGGCGTAAACGCCGGGGGTCAGCAACATCCCTACGCCGCTGAGGGGGTGGCAGGTCTTTATGTGGTGCCTGGGGTGGTCCCCTGGCCTCATGATGTCCTGGAGCTGCTGCCGGAGTAATCATCTCAGGTGAGACCCCTGGTGGTCTCAGTATATTCTGACTTAGAGCTGTAAACTGCTCCTGCATCATCCGCTGGCTGGCTGCCAGAGACTTTAGGGCTGCTGCCACATCAGCCATCTCAGACTGAGGTGGTGGCTGACTGGAACTGGGTCTTCCCCCATCATCCGGCGGGGGAAGTGGTGGCGGTGGCATCTCAGGTGCCATGTGTTTGAGCTATGAAGAGCTGAACTGAAGAAAATACTGGTTAGCTTGGGAACCTTAGTAGGTCTCTTTCAATGGTGAAACACCTCCTCTCAGGGGGAGTGTTGGTTCACCACCAGAGTGCCCAGTGAGGTCAAGCTGTACAAAGGAAGAGATGTCTTCTCGTTCCCACAGACGGCGCCAAACTGATGATGCTAAGATTTAGCACCACCAGATAAGTGTTAGTGAGCTCAAACAGTAGCAGCCATGGCAGCCATAGAGGTGTATGAGTGTATAAGTATGTAAGTGTATAGAAGGGGATGAGAATAAGAGGGAATAAGACAATGATGTATAGTGGTTCAGCCAATTTGGCCTACATCCACTGTGAGTGTGTGATCCACTAAGTATGGGCACTAATGGCCTTGGATACAATGCACATAACCCTCTCACCCTCTCTCTATTGTGTGTGTACAAGCAGAGTTTTAGCTAGGGCTACTGTTCATGGATCGATCCCCCGTAGGGTTAGGGATGACAAGTATATATAGGTCTTGGGGGGTGTAGTGTACCCCCCAGGTAAGCATGGTGCATGTGAATAATGATCTAGCCAATCCCCTATTGACACCTGTAGATGCCAAATGATGACATAATATTCCCTCACGTGAGGGGGTGATTCGGTTGTAACGGTCTTCCACGTGTCATATGAGCCTCACGCGCACTGTTCCACGCGTCTCCCAAACCACGCGCTGTCATGATGTCACCCTCGGCCTATGAGCCGAGGCCGAGGGCAAAGTTTCTTCCGGCAGTGAGTCTGGCTTGATTATGTCCTCGTACTGTCGTACCCTCGTAGGGTCGGCCGGAGCCTGGTGAGGGGTCGGCCCCTCGTAGGGTCGTCTGGAGCCTGGTGAAGGGTCGGCCCCTCGTAGGGTCGTCTGGAGCCTGGTGATGGGTCGGCCCCTCGTAGGGTCGTCTGGGCCTGGTGAAGGCCAGTTGGGGCCTGGTGGGGGGTCGGCCCCTCTTAGGGTCGTCCGTTGTGGAGGCGACCCTCCTAGAATATAAACGGGTACATCAGTGAATATATTATAAGTCGCTCGTATAGTCGTTTTGAGTGCGCCAAAGTGTCCGTAAGGGTCGAGATAGTCAGAAAAGTGTACCCGGGGGTTTAATTTGGGTCTCGGGACGTTATTAGGCTTAATTAGTACCCCGTGAGGGCATTTTGGACATCTTACATTTTTGGGTAATTAAACCCACGAAAATTCAAGGGATATATCAGATGTCTAAGGTTGCCTTGTAGGGTTAAAACAACCAAAGACAAGTGACGTCCATAGGAGAGGGAAGGAGAGGCTTTTCCAAGCAATCCAAGGCCAACGATTCACCAGGTTGCACCGCCACCACCACCAACGCGCAGATCGCGCGACGGGGAATGCAACCACACCAAATTCATCATCAAACCAGAACGTTGAAAATCCCAGGCAAGTGTTTATCTTCCTTGTTTTCGTTAATGCATCACTCATGTTAGTCTAGGGATGATTAGGATGAGTTTTATCGAAGAAAACCCAAATTTGAGATAGGAAATCGCATGTAGTAATGATTTGAATGTTAATCTGGAAACCCCTTAACATGTAGAGGATTAAACCACAAAATTCTGAGGTTTTAGAAGAAGAAAATTCGGGAAAGGACTGATTAGAACCATGTTAAAAAGAATTCTAGGGTTTTTGAGATTTACATGAATTTTGGCCTGTTAATCCATGATTATTAATGGAAATTTGCATGCTTTAAATAAAAGATGTATGGAATGGATTTATATTATTAGTGGTACAAATTTCTGGACGATCGGGAATGAAAAGTTTGGATTTGGATGGAGTTATGTGAGAAAACCCGTAACTAGTAACTGCAGAGTTCGCGATACCTGCTTGATCGATCGATCGAGCCAAGAGCTTCGATCGATCGAAGGTTCGATCGATCGAGCCCCAGACCTCGATTGATCGACCCCTTCTGGAAGGCTCATACTTCCCCTTTTTAAATTAGTTGAATTCAATTTAATGAGAAATAATTCTTGGACACCCTTATTAAAAATGTTTTGGGAGATAACGGACCAGTAGGACATGTGAATGATTTTGGGACCTTTAATGTAAGACAAGAGTTGTATTTTTGGGATATTTACATATAAGGGATGATGAAATTATGTATTAAGGGGAGAGACGCGAAAGATAGTTACGTTGGAAATTAGATGAGTACCTACTGATTTCTACTCTTGGGAGGATAGAGTCCATGAGTGTTACGTAGTAAGTTGGAATAATCCCTCAAATTAATGTTAGAGACGAACCGTTATACGTGATAACAAATAATGGGAAAATAAGGATAAATGTCGTAATTATGGGATTAAAGATGTACCTAAATTGATATGATAAAAGTAGTATATTTATATGACTTTGTGTATGCATATATTATATACATGTGAAAATCATGCCCGCGCTACTTGCTATCCCTGAGGTTACCGCGCTGGGACAGTCTTATCTCGATGGGACCTTTATGGGGGATATTGACTCGTACCCTAGAAGATAGAAATCCTTGGTACACGCTATCGAATTGATAGTTCATACGGTCCTAAGAGACGCGGGCATGTGCCATTCTCTTAGAGACTTGGAATCTAAGCTTCGCCTCAATAATATTTGTGTATGTGTTAATACAGTTCGAGAGTGATTCCGAATTCGTATTTCCCGTAGTATGAGTGATACGGGGATTGGATGGCAGAGTATGCCCGCACTATAGTTTTTATGTGGGGTGCTATTAGAATATATATATTATACGAGTATTTAATATATATATGAAATTCTGAAATTTGGAACTGCCTACTGTGATATGGTAAGTAAGACATGTATGATGACTCAAATTAGAAATACTTGTTTTGAAAAAGTATAATATGACACTGGGAAACTTTATTAATAAATAAAGTTAAAATGAGAGATTTGTTACTAAATGAAATCTTCCTTTTAAACAACTATATTGTTCAGTTTTAAACCTTACGAGTAACCTAAGATAAGTTAAACCATTGGGAAGTTTAGTGCGAGATAAGATAAGATAATCCGTTGGGAAGGTTAGTACGATAGGAGTGCACATTAGAAGAGAGGTGAGAATTTCTCAAGGGAGTGCCGCACTAACATGTTGTTGCATTTGCCTGTAAACATTTTAAATACTTGCTAAACGAATTTTAAATTAATTACACTATCGGGCTCTGACCCGTTTCTATTTTCTCTTTCTCTCTTGTATATATATGTATATATTACAGGTGCCCAACCACAAGGGCGTCTTGCGTAGGATCCCTTGGAAGGAATGCGTTGCAGCTTAGGTGGGAGTTGCAGGCCACTTGCTTAGACGGCTTCATTTATTTGACTCCACTCCTAGCATACTCATTTAGTGGGGGCATGTGTCGCCCTTTCCATTATTCAGTTGTGTATTTGGATATTGTGATTCAGTTATTTATAGTATTGTCACTTTGTGATTTATTTCTGTCTGGATGTTTTACTTTAAGTTTTAATGTTGGGATTTAGTTGTTGAATGTTTAAATTATTTGGATTATATGTTCTAGGGTTATTGTGGTGTGATGCTTTAATATTGAATTGTTATAAATAATTAAATATTTGTTTTTAAAATAAAATTTGGAAAGTGATGTAAAAAAAAAAGGTTTTGACACTTAGCTTAATTAACTAGGGTGTTTAAATTGGAAAAGTTATTTTAGGACAGTGATGCTAAGAATGAACCAACTGTTCACCTTGATTTTAATTTAATAAAGGAGTGATCCCCGGTATTTAATTAGGCGGGGTGTCACAGGTGGTATCAGAGCATCAGGTTCTAGTATCCTTAGGATCTGTACGGCTTATTTCGCTTTTAGCTTAACATTTTTGCTATAGAGCCCTAACATTAGGAATGTTGTATTCATCCTTATGCGTTGGAAATTCGTGCTTCTGCGACTTGTCGATACGAATGTTAAACTTATTTTGATGTAATTTTAAAACTTTCAGATGGCCCGTCAGGAAGAACAAGCTAATACCATTGGAGAAGTTAATGAGCAAGGACAACTCACGCCTCAGGTGTCTCCAAAAAGTGTACCAATCGCTGAATTTGCAGGGATTGTGGCACAAGCAGTTACCACTGCAGTTTTACAGTACCAAGAACGTATCATACAGCTTAGAGGAGGAAAAAGATCTAGAGAGGTTAACCAAATGCATGTGATTAAAGTTGAAAATTGTGCGAAGAAACCGAAATTGCGACAACAAACCACCCAAGACCGAGTCAGTTCCAGAAGTAACAAAGTTTATGTAAAGGGCCAAAAGTGTCTGGGCCAACGAAGTCAGATTCATAATGAAATCACAAAGAGGTGTTTTAGTTGTGGAATGGACAGTCACAAACGTCAATCTTGTCCGAATCAGACTGGGGATAAACTACAATCCGACCAGTGAAGAATTTCGGAACTCTGCTATAAATGTGTACAGCCGGGTCACAAGTGGAGGGATTATCCTCACCCTGACATAGTCTTTCCGCAAATTTCCCCTCAAGGCCAGCAGGACCAAGGAAAAAGTGAGTATAGTCAACAACGTGGTGGAGTGAAGGAGTTTCGAGAGAGGAATAAAGCCCCAAGTCAGTAAGGCCAGCAAGGCCGACACCGACAGCGGCAGGGTCAGAGGGGGAGTAACTTCAGAGGCCGATATTTTATGTGCGACAAGCATGGCCATAAGCGCCAGGATTGCCCAGAGGGTGATAGGGCCCCACATCAGCAGGGTGCCCGTAATGAGCCATAAAGGCCACTTTTTCCAGCTGACCTCCCAGCACCAGCCCAGGTACCAGCTCTACCAGCCATTCTAGTAACTCCAGTGCAGCAGGGGCAGTTACAGTATGGACGTGTCTATAACGTCCACCAGGCAGCAGCTCCACAGGCACCAACCGCGATTGAGGGTATGTTCCTATCCATGGTACTATGGGTCGGGTTTTATTTGATACTGGTGCGACGCACTGTTTTATAGCTACGCATTTTGCGAAGGCCTTAGGGTTGTTAGCCACAGTAGAGAGCATGGTGACGTGTGTAGACTCACCACTAGGGAATGGTTCGCTTATTTTCTTTATATGCCGGGGTGTGGGGGTAGAGATTGGTAGCTTGGTGTTACCTGCAGACATGTTAGTCTTAGACATGCATGAGCACAATGTTATTATCAGTATGGATTGGCTCACAGCTTACAGAGCCATGATTGATTATTTGGATGAGAGTATTATTTTTGCCATTCCGGGGCAAGAGATGTTTGTAGTGGCGATGCCTCGCCCAGAGGGAGGCTCGACCGCTCATTTATATTATATAGATGAGGATACCTCTAAGGAGGTTGTGATTCTCTTAGACTCGATCCCAGTTGTTCGTGAGTATTCCGATGTATTCCAAGAGATAACAGGCCTACCCCCCAGTTGAGGGATAGACTTTGTCATATATTTATTACCAGATACTAGACCGATAGGCCGCGATCCATACCGTATGGCTCCGACAGAGATGCGAGAGTTACGAGATCAGATAGAGCAGCTGTTAGGTCAGGGATTTATTCGCAGGAGTACCTCACCTTGGGGCACTCCAGTCTTTTTTGTGAAGAAAAGAGATGGTTCACTGAGGCTATGTGTGGACTACCGGGAATTGAACAAGGTCATGATACGGAATAAGTATCCGTTACCTCGAATCGATGATCTGTTTGACCAGCTGAGGGGAGCAACTTTCTTTTCGAAGATAGATCTGAGGTCGGGTTACCATTAGCTACGTATTAGGGAGCAAGATGTTTCAAATACTGTTTTCTTGACGAAATATGGGTCCTATGAGTTCAGGTTAATGCCATTTGGCCTCACAAATGCTCCAGCCGTGTTCATGGACTTAATGAACCGAGTGTTCAGAGAGTTCTTGGATCAGTTTGTCATCGTCTTCATAGATGACATTTTGATATATTCACACTCCGAGGAGGAGCAAACCGAGAACTTGAGACAGGTTCTTCAGACTCTATGAGAGCATCAGTTGTATGCTAAGTACGAGAAGTGCGGATTTTGGTTGCGAGAAGTACAGTTCTTGGGGCATGTTGTTTCTGAACAGGGGATAGCAGTTGACCCGAGTAAAGTGTCAGCGGTGAGGGAGTGGGGACAACCCACGACACCGAAGGAAGTGCGTATTTTCTTGGGGTTAGCCGGATACTACAGGAGATTCATTCGGGGATTCTCCAAAATAGCGGGTTCATTGACGAACCTGACTTCCAAAGGGGTACCATATGTTTGGGATGATTCTTGTCAATTGGTTTTCGATGAGCTGAAAGACAAGCTTACTTCAGCACCATTCCTTGCCTTACCGAAGCCTGGTGTGGAGTACCTGGTTTACACCAATGCCTCTTTACGGGAACTTGGTGGAGTACTTCAGAAGGAGGAGAAGGCTATAGCTTTTGCCTCCCGCAAGCTTAAGCCGCATGAGAAGAATTACCCCACCCATGACCTGGAGTTAGTAGCGGTCGTTTTTGGCATTGAGGATATGGAGACACTACTTATTGGGTGAGTCATTCTCTGTCAAGTATTCATTGGGTTCAAAGTTTTTTGCAATTTCGAATTCCGAATTAGTAAATTCAGAAGTTAAGATCATGTTTTAGAGAATAAACGGAATATTTTTTTTTGTAAATTTAGAAGTTGATTTCATGTTCACTTCAATATATATATTTTCGGATAGAGGAATTTATTGAAGATGTAAATGAGGACTAAAAATGAGTTGCCTTGGTTTTAAGTCATTTTCTTATTAGAATCCTATGTTATTGACAAATGCGAGAGTGAGGATTTTTGTATGGTTTTAAGTGGATATACTGTGAACTTTCGTAAGTATTATTATGGTTGATGCAAACATAATGGGGTCTAAACTAAAGAATGCTCCACGGGGTAAATAATAGTCACTGATATGCAATTTTATGAATAATGAAAATCCTTAATCAGTTTTGTTTCATTTCTAATTACTTTGAGGCACTTTTGGGGATTTTCGGATGAAATCATTTAAATGTTATTCTCAGTTTTTGCTGCATTTGAGTGTTGATATGTGGTTACTGTTGTGGCCTAGGATTATCAGTGCATCAAATGCAATTTATTCATCACTTCTCCAAGATTTAAGATCATTTTCGGTTAAAAAGAAACATTCAATTTTTAAGTTACAAAAAAATACACAGAAACTGATAGTTGTTTGGATAAACTTGGAAATAATGTTGTTTTTTGATTAAAAAGAAACATTCAGTTTTTAAGTTAAAAAATAAACGGACAGACTTGACAATAGTGGACAAAGAAATCGGTTGGGTTGTGTATTTTGTTAGATCACATTTCCCCTGTTTTGAGATGTTATATCCACTATTTTATTATCCCTTATTTATTTATTTATTTATTTATTTTGTATGTGCATTTTGTTATTCAAAGACATGTGAGTTATTAGCATTCAAACCATTAAGTTTTTTAGAATCTTGATGTGTATTTTACTCTTTGCAGGTACATATTGCAAAGCAACGTTGACCAAAACATCAATGTTCTAATTTAGTAAGGATCTTCTTAGGCTTACCTGGTTATGTTATTACTCAACTTTGGTGTAATTTTACATATGTACATGACTTTGGTTCTAGGGTTTAATATTTAAAAGTACTTTTTCTAGGCAAATGCCTCTCAAATGCGGTCACAAGGATTCATTGCCGAATGCATCGCCTACTTTATGGAATATTGGAGCCTTGATATAGGGACAAAAAAATAAATTGACTTAATGAATGGATCATTGATAAGGGAAAAGCTCCCAGAGCTTCACATTATACCCGTTCCCTCTTTACGAGAGCCAATGGAGCACTGATACCAGTGAAACTAGCATAATGAATGAAGCACTAACATGTATAAACTAGCTCCAAGACGTGCTTTTTTGCATGTCATTCGCGTTCAAGAAGCCGAGTAACTCAGCACTGAGCACTGGGAGTTGGAATAAGCTGAGTATCTGAGCACGGAGAAATTACAGAGCAGTTGAGCAAGTATTCCCACCTTCCTCTTATCAACATTTTTTGTTTTTATAATCGGTGTTTTTGTTATTTCTACCATTTCTTTTGTTGTTGCCATTTTGAAGAAAATTATTTTTAAATTCTTTAGGAGAGGAAAGCAAGACTGAAGGCTCATTAAATCAGATAACTTGATGGGCTTCAACAAGAACTCATTTTCTCCTTCTATACACCTACACTAATCAAACAAATGCAGTTAGTATATATAATACTCACACTATGCATGAAACAAATGCAGTTAGTATGAAACAAATACAGTTAGTGTTTCATACAAATCCAGTTAGTATATATGAAACTGACAGTATGTATGAGACAAATGCAGCTAGTATGAATCAAATTTAGTTAGTATGAAATAAATGCAGTTAGTATGAAACAACTGCATTTCTATGTGACTAACAGTATGTATATATTCTAACGAATGAACCACTAACAAATGAAGCACTAACAATATGTATGAAACTGACTTATATATTCTAGATCTTGATCCACATGGAGGTTTTTTCATTTGATCGGCTCAAGTAAGAAAACAGCATGTTGACTTATATGGTGAGATTGTTGACTCAATGGTTGTCCTCTCCAGACTAATGAACTGAATCAAGTAAGAACTGCAGGTCATTAAGAATCTTTTTCTTCATATTCCAGTTGGTATGTTTCAAAGCATCAGCTACTTTAACTTCTTTCAATTTCTCAACAGGCCAGTTCCTGAAAGCCCCACTAGATGCGGTTAAAATTATGCGCCTAAGAGAACCTTCTGGTAAGCCTTGAATACACTGGAAAATTGCAGAATGTTCAGAATTAGCAGGAAGAATCTTCATGTTATGCTTTTGAGCAATCGGAAGGACAAAGGTACCACCATTAATTAAGGTCTCTTTGTTGGCCAAGGTTACATCTTTCCCGTCTTCTATGGCAGCCACTATTGGCTTCAAACCAGCGTAGCCGACTATTCCTGTAACTACAGTGAGACAATCTGGGTGACGAGTAACCTGGTGGAAGATGTTTATATATGGAAGGGGATGATATTGTATTGTTATTTAGAGTTTTCATATGAATAATGAGAGTAGAAAATGTATAAAGTTACTCAAGTAAATTACACTCCTTTATGAGCTTCATGAAATTGTGATCTTCTCTTGGTTTACTTATTTTCGTCGTGCCGATTCCTTTTAATTATGATTTCTTATATGCTGATTGGTTATAACAGTGTATACGTTCAATTGAGTGGTCACATTGATAATCACAATCTTCCTCATTTAGTCTTGGAAGTGTGTATATTCAATACATTAGTTCAAGTTTTATGTTTAGGTGAGGGTAATTTGTAGGGGTGTTTGTGGTGGCACTATGTTACAAGTGCAAGTATGAATACTAGGGGTAAATTCATCATCATGCCTTCAGACACGGGCATACCCTAGTATATATATATATATATATATATATATATATATATATATATATATATATATATATATATATATATATATATATATATATATATATATATAGAGAGAGAGAGAGAGAGAGAGAGAGAGAGAGAGGATCTCATGCATTCCCAGTATGAGGTCCTAGTATGCAGACCATTTTCTTAAAATATTAAAAAAAATATTTTTGTGCTGAATTTTTATGGTATTTAAATATTTGAGGGGATCCATAAAACAATCAACTCAAAATGAATTATTTTTCTATTTAAAAAAAATCGGTCATACTATTTCAGTTTTGAAGCTGTTAAAAACTAACATTGTTTGACCATTTTTTTTAAATAGCAAAAAAATCATTTTGAGCTGATTTTATGGTTTTTTTACGGGTCCCCTGAATTTATTAAATACCATAAAAAATCAACTCAAAAATATTATTTTTGCTATATTATCAAAAATGGTTTGCAAAGTTGATATGCATGAGAACTGCTCTCTCTATATCTCTACATATATATATTATACCTCTAATACAATCAGAATAACATTTGATACATTTATCCTACACTTTCTCCCATCGCTTTCTTTGTACAAGTGTACATATCTAATATATAAACTTAAAAACGGTGTCTCCATCCGAAGATGTGACATGTGTCTAACAACTTAACTCCAAATAAATCCCCTTTCTTGAATAGCCTCTCATCTAAAGCTTCGATTGTTAAATATCTCAGGACCTTTCACTTTCTTTCATAATAGAAGAGAGAGAGAGAGAGAGTTGCAGTAAACTTTTGTCCCTCTAAATGTCGAGGTACCTAATGTTCACAAATTAAAACGTCAAGAAATACATTTCTAACGCTTGAAATCCCTTCATTCTCTATTAAGTTGCATATTTTCCTTTCTATGTTTCCAATTTTTTGCCCTCTCTATTTTTTATATTGTTTTTGAGTTTGTATACAAGATGATGTATATGAAGCTTACCTATTGCAATCAGATTATATGAAGTAGTAGATCCACAAAGAAATATTGTCCTGATCTTGAGAATGCATGTAAAAATACTGAGAATAAAACATATTGTTTAGAGGTGAGATGAAGAGAAAGGAGGTATGGTGAATAGTTAATTACAATTAGGGTCCGTTTGGTTCGTGTTAAAATATCTTTTACCATGTTGAAATAAAAGGTTGAATGATTAGCTTTGTGATTTTGTTTTCACCATCTCTGTTTGGATGGACCACTTTTCATTAGGTGAAAATTTTAACATTTTCATCATTTGTTGTTTGGATGGTTAAGAGCAATATAGTGAAAAAATAAAATGACCATATTACCCTCGTATATCAAATATATACAAAAATAATTATACTTAACTATTTGATTTTCAACACACGAGTCATGGCTATTAAAAATATTCATTTACCTCAAACTCAAATTTGATACAAGTCCCCTACTCCCCCCCCTCCCACAACTAGTCATATTTGGTTATGCAAGATAAAATAAGGATTAAAAGTTTTAAAAATAGTCCCAACTAAAAAAATAGTTCTAATTAAAATAAAAAAAATCCTAATTAAAAATTAAAATAGTCCCAATTTAAAAAAAATGTTTTCAACAATGAAAAAAACGGTCAATTGTAAAAGTAGTCCCAATTATAAAAAGAGTCTCAACTATAAAAATAGTAGTCCACAATTAAAAAAAAATAGTTCTTAACAATGAAAAAACAGTCTCAATTAAAAAAAGAGCCCCAACTATGAAAATCGTGACCCATGCCGTGACAGGTCGCGGCCCTCATCCGTGACCCACAACCGTGACAAATTGGTCGCGACCAAAGTCTGCGACCCACGACCGTGACAAAAAAATTAAAAAAAATTGGTCGCGGCCCTCATCCGTGACCCACAACCGTGATAAATTCGTCGCAGCCAAAGTCCGAGACCCATAACCGTGACAAATTGGTCGCGACCCACAACCTTGATGGAAAAAAAGGAAAAAAAATGATCGCGGACTTTGGCCACGACCATTTTTATGCACGACGAAAAAAATAAAAATGGTCATGGACAAAGTCCATGACCATATTTAACTATAATTTTTAAAAAAATGCATTTTTTTGGTCCAATCCTAAAATTGGAGGTCCTGTGAGTGCACCGCCAGTTGCTACGTGTAACGTTGGATGCGTACAAGGTGTTACAAATATTTATTATTAGCAAAACAATAAAAAAAATCACAAATTGCGAATCGAGAACTTTGTTAATAAACAAATATATATATATATATATATATATATATATATATATATATATATATACAAACATAAAAATATTACATGTCTTAATAATTCACAAACCAAACAAAAATTGGGCAGAGTTTCCTCTATTTTCTTGATATTCCAAACCCTGTAAATGTAAAACCTGCTTATTATAAAGCCCCCATGGCCATAAAATTCAACAATCAAATTATAAAAGCCCGCACGACCATAAAACTAAACAATAAAAGCCCGCACGACTGTAACACATAAAAAACATAATCCTGAATGTCCATAACATATAAACAATCTTCATGTTGTAAACCATTGCCTCCTTCATTTGTTCCACATGCAAAAATCCAACAAATGATAGGATACAAAAAAAGTATCAGTAACCAAGTAGTTTTACAAAAAAATTAATCAATCTGAAAAATTATATATATATGAGATAAAATTATCAACATATTAATGTTTTTAAGACTAAGTCTAGAAATATGCAAATTATCGTCGTATTCTCAAACCGGGAGTCCCACGGCTATGGGGTCAGTTCCTATGAGTTACATTGGTCCCGTGGGAGGTGTTGGTGCCACCCACGAGGCCGTTCGGGGGCTGTTTCAGATTTTCACCCTCTAACGCCAAGTTTTTAAGCCTGAGTCTAGAAATATGCAAATTATCGTCGTATTCTCAAATCGGGAGTCCCGCAGCTGCGGGGTCAGTTCCTACGAGTTACATTGGTCCCTTAGGAGGTGTTGGTGCCTCCCACGAGGCCGTTCGGGATTATTTCGGATTTTTACCCACTTACGCCATGTTTTTAAGCCTAAGTCTAGAAATATGCAAATTATCGTCGTATTCTAAAACCGCGAGTCCCGCGGCTGCGGGGTTAAGTCCTACGAGTTAAATTCATATAGTGGGAGGTGTTGGTGCCACCCACGGGGCCGTTCGGGGGATGTTTCGGGTTTTCATGCTCTAACGCCATGTTTTGCCTAAGTCTAGAAATATGCAAATTATCGTCGTATTCTCAAATCGGGAGTCCCGCGGCTGCGGGATCAGTTCCTACGAGTTACATCGGTCCCGTGGGAGGTGTTGGTGCCACCCACGGGGCCGTTTGTGGGCTGTTTCGGGTTTTCACCCTCTAACACCATGTTTTTAAGCATAAATCTAGAAATATGCAAATTATCGTCGTACTCTAAAACCGAGAGACCCGCAGCTGTGCGATCAGTTCATACAAGTCACATTGATCCAGTGGGAGGTTTTGGTACCACCCACGGGGCCGTTCGGGGGATGTTTCGGGTTTTCACCCCTAACACCATGTTTTTAAGCCAGAGTCGAGAAATATACAAATAATCGTCGTATTCTCAAATCGGGAGTGCCGCGACTGCGCGGTCAGTTTCTACGAGTTACATTGGTCCCGTGGAAGGTGATGGTGCCACCTACGGGGCCGTTTGGGGGCTGTTTTGAGTTTTCACCCACTAACGCCATGTTTTTAAGTCGAAGTTTACAAATAAGCAAATTATCGTCGTACTCTCAAACTGGGAGTACCGTAGCTGTGCGGTCACTTCCTATGAGTTACATTAGTCCCATGGGAGGTGTTGGTGCCACCCACGGGGTCCTTCGGGGGCTGTTTCGAGTTTTCACCCTCTAACGCCTTATTTTTAAGCCTATGTCTAGAAATATGCAAATTACCGTCGTACTCTCAAACTGGGAGTCCAGTTGCAGCGCGGTCAGTTCCTATGAGTGACATTGGTCCCGTGGGATGTGTTGGTGCCTCCCACGAGGCCATTCGGGGGAAGTTTTGGGTTTTCACCCTTTAATGCCATGTTTTTAAGCCTAAGTCAGGAAATATGCAAATTATCATTGTATTCTCAAATTGGGAGACCCGCGGCTACGCGGTCAGTTCCTACGAGTTACGCTGGTCCCATAGAAGGTGTTGGTGCCAACCACAGGATTGTTCGCTGGCTATTTCGGATTTTCACCCAGTAACGCCATGTTTTGAAGCCTAAGTCTAGAAATATGCAAATTACCGTAGAATTCTCAAACCGGGAGTCCCACGGCTATGGGGTCAGTTCCTACGAGTTACATTGGTATCGTGGGAGGAGTTGATGCCACCCATAAAGCCGTTCGGGAGCTATTTTGGGTTTTCACCCTCTAACATCGCGTTTTGCCTAAGTCTAGAAATATACAAATTATCGTCCTATTCTCAAACCGGGAGTCCCGCGGCTGCGGGGTCAGTTCCTATAAGTTACATTGGTCCAGTGGGAGGTGTTGGTGCCTCCCACGGGGCCGTTCTAGGGTTGTTTTGGGCATTCACCCAATAACGCCATGTTTTAAAGACTGTGTCTAGAAATATGGAAACTATCATCGTATTCTCAAACCTAAAGACCCGCAGCTGTGCGGTCAGTTCCTACAAGTCACATTGGCCCCGTGGGATGTGTAGGTGCCACCCACGGGGCCGTTCGGGGGATGTTTTGGGTTTTCAGCTTCTAACTCCATGTTTTTAAGCATAAGTCTAGAAAAATGCAAATTATCATCGTATTCTCAAACAGGGAGTCCTGCGGCCGTGCGGTCAGTTCCTACGAGTTACATTGCTCCCGTAGGAGGTGTTGGTGCCACCCACGGGACCGTTCGGGGGCTATTTTGGGTTTTCACCCTCTAACGCCATATTTTTAAGCCTAAGTCTAGAAATATGCAAATTATTGTCATATTCTCAAACTGGGAGTCCTGCGGCTGCGATGTCAGTTCCTACGAGTTACATTAGTCCCGTGGGAGTTGTTGGTGCCTCCCACGGGGCCGTTTGAGGATTGTTTCGGATTTTCACCCACAAACACCATGTTTTTAAGCCTAAGTCAAGAAATATGCAAATTACCGTCGTATTCTCAAACCAGGAGTCGCGCGACTGCGGGGTCAGTTCCTACGAGTTAAATTCATATCTTGGGAGGTGTTGGTGCCACCCACGGGGCCGTTCGGGGGATGTTTCGGGTTTTCACCCTCTAACGCCATATTTTTCCTAAGTCTAGAAATATGCAAATTATCGTCGTATTCTCAAATCGGGAGTCCCGCGGCTGCGGGATCAGTTCCTACGAGTTACATTGGTCCCGTGGGAGGTGTTGGTGCCACCCACGGGGCCGTTTGGGGGCTGTTTCGGGTTTCCACCCTCTAACACCAAGTTTTTAAGCATAAATCTAGAAATATACAAATTATCGTCGTACTCTAAAACCGAGAGACCCGCAGCTGCGCGATCAGTTCCTACAAGTCACATTGATCCCGTGGGAGGTTTTGGTGCCAACCACAGGGCCGTTCGCTGGCTGTTTCAAATTTTCACCCAGTAACGCCATGTTTTGAAGCCTAAGTCTAGAAATATGCAAATTACCGTCGTATTCTCAAACTGGGAGTCCCACTGCTGTAGGGTCAGTTCCTATGAGTTACATTGGTATCGTGGGAGGTGTTGGTGCCACCCACACGACCGTTCGGGAGCTATTTCGGGTTTTCACCCTCTAACGCCGCATTTTGCCTAAATCTAGAAATATATAAATTATCGTTGTATTCTCAAACCGGGTGTTCCGTGGCTGCGGGGTCAGTTCCAATAAGTTACATTGGTCCACTGGGAAGTGTTGGTGCCTCCCACGGGGCCGTTCTAGGGCTGTTTTGGGCTTTCACCCTATAACGCCATGTTTTTAAGCCTAAGTCTAGAAATATGCAAACTATCAACATATTCTCAAACCGGAAGACCCGCAACTGTGCGGTCAGTTCCTACAAGTCACATTGGCCCAGTGGGATGTGTTGGTGCCAAACCACGGGGCCGTTCGGGGGATGTTTTGGGTTTTCAGCTTCTAACGCCATGTTTTTAAGCGTAAGTCTAGAAAAATGCAAATTATCATTGTCTTCTCAAACCGAGTGTCCCGTTGCCGTGCGGTCAGTCCCTACGAGTTACATTTGTCCCGTAGGAGGTATTGGTGCCACACACGGGACCGTTCGGGGGCTATTTTGGGTTTTCACCCACTAACGCCATGTTTTTAAGCCTAAGTCTTGAAATATGCAAATAATCGTCGTATTCTCAAACCGGGAGTCCCGCGACTGCGGGGTCAGTTCCTACGAGTTACATTGGTCCCGTGGGAGGTGTTGGTGCCTCCCACGGGGCCGTTCTAGGATTGTTTCGTATTTTCACCCACTAACACCATATTTTTAAGCCTAAGTCAAGAAATATGCAAATTACTGTCGTATTATCAAATCGGGAGTCCCGCGGCTGCGGGGTCTGTTCCTACGAGTAAAATTCATATCGTGGGAGGTGTTGTGGCCACCCACGGGGCCAATCGAGGGCTGTTTCAGGTTTTCACCCTCTAACGCCATGTTTTGTCTAAGTCTAGAAATATGCAAATTATCTTCATATTCTCAAATCGGGTGTCCCGCGGTTGCGGGATCAGTTCCAGTGAGTTACATTGGTCCCGTGGAAGGTGATGGTGCCACCTACGGGGCCGTTCGGGAGTTGTTTTGGGTTTTCACCCACTAACGCCATGTTTTTAAGCCTAAGTCAAGAAATATACAAATTACCGTCGTATTCTCAAACTGGGAGTCGCGCGACTGCGGGGTCAGTTCCTACGAGTTAAATTCATATCTTAGGAGGTGTTGGTGCCACCCACGGGGCCGTTGGGGGGATGTTTCGGGTTTTCACCCTCTAACGCCATATTTTTCCTAAGTCTAGAAATATGCAAATTATCGTCGTATTCTCAAATCGGGAGTCCCGCGGCTGCGGGATCAGTTCCTACGAGTTACATTGGTCCCGTGGGAGGTGTTTGTGCCACCCACGGGGCCGTTTGGTGGCTGTTTCGGGTTTCCACCCTCTAACACCAAGTTTTTAAGCATAAATCTAGAAATATGAAAATTATCGTCGTACTCTAAAACCGAGAGACCCGCAGCTGCGCGATCAGTTCCTACAAGTCACATTGATCCCGTGGGAGGTTTTGGTGCCAACCACGGGGCCGTTCGCTGGCTGTTTCAGATTTTCACCCAGTAACGCCATGTTTTGAAGCCTAATCTAGAAATATGCAAATTACCGTCGTATTCTCAAACTGGGAGTCCCACTGCTGTGGGATCAGTTCCTATGAGTTACATTGGTATCGTGGGAGGTGTTAGTGCCACCCACACGACCGTTCGGGAGCTATTTCGGGTTTTCACCCTCTAACGCCGCATTTTGCCTAAATCTAAAAATATACAAATTATCGTTGTATTCTCAAACCGGGTGTTCCGTGGCTGCGGGGTCAGTTCCAATAAGTTACATTAGTCCAGTGGGAAGTGTTGGTGCCTCCCACGGGGCCATTCTAGGGCTGTTTTGGGCTTTCACCCTATAACGCCATGTTTTTAAGCCTAAGTCTAGAAATATGCAAACTATCATCATATTCTCAAACCGGAAGACCCGTAACTGTGCCGTCAGTTCCTACAAGTCACATTGGCCCAGTGGGATGTGTTGGTGCCACCCACGGGGCCGTTCGGGGGATGTTTTGGGTTTTCAGCTTCTAACGCCATGTTTTTAAGCATAAGTCTAGAAAAATGCAAATTATCATTGTCTTCTCAAACCGAGTGTCCCGTTGCCGTGCGGTCAATTCCTACGAGTTACATTGGTCCCGTAGGAGGTATTGGTGCCACACACGGGACCGTTCGGGGGCTATTTTGGGTTTTCACCCTCTAACGCCATGTTTTTAAGCCTAAGTCTAGAAATATGCAAATTATTGTCGTATTCTCAAACCGGGAGTCCTGCGACTGCGGGGTCAGTTCCTACGAGTTACATTGGTCCCGTGGGAGGTGTTGGTGCCTCCCACGGGGCCGTTCGAGGATTGTTTCGTATTTTCACCCACTAACACCATGTTTTTAAGCCTAAGTCAAGAAATATGCAAATTACTGTCTTATTATCAAATCGGGAGTCCCGCGGCTGCGGGGTCTGTTCCTACGAGTAAAATTCATATCGTGGGAGGTATTGTGGCCACCCACGGGGCCATTCGAGGGCTGTTTCAGGTTTTCACCCTCTAACGCCATGTTTTATCTAAGTCTAGAAATATGCAAATTATCTTCATATTCTCAAATAGGGTGTCTCGCGGTTGCGGGATCAGTTCCAGTGAGTTACATTGGTCCCGTGGAAGGTGATGGTGCCACCTACGGGGCCGTTCGGGAGTTGTTTTGGGTTTTCACCCACTAACGCCATGTTTTTAAGCCTAAGTCTAGAAATATGTAAACTACCATCGTATTCTCAAATCGGGAGTCCCGCATCGATGTGGTCAGTTCCTATGAGTTACATTGGTCCTGTGGGAGGCGTTGGTGTCACCCACGGGGGCCGTTCGGGGGTTGTTTCAGGCTTTCACCCTCTAACGCCATATTTTACCTAAGTCTAGAAATATTAAAATGATCATCGTATTCTCAAATCGGGAATCCTGCAGCTGCGCGGTCAGTTCCTACGAGTTACATTGGTCCCGTGGGAGGTGTTGGTGTCACCCACATGGCCGTTCAGGGGTTGTTAAGCCTAAGACTAGAAATATGCAAATTACCATCGTATTCTCGAACCGAGAGACTCGTAGCTGCGTGGTCAGTTCCTACGAGTTAATTGGTCTCATGGGAGGTGTTGGTGCCACCCACAGAGCCGTTCGTCGGCTGCTTCGGGTTTTCACCCACTAACGCCATATTTTTAAGCCTAAGTCTACAAATATGCAAATTATCGGTGTACTCCCAAATCGGGAGTCCCGTGGCTGCGAGGTCAGTTCCTACGAGTTATATTAGTCCCGTGGGAGGTGTTGGTGCCACCCACGGGGTCCTTCGGGGGCTGTTTTGGGTTTTCACCCTCTAACGCCATGTTCTTAAGCCTAAGTCTAGAAATATGCAAATTACCGTCGTACTCTCAAACTGGGGGTCCCGTGGCTGCGCTGTCAGTTCCTGCGAGTTACATTGGTCCCGTAGGAGGTGTTGGCGCCAACCACGAGGCCGTTCGCTGGCTGTTTCAGATTTTCACCCACTAACGCCATGTTTTTAAGCCTAAGTCATGAAATATGCAAATTTCCATCGTATTCTCAAACTGGAAGTCACACGGCTGCGGGGTCAGTTATTATGAGTTACATTGGTACCGTAGAGGTGTTGGTTCCACCCACAGGGCCGTTCGGGGGCTATTTCCGGTTTTCACCCTCTAACGTCGTGTTTTGCCTAAGTCTAGAAATAAACAAATTATCATCGGATTGTCAAACCGGGAGTCCCGCGACTGCGGGGTCAGTTTTTATAAGTTACATTGGTCCAGTGGGAGGTGTTGGTGCCTCCCACAGGGACGTTCTAGGTCTGTTTTGGGCTTTCACCCTGTAACGCCATGCTTTTAAGCCTAAGTCTGTAAATATGCAAACTATCATCGTATTCTCAAACCGAAAGACCCGCAGCTACGCGGTAAGTTCTTACAAGTCACATTGGTCCCGTGGGATGTGTTGGTGCCACCCACGGGGCCGTCCGGGGGATGTTTCGGTTTTTCAGCTTCTAACGCCAAGTTTTTAAGCATAAGTCTAGAAAAATACAAATTATCACCGTATTCTCAAATCGAGAGTCCCGTGGCTGCGCGGTCAGTTCCTATGAGTTACAATGGCCCTGTAGGAGGTGTTGGTGCCACCCACGGGGACGTTCGTGGGATGTTTGGGTTTTCAGCCACTAACGCCTTGTTTTGATGCCTAAGTCCAGAAATATGCAAATTACCATCGTATTCTCAAACCGGGAGTCCCTCGGCTACGTGGTCAGTTTCTACGAGTTATATTGGTCCCGTGGGAGGTGTTGGTACCACCCACGGGGCCATTCTGGGGCTGTTTTGGGTTTCCCCCCTCTAACGCAATGTTTTTAAGCCAAAGTCTAGAAATATGCAAATTATCCTCGTATTCTCAAACCGAGAGACTCGCAGCTACGCGGTGAGTTCCTAAAAGTCACATTGGTCCCGTGGGAGGTGTTGGTGCCACCCGTGGGGCCGTTCAGGGGATGTTTCGGGTTTTCATCCTCTAACACCATGTTTTTAAGCCTAAGTCGATAAATATATAAATTATCATCGTATTCTCAAACTGGGAGTGTCGCGGCTGCGCGGTCAGTTTCTACGAGTTAATTTGTCCCGTGGAAGGTGATGGTGCCACCTACGGGACCGTTTGGGGGATGTTTTGGGTTTTCACCACTAACGCCATGTTTTTAAGCCTATTTCTAGAAATATGCAAATTACCCTTGTATTATCAAATTGGGAGTCCCGCGGCTGCGTGGTCAGTTCCTACGAGTTACATTGGTCCCGTGGGAGGCGTTGGTGTCACCCACGGGGCCGTTCGGGGTCTGTTTCTGGTTTTCACTCTCTAACGCCGTGTTTTTAAGCCTAAGTCTACAAATATGCAAATTATCATCATACTCTCAATCCTAGAGTCCCGTGGCTGCGCGGTCAGTTCCTACGAGTTACATTTGTCCCGTGGGAGGTGTTAGTGCCACCCACGAGGTCCTTTGGGGGCTGTTTCGAGTTTTCACCCTCTAACGCCATGTTTTTAAGCCTAAGTCTATAAATATGCAAATTTCCATTGTACTCTCAAAATGGGAGTCTCGTGGCTGCGCGGTCAGTTCCTACGAGTGACATTGGTCCCGTGGGAGGTGTTGGTGCGTCCCACGAGGCCGGTGGGGGGCAGTTTTGGGTTTTCACCCATTAACGCCATGTTTTTAAGTCTAAGTCTAGAAATATGCAAATTATCATCGTATTCTCAAATCGGGAGACCCGCGGTTGCGCGATCAGTTCCTACGAGTTACATTGGTCCCGTAGGAGGTGTTGGTGCGAACCACGGGGACGTTCGCTGGCTATTTTGGATTTTCACCCTCTAACGCCATATTTTTAAGCCTAAGTCTAGAAATATGAAAATTACCGTCGTATTCTCAAACCGGGAGTCCCACGACTGCGGGGCTAGTTCCTACGAGTTACATTGGTACCGTGGGAGGTGTTGGTGCCACCCACGGGGGCTATTTCGGGTTTTCACCCTCTAATGCCGTGTTTTGCCTAAGTCTAGAATTATACAAATTATCGTCATATTCTCAAACCGAGAGTTCCGCGGCTGCGAGGTTAGCTCCTATAAGTTACATTGGTCCCGTGGGAGGTCTTGGTGCCTCCCACGGGGCCTATCTAGGGCTGTTTTGGGCTTTCACCCTCTAACGCCATGTTTTTAAGCCAAAGTCTAGAAATATGCAAGCTATCATCGTATTCTCAAACTGAAAGACCTGCAGCTGCGCAGTGATTTCCAACAAGTCACATTGGTCCCGTGGGACGTGCTGGTGCCACCCACGAGACCGTTCGGGGGATGTTTCGGGTTTTCAACCTCTAACACCATATTTTTAAGCATAAGTCTAGAAAAATGTAAATTATCGTCGTATTCTCAAATCGGGAGTCCCATGGCTGCGCTATCAGTTCCTATGAGTTACATTGGTCCCGTGGGTGGTCTTGGTGCCACCCACGGGGCCGTTCGGGGGCTGTTTTGGGTTTTCAGCCTCTAACGTCATGTTTTTGAGCCTAAGTCTAGAAATATCCAAATTATTGTCGTATTCTCAAATCGGGAGATCCGCGGCTGTGCGGTGAGTTCCTACGAGTTACATTGGTCCTATGGGAGGTGTTGGTGCCACCCACGGGGCCGTTCGTGGGATGTTTAAGGTTTTCACCCACTGAAGCCATATTTTTAAGCCTAAGTCTAGAAATATGCAAATTACCGTCGTATTCTATAACCGGGAGTCCCGCGTCTACGTGGTTAGTTCCTACGAGTTACATTGGTCCCGTGGGAGGTGTTGGTACCACCCACGGGGCCATTCCGGGGCTATTATCGGTTTTCCCCCTCTAACGCCACATTTTTAAGCCTAAGTCTAAAAATATTGAAATTATCGTCCTATTCTCAAATCGAGAGACCCGTGGCTGCGCGGTCAGTTCTTACGAGTCACATTGGTCCCGTGAGAGTTGTTGGTGCCACCCACGGAGCCGTTCGTGGGTTGTTTCAAGTTTTCACCCATTAATGCCATGTTTTTAAGCCTAAGTCTAAAAATAAGCAAATTACTATTGAAGTCTCAAATCGGGAGTCCCGTGGCTGCACGGTCAGTTCCTACGATTTACATTAGTCTTGTGGGAGGTGTTGGTGCCTCCCATTGTGCCCTTTGGCGGCTATTTTGGGTTTTCACCCTCTAACGCCATGTTTTTAAGACTATTTCTAGAAATATACAAATTATCATCGTACTCTCAAATTGGGAGCCCCGTGGCTGCGCGATCAGTTCCTACGAGTGACATTGGTCTCGTGGGAGGTGTTGGTGCCTCCCATGGTGGCAGTTTTGGGTTTTAACCCTCTAAAGCCATGTTTTTAAGCCTAAGTCTAGAAATATGCAAATTACCATCGTATTCTCAAACCGAGAGACTCGCAGCTGCGAAATCAGTTCCTACGAGTTAAATTGGTCCCGTAGGAGGTGTTGGTACGAGCCACAGGGTCGTTCGAGGGCTGTTTTGGATTTTCACCCACTAACGCCATAGTTTTAAGCCTAACTCTAGAAATATGAAAATTACCCCCGAATTCTCAAACCGGGAGTCCCACGGATGTGGGGTCAGTTCCTACGAGTTACATTGGTGCCGTGGGAGGTGTTGGTGCCACCCACGGGGCCATTCGGGAGGTGTTTCGGGTTTTCACCCACTAATGCCATGTTTTGCCTAAGTCTAAAAATATGAAAATTATCGTCGTATTCCCAAACCGGGAGTCCCGCGGCTGCCGGGTCAGTTCCTACAAGTTGCATGGGTCCCGTGGGAGGTGTTGGTGCCTCCCACGGGGCCGTTCAGGGGCTTTTTTGGGATTTCCCCCCCCCCCCCCAACGCCATGTTTTTAACTTTAAGTCTAGAAGTATGCAAATTATCGTCGTATTCTTAAACCGGGAGACCCGCAGCTGTGCTGTCAGTTCCTACAAGTCACAATGGTCCCATGGGAGGTATTGGTGTCACCCAGAGGGCCGTTCGGGTTTTCACCCTTTAACGTCCTGTTTTTAAGCATAAGTCTAGAAATATGCAAATTATCATCGTATTCTCAAATCGGGAGATCCGTGGCTACGCGATCAGTTCCTACGAGTTACATTAGTCCCATGGGAGGTGTTGGTGCCACCCACGGGGCCGTTCGGGTGATGGTTTGGGTTTCCACCCTTTAACGCCATGTTTTTAAGCCTAAGTCTAGAAATATGCAAATTATCGTCGTATTATCAAATCGGGAGACCCGCGACTGCGAGGTGAGTTCCTACGAGTTAAATTGGTCCCTTAGGAGGTGTTGGTGATAACTACGGGGCCGTTCGCTCGCTTTTTTGAATTTTCACCCACTAACGCCATGTTTTTAAGCCAAAGTCTAGAAATATGAAAATTATCGTCGTACTCTCAAACCGAAAGTCCATCAGCTGCGGGGTCAGTTCCTACGAGTTACACTGGTACCATGGGAGGTGTTGGTGCCACCCACGGGGTCGTTCGGGGCTATTTTGGGTTTTCACCCTCGAACGCTGTGTTTTGCCTAAGTCTACAAATATGCAAATTATCGTCATATTCTCAAATCGGGAGTCCCGCGACTGCGGGGTCAATTATTATAAGTTACATTGGTCCCGTGGGAGGTATTGGTGCCTCCCACTAGGCCGTTCTGGGGTTGTTTTGGGATTTCACCCTCCAACGCCATGTTTTTAAGCCTATGTCTAGAAATATGAAAATTATCATCATATTCTAAAATCGGAAGACCCGCAGCTACGCGGTCAATTCCTATAAGTCACATTGGTCCCGTGGGACGTGTTGGTGCCACCCACAAGGCCGTTCGGGGGCTATTTCGGATTTTCACCTGGTAACGCCATGTTATTGAGCATAACTCTAGAAATATATAAATTATCATCGTATTCTCACACCGGGAGTTCCATGGCTACGCGATCTGTTCCTACGAGTTAAATTGGTCCCGTGGGAGGTGTTGGTTCCACCCACAGGGCCGTTCGGGGGCTATTTTGGGTTTTCACCCTCTAACGCCATATTTTTAAGCCTAAATCTAAAAATATGCAAATTATCGTTGTATTCTCAAACCGAGAGATCCGCGGCTACGCGGTCAGTTCCTACAAGTTACATTGGTCCCGTGGGAAGTGTTGGTGGCACCCACGGGGTCGTTCCTGGGATGTTTTGGGTTTTCACCCACTAATGCCAGGTTTTTAAGCCTTAGTCTAGAAATATGCAAATTACCGTCGTATTCTCAAACCGGGAGTCCCACGGCTACGGGGACAGTTCCTACGAGTTACATTGGTACCGTGGAAGGTGTTGGTGCCACCCACGGGGCCGTTCGGGGGTTATTTTGGGTTTTCACCCTCTAACGCTGTGCTTTGCTTTAGTCTAGAAATATACAAATTATCTTGGGGCCTCCCACGGGGTCGTTCTAGGGCTGTTTTGGGCTTTCACCCTCCAATGCCATGTTTTTAAGCCTAAGTCTTGAAATATGCAAAATATCATCGTATTCTCAAATTGAAATACCCGCAGCTGCGCTGTGAGTTCCTACAAGTCACATTGGTCCCGTGGAACGTGTTAGTGCAACCCATGGGGCCGTTCGGGGGATGTTTTGGGTTTTCAGCTTCTAACGCCATGTTTTTAAGCATAAGTCTAGAAAAATACAAATTATCATCGTATTCTCAAATCGAGAGTCCTGTGGTTGCGCGGTCAGTTCCTACGAGTTACATTGGTCCCCTGGGAGGTGTTGGTGCCACCCACGGAGCCGTTCGGGAGATGCTTTGGGTTTTCACCCTCTAACGACATGTTTTTAAGCCTAAGTCTAGAAATATGCAAATTATTGTCGTATTCTCAAATCAGGAGATCCGCGGCTGTGCGGTCAGTTCCTACGAGTTACATTGGTCCCATGGGAGGTGTTGGTGCCACCCACGGGGGCGTTCGTGGGATGTTTCGGGTTTTCACCCACTAACGCCATATTTTTAAGCCTAAGTCTTGAAATATGTAAATTACCATCGTATTCTCAAACCGGGTGTCCTGCAACTACGTGGTCAGCTCCTACGAGTTATATTGGTCCCGTGGGAGGTGTCGGTACCACCCACGGGGCCATTTGGGGGCTATTTTGGGTTTTCCACCTCTAAAGACACGTTTTTAAGCCTAAGTATAGAAATATTGAAATTATCATCGTATTCTCAAATCGGGAGACCCGTGGCTGTTCGATCAGTTCTTACGAGTCAAAAATGTCCCGTGAGAGTTTTTGGTTCCATCCACGAAGCCGTTCGTGGGCTATTTTGGTTTTTCACCCATTAACACCATGTTTTTAAACCTAAGTCTAAAAATATGCAAATTATCGTTGAACTCTCAAACCGGGAGTCCTGTGGTTGCACGGTCAGTTCCTATGAGTTACATTAGTCCCGTAGGAGGTGTTGGTGCCGTTCGGGTTTTCACCCTTTAACGTCCTGTTTTTAAGCCTATGTCTAGAAATATGCAAATTACCATCGTACTCTCAAACTGGGAGTCCCGTGGCTGCGCGATCAGTTCCTACGAGTGACATTGGTCCCGTGGGAGCTATTGGTGCCTCCCACGGGGGCGGTTTTCGGTTTTCACCCTCTAAAGCCAGGTTTTTAAACCTAAGTCTAGAAATATGTAAATTATCATCGTATTCTCAAACCCGGAGACTCACGACTGCGCGATCAGTTCCTATGAGTTACATTGGTCTCGTGGTTGGTGTTGGTGCCAACCACGGGGTCGTTCGAGGGTTGGTTTCTATTTTCACCCACTAACGCCATGGTTTTAAGCCTAAGTCTAGAATTATGAAAATTACCCCCGAATTCTCAAACGGGGAGTCCCACACCTGTGGGGTCAGTTCCAACGAGTTACATTGGTACCGTGGGAGGTATTGGTGCCACCCACAGGGCCGTTCGGGGGTTGTTTCGAGTTTTCACCCACTAATGCAATTTTTGCCTCAGTCTAAAAATATGCAAATTATCATCGTATTCCCAAACCGGGAGTTCCGCGACTGCGGGGTCAGTTCCTACAAGTTACATTGGTCCAGTGGGAGGTGTTGGTGCCACCCACTAGGCCGTTCGGGGGATGTTTCGGGTTTTCAGCTTCTAACGCCATGTTTTTAAGCATAAGTCTAGAAATACGCAAATTATCGTCGTATTCTCAAATCGGGAGTCCCATGACTGCGCGACCAGTTCCTACGAGTTACATTCGTACCATGGGAGGTGGTGGTGCCACCCACGGGGTCGTTCGGGGGCTATTTCGGATTTTCATCCTCGAACGCCGTGTTTTGCTTAAGTCTAGAAATATGCAAATTATCGTCGTATTCTCAAACCGGGAGTCCCGCGGCTACAGGGTCATTCCTATAAGTTACATTGGTCCCGTGGGAGGTATTGGTGCCTCTCACTAGGTTGTTCTGGGGTTGTTTTGGGCTTTCACCCTCTAACGCAATGTTTTTAAGTCTAAGTCTAGAAATATGAAAATTATCATCATATTCTCAAACCGAAAGACCCACAGCTGCGCGGTCAGTTCCTACAAGTCACATTGGTCCCGTGGGACGTGTTGTCGCCACCCACGGGGCCGTTCGGGGGTTGTTTTGGATTTTCACCTTTTAACGCCATGTTTTGAAGCATAGGTCTAGAAATATGCAAATTATCATCGCATTCTCAAAGTTGGAGTTCCATGGCTGCGCGATTTGTTCTTACGAGTTAAATTGGACCCGTGGGAGGTGTTGGTTCCAACCACGGGGCCGTTCGGGGGCTGTTTCGAGTTTTCACCCTCTAACGCCCTGTTTTTAAGCCTAAATCTAGAAATACGCAAATTATCATCGTATTCTCAAATCGGGAGATCCACAGCTAAGTGGTCAGTTCCTATGAGTTACATTGGTCCCGTGGGAGGTGTTGGTGCCACCCATGGGGACGTTCGTGGGATGTTTTGGGTTTTCACCCACTAACGCCATATTTTTAAGCCATAGTCTAGAAATATGCAAATTACCACCGTATTCTCAAACCAGGAGTCACGCGGCTACGGAGTCAGTTCCTACGAGTGGCATTGGTACCGTGGGAGGTGTTGGTGCCACCCACGTGGCCGTTCAGGGGCTATTTCGGGTTTTCACCCTCTAACGCCATGTTTTTAAGCTTAAGTCTAGAAATATGAAAATTATCATCATATTCTCAAACCGAAAGACCCGCAGCTGCATGGTGAGTTCCTACAAGTCACATTGGTCTCGTGGGACGTGTTGGTGCAACCCACGGGGCCATTTGGGGGATATTTTGGGTTTTTACCTTCTAACGCCATTTTATTAAGAATAAGTCTCGAAATATGCAAATTATCATCGTACTCTCAAACAAGGAGTCTCGTGGCTGCGTGATCAGTTCCTATGAGTTACATTAGTCCCGTGGGAGGTGTTGGTGCCACCCACGGGGCCGTTCGAGGGATGTTTTAGGTTTTCACCCTCTAACGCCATGTTTTTAAGCCTAAGTCCAGAAATATGCAAATTATCGTCGTATTCTCAAACCGGTAGATCCGTGGCTGTGGGGTCAGTTCCTACGAGTTACATTGGTCCCGTGGGAGGTGTTGGAGCCACCCACGGGGCCGCTCGTGGGATGTTTTGAGTTTTCACCCACTAACGCCAGGTTTTTAAGCCTCAGTCAAGAAATATGAAAATTACCATCATATTCTCAAACCAGGAGTCCTAAGACTACGTGGTCAGTTCCTACGAGTTACAGGGGTCCCGTGGGAGGTGTTGGTACCATCCACGGGGCCATTCGGGGGCTATTTTTGGTTTTCCCCTTCTAACACCATGTTTTTAAGCCTAAGTCTAGAAATATGAAAATTATCAGCGTATTCTAAAATCGGGAGACCCGTGGCTGCGCGATTAGTTCCTACGAGTCACATTGGTCCTGTGAGAGGTGTTGGTGCCACCCACGGAGCCGTTCGTGGGCTGTTTCGGGTTTTCACCCACTAACGCCATGTTTTTAAGCCTAAGTCTACAAATATGAAAATTACTATCGTACTCTCAAACTGAGAGTCCCATGACTGGGCAGTCAGTTCCTACAGGTTATATTAGTCCAGTGGGAGGTGTTGGTGCCTCTCACGGGGACCTTCAGGGGAGGCTTTGGGTTTTCACCCTGTAACATCTTGTTTTTAAGACTAAGTCTAGAAATATGCAAATTATTATCGTACTCTTTGACTGGGAATCCCATGACTGCGCGGTCTGTTCCTACGAGTGACACTGGTCCCGCGGGAGGCGTTGGTGCCTCCCACGGGGGCAGTTTTAGATTTTCACCTTCTAACGCCATGTTTTTAAGCCTAAGTCTAGAAATATGCAAATTATCATCGTATTCTCAAATCGGAAGACTCGCGGCTATGCGGTCAGTTCCACGAGTTACATTGGTCCCGTGGGAGGTGTTGGTGCCAACCACGGGGCCGTTCGGGGGCTGTTTCGGATTTTCACCCACTAACGTCATGTTTTTAAGCCTAAGTCTAGAAATATGCAAATTATCATCGTATTCTCAAACTGGGAGTCCCACGGCTGCGGGGATAGTTCCAACGAGTTACATTGGTACCGTGGGAGGTGTTGGTGCCACCCACGGGGCCGTTCGAGGGCTGTTTCAGATTTTTACCCACTAACGCCATGTTTTTAAGCCTAAGTATAGAAATATGCAAATTACCATCGTATTCTCAAATCGGGAGTTTCGCGGCTGCGGGGTGAGTTCCTACAAGTTATATTGGTCTTGTGGGAGGTGTTGGTGCCTCCCACGGGACTGTTCAGGGGCTATTTTGGGCTTTCACCCTCTAACACCATATTTTTAACCCTAAGTCTAGAAGAATGCAAATTATTGTTGTATTCTCAATATGGGAGATCCATAGCTGCGCGGTAAGTTCCTACAAGTCTCATTGGTCCCGTGGGAGGTGTTGGTGCCATACACGGGGTCGTTCGAGGGCTATTTTAGGTTTTCAACCTCGAACTCCATATTTTT
Source organism: Sambucus nigra (assembly GCA_949130495.1). Taxonomy (NCBI): domain Eukaryota; kingdom Viridiplantae; phylum Streptophyta; class Magnoliopsida; order Dipsacales; family Adoxaceae; genus Sambucus; species Sambucus nigra. The sequence continues at coordinate 116,777,527 of OX422222.1, read as the reverse complement.
AAGCATCAGTCTAGAAATATGCAAATTATCAGCTTATTCTCAAATCGGGAGTCCCGTGGATGCGCAATCAGTTCCTACGAGTTTCATTAGTCCCGTGGGAGGTGTTGGTGCAACCCACGGGTCGTTCGGGGGTTGGTTTGGGTTTTCACCCTCTAGTGCCATGTTTTTAAGCCTCAATCTAGAAATATGAAAATTATCATCGTATTCTCAAACCAGGAGATCCGCGGCTACGCGGTCAGTTCCTACGAGTTACATTGGTCCTCTAGAGGTGTTGGTGCCAACCACGGGGCCGTTCGCACGGATTTTCACCCACTAACGCCATATCTTTAAGCCTAAATCTAGAAATAAGCAAATTACCGTCGTATTCTCAAACCGGGAGTCCAGCAGCTGCGGGGTTAGTTACTACGAGTTACATTGGTATTGTGGGAGGTGTTGGTTCCACCCACGGGGCCTTTCGTGGGCTATTTCAGGTTTTCACCGTCTAACGCCGTGTTTTTCCTAAGTCTAAAAATATGCAAATTATCATCATATTCTCAAAGCGGGAGTCCCGCATGTGCGCGGTCAGTTCCTACAAGTCACATTGGTCTCGTGGGACGTATTGGTGCCACCCACGAGGTCATTCGGGGGCTGTTTAGTGTTTTCACCTTCTAACGCCATGTTCTTAATCTTAAGTCTAAAAATTTTCAAATTACAGTTGTATTCTCAAACCGGGTGTTTCGTGGCTACGCGGTCAGTTCCTATGAGTTACATTGGTCCCTGGATGGTGTTGGTGCCACCCACGGGGCCGTTAGGGTGCTATTTTGGGTTTGCACCCTCTAACACCATGTTTTTAAGCCTAAGTTTGGAAATATGCAAATTATCATTGTATTCTCAAATCGGGAGATCCGCGGCTGCGGGGTCAGTTCCTACGAGTTACATTGGTCCCGTGGGAGGTGTTGGTGCGACCCACAAGGCCATTCGCTTGTTGTTTCAGATTTTCACCCACTAACGCCTTGTTTTTAAGCTTAAGTCTAGAAATATGCAAATTACCATCGTATTCTCAAACCGGGAGTCCAGCGGCTGCGGGGTCAGTTCGTACGAGTTACATTAGTACCGTGGGAGGTGTTGGTGCCACCCACGGGGCCATTCGGGGGCTATTTCGAGTTTTTACCCTCTTACGCCGTGTTTTGCCTAAGTCTAGAAATATGCAAACTATCATCGTATTCTCAAATCAGGAGTCCCACATCTGCGGGGTCAGTTTCTATAAGTTACATTGGTCCCGTGGGAGGTATTGGTGCCTCCCACTGGGCCGTTCTGGGGATGTTTTAAGCTTTCACACTCTAACGCGATGTTTTTAAGCCAAAGTCTAGAAATATCCAAATTATCGTCGTATTCTCAAATCGAAAGACCCGCAGCTGCGTGGTCAGTTCCTATAAGTCACATTGGTCCAGTGGGGCGTGTTGGTGCCACCTACGGGGCCGTTCGGGGGCCATTTTGGGTTTTCACGTTCTAACACCATGTTTTTAAGCTTAAGTCTAGAAATATACAAATTATCATCGTATTCTCAAACCGGGAGTCCCGTAGCTGCGCAGTTAGTTCCTACGAGTTACATTGGTCCCGTGGGAAGTGTTGGTGCTACCCACAGGGCCGTTCGGGGGCTATTTTGGGTTTTGCCCCTCTAACGACATTTTTTTAAGCCAAAGTTTAGAAATATACAAATTATTGTCGTATTCTCAAACCTAGAGATCCACGGCTGCGCGGTCATTTACTACGAGTTATATTGGTCCCGTGGGAGGTGTTGGTGCCACCCACGGGGCCGTTCGTGGGATGTTTCGAGTTTTCACCCACTAACGCCATGTTTTTAAGCCTTAGTCTAGAGATATGCAAATTACCATCGTATTCTCAAACCCGGAGTCTCGCGGCTACGGGGTCAGTTCCTACGAGTTACATTGGTACCGTGGAAGGTGTTGGTGCCACCCACGGGGTCATTCGGGGGCTGTTTTGGGCTTTCACCCTCTAACACCACATTTTTAAGCCTAAGTGTAGAAATATGCAAATTATCATCTTATTCTCAAACAAGAAGACCCACAGCTACACGGTCAGTTCCTACAAGTCACATTGGTCCCGTGGGACGTGTTGGTGTCACCCACAGGGCCGTTCGGGGGTTGTTTCGAGTTTTCATCTTCTAGTCCCATGTTTTTAAGCATAAGTCTAGAAATATGCAAATTATCATCATATTCTCAAACCGAGAGACCCGTGGTTGCACGATTAGTTCCTACGAGTTATATTGGTCCCATGGGAGGTGTTGGTGCCACCCATGGGGCTGTTCGAGGGTTGTTTTGGGTTTTTTCACCCTCTAACGCCATGTTTTTAGGCCTAAGTCTAGAAATATGCAAATTATCATCGTATTCTCAAACCGGTAGATCCGCAGTTGCGTGGTCAGTTCCTATGAGTTACATTGGTTCCGTGGAAGGTGTTGGTGCCACCCACGTGTCCGTTTGTGGGTAGTTTCGAGTTTTCAACCACTAACGCCATGTTTTTAAGCCTAAATCTAGAAATATAGAAATTACCATCGTATTCTCAAACGGAGAGTTTCGAGGATACATGGTCAGTTCTTATGAGTTCATTGGTCCCATGGTAGGTGTTGGCACCACCCACGGGGCCATTCGGGGGCTATTCTGGGTTTTCCCCCTCTAACGCCACGTTTTTAAGCCTAAGTCTAGAAATATGCAAATTATCATCGTATTCTCAAACCGGGAGATCCGTGGCTGTGCGGTCAGTTCCTACGAGTGAGATTGGTCCCGTGAGAGGTGTTGGTGCCACCCACAGAGCTGTTCGTGGGCTATTTCGGGTTTTCTCCAACTAACGCCATGTTTTTAAGCCTAAGTCTACAAATTTGCAAATTACGGTCATACTCTCAAACCTAGAGTCTCGTGGCTATGCGATCAGTTCCTACGGGGTATATTAGTCCAATGGGAGGTATTGGTGCCTCCCACGGGGTCCTTCGGGGGCTGTTTTGGGTTTTCACCCTCTAACACCATGTTTTTAAGCCTAATTCTAAAAATATGCAAATTACCATCGTACTCTCAAACTGGGAATCCCGTGGCTGTGCGATCAGTTCCTACGAGTGACACTGGTCCCGTGGGAGGTGTTGGTGCCTTCCACGGTGCCGTTCGGGGGCACTTTTGGGTTTTCACCCTTAAAAGCCATGTTTTTAAGCCTAAGTCTAGAAATATGCAAATTATCGTCGTATTCTCAAATCGGAAGACTCGCGGCTGCGCGGTCAATTTGTACTAGTTACATTGGTCCCGTGGGAGGTGTTAGGGGCAACCACGGGGCCGTTCGGGGGCTGTTTTGGATTTTCACCCACTAACGGTATGTTTTTTAGCCTAAGTCTAGAAATACGCAAATTGCCATCGTATTCTCAAACCGGGAGTCCCACGGCTGCGGGGTCAGTACCTACGAGTTTCATTAGTCCTGTGGGAGGTGTTGGTGGGTGGGTGGTACCAACATACCGTTAGTGGGACTCCCGACATTGGTCTCGTGGCTGCGCGGTCAGTTCCTACTACTGCCATTGGTCCTGTGGGAGGTATTGGTGCCTCCCACGGGGCCGTTCAGGGGCTGTTTTGGGCTTTCACCCTCTAATGCCATGTTTTTAAGCCTAAGTCTAGAAGCATGTAAATTATCGTCGTATTCCCAAATCAGGAGACCCGCAGCTACGCAGTTAGTTCGAATAAGTCACGTTTGTCCCATGGGAAGTGTTGGTGCCACCCATGGGGCCGTTCGGGGGTTGCTTCAAGTTTTCACCCTCTAACGCCATATTTTAAAGCATAAGTCTAGAAATATGCAAATTTTTGTCATATTTTCAAACCGAGAGTCCCGTGGTTGTGTGATCAGTTCCTACGAGTTACATTGGTCCCGTGGGAGGTGTTGGTGCCACCCACAGGGACGTTCGGGGGCTGATTTGGGTTTTCACCCTCTAATGCCATGTTTTTAAGACTAAGTCTAGAAATATGCAAATTATCATCGTATTCTCAAATCAGGAGACCCGCAGATGCGCGGTCTGTTCCTACGAGTTACATTGGTCCTGTGGGAGGTGTTGGTACCACCCATGGGGTCGTTCGGGGGATATTTCAGGTTTTCACACACTAACACCATGTTTGTAAGCCTAAGTCTAGAAATAAGCAAATTATCATCGTATTCTCAAACCGAGAGTCCCGCGGCTATATGGTCAGTTCCTACGAGTTACATTGTTCCCGTGGGTGGTGTTGGTACCACCAACGAGGCCGTTCGAGGGCTATTTTGTGTTTTCCCCCTCTAATGCCATATTTTTAAGCCTAAGTCTAGAAATATGCAAATTATCATCGTATTCTCAAATCAGGAGACTCGTGACTGCGCGGTCAGTTCCTACGAGTCACATTGGTCCCGTGGGAGGTGTTGGTGCCACCCACGGAGCCGTTCGTGGGCTGTTTTGGGTTTTCACCCACTAACGCTATGTTTTTAGTCCTAAGTCTACAAATATGCAAATCCTTGTTGTACTCTCAAACCGGGAGTCCCGTGGCTGCACTGTCAGTTCTTACAATTTACATTAGTCTCGTGGGAGGTGTTGGTGCCTCCCATGGGGATGTTCGGGGGCTGTTTTGGATTTTCACCGTCTAATGCCATGTTTTTAAGCGTAAGTCTAGAAATATTCCAATTATCATCATATTCTCAAGCCGGGAGTCCTGTGATTGCGTGGTCAGATCCTACGAGTTACATTGGTCCCGTGCGAGGTGTTGGTGCCACTCACGGGGCCGTTTAAGGGATGTTATCTAAGGCCTTATTTTTAACTTTAAGTCCTTTTATTTTCAAATTATCATCGTATTTTAAAATCAGTAGTCCCGTGACTGTGCGGTCAGTTCCTACGAGTTACATTGGTCCCGTGCGAGGTGTTGTGCTTCTCACGGGGCCGTTCGGGGGCTATTTCGGGTTTTCATCCTCTAACGCCTTATTTTTTAGCTTAAGGCCTCATATTTTAAAATTATCGTCGTATTCTAAAATCGGGAGTCCCGTGTTCTCACAGTTTATTCCTACGTATTATATTGGTCCCGTGAGAGGTGTTGGTACCTCTCACGGGTCCGTACGAGGGTTGTTTCATGTTTTTTCTATCTAAGGCCTTGTTTTTACGTTCAAGTCCTATGATTTTTTAATTATCGTCGTATTCTCAAATCCGGGATCCTGTGATCACGTGGTCAGTTCGTACGAGTTATATTGGTCCCGTGCGAGGTGTTGGTGCCATGTTTTTAAGTTTAAGTCTAGACATTAGCAAGTTGTCATCGTATTTTGAAACCGGGAGTCTAAAATATTTTTAACATATTATCCAATAATGAAAACAATAATTATCCCGTACTCCTTCTAATTATCCCATACTCCTTCTAACATACTATCCAACAACAAGACAACAACCAATAATTATCCAACAACCAAACCAAACAAAACCAAATAATTATCTCGTACTCCTTCTATCATCTAAAAGATTTAATTGATAATGCATATCAATTATATAACTACTTTAGTTCATCTACAGAGTACCTGGTGTGTAATGAAGAACTGATATCCAATTGGTTAGATCTGCAATACGTGAACAATGTGTTATAAAGAACAGGTATGTGAAATTAAATAAAGTACCTCACAAAACCACTGAATTGTTTTTGAAAATTAGTGAAAGTACGGGACCATTGGGGGGTGCTACAAAAAAATATAGGGGATTCTACAAAACTTCCTTCAAACAAAATAGGGGTTGGGGTTGGATTTTGCGTAGGTAGAGGAATGTTTGAGTTGGATTCTTTGGTTTTCTTAGGTTGGGGGTTTGAAGATGCAGTAATCATTCATATGACCTTTGCCCACATACTAAGAGAAGAGGGATGGAATATTTTTGCATGAACTCTGCAATTCATCCTTAACACTTGCTCACTACTACAATCAACTATGTAAAGAATTGCAAATACAATAAATGCATAACAAAACTATTAATAAATAATTAAAACTTTACCTTGATGAATGTAGTGGTTCAATTAAATCCAACATCTTAGTACTGAAGTTTGGAAACCCTACATTTAAATTAGTCAAAAGGTTAATGAAACAAATAAAGTTAAAAATTTATACTCAACTTCTTAATAGAGAAAATAATCAAAACCTCAATCGCAATAATTGTCCACGTTTGAAATGCTCTCTCTTTTATTCTTTGGTCTCTGAATGGCATCTCAATTTGTTAAAAAATGAGGAGTGTACAATTTAATTTGTATGTTTAGCATTAGTCTTCCAAAAGTGTGATGAAAAGATGAAAAGTCATATCAACGTAATATTTGAAAGGAAAAACAGTAAGATAAATGATAGTATAATTACATCGCAGTAGCCTTGAATGAGTGAGTGTCTGTCAAGAATAGAGAAAAGCGATGCAACTGCTGATGAGCCCTTGGCAAGATCGGAAGCCCGTGTCTAAGAAATTTTGTGAGCATTTTCAAATACTTAAGAGAGAAAGAACCTCACGGGTATGATCATTCAACACCCAAACAACAACTAACTCAAACTATTAAAAAAAAGCGATGGGAAAAAAAGACTTTCTTTAATTTACAAAAAGAAATATTACTACAATTACCTCGACAGATTGCTGTGTGTTGGCCCAAAAGTGTCCCAAATAAAGGTATCCATAACGTTATTTTCAATTTTATCACCACCTACGGGACAAACAACAGACAACCATGTAATGTATGACGTTAATATAAAATTTCAAGATATAAAATTCCAAGATATAACACCCCAAATGTTTGATCCTACAGTACAAACAACAAATACAGCCAAGTAATGTATGATGTTAGTTTAAAATTTTGAAATATAGCACACCAAATGTTTGATGAAGTGATAAACAAAATTATAGCACAACAAATATTTTGTCGATGATATGAAAATGAAAAGAAAATTACTAACTGAAATCTTCCTAAGAAAAAAGAAGATACAATTTATGAAAATAAATTTTTAAAATTGACAAATTATGAAAACATTTAACACCCATTATTTTACTACAGACATTAAAAAATACTTTTAAAAAATAAATAACCCAACGAACCGATTCCTCTTCCTTCACTAATCTATCAAACCCTGGCCCATCTTCAAACGCCAAAGTGGAATGGAGGCTTAGACATTATCATATTCCAACCAATCAAACCCGAACAAACTCACCAGATTCGGAGTAGTGTTCTAATCTGATAATTTCTAAAATAAAGAGATTAAGATTTACCTTAATCGAATCCATTTGACTAACCTCTATTCCACTATCATAACTCTAGTAGCAAGCAGCCACCACTTTGCTCATAAATTGTATATTCAGTAGATAAAGAGAAAGGGTTGTGGTTTATAATGACATCACAGATATATTGCAAAAGAAAAGAGTGAGAGCCAAAATCAATACCCGAGATACCCATTTCCTAAAACCCAAATCTCCTCTGCCTCAATAACCCTCACCGAACCAACCAAATGCTTTTCCCTCCTGAAAAACCCACCGAACCACCATACACGGCCATACGAACCCTTTAAAACCCGCACCTGCTACTAGCGTTTGGGGAAGAAACCTCACACCTTCTACCAGCATTTGAGGAAGAAACAACTCCATATGGTATGGACCATACCCAAAATCGCACCTTTTCCATAGTTTCGGGAAGAAAAATAAACAAGATGAGCGGGGAAATGAAAATTTGAGACGCTTTGTTTTGTTTTAGAATTAACAGTGGTCACGGCCTAGAGCCGTGACCCACCCTCCGCGACCCATTCATGAACCTAAATGGGATGTATGTTGCCCTTTTGGTCATGGCACATAGTCGTGACCCATACCAAGAAATGGTCACGGCCCGTAGCCGTGACCCTCAATCTGTGATGTGCGACCTTTTTTATCAACCCTAGTGCTTGAATGAGGGTGGTCACGTCCCATAGCCGTGACCCACACCTAGAAATGGTCACGGCCCTAAGTCGTGACCCTCAATGTGTGTACTCTTTTCTTCGTCATGCCATGGGTCAGGGACTTGGGCCGTGACCCATCCACGACCAATCTTTGAGGGAATTTTGGCGCGAGTTTGGTGCTAATATGGTCACGACCTGGTCACGGCCCAAGTCCGCGAACACTGTGGTCACGGACTTGGGCCGTGACCACTTCCAGAGCATCGATAATTTATTGTGATAATAAATATAGTCACACCAAATATTGAGTGGGTCACGGCCCAAGTCCACGACCAGCTGGTCGCGGACTTGGGCCGTGACCCACTGGGCGTGACCATTCGCGGGATTTGGTGTAGTGGGAGGAAACACTATGGAGTGAGGTCCGTGTGAAGAGAGTATGCTTATAGAGATAAAAGTTCTACGGAAAATCATTGAAATGATTCTCTCACCGCAAGCACGTGTGTGAGGTAAGGTAAAGGAAATCGATTTGAGGCTTATAGCTAGGCCTTAATGAAAAGACAAATTTTGGAGGAAGTATGTTATGGGTATGATGTTCGTAATGTTTTTGCAGAGAGTTGGCGCCTCGATTAGTTAGACTTTCCTTTTCACCTAAGTGGAAGGATAGAATAGTAGAAAATCGTTAATAGGTTAGCGAGGGAGCACTTAGGACGTCCCACCGGTATGCCTTAGGCCGTTATATCTTAATGACCGACGACGTGAGGGAGTAGCGTAACGGGAGGGTTCCTTGTTTGGATTTCACTTTGTGAGACATCCCACACATGAAACCCAGCAATATCGAGAGTTGAGAAGGGTCTTGGGCACTAGGGACCTAATTTAGGATAGTACTATTTCACGAAGGTAGGAACGTTTCGATCATAAAATTATTGGGGAGTAAGGCCAGTGGAGTTAGTGGCACCGATAAAGAAATATTGGTTGGTTGACCTCGAGAAGAATGGTATTTTACGGGTTGGAAAGACCCATGTATGAGTATTACGCCGAGGAAATATGGCCTATTGTTTAGAGAGTGTGTACGTGTCGGACGTTTGTGGTAGTTGTGCGGAGAGGGACGGGGTAAAAAGCTGTATGGGCACCTTAGTAAGTTAGTTTTATATACCGCCTAAAATAAAAGGGTTGTAGTATATAAAGCTGAAGATTATGTCGAGATGGCTGTATAGTATAGTATAAAACTTGATAGAGGTGAGTACTGAATGAGTATACGGTTAAGAGCTATTGGGTTAGTACCATTCCACTTTGAGGTATTAGGATGTGGAGTGATTCATGATCTTAAGTTAGTGTTGGTAGATCGATTGTATTCGAATTTCGAGGACAAAATTCCATTGTAAGGTTGGAAGTATTTAATACCCCGCACTTTTATGGGAAATTAAATTCAATAATTCAGTGTAATTTGGGAATTTAAGAGGTTATCGTGAATAGTAATTTTTGGAGTTTTCAAGGATTAGATGATTTTCGATGGGTGTTATATTTACTATTGGGATTAAGTAGATAAGTCGGAGTATTTTAATTATATGTCGCAGCTAGGTAAAGTGATAGAGGATAATATTTTAATCGGAAATCTCGCATTAAGTTAAGTGGGGTTAAATTAGTAAATTGCTATCAAGTACCTCAGATAGAGATTTCGAGTACGCGGTTGGTCTCAAAATGACCGATATAGTCAGAATAGAGTATCTGGGGGTCGTAATTGAGTTTCGAGAATTTATGGATTAAAAGGAACTCGTAATTGAGTAAACGAGTCATTTTAGGGTTTCAAGGGATAAACCCTTATTTCTCCTTATGTAAGGCACGAGAAAGGGAAATAAAGGAACGAAAAGGAAGAAACAAAAGAGGAGAGGAAAGGAGGAGAGAAAAAGGATTTCCGGGCCAAACTCCGCGGGATTCGACTCGGGGTCGTCGGATTTTATCCTCCAGGCAAGTGTTTACTTGCTTTATTTAGTTTTGAGCATAAATATCATATCATAAATTGTAATAACAAACCCTAAATATTTTGGGTGGGGGTTTTCATGAATCAAATGGGTTTTCGGAAGTTTAACGGGTAAACCCCGAAAAATAATAAATTGGAGAAACTTAGGAATTAATTGAATATAGTTGTTAATTCTTGGTTCTAGGATGATTAGAACCTATTTACTTTATGTAGATGTTGTTGGGTGTGGTTTTATGTTGGTGGGAAAGTAGTTAAAAAGCTTAGTCGGTTGTTAATGGCCAAAATAGACCCGTTGGAGAAGAAGCAGTTTCGGCTAACCTGTTTGATCGATCGATCGGTGCCCTGGGATCGATCGATCGATCCTACAGAATTTTTGGCAATTTGTGTTGGTTCAATTTATATGGGATAAATTCCCAAATTAATGATTTCTATCCTATTTAGGTGAGGAAATAAATAGACAAAACTAAGGAAGATATATTTATCCAATTGAGGGAATTTATGGGGGATAAGAGAGTGTTTTAAGCGTGTGACACTAAAATTATATTTTCGAGGAAAATAAAAAAAATTGAGGAATTAGAGAGTTGGGGTTCACAAAAATAGATGGGGGACCTCTAAATCATTATTTGAGCGAAACGTAGTCCTTGGCTTCGTGGAAATGGAATCCACGACTTATTTAAATTAAGGGTGTTTGGTGATAAAAATTTCTTGGGGTAATTTCAGTGGGCATTTAGGCTTATATAATTGTGCACATAGAAAACATAATTATGTCGATTATGGTTGAGTAAATCCTATGAGACTACTAGGATGAATGGGTATAGTTGGCGAAATTATATAAATCCTTATGCGCGAATAAGGTACATGTTATTTATTCAAGTGAGGGAATACTTTTGGGTTTAGTATCGTGCGTGTACGAATGCTTGAATATTATTAATTGTGAGAATCTTTGGGATTATTGGTCATCGTTATGTGTGATTGGCCATTATGGCCATTTATATATATATTTGAGGAACAATGTGGAATATATATATATATATATATATATATATATATATATATATATATATATATATATATATACGATGTGATTATAGTGTATATATATAATATGATACGAATATGTATATATATCTATGTGTGAATGGTATATATATTTATGTGAAGCGTACCCCTTCTAGGTTATCATGGGAAGTTGTGCGATGTGGGTGAGGAACTTGGCTTGAGGATCAGGGAGCGTATAGTCCCCAGGTCATAGCGTCCATTTTATATTGTGTGATTTTTATTAGGGGTGAGACGTGATGGGTATGTTTCGTCTCAGTTTTGGGGAGGAACTATGATCGCTTCCCATATGTTGTGATTTGGGTTTTATCGAGGCGGTGTGAGATTCCAACCGTTGGTACCTAGGATGATACGTGAGTGATTCCCTAGTAGATAATAGCATAGAGACCGCATCCTCGAGTTATAGCTCATTGGGATGGTTATTATACTGGTGTGTATAGTATATTACTTGTGTATGAGAACAAGATATTATATATCTCTAACTACAGTAAAGAGATAAGAGGAATAAAGATTTAATTCTCAATACAGGAGATTGTATCTGGACTTATATTGTGACATTATAATAGATGAGTGTGTTATGTATATGTATTTATATGGGTATATATATATATATATATACATACGTTTTGTACTAAGGGTCTAATGGATCTCGACGATCGACCTTGCCAAGTAGTAGTGTATCGGGGGGGGTTCCTTATTTGGATTTCACTTCGCGAAACACCCCACGCACTAACATGGCATAGTGTTGAGACTAGGGAGAAGTTGTTTGCTTACGATTTCTAGAGTTTGGGGGTAACGGATTAGTTAGGCATCGTACCTTGACTAGGATGTTTAGAGGGATGCGGTAGGTGTGCATTATTAGAATAGAGGTGAGGGGTATCTCATGGGAGTGCGATACCAATTTAAATATGAGATCAAACATATTTTTTAAAATAAAGCATTTATGAACTTGCAAAATATTTTGACAACTCGGGCTCTGACCCATTTATCTACTTTTCCTCTCTTTTGCTATATCTATATATATACTTAGGTCTCCCGACACAAGGACGCCTGGATGACGATTCTTCGAGTCAGACGCTTGCTGCAGCAGCTGTGGATGCATGTATGCTTATTTTTAGATGATTCTATTCTTGTGATCTAGATAGGAAGCATTGTAGTAACTTTCAGGCCGAAAGCATAATTGTATTTATTTATTTATTCTTTCACTGCCGTTTAGTGCGGCATTCGATTTGGTTGTGTTATATTTAAACCGAGTGTTCAATTATTTTATCCCTTTCCGGTTTCATTTATATAAACTGTGTGAATGATTTATTATGGTTTTATTAAAAAGATTAGTTAAATAAAATTTTAACGCCGACCTAATAGGTTATTAGTAATTAATTTGGTGTTCGACAATGATGCTAAGAATGAACCATATGCGACTCCTGTTTTAATTTGGTACAGGAGTGATCGCCCGGTATTTTATTAGGCAGGGTGTCACAATGTGATAGTCGTTGGTCTTTAAAGGGATGTAACCTTACTGAGGTATCTGTTCAAGATAGATCCTCGGCAGGTGTGGCTTGATGGCTATAATCAGGGTTTGACTGATGTTCCAATGAAGTTGAAGGAGGTTGAGGAGTTATCTTTCATAAGAGGGTGGTTGAGTGCTATTAGGGAGTTATAAGTCCCTTGGAACTCTATTTTCTAGTTTCAGCATGAGATCTCTCCTTCAACTTTGATGCCGAACCCATTCAGAAGGGATGATTGATGGGTTCCCATAGATGCGATCCCAAGACTGCTCATGGAACCAAGTTCAGACGAAGTCTCGGAGGAATTAACTCCTCACCCGGATGATGGCCAAAGAGCATGAGTGGCTGACAATCTTGCTCAGCGACCTAGTTCTCATTTGGGTTTAAATTACTCATCATATGTTACACTTTGTATATGTAATGATGTAATAAAATAGTTATGTTTTGGGCGATTTACCGACTAAACATTTCTTGTTTATTAATTTCTTGTTCAGTTATCTTGGGCTCTCTCAGCTGACTAGATTTGATTGAGGCAGAGTTGGTTGTTGAGTCAGTATCCCCCCAGTCCAGTATGCTTTTTATTGTACCATTCTTCCTTAGTTTACCTTTTATGTTGTGTCATCACACTACCTTAGACTTAAGTGAGGCAATGGCGAGGATACACCTAGTATTGGATGTTCTATCCGAGTAGGATTTATTAGCCAAACAATGTTGGCGACAAACCTGGGTTGGCCACGTTGCCTAAGGGTCCCCTATAGGGCTTCATATATGTCTAAGGCAGTCTAGGAGGTCATTCGTGTTCTTTGATGAATGCCTGAGGAGGGCCATTACATATTGGCCCTGCTTTATGAATTTTCTCGTGATCTTAGTTTTGTATGTTAAGATGGAGCTTGTGACTTGGAAAGGATGCACGAATTATAATGTAGTTGAGATAAGTCAACACTCCATAAAATGGAATTCAACACTGAGTTCAAAAAGAAAAAAGAGAACTATAAGTAGAATTTCTTCAAAAAGAGAACCATGTATTAGTTGTCCATATTTCACTATAATTTTTAAAAAAATGTATTTTTTTGTCCAATCCTAAAATTGGAGGTCCTGTAAGTGCACCGTTGGTTGCTACGTGTAACGTTGGACTCGTACGAGGTGTTACAAATATTTATTATTTCAAAAACAATAAAAAAAAAATCACAAATTGCGAATTGAGAACTTTGTTAATAAACAAATATATATACAAACTTAAAAATATTACATGTCTTAATAATTCACAAACCAAACAAAAATTGGGCAGAGTTTCCTCTATTTTCTTGACATTCCAAACCATGTAAATGTAAAACCTGCTTATTATAAAGCCCGCGCGTCCATAAAATTCAACAATTAAATTATAAAAGCCCACACGACCATAAAACTAAACAATAAAAGCCCGCACGGCTGTAACACATAAAAAACATAATCCTGAATGTCCATAACATATAAACAATCTTCATGTTGTAAACCATTGTCGCCTTCATTTGTTAGGATTTAAAAAAAAATATTAGAAACCAAGTAGTTTTACAAAAAAATTAATCAAGCTGAGAAATTGTATATATATATGAGTTAAAATTATCAGCATATCAATGTTTTTAAGCCTAAGTCTAGAAATATGCAAATTATCGTCGTATTCTCAAACCGGTAGTCCCGCGGCTGCAGGGTCAGTTCCTACGAGTTACATTGGTCCCGTGGGAGGTGTTGGTGCCACCCACGGGGCCGTTCGGCGGTTGTTTTGGATTTTCACCCTCTAACGCCATGTTTTTAAGCCTACGTCTAGAAATATGCAAATTATCATAGTATTCTCAAATCGGGAATCCCGTGGCAGCGGGGTCAATTCGTACGAGTTATATTGGTCCCGTGGGAGGTGTGGGTGCCGCCCATGTGGCCGTTCGGGGGCTATTTCGAGTTTTCAGCCTAACGCTGTGTTTTTAAGCCTAAGTCTAGAAATATACAAATTACCGTTGTATTCTCAAACCGGGACTCCCGTGGCTACGTAGTTAGTTCCTACGAGTTACATTAGTCTCGTGGGAGGTGTTGGTACCACCCACGGGGCCGTTCGAGACTATTTTGGGTTTTTTTCACCTCTAACGCCATGTTTTTGAGCATAAGTCTAGATATATATAAATTATGGTCGTATTCTCAAACCCGGAGTCCCACGGTTGCGGGGTCAGTTCCTACGAGTTACATTGGTCCCGTGGGAGGTGTTGGTGCCACACACAAGGCCGTTCGGGGGCTGTTTCGGGTTTCCACCCTCTAACGCCATGTTTTTAAGCATAAATCTAGAAATATGGAAATTATCGTCATTTTCTCAAACCGAGAGACCCGCAGCTACGCGGTCAGTTCCTACAAGTCACATTGGTCTCGTGGGAGGTATTGGTGCCACCCACGGGGCCGTTCGAGTGATGTTTCGGGTTTACACCCTCTAATGCCATGTTTTTAAGACTAAGTCTAGAAATATGCAAATTATCATCTTATTCTCAAATCAGGAGTCCACGCGGCTACGCAGTTAGTTGCTACGAGTTGCATTGGTCCCGTGGGAGGTGTTGGTAGGCTGTTTCGGGTTTACACCCAATAACGCCATGTTTTTAAGCCTAAGTCTAAAAATATGCAAATTACCGACGCATTCACAAACCGGGAGTCCCGCAACTGCGTGATCAGTTCCTACGAGTTACATTAGTCCCGTGGGAGGCGTTGCTGTCACCCACGGGGCCGTTCGGGGGCTGTTTCAGGATTTCACCCTCTAACGCCACGTTTTGCCTAAGTCTATAAATTTGAAAATTATTGTCGTATTCTCAAACCAGGAGTTCCGCAGCTACGGGGTCAGTTCCTACGAGTTACATTGGTCCCGTGGGAGGTGTGGGTGCCACCTACGGGGCCGTTCAGAGGTTGATTCGGGTTTACACCCTCTAACGCCATGTTTTTAAGCATAAGTCTAGAAATATTCGAATTATCATCGTATTCTCAAATCGAGAGACCTTCAGCTGCACGGTCAGTTCCTACAAGTCAAATTGGTCCCGTGGGAGGTATTGGTGCCACCCACGGGGTCGTTCGGGGGATGTTTCGGGTTTTCACCCTCTAACACCATGTTTTTAAGTCTAAGTCTCGAAATATGCAAGTTATCGTTGTATTCTCACATCGGGAGTCCCGCGGCTGCGCGATCAGTTCCTACGAGTTACATTTGTCCCGTGGGAGGTGTTGGTGCTACCCATGGGGTCGTTCGGGGGTTATTTCGGGCTTTCACCCACTAACGCCATATTTTTAAGCCAAAGTCTAGAAATATCCAAATTATCATCGTATTCTCAAACCGGGAGTCCCGCGGCTGCGTGGTCAGTTCCTACGAGTTACATTGGACCCGTGGGAGGTGTTGGCGACACCAACGGGGCCGGTAGGTGGCTGTTTCGAGTTTTCACCCTCTAACGCCATGTTTTGCCTAAGTCTATAAATATGCAAATTATCGTCTTATTTTCAAATCGGGAGTCCCGCGACTACAGGGTCAGTCCTACAAGTTATATTGGTCCCGTGGGAGGTGTTCGTGCCTCCCACGGGGTCGTTCAAGGGTGGTTTTGGGTTTTTTTCCCACTAATGCTATATTTTTACGCATAAGTCTAGAAGTATGTAAATTATTTTCGTATTCTCAAACCGGGAGTCCCGCGGCTGCGGGGTCAGTTCCTACGAGTTACATTGGTCCCGTGGGTGGTGTTGGTGCCACCCACGGGGCCGTTTGGGGGCTATTTCGGGTTTCCACCCTCTAACGCCTTATTTTTAAGCATAAGTCTAGAAATATGGAAATTATCGTCGTATTCTCAAATTGGGAGACCCGTAGCAATGCGGTCAGTTCCTACAAGTCACATTGTCCCGTGGGGCCGTTCGTGGGATGTTTTGGGTTTTCACCCACTAACGCCATGTTTTATGCCTAAGTCTAGAAATATGAAAATTACCGTCGTATTCTCAAACCGGGAGTCCTACGGCTGCGTGGTCAGTTCCTAGGAGTTACATTGGTCCCATGGGAGGCGTTGGTGTCACCCACGGGGCCGTTCGGGGGATATTTTGGGATTTCACCCTCTAACGCCATGGTTTTCCTAAGTCTAAAAATATGCAAATTATCGTCGTATTCTGAAATCGGGAGACCCACAGCTACGCGGTCAGTTCCTACAAGTGACATTGGTCCTGTGGGAGGTATTGGTGCCACCCACGGGGCCGTTCGGGGGATGTTTTGAGTTTTCACCGTATAACGCCATGTTTTTACGCATAAGTCTATAAATATGTAAATTATTGTCGTATTCTCAAACCGGGAGTGCCGCGGCTACGGGGTCATTTCTTACGAGTTACATTGGTCCCGTGGGACGTGTTGGTGCCACCTGCAGGGCAGTTTGGGGGATGTTTCGGGTTTTTACCCACTAACGCCATGTTTTATGCCTAAGTCTATAAATATGCAAATTACCGTTGTATTCTTAAACCGGGAGTCCTGCAGCTGTGTGGTCAGTTCCTAGGAGTTACATTAGTAACGTGGGAGGCGTAGGTGTCACCCACGGGGCCGTTCGGGAGCTATTTCAAGATTTGACCCTCTAACGCCATGTTTTGCCTAAGTCTAATAATATTCAAATTATCGTCGTATTCTCAAACCGGGAGTCCCGCGGTTACGGGGTCGGTTCCTACGAGTTACGTTGGTCCCGTGGGAGGTGTTGGTGCCACCCACGAGACCGTTCGGGGCCAGTTTCGGGTTTCCACCCTCTAACGCAATGTTTTTAAGCATAAGTCTAGAAATATGCAAATTATCATCGTATTCTCAAATCGAGAGACCCGCAGCTATGCGGTCAGTTCCTATAAGTCACATTGGTCCCGTGGGAGGTATTGGAGCCACCCACGTGGCCGTTCGGGGGATGTTTCGGGTTTTCACCCTCTAATGCCATGTTTTTAAGCATAAGTCTAGAAATAGGTAAATTATCATCTTATTCTCAAATCAGGAGTCCCGCGACTGCGCGGTCAGTTCCTACGAGTTACATTAGTTCCGTGGGAGGTGTTAGTGGGTTGTTTCAGGTTTTCACCCACTAACGCCATGTTTTTCAGCCTAAGTCTAGAAATATGCAAATTATCGACGTATTCACAAACCGGGAGTCCCGCAACTGCGTGATCAGTTCCTACGAGTTACATTAGTCCCGTGGGAGGCGTTGTTGTCACCCACGGGGCCGTTCGGGGGCTGTTTCAGGATTTCACCCTCTAACGCCGGGTTTTGCCTAAGTCTATAAATTTGAAAATTATTATCGTATTCTCAAACCGGGAGTTCCGCAGCTACGGGGTCAGTTCCTACGAGTTACATTGGTCCCGTGGGAGGTGTTAGTGCCACCTACGGGGACGTTCGGAGGTTGTTTCGGGTTTACACCCTCTAACGCCATGTTTTTAAGCATAAGTCCAGAAATATTCAAATTATCATCTTATTCTCAAATCGAGAGACCTGCAGCTGCACGGTCATTTGCTACAAGTCACATTGGTCCCGTGGGAGGTAATAGTGCCACCCACGGGGTCGTTCGGGGGATGTTTCGGGTTTTCACCCTCTAACACCATGTTTTTAAGTCTAAGTCTCGAAATGTGCAAGTTATCGTTGTATTCTCACATCGGGAGTCCCGCGGCTGCGCGATCAGTTCCTACGAGTTACATTTGTCCCGTGGGAGGTGTGGGTGCTACCCACGGGGTCGTTCGGGGGTTATTTCGGGTTTTCACACACTAACGCCATGTTTTTAAGCCAAAGTATATAAATATCCAAATTATCATCGTATTCTCAAACCGGGAGTCCCGCGGCTGCGTGGTCAGTTCCTACGAGTTACATTGGACCCGTGGGATGTGTTGGTGACACCAACGGGGCCGGTAGGTGGCTGTTTCGAGTTTTCACCCTCTAACGCCATGTTTTGCCTAAGTCTATAAATATGCAAATTATCGTCTTATTCTCAAATCGGGAGTCCCGCGACTACAGGGTCAGTCCTACAAGTTATATTGGTCCCATGGGAGGCGTTGGTGTCACCCACGGGGCCGTTCGGGGGATATTTTGGGATTTCACCCTCTAACGCCATGTTTTGCCTAAGTCTAAAAATATGCAAATTATCGTCGTATTCTGAAATCGGGAGACCCACAGCTACGCGGTCAGTTCCTACAAGTCACATTGGTCCTGTGGGAGGTATTGGTGCCACCCACGGGGCCGTTCGGGGGATGTTTCTAGTTTTCACCGTATAACGCCATGTTTTTACGCATAAGTCTATAAATATGTAAATTTTTTTCGTATTCTCAAACCGGGAGTGTCGCGGCTACGGGGTCATTTCTTACGAGTTACATTGGTCCCGTGGGACGTGTTGGTGCCACCCGCAGGGCAGTTTGGGGGAAGTTTCGGGTTTTCACCTACTAACGCCATGTTTTATGCCTAAGTCTAGAAATATGCAAATTACCGTTGTATTCTTAAACCGGGAGTCCTGCAGCTGTGTGGTCAGTTCCTAGGAGTTACATTGGTAACGTGGGAGGCGTAAGTGTCACCCACGGGGACGTTCGGGGGCTATTTCGAGATTTGACCCTCTAACGCCATGTCTTGCCTAAGTCTAAAAATATGCAAATTATCGTCGTATTCTCAAACCGGGAGTTCCGCAGTTGCGGGGTCATTTCCTACGAGTTACGTTGGTCCCGTGGGAGGTGTTGGTGCCACCCACGAGACCGTTCGGGGCCTGTTTCGGGTTTCCACCCTCTAACGCAATGTTTTTAAGCATAAGTCTAGAAATATGAAAATTATCATCGTATTCTCAAACCGAGAGACCTGCAGCTATGCGGTCAGTTCCTACAAGTCACATTGGTCCCGTGGGAGGTATTGGAGCCACCCACGTGGCCGTTCGGGGGATGTTTCGGGTTTTCACCCTCTAATGCCATGTTTTTAAGCATAAGTCTAGAAATATGTCAATTATCGTCTTATTCTCAAATCAGGAGTCCCACGGCTGCGCGGTCAGTTCCTACGAGTTACATTGGTTCCGTAGGAGGTGTTGGTGGGCTGTTTCGGGTTTTCACCCACTAACGCCATGTTTTTCAGCCTAAGTCTAGAAATATATAAATTACCGACGTATTCACAAATCGGGAGTCCCGCAACTGCATGATCAGTTCCTACGAGTTACATTAGTCCCGTGGGAGGCGTTGCTGTCACCCACGGGGCCGTTCGGGGGTTGTTTTAGGATTTCACCCTCTAACGCCAGGTTTTGCCTAAGTCTATAAATTTGAAAATTATTGTCGTATTCTCAAATCGGGAGTTCCGCAGCTACGGGGTCAGTTCCTACGAGTTACATTGGTCCCGTGGGAGGTGTTGGTGCCAGCTACGGGGCCGTTCGAAGGTTGTTTCGGGTTTACACCCTCTAACGCCATGTTTTTAAGCATAAGTCTAGAAATATTCAAATTATCATCGTATTCTCAAATCGAGAGACCCGCAGTTGCACAGTCATTTCCTACAAGTCACATTGGTCCCGTGGGAGGTATTGGTGCCACCCACGGGGTCGTTCAGGGGATGTTTAGGGTTTTCAACCTCTAACACTATGTTTTTAAGTCTAAGTCTCGAAATATGCAAGTTATCGTTGTATTCTCACATCGGGAGTCCCGCGGCTGCGTGGTCAGTTCCTACGAGTTACATTGGACCCGTGGGAGGTGTTGGTGTCACCAACGGGGCCGGTAGGTGGCTGTTTTGAGTTTTCACCCTCTAACGCCATGTTTTGCCTAAGTCTATAAATATGCAAATTATCGTCTTATTCTCAAATCGGGAGTCCCGCGACTACAGGGTCAGTCTTACAAGTTATATTGGTCCCGTGGTAGGTGTTCGTGCCTCCCACGGGGTCGTTCAGGGGTTGTTTTGGGTTTTCTCCCTCTAACGCCATGTTTTTACGCATAAGTCTATAAATATGTAATTTATTGTCGTATTCTCAAACCGGGAGTGCCGCGACTATGGGGTCAGTTCCTACGAGTTACATTGGTCCCGTGGGTGATGTTGGTGCCACCCACGGTTCCGTTCGGGGGCTATTTCGGGTTTCCACCCTCTAACGCCTTATTTTTAAGCATAAGTCTAGAAATATGCAAATTATCGTCATATTCTCAAATTGGGAGACCCGTAGTAATGCGGTCAGTTCCTACAAGTGACATTGTCCCGTGGGGCCGTTCGTGGGATGTTTTGGGTTTTCACCCACTAACGCCATGTTTTATGCCTAAGTCTAGAAATATGCAAATTACCGTCGTATTATCAAACTGAGAGTCCTACGGCTGCGTGGTCAGTTTCTAGGAGTTACAATGGTCCCATGGGAGGCGTTGGTGTCACCCACGGGGCCGTTTGGGGGATATTTTGGGATTTCACCCTCTAACGCCATGTTTTGCCTAAGTATAAAAATATGCAGATTATCGTCGTATTCTGAAATTGGGGGACCCACATCTACGCGGTCAGTTCCTACAAGTCACATTGTTCCTGTGGGAGGTATTGGTGCCACCCACAGGGCCGTTCGGGGGATGTTTCGAGTTTTCACCGTATAACGCCATGTTTTTACGCATAAGTCTATAAATATGTAAATTATTGTCGTATTCTCAAACCGGGAGTGCCGCGGCTACGGGGTCATTTCGTACGAGTTACATTGGTCCCGTGGGATGTGTTGGTGCCACCCGCAGGGCTGTTTGGGGGATGTTTCGAGTTTTCACCCACTAACGCCATGTTTTATGCCTAAGTCTAGATATATGCAAATTACCGTTGTATTCTTAAACCGAGAGTCCTGCAGCTGTGTGGTCAGTTCCTAGGAGTTACATTGGTAACGTGGGAGGCGTAGGTGCCACCCACGGGGCCGTTCGGGGGCTATTTCCGGATTTGACCCTCTAACGCCACGTTTTGCCTAAGTCTAAAAATATGCAAATTATCGTCGTATTCTCAAACCGGGAGTCCCGCGATTGCGGGGTCGGTTCCTACGAGTTACGTTGGTCCCGTGGGAGGTGTTGGTGCCACCCACGAGACCGTTCGGGGCCTGTTTCGAGTTTCCACCCTCTAACACAATGTTTTTAACCTTAAGTCTAGAAATTTGCCAATTATCATCGTATTCTCAAATCGAGAGACCCGCATCTATGCGGTCAGTTCCTACAAGTCACATTGGTCCCGTGGGAGGTATTGGAGCCACCCACGTGGCCGTTCGGGGGATGTTTCGGGTTTTCACCCTCTAATGCCATGTTTTTAAGCATAAGTCTAGAAATATGTAAATTATCATCTTATTCTCAAATCAGGAGTCCCGCGGCTGCGCGATCAGTTCCTACGAGTTACATTGGTTCCGTGGGAGGTGTTGGTGGGCTATTTCGGGTTTTCACCCACTAACGCCATATTTTTCAGCCTAAGTCTAGAAATACGCAAATTATCGATGTATTCAGAAACCGGGAGTCCCACAACTGCGTGATCAGTTCCTACGAGTTACGTTAGTCCCGTGGGAGGCGTTGCTGTCACCCACGGGGCCGTTCGGGGGCTGTTTCAGGATTTCACCCTCTAACGCCAGGTTTTGCCTAAGTCTATAAATTTGAAAATTATTATCGTATTCTTAAACCGGGAGTTCCGCAGCTACGGGGTTAGTTCCTACGAGTTACATTGGTCCCGTGGGAGGTGTTGGTGCCACCTACGGGGCCGTTCGGAGGTTGTTTCGGGTTTACACCCTCTAACGCCATGTTTTTAAGCATAAGTCTAGAAATATTCAAATTATCATCGTATTCTCAAATCGAGAGACCCGCAACTGCATGGTCATTTCCTACAAGTCACATTGGTCCCATGGGAGGTATTGGTGCCACCCACAGGGTCGTTCGGGGGATGTTTCGGGTTTTCACCCTCTAACACCATGTTTTTAAGTCCAAGTCTCGAAATATGCAAGTTATCGTTGTATTCTCACATCGGGAGTCCCGCGGCTGCGCGATCAGTTCCTACGAGTTACATTTGTCCCGTGGGAGGTGTTGGTGCTACCCACGGGGTCGTTCGGGGGTTATTTCGGGTTTTCACCCACTAACGCCATGTTTTTAAGCCAAAGTCTACAAATATCCAAATTATCATCGTATTCTCAAACCGGGAGTCCCGCGGCTGCGTGGTCAGTTCCTACGAGTTACATTGGACCCGTGGGATGTGTTGGTGTCACCAACGGGGCCGGTAGGTGGCTGTTTCGAAATTTCACCCTCTAACGCCATGTTTTGCCTAAGTCTATAAATATGCAAATTATCGTCTTATTCTCAAATCGGGAGTCCCGCGACTACAGGGTCAGTCCTACAAGTTATATTGGTCCCATGGGAGGCGTTGGTGTCACCCACGGGGCCGTTCTGGGGATATTTTGGGATTTCACCCTCTAACGCCATGTTTTGACTAAGTCTAAAAATATGCAAATTATCGTCGTATTCTGAAATCGGGAGACCCACAGCTACGCGGTCAGTTCCTACAAGTCACATTGGTCCTGTGGGAGGTATTGGTGCCACCCACGGGGCCGTTCGGGGGATGTTTTGAGTTTTCACCGTATAACGCCATGTTTTTATGCATAAGTCTATAAATATGTAAATTATTGTCGTATTCTCAAATCGAGAGTGTCGCGGCTACGGGGTCATTTCCTACGAGTTACATTGGTCCCGTGGGACGTGTGGGTGGCACCCGCAGGGCAGTTTGGGGGATGTTTTGAGTTTTCACCCACTAACGCCATGTTTTATGCCTAAGTCTAGAAATATGTAAATTACCGTTGTATTATTAAACCGGGAGTCCTGCAGCTGTGTGGTCAGTTCCTAGGAGTTACATTGGTAATGTGGGAGGCGTAGGTGTCACCCACGGGGACGTTCGGGGGCTATTTCGAGATTTGACCCTCTAACGCCATGTTTTGCCTAAGTCTAAAAATATGCAAATTATCGTCGTATTCTCAAACCGGGAGTCACGCGATTGCGGGGTCGGTTCCTACGAGTTACGTTGGTCCCGTGGGAGGTGTTGGTGCCACCTATGAGACCGTTCGGGGCCTGTTTCGGGTTTCCACCCTCTAACGCAATGTTTTTAAGCATAAGTCTAGAAATATGAAAATTATCATCGTATTCTCAAACCGAGAGACCCGCAGCTATACGGTCAGTTCCTACAAGTCACATTGGTCCCGTGGGAGGTATTGGAGCCACCCACGTGGCCGTTCGGGGGATGTTTCGGGTTTTCACCCTCTAATGCCATGTTTTTAAGCATAAGTCTAGAAATATGTAAATTATCGTCTTATTCTCAAATCACTAGTTCCGCAGCTGCGCGGTCAGTTCCTATGAGTTACATTGGTTCCGTGGGAGGTGTTGGTGGGCTGTTTCGTGTTTTCACCCAATAACGCCATGTTTTTCAGCCTAAGTCTAGAAATATGCAAATTACTGACGTATTCATAAACCGGGAGTACCGCAACTGCGTGATCAGTTCCTACGAGTTACATTAGTCCCGTGGGAGGCGTTGCTGTCACCCACGGGGCCATTCGGGGGCTGTTTCAGGATTTCACCCTCTAACGCCAGGTTTTGCCTAAGTCTATAAATTTGAAAATTATTATCATATTCTCAAACCGAGAGTTCCGCAGCTACGGGGTCAGTTCCTACGAGTTACATTGGTCCCGTGGGAGGTGTTAGTTCCACCTACGGGGCCGTTCGGAGGTTGTTTCGGGTTTACACCCTCTAACGCGCTATTTTTAAGCATAAGTCTACAAATATTCAAATTATCATCGTATTCTCAAATCGAGAGACCCGCAGCTGCACGGTCATTTCCTACAAGTCACATTGGTCCCGTGGGAGGTTTTGGTGCCACCCACGGGATCGTTCGGGGGATGTTTCGGGTTTTCACCCTCTAACACCATCTTTTTAAGTTTAAGTCTCGAAATATGCAAGTTATCACTGTATTCTCACATCGGGAGTCCCGCGGCTGCGCGATCAGTTCCTACGAGTTACATTTGTCCCGTGGGAGGTGTTGGTGCTACCCACGGGGTCGTTCGGGGGTTATTTCGGGTTTTCACCCACTAACGCCATGTTTTTAAGCCAAAGTCTATAAATATCCAAATTATCATCGGATTCTCAAATCGGGAGTCCCGCGACTGCGTGGTCAGTTCCTACGAGTTACATTGGACCCGTGGGAGGTGTTGGTGTCACCAACGGGGCCGGTAGGTGGCTGTTTCGAGTTTTCACCCTCTAACGCCATGTTTTGCCTAAGTCTATAAATATGCAAATTATCATCTTATTCTCAAATCGGGAGTCCCGCGACTACAGGGTCAGTCCTACAAGTTATATTGGTCCCGTGGGAGGTGTTCGTGCCTCCCACGGGGTCGTTCAGGGGTTATTTTGGGTTTTCTCCCTCTAACGCCATGTTTTTATGCATAAGTCTATAAATATGTAAATTATTGTCATATTCTCAAACCGGGAGTGCCGCGAATGCGGGGTCAGTTCCTACGAGTTACATTGGTCCCGTGGGTGGTGTTGATGCCACCCACGGGGCCGTTCGGGGGCTATTTCGGGTTTCCACCCTCTAACGCCTTATTTTTAAGCATAAGTCTAGAAATATGCAAATTATCGTCGTATTCTCAAATTGGGGGACCCGTAGCAATGCGGTCAGTTCCTACAAGTCAATTGTCCCGTGGGGCCATTCGTGGGATGTTTTGGGTTTTCACCCACTAACGCCATGTTTTATGCCTAAGTCTAGAAAAATGAAAATTACCGTCGTATTCTCAAACCGGGAGTCCTACGGCTGCATGGTCAGTTCCTAGGAGTTACATTGGTCGCATGGGAGGCGTTGGTGTCACCGACGGGGCCGTTCGAGGGATATTTTGGGATTTCACCCTCTAACGCCATGTTTTGCCTAAGTCTAAAAATATGCAAATTATCGTCGTATTCTGAAATCGGGAGACCCATAGCTACGCGGTCAGTTCCTACAAGTCACATTGGTCATGTGGGAGGTATTGGTGCCACCCACCGGGCCGTTCGGGGGATGTTTCGAGTTTTCACTATCTAACGCCATGTATTTAAGTCTGAGTCTAGAAATATGCAAATTATCATCGTATTCTGAAACCGGGAGTCCCGCGGCTACGGGGGCATTTCCTACGAGTTACATTGGTCCCGTGGGATGTGTTGGTGCCACCCGCATGGCAGTTTGGGGGATGTTTTGGGTTTTCACCCACTAACGCCATGTTTTATGCCTAAGTCTAGAAATATGCAAATTACCATTGTATTCTTAAACCGGGAGTCCTGCAGCTGTGTGGTCAGTTCCTAGGAGTTACATTGGTAACGTGGGAGGCGTAGGTGTCACCCACGGGGCCGTTCGGGGGCTATTTCGGAATTTTGACCAGCTAACGCCATGTTTTGACTAAGTCTAAAAATATGCAAATTATCGTCGTATTCTCAAACCGGGAGTCCCGCGGCTACGAGGTCATTTCCTACGAGTTACATTGGTCCCGTGGCATGTGTTGGTGCCACCCGCCTGGCAGTTTGGGGGATGTTTCGAGTTTTCACCCACTAACGCCATGTTTTATGCCTAAGTTTAGATATATGCAAATTACCGTTGTATTCTTAAATCGAGAGTCCTACAGCTGTGTGGTCAGTTCCTAGGAGTTACATTGGTAACGTGGGAGGCGTAGGTGCCACCCACGGAGCCGTTCGGGGGCTATTTCCGGATTTGACCCTCTAACGCCACGTTTTGCCTAAGTCTAAAAATATGAAAATTATCGTCGTATTCTCAAACCGGGAGTCCCGTGATTGCGGGGTCGGTTCCTACGAGTTACGTTGGTCCCGTGGGAGGTGTAGGTGCCACCCACGAGACCGTTCGGGGCCTGTTTCGAGTTTCCACCCTCTAACACAATGTTTTTAACCTTAAGTCTAGAAATTTGCCAATTATCATCGTATTCTCAAATCGAGAGACCCGCATCTATGCGGTCAGTTCCTACAAGTCACATTGGTCCCGTGGGAGGTATTGGAGCCACCCACGTGGCCGTTCGGGGGATGTTTCGGGTTTTCACCCTCTAATGCCATGTTTTTAAGCATAAGTCTAGAAATATGTAAATTATCGTCTTATTCTCAAATCAGGAGTCCCGCGACTGCGCGGTCAGTTCCTACGAGTTACATTGGTTCCGTTGGAGTTATTGGTGGGCTGTTTCGGGTTTTCACCCACTAACGCCATATTTGTCAGCCTAAGTCTAGAAATATGCAAATTATCGATGTATTCAGAAACCGGGAGTCCCACAACTGCGTGATCAGTTCCTACGAGTTACATTAGTCCTGTGGGAGGCGTTGCTGTCACCCACGGGGCCGTTCGGGGGCTGTTTCAGGATTTCACCCTCTAACGCCAGGTTTTGCCTAAGTCTATAAATTTGAAAATTATTATCATATTCTCAAACCGAGAGTTCCGCAGCTACGGGGTTAGTTCCTACGAGTTACATTGGTTCCGTGGGAGGTGTTAGTTCCACCGACGGGGCCGTTCAGAGGTTGTTTCGGGTTTACACCCTCTAACGCCATGTTTTTAAGCATAAGTCTAGAAATATTCAAATTATCATCGTATTCTCAAATCGAGAGACCCGCAGCTGCACGGTCATTTCCTACAAGTCACATTGGTCCCGTGGGAGGTATTGGTGCCACCCACGGGGTCGTTCGGGGGATGTTTCGGGTTTTCACCCTCTAACACCATGTTTTTAAGTCTAAGTCTCGAAATATGCAAGTTATCATTGTATTCTCACATCGGGAGTCCCGCGGCTACGCGATCAGTTCCTACGAGTTACATTTGTCCCGTGGGAGGTGTTGGTGCTACCCACGGGGTCGTTCGGGGGTTATTTCGGGCTTTCACCCACTAACGCCATGTTTTTAAGCCAAAGTCTATAAATATCCAAATTATCATCGGATTCTCAAATTGGGAGTCCCGCGACTGCGTGGTCAGTTCCTACGAGTTACATTGGACCCGTGGGACGTGTTGGTGTCACCAACGGGGCCGGTAGGTGGCTGTTTCGAGTTTTCACCCTCTAACGCCATGTTTTGCCTAAGTCTATAAATATGCAAATTACCGTCTTATTCTCAAATCGGGAGTCCCGCGACTACAGGGTCAGTCCTACAAGTTATATTGGTCCCGTGGGAGGTGTTCGTGCCTCCCACGGGGTCGTTCAGGGGTTATTTTGGGTTTTCTCCCTCTAACGCCATGTTTTTATGCATAAGTCTATAAATATGTAAATTATTGTCATATTCTCAAACCGGGAGTGCCGCGACTACGGGGTCAGTTCCTACGAGTTACATTGGTCCCGTGGGTGGTGTTGATGCCACCCACGGGGCCGTTCGGGGGCTATTTCGGGTTTCCACCCTCTAACGCCTTATTTTTAAGCATAAGTCTAGAAATATGCAAATTATCATCGTATTCTCAAATTGGGGGACCCGTAGCAATGCGGTCAGTTCCTACAAGTCACATTGTCCCGTGGGGCCATTCGTGGGATGTTTTGGGTTTTCACCCACTAACGCCATGTTTTATGCCTAAGTTTAGAAAAATGAAAATTACCGTCGTATTCTCAAACCGGGAGTCGTACGGCTGCATGGTCAGTTCCTAGGTGTTACATTGGTCGCATGGGAGGCGTTGGTGTCACCGACGGGGCCGTTCGGGGGATATTTTGGGATTTCACCCTCTAACGCCATGTTTTGCCTAAGTCTAAAAATATGCAAATTATCGTCGTATTCTGAAATCGGGAGACCCACACCTACGCGGTCAGTTCCTACAAGTCACATTGGTCCTGTGGGAGGTATTGGTGCCACCCACCGGGCCGTTCGGGGGATGTTTCCAGTTTTCACTGTCTAACGTCATGTATTTAAGTCTTAGTCTAGAAATATGCAAATTATCATCGTATTCTGAAACCGGGAGTTCCGCGGCTACGGAGTCATTTCCTACGAGTTACATTGGTCCCGTGGGATGTGTTGGTGCCACCCGCATGGCAGTTTGGGGGATGTTTCGGGTTTTCACCCACTAACACCATGTTTTATGCCTAAGTCTAGAAATATGCAAATTACCATTGTATTCTTAAACCGGGAGTCCTGCAGCTGTGTGGTAAGTTCCTAGGAGTTACATTGGTAACGTGGGAGGCGTAGGTGTCACCCACGGGGCCGTTTGGGGGCTATTTCGGGATTTGACCCTCTAACGCCATGTTTTGACTAAGTCTAAAAATATGCAAATTATCGTCGTATTCTCAAACCGGGAGTCCCGCGGTTGCGGGGCCTGTTCCTACGAGTTACGTTGGTCCCGTGGGAGGTGTTGGTGCCACTCACGAGACCGTTCGGGTCCTGTTTGGGGTTTCCACCCTCTAACGCAATGTTTTTAAGCATAAGTCTAGAAATATGCAAATTATCATCGTATTCTCAAACCGAGAGACCCGC
The DNA here is from genome assembly GCA_949130495.1 of Sambucus nigra. NCBI lineage: Eukaryota > Viridiplantae > Streptophyta > Magnoliopsida > Dipsacales > Adoxaceae > Sambucus > Sambucus nigra. Next base: position 116,748,667 of record OX422222.1, on the reverse strand, counting down.
AGCTATGCGGTCAGTTCCTACAAGTCACATTGGTCCCGTGGGAGGTATTGGAGCCACCCACGTGGCCGTTCGGGGGATGTTTTGGGTTTTCACCCTCTAATGCCATGTTTTTAAGCATAAGTCTAGAAATATGTAAATTATCGTCTTATTCTCAAATCAGGAGTCCCACGGCTGCGCGGTCAGGTCCTACGAGTTACATTGGTTCCGTGGGAGGTGTTGGTGGGCTGTTTCAGGTTTTCCCCCACTAACGCCATGTTTTTCAGCCTAAGTCTAGAAATATGAAAATTACCATCGTATTCTCAAATCGGGATTCCCGTGGCTGCATGATCAGTTCCTACGAGTTACATTGGTCCCATGGGAGGCGTTGGTGTTACCCACGGGGCCGTTCGGGGGTTGTTTCGAGATTTTACCATCTAACGCTATGTTTTGCCTAAGTATATAAATATGAAAATTATTGTTGTATTCTCAAACCGGGAGTTCCGCAGCTACGAGGTCAGTTCCTATGAGTTACACTGGTCCCGTGGGAGGTGTTGGTGCCACCCACGGGTCCGTTCGGAGGTTATTTTGGGTTTTCACCCTCTAACGCCATGTGTTTAAGCATAAATCTAGAAATATGCAAATTATCATCGTATTCTCAAAGCGGGAGACCCGCAGATGCGCGGTCAGTTCCTACAAGTCACATTGGTCCCGTGGGAGGTATTGGTGCCACCCAGGGGCCGTTAGGGGGATGTTTCTGGTTTTCACCCTCTAACAACATATTTTTAAGTCTATGTCTAGAAATATGCAAATTATCGTCGTATTCTCACATCGGGAGTCCTGCGGCTGTGCGATCAATTCCTACGAGTTACATTTGTCCCGTGGGAGATGTTGGTGCTTCCCACGGGGTCGTTCGGGGGTTATTTCGGGTATTCACCTTCTAACGCCATGTTTTTAAGCCTAAGTATAGAAATATACAAATTATCCTCGTATTCTCAAACTGGGAGTACCGCGGCTGCGAGGTCAGTTCCTACGTGTTACATTGGACCCGTGGGAGGCGTTGGTGTAACTCACGGGACCGTTCGGGGGCTGTTTTGGGTTTTTACCATCTAACGCTATGTTTTTAATCCTAAGACTAGAAATATACAAATTATCATCGTATTCTCAAACTGAGTGACCCACGGATGGGTGGTCAGTTCCCATGAGTTACATTGGTCTCGTGGGAGGTGTTGGTGCCACCGACGGAGCCGTTCGTGGGTGTTTTGGGTTTTCACCCACTAACGCCATGTTTTTATGCCAAAGTCTACAAATATCTAAATTATCCTCGTACTCTCAAATCGGGAGTCCCGTGGTTGTGCGGTCAGTTCCTACGAGTTACATTAGTCCCGTGGGAGGTGTTGGTGTCACCCATGGGGCCCTTCGAGGGCTGTTTCGGGTTTTCACCCTCTAACGCCATGTTTTGAAGCCTAAGTCTAGAAATATACAAATTACCATCGTACTGTCAAACTGGGAGTCCCATGGCTATGCGATCAGTTCCTACGAGTGACATTGGTCCCGTGGGTGGTCTTGGTGCCTCCCACGGGGCTGTTCGGGGGCAGTTTTGGGTTTTCACCCTCTGATGCCATGTTTTTTAGCCTAAGTCAAGAAATATACAAATTATCGTCGTATTCTCAAACAGGGAGACCCGCGGGAGGTGTTGGTGTGCGGTCAGTTCCGACGAGTTTTATTTGTCCTGTGGGAGGTGTTGGTGCAAACCACGGAGCCGTTTCGGGGTTGTTTCGGATTTTCACCAACTAACGCCATGTTTTTAAGCCTACGTCTAGAAATATGTAAATTTCTATCGTATTCTCAAACCGAGAGTCCCGCGGCTGCGGGGCAGTTCCTATGAGTTGCATTGGTACCATAGGAGGTGTTGGTGCCCTCCACGGGACCGTTAGGGGGCTATTTGGAGTTTTCACCCTGTAACGCCATGTTTTGCCTAAGTTTAGAAATATCCAAATTATCATCGTATTCTCAAACCGGGAGTCCCGCGGCTGCGGGGTCAGTTTCTTCAAGTTATATTGTTCCCGTGGGAGGTGTTCGTGCCTCCCAAGGGGCCGTTCAGGGGTTCTTTTGGGTTTTCTTACTCTAACGCCATGTTTTTAAGTACAAGTCTAGAAATATTTAAATTATTGTGGTATTCTCAAATCGAGAGTCCCGCGACTGTGGGGTCATTTCCTACGAGTTATATTTGTCCCGTGGGAGGCATTAGTGCCACCCACGTGGCCGTTCGGGGGATGTTTCGAGTTTCCACCCTCTAACGCCTTGTTTTTAAGCATAAGTCTAGAAATATGGAAATTATCATCATATTCTCAAACCGAAAGACCTGCAGCTACGCGGTTAGTTCCTACATGTGACATTGGTCCCGTGGCAGGTATTGGTGCCACCCACGGGGCCGTTCGGGGGATGTTTCGAGATTTCACCCTCTAATGCCATATTTTTAAGCCTAAGTCTAGAAATATGCAAATTATTATCGTATTCTCAAATCCGGAGTCCCGCGGCTGCGCGGTCAGTTCCTACGAGTTATATTGGTCCCGTGGGAGGTGTTGGTGCCACCCGCGAGGCCGTTCGGGGGATGTTTTTGGTTTTCACCCACTAACGCCATATTTTAAGCCTATGTCTAGAAATGTGCAAATAACCGTCGTATTCTCAAATCAAGAGTCCTGCGGTTGCGTGGTCAATTCCTAGGAGTTACATTGGTCCCGTGGGAAGCGTTGGTGTCACCCACGGGGCCGTTCGGGGGCTATTTCTGGATTTCACGCTCTAACGCCATGTTTTGCCTAAGTCTAAAAATATACAAATTATCGTCGTATTCTCAAACCGGGAGTTCCACGGCTGCGGAGTCAGTTCCTACAAGTTTTATTGGTCCCGTGGGAGGCGTTGGTGTCACCCACCGGGCCGTTCGGGGGATATTTTGGGTTTTCACCCTCTAACGTCGTGTTTTTAAGCCTAAGTCTACAAATATGTAAATTATAATCGTACTCTCAAACCGAGAGTCCCGTGGCTGCGCGACCAGTTCCTACGAGTTACATTAGTTCCGTGAGAGGTGTTAATGCCACCCACGGTGTCCTTATGGGGCTGTTTCGGGTTATCACCCTCTAACACCATGTTTTTAAGCCTTAGTCTAGAAATATGTAAATTTCCATTGTACTCTCAAACTGGGAGTCCCGTGGCTGCGCGGTCTATTCCGACGAGTGACATTGGTCCCGTGGGAGGTGTTGGGGCCTCCCACGAGGCCGTTCGGGGGTAGTTTTGGGTTTTCACCCATTAACGCCATGTTTTTAAGCCTAAGTCTAGAAAAATGAAAATTACCGTCGTATTCTCAGACCGTGAGTCCCACGACTGCGGGGCCAGTTCCTACGAGTTACATTGGTACCGTGGGAGGTGTTGGTGCCACCCACGGGGCCATTTTTGGGGCTATTTTGGGTTTTCACCCTCTAACGCCATGTTTTGCCTAAGTCAAGAAATATACAAATTATCGTCGTATTCTCAAATCGGGAGTCCCGCGACTGCGAGGTTAGTTCCTATAAGTTACATTAATCCCGTGGGAGCTCTTGGTGCCTCCCACGGGGCCTATCTAGGCCTATTTTGGGTTTTCACCCTCTAACGCCATGTTTTTAAGCCAAAGTCCATAAATATGCAAACTATCATCGTATTCTCAAATCGAAAGACCCGTAACAGCGTAGTGAGTTCCTACAAGTCACATTGATCCCGTGGGACGTGCTGGTGCCACCCACGGGACCGTTCGGGGGATGTTTCGACTTTTCAGCTTCTAACTCCTTATTTTTAAGCATAAGTCTAGAAAACTGTAAATTATTGTCGTATTCTCAAAACGGGAGTCCCGTGGTTGCGCTGTCAGTTCCTATGAGTTACATTGGTCCCGTGGGGGGTCTTGGTGCCACTCACGGGGCCGTTCGGGGGTTGTTTTGGGTTTTCACCCTCGAACGCCATGTTTTGCCTAAGTCTAAAAATATGCAAATTATGGTCATATTCTCAAACCGGGAGTTCAGCGGCTGCGGAGTCAGTTCCTACAAGTTTTATTGGTCCCATGGGAGGCGTTGGTGTCACCCACGGGGCCGTTCGGGGGCTATTTCGGGTTTTCACCCTCTAACGCCGTGTTTTTAAGCCTAAGTCTACAAATATGTAAATTATCATCGTACTCTCAAACCGAGAGTCCCGTGGCTGCGTGGCAAGTTCCTACGAGTTACATTAGTTCCGTGGGAGGTGTTAGTGCCACCCACGGGGTCCTTTGGGGGCAGTTTCGGTTTTTCACCCTCTAACACCATGTTTTTAAGCTTAAGTCTAGAAATATGTAAATTTTCCTTATACTCTCAAACTGGGAGTCTCGTGGCTGCGCGGTCTGTTCCTACGAGTGACATTGGTCCCGTGGGAGGTGTTGGTGCCTCCCACGAAGCCGTTCGGGGGTTGTTTTGGGTTTTCACCCATTAACGCCATGTTTTTAAGCCTAAGTCTAGAAATATGAAAATTACCGTCGTATTCTCAGATCGGGAGTCCCACGACTGTGGGGCCAGTTCCTACGAGTTAAATTGGTACCGTGGGAGGTGTTGGTGCCACCCACGGGGCCGTTCGGGAGCTATTTCGGGTTTTCACCCTCTAATGCCGTGTTTTACTCAAGTCTAGAAATATACAAATTATCGTCGTATTCTCAAATTGAGAGTCTCGCGGTTGCGAGGTTAGTTCCTATAAGTTACATTGGTCCCGTGGGAGGTCTTGGTGCCTCCCACGGGGCCTATCTAGGGCTGTTTTAGGCTTTCACCCTCTAACGCCATGTTTTTAAGCCAAAGTCTAGAAATATGCAAACTATCATCGTATTCTCAAACCGGAAGACCCGCAGCTGCGCAGTGAGTTCCTACAAGTCACATTGATCCCGTGGGACGTGCTGGTGCCACCCACGGAACCGTTCGGGGGACATTTCGGGTTTTCAGCTTCTAACACCTTATTTTAAAGCATAAGTCTAGAAAAATGTAAATTATCATCGTATTCTCAAATCGGGAGTCCCGTGGCTGCGCGGTTAGTTCCTACGAGTCACATTGGTCCTGTGAGAGGCGTTGGTGCCACCCACGGAGCCGTTCGTGGGATCTTTCGGGTTTTCACCCACTAACGCCTTGTCTTTAAGCCTAAGTCTACAAATATGAAAATTACTGTCGTACTCTCAAACTGAGAGTCCCATGGCTGCGCGGTCAGTTCCTATGAGTTATATTAGTCTAGTGGGAGGTGTTGGTGCCTCTCACGGGGACCTTCAGGGGCGGCTTTGGGTTTTCACCCTCTAACGCCATGTTTTTAAGCCTAAGTCTAGAAATATGCAAATTATAATCGTACTCTCAGACTGGGAATCCCGTGACTGCGCGGTCAGTTCCTACGAGTGACATTGGTCCTGCGGGAGGCGTTGGTGCCTCCCACGGGGGCCGTTTTAGATTTTCACCTTCTAACTCCATGTTTTTAAGCCTAAGTCTAGAAATGTACAAATTATCATCGTATTCTCAAATCAGAAGACTCGCAGCTACGCGGTCAGTTTCGATGAGTTACATTGGTCCCGTGGGAGGTGTTGGTGCCACCCACGGGGCCGTTCGGGGGCTGTTTCGGATTTTCACCCACTAATGTCAAGTTTTTAAGCCTAAGTATAGAAATATGCAAATTATCATCGTATTCTCGAACTGGGAGTCCCACGGCTGCGGGGTCAGTTCCTACGAGTTACGTTGGTACCATGGGAGGTGTTGATGCCATAGACGGGGCCGTTCGGGGGCTGTTTTGGATTTTTACCCACTAACGCCATGTTTTTAAGCCTAAGTGTAGAAATATACAAATTATCGCCGTATTCTAAAACCGGGAGTTCCGCGTCTACGGGGTCAGTTCCTACAAGTTATATTGGTCCCGTGGGAGGTGTTGGTGCCTCCCACGGGACCGTTCAGGGGCTATTTTGGGCTTTCACCCTCTAACGCCATATTTTTAACACTGAGTCTTGAAGAATGCAAATTCTCGTTGTATTCTCAATTTGGGAGATCCGTAGCTGCGCGATAAGTTCCTACAAGTCACATTGGCGCCGTCTATGGGAAACGGTTGTTTTCCTTTAAGAAATCCTTCACCAACAAGAACCTATAATATCTAGTCACAGCAGTAATGCCCCTCGAGCAGGGGATATTCAAGAGCAACCTGCCCCTCGCAAGGTTAGATATAAAGTTCGACGATCAAATCCTAGGCCTCGCCCAGAACGGAAATCCTTAGAAGAAAGTCAGGGACTAGCCCGATCCACGCAAGTCTCCAGGCTGATCGATGCCTACGAGTCCAGGCTCCAAGAGAAAGAGTAAGCTACTCGCAAGCAAGAAGATGAGAACGCTCGCCTCAAGAGAATGCTGGAAAAGATGGAGAGAGAACTCCATCGTAGCATAAGGAAACGTCATTATCTCACTCCTAACCCTCAGGCGAGCATGTCTTAGAGCCGAGGAAGGAGCCCTAGACGTGTATCTTAAAGATTTGAGGGACACGGGTCAGATAATGACTTGCCCGACTCATCTCGCCATTACCAGAGCCCAAGTCAAGGGGACGACGACATATAAAATTTGGTCCGGAGAGAAATGAACTAACACCCGGCACATTAGGGTGCCAGGTCGACCAGAGAGCAAGCGAGGCAATCTCTCTGGACCCAAACATGGCGCCAATTGGTAGTTCGGGGGCTGTTTCGGGTTTTCACACTCGAACGCCATGTTTTTAAGCATCATTCTAAAAATATACAAATTATCAGCTTATTCTCAAATCGGGAGTCCTGTGGCTGCACAATCAGTTCCTACGAGTTTCATTAGTCCCGTGGGAGGTGTTGGTGCAACCCACGGGCCGTTCGAGGGATGGTTTGGGTTTTCACCCTCTAACGTCATGTTTTTAAGCCTCAATCTAGAAATATGCAAATTATCATCGTATTCTCAAACCGGGAGATCCGCGGCTACGCGGTAAGTTCCTACGAGTTACATTGGTCCCGTAGGAGGTGTTAGTGCCAACCACGGGGTCGTTCGCTGGTTGCTTAAGATTTTCACCCACTAATGCCATATTTTTAAGCCTAAATTTAGAAATATGCAAATTACGTCATATTCTCAAACCGGGAGTCCAGCGGCTGCGAGGTTAGTTACTAAGAGTTACATTAGTATCGTGGGAGGTGTTGGTGCCACCCATGGGGCCTTTCGGGGGCTATTTCGGGTTTTCACCCTCTAACACCATGTTTTGCCTAAGTCTAAAAATCGGCAAATTATCTTCATATTCTCAAACTGGGAGTCCCGCGTCCGCGGGGTCGGTTCCTATAAGTTACATTGGTCCTGTGGGAGGTATTGGTGCCACCCACTGGGCCATTCTGGGGCTGTTTGGGGCTTTCACCCTCTAATGCCATGTTTTTAAGCCCAAGTCTAGAAATATGCAAATTATCATCGTATTCTCAAATCAGAAATCCCACAGGTGCGTGGTCAGTTCCTATAAGTCACATTGGTCCCGTGGTACGTGTTAGAGTCACCCACGAGGCCGTTTGGGGGATGTTTTGGGTTTTCACCTTCTAACGCCATGTTCTTAAGCATAAGTCTATAATTATACAAATTATAGTCGTATTCTCAAACCGGGAGTTTCGTGGCTACACGGTCAGTTCTTATGAGTTACATTGGTCCCTGGGAGGTGTTGGTGCCACCCACGGGGCCGTTCGGGTGTTGTTTTGGGTTTGCACCCTCTAACACCATGTTTTTAAGCCTAAGTTTTGAAATATGAAAATTATCATTGTATTCTCAAACCAGGAGATCCGCGGCTGCGATGTCAGTTCCTACGAGTTACATTGGTCCCGTGGGAGGTGTAAGTGCCACCCACGAGGCCATTCGCTGGTTATTTCGGATTTTCACCCACTAACGCCTTATTTTTAAGCCTAAGTCTAGAAATATGTAAAGTACCATCATATTCTCAAACCGGGAGTCCAGCGGCTACGGGGTCAGCTCCAACGAGTTACATTAGTACCGTGGGAGGTGTTGGTGCCACCCATGTGGCCATTCGGGGGCTATTTCGGGTTTTCACCCTCTTACGCCGTGTTTTGCCTAAGTCTAGAAATATGAAAATTATCCTCGTATTCTCAAATCGGGAGTCCCACAGTTGAGGGGTCAGTTCCTATAAGTTACATTGGTCCCGTGGGAGGTATTGGTGCCTCCCACTTGGCCGTTCTGGGGCTGTTTTGGGCTTTCACACTCTAACCCGATGTTTTTAAGCCTAAGTCCAGAAATATACAAATTATCATCGTATTTTGAAATCTAAAGACCCACAGCTGCGTGGTCAGTTCCTATAAGTCACATTGGTCCCGTGGGACGTGTTGGTGCCACCTACGGGGCAATTCGGGGGCTGTTTTGGGTTTTCACCTTCTAACGCCATGTTTTTAAGCATAGGTCTAGAAATATAAAAATTATCATCATATTCTCAAACCGGGAGTCCCGTAGCTGCGCAATCAGTTCCTACGAGTTACATTGGTCCCGTGGGAGGTGTTGGTGCTACCCATAGGGTCGTTCGGGGGCTATTTTGGGTTTTCACCCTCTAACGCCATGTTTTTAAGCCAAAGTCTAGAAAAACACAAATTATCATCGTATTCTCAAACCTGGATATCCACGACTGCGCGGTCAGTTCCTACGAGTTACATTGGTCCCGTGGGAGATGTTGGTGCCACCTACGGGGCCGTTCATGGGATGTTTCGGGTTTTCACCCACTAACGCCATATTTTTAAGCCTTAGTCTAGAAATATAAAAATTACCATCTTATTCTCAAACCCAGAGTCCCGCGGCTACGGGGTCAGTTCCTACGAGTTACATTGGTACCGTGGGAGGTGTTGGTGCCACCTACGGGGCCATTCGGGGGCTATTTCGAGTTTTCATCCTCTAGTATCGTGTTTTTCCTAAGTATAGAAATATACAAATTATCATCTTATTCTCAAACTGGGAGTCCCGCGGCTGCGGGGTCAGTTCCTATAAGATACATTGGTCCCGTAGGAGGTGTTCGTGCCTCCCTCAGGGCCATTCTGGGGCTGTTTTGGGCTTTCACCCTCTAACGCCACATTTTTAAGCCTAAGTCTAGAAATATGAAAATTATCATCGTATTCTCAAACTGGAAGACCCGCATCTACACGGTTAGTTCCTACAAGTCACATTGGTCGCGTGGGACGTGTTGGTGCCACCCACAAGGCCGTTCGGGGGTTGTTTCGGGTTTTCACCTTCTAATGCTATATTTTTATGTATAAGTCTAGAAATATGCAAATTATCATCGTATTCTCAAATCGAGAGTCCCGTGGTTGCGCGGTTAGTTCCTACGAGTTATATTGGTCCCGTGGGAGATGTTGGTGCCACCCATGGGGCTGTTCGAGGGTTGTTTTGGGTTTTTTCACCCCCTAACGCCATGTTTTTAAGCCTAAGTCTGCAAATATGCAAATTATCATCATATTCTCAAACCGATAGATCTGCGGCTGCGCGGTCAGTTCCTACGAGTTACATTAGTTCCGTGGAAGTTTGTTTTGGGTATGATGTTCATAACATTTTTGCAGAGAGTTGGCGCCTCGATTAGTTAGACTTTCCTTTTCGCCTAAGTGGAAGGATAGAATAGTAGAAAATCGTTAATAGGTTAGCGAGGGAGCACTTAGGACGCCCCACCGGTGTGCCTTAGGCCGTTATATCTCAATGACCGACGACGCGAGGGAGTAGTGTAACGGGAGGGTTCTTTTTTTGGATTTCACTTTGCGAGACGTCCCACGCATGAAACCCAACAAATATCGAAAGTTGAGAAGGGTCTTGGGCACTAGGGACCTAATTTAGGATAGTACTATTTCACGTAGGTAAGAATGTTTCGATCATAAAATTATTGGGAAGTAAGGCCAGTGGAGTTAGTGGCGCCGATATAAAAATATTGGTTGGTTAACCTTGAGAAGAATGGTATTTTACGGGTTGGAAAGACCCATGTATGAGTATTACGCCGAGGAAATATGGCCTATTGTTTAGAGAGTGTGTACGTGTCGGACGTTTGTGATAGTTGTGCGGAGAGGTACGGGTTAAAAAGGTGTATGGGCACCTTAGTAAGTTAGTTTTATATACCGCCTGAAATAAAAGGGGTGTAGTATATAGAGCTGAAGATTATGCCGAGATGGCAGTATAGTATAGTATAAACCTTGATAGAGGTGAGTACTGAATGAGTATACGGTTAAGAGCTATTGGTTTAGTACCATTCCACTTTGAGGTATTAGGATGTGGAGTAATTCATGATCTTAGGTTAGTGTTGGTAGATCGATTGTATTAGAATTTCGAGGACGAAATTCCGTTGTAAGGGGGGGGGGGGGGGGGGAGTATTTAATACCCCGCACTTTTATGGGAATTTAAATTCAATAATTCAGTGTAATTTGGGAATTTAAGAGGTTATCGTGATTAGTAATTTTTGGAGTTTTCAAGGATTAGATGATTTTCGATGGGTGTTATATTTACTATTGGATTAAGTAGATAAGTCAGAGTATTTTAATTATATGTCACAGCTAGGTAAAGCGATAGAGGATAATATTTTAATGGGAAATCCCGCATTAAGTTAAGTTGGGTTAAATTAGTGAATTGCGGTCAAGTACCTCAGATAGAGATTTCGAGTGCGTGGTTGGTCTCAAAATGATAGAGATAGTCAGAATAGAGTATCTGGGGGTCGTAATTGAGTTTCGAGAATTTTTGGATTGAAAGGAACTCGTAATTGAGTAAACGAGTCATTTTAGGGTTTAAAGGGATAAACCCTTATTTCTCCCTATATAAGGCACGGGAAAGGGAAAGAAAGGAAAGAAAAGGAAGAAACGAAAGAGGAGAGGAAAGGAGGAGAGAAAAAGGATTTCCGGGCCAAACTCCGCGGGATTCGACTCGGGGTCGTCGGATTTTATCCTCCAGGCAAGTGTTTACTTGCTTTATTTAGTTTTGAGCATAAATATCATATCATAAATTGTAATAACAAACCCTAAATATTTTGGGTGGGGGTTTTCATGAATCAAATGGGTTTTCGTAAGTTTAACGGGTAAACCCCGAAAAATATTAAATTGGAGAAACTTAGGAATTAATTGAATATAGTTGTTAATTCTTGGTTCTAGGATGATTAGAACCTATTTCCTTTATGTAGATGTTGTTGGGTGTGGTTTTATGTTGGTGGGAAAGTAGTTAAAAAGCTTAGTCGGTTGTTAATGGCCAAAATAGACCCGTTGGAGAAGAAGCAGTTTCAGCTAACCTGTTTGATCGATCGATCGGTGCCCTGGGATCGATCGATCGATCCTACAGAATTTTTGGCAATTTGTGTTGGTTCAATTTATATGGGATAAACTCCCAAATTAATTATTTCTATCCTATTTAGGTGAGGAAATAAATAGACAAAACTAAGGAAGATATATTTATCCAATTGATGGAATTTATGGGGGATAAGAGAGTGTTTTAAGCGTGTGACACTAAAATTATATTTTCGAGGAAAATAAAAAAATTGAGGAATTAGAGAGTTGGGGTTCCCAAAAATAGAGTGGGGACCTATAAATCATTATTTGAGCGAAACGTAGTCCTTGGGTTCGTGGAAATGGAATCCACGACTTATTTAAATTAATGGTGTTTGGTGATAAAAATTTCTTGGGGTAATTTCAGTGGGCATTTAGGCTTATATAATTGTGCGCATAGAAAACATAATTATGTCGATTGTAGTTGAGTAAATCCTATGAGACTACAAGGATGAATGGGTATAGTTGGCGAAATTATATAAATCCTTATGCGCGAATAAGGTACATGTTATTTATCAAGTGAGGGAATACTTTTGGGTTTAGTATCGTGAGTGTGCGAATGCTTGAATATTATTAATTGTGAGAATCTTTGGGATTATTGGTCATTGTTATGTGTGATTGGACATTATTGCCATTTATATATATATTTGAGGAACAATGTGGAATATATATATATACGAGGTGATTATAGTATATATATAATATGATACAAATATGTATATATATCTATGTGTGAATGGTATATATATTTATGTGAAGCATACCCCTTCTAGGTTATCATGGGAAGTTGTGCGATGTGGGTGAGGCCCTTGGCTTGAGGATCAGGGAGCATATAGTCCGCAGGTCATAGCGTCCATTTTATTTTGTGTGATTTTTATTAGGGGTGAGACGCGGTGGGTATGTTTCGTCTCTGTTTTGGGGAGGAACTATGATTGCTTCCCATAGGTTGTGAGTTGGGTTTTACCGAGGTGGTGTGAGATTCCAACCGTTGGTACCTAGGATGATACGTGAGTGATTCCCTGGTAGATGATATCATAGAGACCGCATCCTCGAGTTATAGCTCGTTGGGATGGTTATTATACTGGTGTGTATAGTATATTACTTATGCATGAGAACAAGATATTATATATCTCTGACTAGAGTAAAGAGATAAAAGGAATAAAGATTTAATTCTCAATACAGGAGATTGTATCTGGACTTATATTGTGACTTGTATAATAGATGAGTGTGTTATGTATATGTATTTATATGGGTATATATATATATATATATATATATATATATATATATATATATATATATACATTTTGTACTAAGGGTCTAATGGATGTCGACGATCGACCTTGCCAAGTAGTAGTGTATCAGGGGGGGGGGGGGGGTTCCTTATTTGGATTTCGCTTCGCGAGACACCCCACGCACGAACATGGCATAGTGTTGAGACTGGGGAGAAGTTTAGCCCTTAGTACTTGGTTTGCTTACGATTTCTGGAGTTTGGGGGTAACGGATTAGTTAGGCAGCGTAGCTTGACTAGGATGTTTAGAGGGATGCGGTAGGGGTGCATTATTAGAATAGAGGTGAGGGGTATCTCATGGGAGTGCGATACCAATTTAAATATGAGATCAAACATATTTTTTAAAATAAAGAATTTATGCAGTTGCAAAATATTTTCACAACTCGGGCGCTGACCCATTTATCTACTTTTCCTCTCTTATGCTATATCTATATATATACTTAGGTCTCCCGACACAAGGACGCCTGGATGACGATTCTTCAAGTCAGACGCTTGCTGTAGCAGCTGTGGATGCATGCATGTTTATTTTTAGATGATTCTATTCTTATGATCTAGATAGGAAGCATTGTAGTAACTTTCAGGCCGAAAGCACAATTGTATTTATTTATTTATTCTTTCACCGCCTTTTAGTGCGACATTCGATTTGGTTGTGTTATATTTAAACCTAGTGTTTGATTATTTTATCTCCTTCCGGTTTCATTTATATAAAATGTGTGAATGATTTATTACGGTTTTATTAAAAAGATTAGTTAAATAAAATTTTGACGCCAGCCTAATAGGTTATTAGTAATTAATTTTGTGTTCGACAATGATGCTAAGAATGAACCATATGCGACTCCTGTTTTAATTTGGTACAGGAGTGATCGCCCGGTATTTTATTAGGCAGGGTGTCACAATGTGATAGTCGCTGGTCTTCAAAGGGATGTAACCTTACTGAGGTATCTGTTCAATAAAGATCCTCGGCAGGTGTGGCTTGATGGCTAAAACCAGGGTTGGACTGATGCTCCAACGAAGTTGAAGGAGGTTGAGAAGTTATCTTTCATAAGAGGGTAGTTGAGTGCTATTAGGGAGTTGTAAGTCCCTAGGAACTCTATTTTCTAGTTTCGGCATGAGATCTCTCCTTCAACTTTGATGCTGAACCCATTCAGAAGGGATGATTGATGGGTTCCCATAGATGCGATCCCAAGACCGCTCGTGGAACCAAGTTCAGAAGAAGTCTCGGAGGAATTAACTCATCACCCGGATGATGGCCAAAGAGCATGAGTGGATGACTATCTTGCTTAACGACCTAGTTCTCATTTGGTTTTAAGTTACTCAGCATATGTAACACTTTTTATATGTAATGGTGTAATAAAATAGGTATGTTTTGGGCGATTTACCGACTAAACATTTGTTGTGTATTAATTTCTTGTTCAGTTATCTTGGGCTCTCTCAGCTGACTAGATTTGATTTAGGCAGAGTTGGTTGTTGAGTCAGTATCCCCCCAGTCCAGTATGCTTTTTAGTGTACCATTCTGCCTTAGTTTACCTTTTAAGTTGTGTCATCACACTACCTTAGACTTAAGTGAGGCAATGGCGAGGATACACCTAGTATTGGATGTTCTATCCGAGTATGATTTTTTAGCCAAACAATGTTGGCGACCAACCTGGGTTGGCCACGTTGCCTAAGGGTCCCCTATAGGGCTTCATATATTGTCAAAGGAAATCTAGGAGGTCATTCGTGTTCGTTGACGAATGCCTAAGGACGGCCATTACATATTGGCCCTGCTTTATGAAGTTTCGCGTGATCTTAGTTTTGTATGTTAAGATGGAGCTTGTGACTTGGAAAGGATGCACGAATTATAATGTAGTTGAGATAAATCAACAGTCCATAAAATGGAATTCAACACTGAGTTCAAAAAGAAAAAAGAGAACTATAAGTAGAATTTATTCAAAAAGAGAACCATGTTTTTAATCTTACGTCTAGAAATATATAAATTATCATAGTATTCTCAAATCGAGAATCCCGCGGCAGCGGGGTCAGTTCGTACGAGTTATATTGGTCCCGTGGGAGGTGTTGGTGCCACCCATGGGGCCATTCGGGGGCTATTTCGAGTTTTCACCCACTAGCGCCGTGTTTTTAAGCCTAAGTCTAGAAATACACAAATTACCGTTGTATTCTCAAACCGGGAGTCCCGTGGCAACGGGGTCAGTTCCTACGAGTTACATTGGTCCCGTGGGAGGTGTTGGTACCGCCCACGGGGCCGTTCGGGGACTATTTTGTGTTTTCTCTCTCTAACGCCATGTTTTTAAGCATAACTCTAGATATATGTAAATAATCATCGTATTCTCAAACCGGGAGTCTCGCGGTTGCGGGGTTAGTTTCTACGAATTACATTGATCCCGTGGGAGGTGTTGGTGCCACCCACGAGGCCGTTCGGGGGTTGTTTCGGGTTTCAACCCTCTAACGCCAAGTTTTTAGGCATAAGTCTAGAAATATGCAAATTATCGTCATATTCTCAAACCGAGAGACCCGCAGCTACGCGATCAGTTCCTACAAGTCACATTGGTCCCGTGGGAGGTATTGGTGCCACCCACGGGGCCGTTCGGGGGATGTTTCGGTTTTTCACCCTATAATGCCATGTTTTTAAGTCTAAGTCTACAAATATGCAAATTATCATCTTATTCTCAAATCGGGAGTCCCGCGGCTGCGCAGTCAGTTGCTACGAGTTACATTGGTCCCGTGGGAGGTGTTGGTGGGCTGTTTCGCGTTTTCACCCACTAACGCCATGTTTTTAAGCCTAAGTCTAGAAATATGCAAATTATCATCATATTCCCAAACCTGGAGTCCCGCGGCTGCGTGATCAGTTCCTACGAGTTACATTGGTCTTGTGGGAGGTGTTGGTGTCACCCACGGGGCTGTTCGGGGGCTGTTTCAGGATTTCACCCTCTAACGCCATGTTTTGCCTAAGTCTATAAATATGCAAATTATTGTCGTATTCTCAAACCGGGAGTTCCGCAGCTACGGGGTCAGTTCTTACGAGTTACATTGGTCCCGTGGGAGGTGTTCGTGCCACCCACGGGGCCGTTCGGAGGTTGTTTCAGGTTTCTACCCTCTAACACCATATTTTTAAGCATAAGTCTAGAAATTTGGAAATTATCATCGTATTCTCAAATCGGGAGACCCGCAGCTGCGCGGTCAGTTCCTATAAGTCACATTAGTCCCGTGGGAGGTATTGGTGCCACCCACGGGGCCGTTCGGGGGATGTTTTGAGTTTTCACCCTCTAACATCATATTTTTAAGTCTAAGTCTAGAAATATGCAAGTTATCATCGTATTCTCACTTCGAAAGTACCGCGGCTGCGCGATCAGTTCCTATGAGTTACATTTGTCCCGTGGGAGGTGTTGGTGCTACCCACGGGGTTGTTCGGGGGGTTATTTCGGGTTTTCATCCACTAACGCCATGTTTTTAAGCCATTCTCTAGAAATATATAAATTATCGTCGTATTCTCAAATCGGGAGTCCTGCGGCTGCGTGGTCAGTTCGTACGAGTTACATTGGACCCCTAGGTGTTGTTGGTGTCACTCACGGGGCCGTTCGGGGGCTATTTCCGGTTTTCACCTTCTAACGCCATGATTTTTCTATGTCTAGAAATATGTAAATTATCATCGTATTCTCAAACCGGGCGTTCCACGACTGTGCGGTCAGTTTCTACGTGTTATATTGGTCACGTGGGAGGTGTAGGTGCCACCCGCGGGGCCGTTCGGGGGCTGTTTCGAGTTTTCACCATCTAACGCTATGTTTTTAAGCCTAAGACTAGAAATATACAAATTATCGTCGTATTCTCAAACCGAGAGATCCACGGCTGGGTGATCAGTTCATACGAGTTAAATTGGTCCCGTGGGAGGTGTTGGTGCCACCCACGGAGCCGTTCGTGGCTTGTTTCGGGTTTTAACCCACTAACGCCAAGTTTTTAAGCCAAAGTCTATAAATATTCAAATTATCCTTGTACTCTGAAATCGGGAGTCCCGTGGTTGGCGTTCAGTTCCTATGAGTTACATTAATCCCGTGGGAGGTGTTGGTGTCACCCACGGGGCACTTTGGGGACTGTTTTGGGTTTTCACCCTCTAACGCCATGTTTTTAAGCCTAAGTCTAGAAATATACAAATTATCGTCATACTCTCAAACTGGGTGTCCCATGGCTGTGCGGTCAATTCCTACGAGTGACATTGGTCTCGCGGGAGGTGTTGGTGCCTCCCACGGGGCCGTTCAGGGGCAGCTTTGGGTTTTCATCCTCTAATGCCATGTTTTTAAGCCTAAGTGTAGAAATATACAAATTATCAACGTATTCTCAAATTGGGAGACCCACGGCTGCGCGGTCAGTTCCTACGAGTTTCATTGGTCCTGTGGGAGGTGTTGGTTCAAACCACAGAGCCGTTTGGGGGTTACTTCAGATTTTAACCCACTAACGCCATGTTTTTATGCCTAAGTCTAGAAATATGCAAATTTTTATCGTATTCTCAAATTGGGAGTCCCGTGGCTGCGGGGTCAGTTCCTACCAGTTACATTGGTACCGTGGGAGGTGTTGGTACCCCCCACGGGGCCGTTAGGTGGTTGTTTCGAGTTTTCACCCTCTAACGCCAAGTTTTGCCTAAGTATATAAATATGCAAATTATCGTCTAATTCTCAAACCGAGAGTCCCACGACTGCAGGGTCAGTTCCTACAAGTTATATTGGTCCCGTAGGAGGTGTTTGCACCTCCCACGGGGTCGTTCAGGGGTGGTTTTGGGTTTTTTTCCCACTAATGCTATATTTTTACGCATAAGTCTAGAAGTATGTAAATTATTTTCGTATTCTCAAACCGGGAGTCCCGCGGCTGCGGGGTCAGTTCCTACGAGTTACATTGGTCCCGTGGGAGGTGTTGGTGCCACCCACGGGGCCGTTCGGGGGTAGTTTTGGGTTTTCACCCTCTAACGCCATGTTTTAAACCCTAAGTCTAGAAATATGCAAATTATCGTCATATTCTCAAATCAGGAGACCCACGACTATGCAGTCAATTTCTAGGAGTTACATTTGTTCTGTGGGAGGTGTTGGTGCCAACCACGGGGCCGTTCAGGGGATGTTTCGAGTTTTCACCCACTAATGCAATGTTTTATGCCCAAGTCTAGAAATATGAAAATTACCGTCGTATTCTCAAACCGGAAGTCCTATGGCTGCGTGGTTAGTTCCTAGGAGTTACATTGGTCCCGTGGGAGGCGTTGGTGTCACCCACGGGGCTGTTCGGGGGCTATTTCGGGATTTCACCATCTAACGCCATGTTTTACCTATGTCTAAAAATATGCAAATTATCGCCGTATTCTCAAACCGGGAGTCCCGCCGTTGCGGGGTCAGTTCCTATGAGTTACATTGGTCCCGTGGGAGGTGTTGGTTCAACCCATGAGGCCGTTAGGGGCCTGTTTCGGGTTTCCACCCTCTAACACCATGTTTTTAAGCATAAGTCTAGAAATATGAAAATTATCGTCGTATTCTCAAACCGAGAGACCCGCAGCTACGCGATCAATTCCGACAAGTCACATTGGTCCCGTGGGAGGTATTGGTGCCACCCACGGGGCCGTTCGGGGGATGTTTCGGGTTTTCACCCTCTAATGCCATGTTTTTAAGACTAAGTCTAGAAATATGTAAATTATCATCTTATTCTCAAATCGGGAATCCCGCGGTTGCGCGGTCAGTTCCTACGAGTTACATTGGTCCCGTGGGAGGTGTTGGTGGGATGTTTCGGGTTTTCACCCACTAACACCATATTTTTAAGCTTAAGTCTAGAAATATGCAAATTACTGTAGTATTCCCAAACTGGGAGTCTTGTGGCTACGTGATCAGTTCCTACGAGTTACATTGCTCCCGTGGGAGGCGTTGGTGTCACACACAGGGCCGTTCGGGGGCTATTTCGAGATTTCAATCTCTAACGCTATGTTTTGCCTAAGTATATAAATATCCAAATTATTGTCGTATTCTCAAACCGGGAGTTCCGCAGGTACGGGGTCAGTTCCTACGAGTTAAATTGGTCCTGTGGGAGGTGATGGTGCCACCCAGGGGGCCGTTTAGAGGTTGTTTCGGGTTTCCAACCTCTAACGCAATGTTTTTAAGCATATGTCTAGAAATATGCAAATTATCATCGTATTCTCAAACCGGGAGACCCGCAGCTGCGCGGTCGTTCCTACAAGTCACATTGGTCCCGTGGGAGGTATTGGTGCCACAAACGTGGCCGTTCAGGGGATGTTTCGGATTTTCACTCTCTAACACCATTTTTTAAGTCTAAGTCTAGAAATATACAAATTATCGTCGTATTCTCACATCGGGAGCCCCGCGGCGGCGCGATCAGTTCCTACAAGTTACATTTGTCTCGTGGGAGGTGTTGGTGCTACCCACGGGTTCGTTCGGGGATTGTTTCGGATTTTCACCCACTAACGCCATGTTTTTAAGACTAAGTCTAGAAATATCCAAGTTATCGACGTATTCTCAAATCGGGAGTCCCACGGCTGCGTGGTCAGTTCCTACGAGTTACATTGGACCCGTGGGAGGCGTTGGTGTCACCCACGGGGCCGTTCGGAGGCTGTTTCGAGTTTTCACCCTTTAACGCCATGTTTTGTCTAAGTTTAAAAATATGCATTTTATCATCGTATTCTCAAATCGGGCATTCCACAGCTGCGCGATCAGTTTCTAAGAGTTACATTGGTTTCGTGGGAGGTGTAGGTGCCACCCACCGGGCCGTTCGGGGGTTGTTTCGGGTTTTCTCCATCTAACCCTATGTTTTTAATCCTAAGACTAGAAATATACAAATTATCATCGTATTCTCAAATCGAGATACCCACAGCTGGGTGGTCAGTTCCTACGAGTTAAATTGTTCCCGTGGGAGGTGTTGGTGCCACACACGGAGCCGTTCGTTGGTTGTTTCGGGTTTTCACCCACTAACGCCATGTTTTTAAGCCAAAGTCTATAAATATGTAAATTATCCTCGTACTCTCAAACTGGGAGTCCCGTGGTTGCGCGGTCAGTTCCTACGAGTTACATTAGTCCCGTGAGAGGTGTTGCTGTCACCTACGGGGCACTTCGGGGGCTGTTTCGGATTTTCACCCTCTAACGCCATGTTTTTAAGCCTAAGTCTAGAAATATATAAATTACCATCGTACTCTCAAACTGGGACTCCCATTCTGTGTGGTCAGCTCCTACGAGTGACATTAGTCTCGTGGGAGGTGTTGGTGGCTCCCACGGGGCCGTTCGGGGGCAGTTTTGGGTTTTCACCCTATAACGAAATGTTTTTAAGTCTAACTCAAGAAATATACAAATTATCGTCATATTCTCAAACTGGTAGAATCGCGACTGCGCATTCAGTTCCTACGAGTTTCATTGGTCCTGTGGGAGGTGTTGGTGCAAACCACAGAGCCGTTTGGGGGCTTTTCAAATTTTCACCCACTAACACCATGTTTTTAAGCCTAAGTCTAGAAATAAGTAAATTATCGTCGTATTCTCAAATCGAGAGACCCATGGCTACGCGGTCAGTTCCTACGAGTCACATTGGTCCCGTGGGAGGTGTTGGTGCCACCCACGGATCCTTTCGTGGGTTGTTTCGGGTTTTCACCCACTAATGCTATGTTTTTAACCCTAAGTCTAGAAATACGCAAATCATATTCGTATTCTCAAACCGGGAGTCCTACAGCTACGCGGTCAGTTCCTACGAGTTACATTGGTCCCATGGGAGGTGTTGGTGCCACCCACAGGGCCGTTCGGGGGCTGTTTCGAGTTTTCATCGACTAACGCCATGTTTTTAAGCTTGTGTTTAGAAGTAAGTAAATTACAGTCGTATTCTCAAACTGGGAGTCCCGCAGCTGCGTGATTAGTTCCTACGTGTTAGATTGGTCCCGTGGGAGGTGTTGGTGTCACCCACGAGGTCGTTCGAGGGTTGTGTCGGGTTTTCACCTCTAACACCATGTTTTGCCTAAGTCTAGAAATATGCAAATTATCCTCGTATTCTCAAGCCGAGAGTTACACAGAAGCGCGGTCAGTTCCTACGAGTCACATTGGTCCCGTAGGAGGTGTTGGTCCCACCCACGGGGCCGTTTGGGGGCTATTTCGGGTATTCACCCTCTAACGCAATGTTTTTAAGCCTTAGACTAGAAATATGCAAATTATCATCGTATTCTTAAATCGGGAGACCTACGGGTGCGTGGTCAGTTCCTACGAGTTTCATTGTTCCCGTGGGAGGTGTTGGTGCCACCCAGAGAGCCGTTCGTGGGTTGTTTTGGGTTTTCACCTACTAACGCCATGTTTTTTAGCCTAAGTCTACAAATAAGCAAATTATCGACCTACTCTAAAATCGGGAGTCCCGTGGTTGCGCGATCAGTTCCTACGGGTTACATTAGTCCCGTGGGAGGTGTTTGTGCCACCCACGGGGCACTTCGTGGCCTGTTTTTGGTTTTCACCCACTAACGCCATGTTTTTAAGACTAAGTCTACAAATATGTAAATTACTATCGTACTCTCAATCTCGAAGTCCAGCGGCTGTGGGGTCAGTTCCTACGAGTGACATTGGTCCCGTGGGAGGTGTTCTTGCCTCCCACGGGGCCGTTGAGGGGTTGTTTTGGGCTTTCACCCTCTGACGCCATGTTTTAAAGCATAAGTATAGAAATATGAAAATTATCGTCATATTCTCAAACTGGAAGACTCACAGTTGCACGATCAGTTCCTACGAGTCACATTGGTCCCATGAGACGTTTTGGTGCCACCAATGGGGCCGTTCGGGGGCTGTTTCGGGTTTTTACACCTAAACGCCACGTTTTTAAGCCTAAGTCTAGAAATATGAGAATTATCATTGTATTCTCAAACCGGGAGTCCCGTTGCTGCGCGGTCAGTTTCTACGAGTTACATTGGTCCGGTGGGAGGTGTTGGTGCCACCCACGAGGCCGTTCGGGGGTTGTTTTGTATTTTCACCCTCTAACGCCATGTTTTTAAGCCTAAGTCTAGAAATAAGCAAATTATCGTCGTATTCTCAAAATGGGAGACAACGACTACGTGTCCAGTTGCTACGAGTTATATTAGTCATGTGGGAGGTGTTGGTTCCACACACGGGGCCGTTCGGGGGATGTTTCGGGTTTTCACCTACTAACACAATTTTTTAAGCCTAAGTCAAGAAACATGCAAATTATCTACGTATTCTCAAATCTGGAGTCCTGCAGCTGAGCGGTCAGTTCCTACGAGTTACATTGGTCCTATGGGAGGTGTTGGTGTCACCCACGAGCCGTTCAGGGGCTGTTTCGTGTTTTCACCCACTAATGCCATGTTTTTAAGCCTAAGTCTAGAAGTATGCAAATTGCCGTCGTATTTTCAAACCCAGAGTCCCCGCGGCTGCGTGGTCAGTTCCTACGAGTTACATTGGTCCGTGGGAGGCATTGGTGTCACCCACGGGGCCGTTCGAGGGCTATTTCGGCTTTTAACCCTCTAACGCCATATTTTGCCTAAGTCTAGAAAGATGAAAATTATCGTCGTATTCTCAAATTGATAGTTCCACGACTGTGCGGTCAGTTCCTACGAGTAACATTGGTACTGTGGGAGGTGTTAGTGCCATCCACGGGGCCGTTCGGGGGCTGTTTCAGGTTTTGACCCTCTAACACAATGTTTTGCCTAACTCTAGAAATATGGAAATTATCGTCGTGTTCTCAAACCGGGAGTCCCACAATTGCGAGGTCAGTTCCTACAAGTTACATTGGTCCCGTTGGAGGTGTTGGTGCCTCCCATGGAGCTGTTCAGGGCTGTTTTGGGCTTTCACCCGCTAACGCCATGTTTTTAAGCCTAAGTCTAGAAATATGCAAATTATTGTCGTATTCTCAAACTGGAAGACCCGCAACTGCGCGATTAGTCCCTACAAGTCACATTGGTTCCATGGGAGGTGTTGGTGCCACCCATGGAGCTGTTCGTGGGCTGTTTCGGGTTTTCTCCCACTAACGCCATGATTTTTGCTTAAGTCTACAAATTTGAAAATTATCCTCGTACTCTCAAACTGGGAGTCCCGTGGCTGCGCGGTCAGTTCTAACGAGTTACATTGGTCCCGTGGGAGGTGTTGGTGCCTCCCACGGGGCCATTTGGTGGCAATTTTTGGTTTCACCCTCTAACGCCTTGTTTTTAAGCCTCAGTCTAGAAATATGCAAATTATCATCGTATTCTCAATCCAGGAGACCCATGGCTGCGTAGTTAATTCCTACGGGTTACATTGGTTCTCTGAGAGGTGTTGGTGCCAACCACGGGGTCGTTCGGAGGTTGTTTAAGATTTTTACCCACTAATGCCATGTTTCTAAGCCTAAGTCTAAAAATATGCAAATTACCGCCGTATTCTCAAACCGGGAGTTCCGCGGATATGGGGTCAGTTCCTTCGAGTTACATTGGTACCGTGGGAGGTTTTGGTGCCACCCATGGGGTCGTTCGGGGGCTGTTTCGGGTTTTCACCCTCTAACGCCATGTTTTGCCTAAGTCTAGAAAAATGCAAATTATCGTCGTATTCTCAAACCGGGAGTCCCGCGGCTGCGGGGTCAGTTCCTACAAGTTACATTGGTCCCGTGGGAGGTGTTCTTGCCTCCTACAGGGTCGGTGAGGGGTTTCTTTGGGCTTTCACTCTCTAACGCCATATTTTTAAGCCTAAGTGTAGAAATATACAAATTATCGTTGTATTCTCAAATCGTAAAACCCGCAGGTGTACTGCCAGTTCCTACAAGTGACATTGGTCCCGTGGGACGTCTTGGTGCCACCCACGGGGCTGTTAGGGGTTGTTTCGTATTTTCCCCCACTGACGCCAAGTTTCTAATCCTCAGTCTATAAATATACAAATTACCGTCGTATTCTCAAACCGAGAGTCCCGTAGCCGCGGGGTCAGTTCCTACTAGTTACATTGGTCCCGGGGGAGGTATTGGTCCCACCCATGGGGCAGTTCGGGGGATGTTTCGGGTTTTCACCCTATAACACCATAATTTTAAGCCTAAGTCTAGGAATATGTAAATTAACTTCGTATTCTCAAACCAGGAGTCCTGCGGCTGCGTGGCCTGTTCCTACGAGTTTCATTGGTCCCACGGGAGGTGTTGGTGCCACCCACGGGGCCGTTCGGGGACTATTTCGTGTTTTCACCGACTAACGCCATGTTTTAAGCCTAAGTCTATAAGTATGCAAATTGTCATCGTATTCTCAAACTGGGAGTCCCATGGCTGTGTGGTCAGTTCCTACGAGTTACATTGTTCCCGTGGGAGGCATTGGTGTCACCCACGGAGCCGTTCGAGGGCTGTTTTGGGTTTTCACCATCTGACACCATATTTTGCCTAAGTCTCAAAATACGCAAATTTTCATCGTATTCTCAAACCGGGAGTTCCGCGGTTGCGTGGTCAGTTCCTACGAGTTACATTGGCCATATGGGAGGTGTTGGTGCCACCCGCAGGCCGTTCGGGGGCTATTTCGAGTTTTCACCCTCTAACGCCTTGTTTTGCCTAACTCTAGAAATATGCAAATTATCTTCATATTCTCAAACCGGGAGTCCTGCGGCTGTGGGGTCAGTGCCTACAAGTTACATTGTTCCCGTGGGAGGTGTTGGTGCCTCCAACGGAGCCGTTCAGGGGATGTTTTGGGCTTTCACCCTCTAACGTCATGTTTTTAAGCCAAAGTCCAGAAATATGAAAATTATCGTCGTATTCTCAATCTGGGAGACCCACGACTGTGGAGTCAGTTTCTATGAGTTACATTTGTTCTGTGGGAGGTGTTGGTGCCAACCACGGGGCCGTTCGGGGGCTGTTTCGAATTTTCAGCCACTAACGTAATGTTTTTAAGCCTAAATATAGAAATATGCAAATTACCGTCGTATTCTCAAATCGGGAGTCCCGCGGCTACGGGGTCAGTTCCTACGACTTACATTGGTACCGTGGGAGGTGCTGGTGCACCCACGGGGTGATTCGGGGGCTGTTTCGGGGTTTCACCCTCTAACGCCATGTTTTGCCTAAGTCTAGAAATATGCAAATTATCATTGTATTCTCAAACAGGGAGTCCCTCGGCTGCGTGGTCAGTTCCTACAAGTTACATTGGTCCCGTGGGAGGTGTTCATGCCTCCTACGGGGCCGTTTAGGGGTTGTTTTGGCTTTCCCCCTCTAACGCCATATTTTTAAGCCTAAGTCTAGAAATATACAAATTATCGTCGTATTCTAGAATCGGAAGACCCACGGCTTCACGATGAGTTCCTACAAGTCACATTGGTCCCGTGGGACGTGTTGGTGCCACCTATGGGGCCGTCCGGGGGCTGTTTCGGATTTTCACCCACTAACGCTATGTTTTTAAGCCTAAGTCTAGAAATATGCAATTTACCGTCGTATTCTCAAATCGGGAGTCCCGTGGCTGCGACGTCAATTCCTACGAGTTACATTGGTACCATCAGAAGTGTTGGTGCCACCCATGGTGCCGTTCGGGAGCTGTTTCGGGTTTTCACCCTCTAACGCCATGTTTTGCCTAAGTCTAGAAATATGCAAATTATCATCGTATTCTCAAATCGGGAGTCCCGCGGCTGTGGGGTCAGTTCCTATGAATTACATTGGTCCCATGGGAGGCATTGGTGTCACCCACGGGGACGTTGGAGGGCTATTTCGGGATTTCAGCCTCTAACGCCATATTTTGCCTAAGTCTAGAAGTATGCAAATTATTATCGTATTCTCAATTCGGGAGTTCCACGGTGGCGGGATCAGTTTCTAGGAGTTACATTGGTCCCGTGGGAGGCGTTGGTGTCACCCATGAGGCCGCTCGGGGGTTGTTTCGAGTTTTCACCCTCTAACGCCATGTTTTGCCTAAGTCTAGAAATATGTAAATTATCATCGTATTCTCAAACGAGGAGTTTTGCGGCCCCGCGGTTAATTCCTATGAGTTACAATTGTCTCGTGGGAGGTGTTGGTGCCACCCACGGGGCCGTTTGGGGGCTATTTCGGGTTTTCACCCTCTAACGCTGTGTTTTTATGCCTATGACTAGAAATATGCAAATTACCATCGTATTCTCAAACCGAGAGACCCGCAGGTGCGTGGTCAGTTCCTACGAGTTACATTGGTCCCGTGGGAGGTGTTGATGCAACCCACGGAGCCGTTCGTGGGTTGTTTCGAGTTTTCACCCACTAGCGCCATGTTTTCATCCCAAGTCTACAAATATGTAAATTATCCTCGTACTCTAAAATCAGGAGTCCCGTGGCTGCGCGGTCTGTTCCTACGAGTTACATTAGTCTCGTGGGAGGTGTCGGTGCCACCCACGAGGCCCTTCAGGGGCTGTTTCGAGTTTTCACCCTCTAACGCTATGTTTTCAAGCCTAAGTCTATAATTATGCAAATTACCATCGTACTCTCAATTTGGGAGTCCCGTGGCTATGCAATCAGTTCCTACGAGTGACATGGGTCCCGTGGGAGGTGTTGGTGCCTCCCACGAGGCCGTTGGGGGGCAGTTTTGGGTTTTCAACCTCTAACGCCATGTTTTTAACCTTAAGTCTACAAATATGCAAATTATCACCGTATTCTCAAACCGGGAGACCCGTGGCTGCGCGGTCAGTTCCTACGAGTTACATTGGTCCTGTATGAGGGGTTAGTGCCAACCACGGGGCCGTTCGGCGACTGTTTTGGATTTTCATGCACTAACGCCATGTTTTTAAGCCTAAGTCTAGAAATATACAACTTACTGTCGTATTCACAAACAGAGAGTCCCACGACTGCGGGGTAAGTTCCTACGAGTCACATTGTTCCCGTGGGACATGTTCGTGCCACCCACGGGGTCGTTCGAGGGCTGTTTCGGGTTTTTACACTCTAACGCCACTTTTTTAAGCATAAGTTTAGAAATATGAGAATTATCATTGTATTCTCAAACCGAGAGTCTCATGGCTGCACGATCAGTTCCTATGTGTTACATTGGTTCCATGGGAGGTGTTGGTGCCACCCACCAGGCCATTCGGGGGTTCTATTGAGTTTTCACCCTCAAACGCCATGTTTTTAAGCCTAAGTCTAGAACTATGCAAATTAGCGACGTATTCTCAAACTGGGAGACCCGTAGCTACGCGGTCAGTTCCTATGAGTTATATTAGTCCCGTTGGAGGGGTTGGTGCCACCCACGGGGACGTTCGGGGGATGTTTCGGGTTTTCACCTACTAACGCAATTTTTTAACCCCAAGTCTAGAAATATGCAACTTATCTTCGTATTCTCAAACTGGGAGTCCTGCGACTGCGCGATCAGTTCCTACGAGTTACATTGGTCCTATGGGAGGTGTTGGTGCCATCCACGAGGCCGTTAGGGGGATGTTTCGAGTTTTCACCCTCTAACGCCATGTTTTCAAGCCTAAGTCTAGAAATAAGCAAATTATCATCGTATTCTCAAACCAAGAGTTCTCGCGATTGCATGGTCAATTCCTACGAGTTACATTGGTCCCGTGGGAGGCGTTGGTGTCACCCACGGGGCCGTTAGAGGGTTGTTTCGGGTTTTCACCATTAAACGCCATATTTTGCCTAAGTCTAGAAATATGCAAATTATCGTCGTATTCTCAAATCGGGAGTTCCGCGGCTGCGCGGTCAGTTCCTATGAGTTACATTGGTCCCGTAGGAGGTGTTAGTGCCACCCACGGGGGCCGTTCGGGGATGTTTCGGATTTTCACCCTCTAACGTCATGTTTTGCCAAAGTCTAGAAATATGCAAATTATCATCGTATTCTCAAACCGGGAGTCCCGCGGCTGCGGGGTCAGTTCCTACAAGTTACATTGGTCCCGTGGGAGGTGTTCCTGCCTCCTACAGGGCCGTTAAGGGGTTGCTTTGGGCTTTCACCCTCTAACGCCATATTTTTAAACCTAAGTCTAGAAATATGCAAATTATCGTCGTATTCTCAAATCGTAAAACCCGCAACTGGACGATCAGTTCCTACAAGTCACATTGGTCCCGTGGGACGTGTTGGTGCCACCCACTGGGCCGTTCGGGGGTTGTTTCGGATTTTCCCCCACTGACGCCATGTTTTTAAGCCTAAGTCTAGAAATATGCAAATTACCGTAGTATTCTCAAACCGGAAGTCCCGCAGCTGCGGGGTCAGTTCCTACGTGTTACATTGGTCCCCGGGAAGGTATTGGTCCCACCCATGGGGCCGTTTGGGGGATGTTTCGAGTTTTCACCCTCTAACGCCATATTTTTAAGCCTAAGTCTAGAAATATGTAAATTATCTTCGTATTCTCTAACCAGGAGTCCTACGGCTGCACGGTCAGTTCCTACGAGTTACATTGGTCCCATGGGAGGTGTTGGTGCCACCCACGAGGCGATTCGGGGGCTGTTTTGTGTTTTCACCCACTAACGCCATGTTTTAAGATTAAGTCTAGAGGTATGCAAATTATCGTCGTATTCTCAAACTGGGAGTCCCACGGCTACGTGGTCAGTTCCTACGAGTTACATTTGTCCCGTGGGAGGCGTGGGTGTCACCCACGGGGCCGTTCGAGGGTTGTTTCGTATTTTCACCCTCTGACGTCATATTTTGCCTTAGTCTAGAAATATACAAATTTTCGTCGTATTCGAAAATCGGGAGTTCTGCGGCTGCGTGGCCAGTTCCTACGAGTCACATTTGTCCCGTGGGAGGTGTTGATGCCACCCACGGAGCCGTTTGTGGGCTGTTTCGAGTTTTCACACACTAGCGCCTTGTTTTAAGCCCAAGTCTACAAATATGCAAATTATCCTCGTACTCTCAAATCGTGAGTCCCGTGGCTTCGCGATCAGTTGCTCCGAGTTACATTTAGTCTCGTGGGAGGTGTCGGTGCCACCCACAGGGCCCTTCAGGGGCTATTTCGGATTTTCACCCTCTAACGCCATGATTTCAAGCCTAATTCTATAATTATGCAAATTACCATCGTACTCTCAATTTGGGAGTCCCGTGGCTACGCGATCAGTTCCTACGAGTGACATTGGTCCCGTGGGTGGTGCTGGTGCCTCCCACGGGGCTGTTCGGGGGCAGTTTTGATTTTCACCCTCTAACGCCATGTTTTTAACCCTAAGTCTAGAAGTATAAAAATTATCATCTTATTCTCAAATCGGGAGACTTGTGGCTTCGCGCTCAGTTACTACGAGTTCCATTGGTTTTGTGGGAGGTGTTGGTGCAAACCACAGGGCCGTTCGACGGCTGTTTTGGATTTTCACGCATTAACGTCATTTTTTAAGGCTAAGTCGAGAAAGATGCAAATTACCATCGTATTCACAAACCGGGAGTCCCACGGCTGCGGGGTCAGTTCCTACGATTTACATTGGTACTGTGGGAGGTGTTGGTGCTACTCACGGGGCCGTTCGGGGTCTGTTTTGGGTTTTCACCCTCTAACGCCATGTTTTGCCTAAGTGTAGAAATATGAAAATTATCATCGTATTCTCAAACCGGGAGTCCTGCGGCTACGGGGTCAGTTCCTACAAGTTACATTTGTCCCGTGGGAGGTGTCTGTGCCTCCGAAGAGGCCGTTCCGGGGTTGTTTTGGGATTTCACCCACTAACGCCATGTTTTTAGGCCTAAGACTAGAATTACACAAATTATCATTGTGTTCTCAAATCGGGAGACCCTCGGCTGCCTGGTCAGTTCCTACGAGTTTCATTGGCCGCGTGGGAGGTGTTGGTGCCACCCACGGGGACCTTCGGGGGCTGTTTCGGGTTTTACCCTCTAATGCCATGTTTTTAGGCCTAAGTCTAGAAATATGCAAATTATCATCGTATTATCAAACTGAGAGACCCGTGGCTGCGCGTTCAGTTCCTACGAGTCACATTGGTCTCGTAGGAGGTGTTGGTGCCACCCACGGAGCCTTTCGTGGGTTGTTTTGGGTATTCACCCACTAACACTATGTTTTTAAGCCTAAGTCTATAAATATGCAAATTATATTCGTATTCTCAAACCGAGAGTCTTGCGACTACGGGGTCTGTTACTACGAGTTACATTGGTACCGTAGGAGGTGTTGGTGTCACCCACGAGGCTGTTCAGGGGATGTTTCGGGTTTTCACCCTCTAACGCCATGTTTTGCCTAAGTCTAGAAATGTGCAAATTATGGTCCTATTCTCAAGCCGGGAGTCCCACGGCTGCGGGGTCAGTTCCTAAAAGTTACATTAGTCCCGTGGGAGGTGTTGGTGCCTCCCACGGGGCCGTTCAGGGGATGTTTTGGAATTTCACCCTCCAACGCCATGTTT
Organism: Sambucus nigra; assembly: GCA_949130495.1. NCBI lineage: Eukaryota > Viridiplantae > Streptophyta > Magnoliopsida > Dipsacales > Adoxaceae > Sambucus > Sambucus nigra. The sequence continues at coordinate 116,718,869 of OX422222.1, read as the reverse complement.
TTAAGACTAAGTATAGAAATATCCAAATTATCATTGTATTCTCAAACTGGGAGACCCGCAGCTGCGCAGTCAGTTCCTATAAGTGACATAGGTCCCGTGGGAGGTGTTTGTACCACCCACGGGGCCTTTCGGGGGTTGTTTCGGGTTTTCACCCTCTAACATCACGTTTTTAAGCATAATTCTAATAATATGCAAATTATCGTCATATTCTCAAATCGAGAGTCCCGTGGTTGCGTGGTCAGTTCCTACGAGTTACATTAGTCCCGTGGGAGGTGTTCGTGCCACCCAGGAGGCCATTTAGTGGCTGTTTTGGGTTTTCACCCTCTAACGCCATGTTTTTAAACCTAAGTTTGGAAATAAGAAAATTATAATCGTATTCTCAAACAGAGTGACCCGTGGCTGCACGGTCAATTCCTACGAGTCACATTGGTCCCGTGGGAGGTGTTGGTGCCACCCACGGAGCCTTTCGTGGGTTGTTTCGGGTTTTCACCCACTAACGCCATGTTTTTAAGCCTAAGTATAGAAATAAGCAAATTATATTCATATTCTCAAACCGGGAGTCCTACGGCTGCACGGTCAGTTCCAACGAGTTACATTGGTCCCGTGGGAGGTGTTGGTGCCACGTACGGGGCCGTTCTAGGACTATTTCGGGTTTTTCACCCACTAACGCCATGTTTTTATGTCTAAGTCTAAAAATTTATAAATTACCGTCGTATTCTTAAACCGGGAGTCCTACGGCTGCGTGGTTAGTTCCTACGTGTTACATTGGTCCCGTGGGAGGTGTTGGTGTCACCCATGAGGCCGTTCGGGAGGGTGTTTCGAGTTTTCACCCTCTAACACCATGTTTTAAGTATAAGTCTAGATATATGTAAATTATCGTTGTATTCTCAAACTAGGAGTCTCGCGATTGCGGGGTTAGTTCCTACGAGTTACATTGGTCCCGTGGGAGGTGTTGGTGCCACCCACGAGGCCGTTTGGGGGATGTTTCGGGTTTTCAACCTCAAACGCCTTGTTTTTAAACATAAGTGTAGAAATATGCATATTATCATCATATTCTCAAACCGAGAGACCCGCAGCTAAGCGGTCAGTTCCTACAAGTCACATTGGTCCCGTGGGAGGTATTGGTGCCAGCTACGGGGCCGTTCGGGGGATGTTTCGAGTTTTCACCCTCTAATGCCATGTTTTTAAGCCTAAGTCTAGAAATATGCAAATTATCATCTTATTCTCAAATCGGGAGTCCCGCGGCTGCGCAATCAGTTGCTACGAGTTACATTGGTCCCGTTGGAGGTGTTGGTGGACTGTTTCGGGTTTTCACCCACTAACACCAAGTTTTTCAGCGTAAGTCTAAAAATATGCAAATTACCATCATATTCCCAAACCGAGAGTCCCGCGGCTACGTGATTAGTTCCTATGAGTTACATTGGTCTAGTAGGAGGCGTGGGTGTCACCCAGGGGCCCGTTCGGGGGCTGTTTCGGGATTTCACTCTCTAACGCCATGTTTTGCCTAAGTCTATAAATATGTAAATTATTGTCTTATTCTCAAACCGGGAGTTCCGCAGCTACGGGGTCAGTTTCTACGAGTTACATTGGTCCCGTGGGAGGTGTTGGTGCCACCCATGGGGCCATTCGGAGGTTATTTCGGGTTTCCACCATCTAACACCATGTTTTTAAGCATAAGTCTAGAAAATGCAAATTATTATCGTATTCTCAAATCGGGAGACCTGCAGCTGCGCGGTCAGTTCCTACGAGTTACATTTGTTCTGTGGGAGGTGTTGGTGCTACCCACGGGGTCGTTCGGGGGTTATTTCGAGTTTTCACCCACTAACGCCACGTTTTTAAGCCAGTGTCTAGAAATATCCAAATTGTCATCGTATTCTCAAACTGAGAGTCTCGCGACTGCGTGGTCAGTTCCTACGAGTTACATTGGACCCGTGGGAGGTGCTGGTGTCACCGATGGGGCCGTTCGGGGGCTGTTTCTGGTTTTCACCCTCTAACGCCATGTTTTGTTTAAGTCTAGGATTATGTAAATTATCGTCGTATTCTCTAACGCCATGGTTTTCACCCTCTAACGTGCAGTTAGTTTTTACGTGTTACATTGGTCACGTGGTCAGGTGCCACCCACAGGGCCGTTCGGGGGCTGTTTTGAGTTTTCACCATCTAACGCTATGTTTTTAAGCCTAAGACTAAATATATAAAAAATATCATCGTATTCTCAAACCGAGAGACCCACAGCTGGGTGGTCAGTTCCTACGAGTTAAATTGGTCCCGTGGGAGGTGTTGGTGCCACCCATGGAGCCGTTCGTGGGTTGTTTCGGGATTTCACCCACTAACGCCATGTTTTTAATCCAAAGTCTAGAAATGTACAAATTACAATCGTACTCTCAAACTGGGAGTCCCATGGCTGTGCAGTCAGTTCCTACGTGTGACATTGGTCCCGTGGGCGGTGTTGGTGCCTCCCACGGGGTTGTTCAGGGGCAGCTTTGGGTTTTCACCCTCTAACGCCATGTTTTTACGCCTAAGTGTAGAAACATACAAATTATCATCGTATTCTCAAACTGGGAGACCCACGGCTGCGGGGTCAGTTCCTACGAATTTCATTGGTCCCGTGGGAGGTGTTGGTGCAAACCACGGAGCCGTTTGGGGGATGTTTCGGATTTTCAACCACTAACGCCATATTTTTAAGCCTAAGTCTAGAATTATGCAAATTTCTATCGTATTAAATACCGGGTAGCTACTCCTTTATTAAATTAATACAAATTGCCAAGTTGGTCCAGTTAATAGCATCATTGTCGAAAACATTTTAATGATTACTAACCACCTAGTATTTAAAAAGTAAGTTGCCAAATTTTAAGTTAAGTCTGATTAACATGCAATAAAAGAATAATGGAAGAACAACATAATCCATTTACCAAAACGAAGTAATGAAATAACCAACAAATGGTAGTAAGTCAGGAGGAAAACTCCTCACAACAATCCCACAACTGAAAATAATATGACAAGTCTGAATCCTGAAATTAATTACATGCCAGAAGTCTGAATAACTGAAATAAATGAAATGTCTCTAAAAGAAATGGGCGACATGCACTACAACTGATAAATGCTGAATATAGAGTCAAGATAGAAGAAGCGTCTACAAGCAAAGTCATGTAACTTCCACAAACAGCTACAGCTCATCACCTGAATGAGGATCCTAGGCATGGTGTCCTTGTGGCTGGGAACCTAAAATGGGTTTTACAAAAAGATAGATTTGAAAGCAAACGGGTCAGATCCTGAAAGTGGAGAGTATTTTAGAAACAACAAGTGCTTTAATAACATTTAAAACAATGAATGCAAAATACATGTTAGGACGTGCTCTCACGTGAAATACTCACCTCTCGTCTAACTGTGCACTCCTAACGTTCCTGTACAAATTCATGTGTTTTCTCATAACTATCTAATTCAAAAGAGTTTCTAACACTTCTACTCGGTTCACGATTTAATTCCAACCTTAACAATTAAATAGAGAGTTCTACTTTAATTCTCGGATTCCCAATTATTAACAAAACCCTTTATTGATATCTGTCCCCTTTTTATCTTTTCATAACGTTACAATAACTATACTCACAATTCCACATAACACATTTCCTTTTCATTTTACCGTATATTATTCACATCATAAATATACAATACAAGCATCCGAGACTAAGCTGCGGTGGACAAATACTCTGCTATCCATCCGGGTACATCACGTACATAAGGATCACGCATTCCGAATCTCTCAGGAGTCGTTCTCAGATAACAACAATCACAAAAAATGGAGGCGAACACAGTCACATCACATGGGTCACGCACATACCTACGCTCCCACGATCAGCATTATTATTAACTTCCCAATAAGTCCTTCTCTGACCTATGTTCTCGAGGTACCAATCTAAATCCGGGCAACAGAAAGATTAGATGGCCCTAAGCGAACGTAAACCTCCCGTGATAGCAAGTATGGTAGGTATGTCCTACACATAAAATCATGTACATATACTAAGCATACACATATCTTAGATGTCTCAATATAATAAAGGTATATTCTACATCCTTATACCATTATTCCAATTTTATATATTTTAAGTCTCCCGATAATATAGAGTTTAAACTGTCGACACGTCACACGTCATAGTTTCTTATACTTAAAACCTATCTTAAATAGATTATTAAGTTCCTATTATTCCCACATATAATATCATCATTCCTAAGGTCCTTACTTCTGCCCCGAACCTCATTTCATCAATTATTCAAATTTACACTTTTAACCCAAATATTATCTCACCTATCGAATTCCATTAGATTTAGAATAATTCCTCAAATTGAATTCTAATTAAGGTCCAAATTTCATAGCCATGCCTACTGGTATTCCTTAAGTTTAAGGGTATTCATAAGGTCTCCAATAATATTTTCCAAGGGTTAACATCATTAAAATTTAAGTAGGGAAAACTTTACTCATTCTGGGAAGGTCGATCGATCGACCTTTACCTTCGATCGATCGATGGTGGTCGATCGATCGAACGCACCAGGTATGGCTACGGACTGCTTCGTTTTGCAGTTTTCAAATCATCACAAAACATCCTTTTAATGCATGAAACTCTAATATAATGTTATAATATCATCATACAACCATCCTACAACATTGTTAACGTTCTAAAACCAATAATTCATCAACCAAGGACTTTGTTTGGATCAAAACTTCATCAAGAACCCTAGTTTCCTATTTCTTTCAAGAACATTAATAAATCTCTTCTTAAATCCATTTTTTAGATCATCAAGGGTCATAATTCTGAATTCATAATTCGTCCAGAATGTTTCTACATGCAGTCCCTAACATAGTTCATAGTTTTAACCTTCCAATTCATGGGTCTATATCAATCTTCCAAGATAAATTCGATAATTTTCCTAAACATGGAAAAGCATAACATTAAATCAATTGTAATTAAATCACTTGCCTATAGTCTTTCTCTGAATTTGAGGTTGAATATTGAAGGTTGAATTGTCCTCCCTCTCTCTCTGCAGAATTCTTCTCTTTCTCTCTCTCTCTACAAGTTCTTCTCAAGATGATAAGGGGTTGGTTTTTGCCAAGTTTACGGTTTCTAAACTTCTCCCGTAGCCCACTACCTAGATTGGGGTTGGAAATGGCTTAGTGGGTTAAGACTAAGTCAGATTTTTAACTCTAATTTTCGTGGGTTTTAATTACCCAATTTCCAAAATTACCAAACTACCCTTTCCGTTGCCGGTATGGCCTAAAAATGCCCCGGGACCCAAACTAAACCCCCGGCTAGTGTTTTCTGACTATTTCGACCCTTCCGGATGCGTTGGCGCACTCAAAATGACCATACGGTTAATATAAATAAAATTCACTTTTTAATTCAAATAATTATATTCCTGACGCGACTGTCACGCGTGTCCCAACAAAATTTCCCAAATTGCCGTATTTCAATCTCACGACAATTTCAATAGTTCCAATATTCATATATTGCAATATATACACATAATAATCAAATACTAACTCACATCTCGTTAATATTTTATCCGGATTAATTCTCAATTAATTCACATTTAATTTAATAAATCCCAAAAATAAATATCACGAAAATACGGGGTATTACATACTTCCCCCGTAATAACTGAATTTCGCCCCGAAATTCGGAACTAGAAAGTACCTGGTAAGAAAAACTCCGGATAACGTTCGCGCATCTCATCTTCGCGCTCCCATGTGGACTCCTCGACATTATGATGTCGCTACTGAACACGCACTAACGGGACTATCTTTGACCGCAGTTTCCTCTCACTTCGGTCCAAAATAGCAATCGGCCCCTCCTCGTAGGAGCTATCAGGCTGGAGATCGATGTCCTCCAAAGCAATATGAGAATGAGACAAATCGTCTCTAAGATATTTCCTTAGCGAGGAAATATGAAATACATCGTGAATCCAATGCAAATGCTCCGGTAACCCAAGTCTATACGCAACCGGACCAATCCGCTCAATAATAGGAAATGGTTCTACATATCTCGGTGCCAACTTCCCTTTCTTCCCAAAACGCATAATCTGCTTCATAGGAGATACTCTGAGCAAAACCTGGTCCCCCACTTGGAACTCCCTAAAGAACCTCTTCGCATCAGCATAGCTCTTCTGCCGATCCTGAGCTACTCGAATGCGACTCCGTATCAATTCTATCCTCGCCGAAGTATCCTGAATCACTTCCGGCCCAAGTAGTTTGTTTTCCCCCACCTCCAACCAACATGCTGGGGAACGACAAGGTCTACCGTACAATGCCTCAAATGGAGCCATGCCAATAGTGAACTGGTAGGAGTTGTTGTAAGCAAACTCCACCAGTGGAAGATACTGCTCCCATCCACCTCCGAAATCAATGATGCACATACGCAACATGTCCTCCAACATCTGGTTTGTACGCTCGGTCTGCCCATCGGTCTGCGGGTGAGACGCCGTACTCAACCGCAATTCCGTGCCCATGGCCTCCTGAAAACTTTCCCAAAACCATGAAACAGATATCTTGTCTCGGTCAGACACGATATTTAGTGGCACACCATGAAGTCTCACTATCTCTACAATAAAGAGCTGGGCATACTGTCCCGTAGTGTAGTCTGTCCTTACGGGTAGAAAATGAGCGACTTTGGTCAACCTGTCCATAATTACCCAAATGGAGTCGTGACCTCTCTGTGACGTCGGCAACCCCGTGATAAAGTCCATGGAGATGCTCTCCCACATCCACATCGGGACCTCCAACGGCTATAGAAGTCCTGCCGGTCTCTGATGATCCACTTTTACTAGCTGACAAGTGGCGCATTTTGAAACAAGCACGGCAATTTCTCTCTTCATCCCGCTCCACCAATAATGTCGTCTCATGTCTTGGTACATTTTGTCCCCACCGGGATGTACAACGAACCGTGAGCCGTGCGACTTTACCATCACCTCGTGCCTCAATTCCTCCCCTTTCGGAACTACCAATCTCCCATTAAAGCGTAATCCCCCGTCTGAGCTAACGGTATAGGATTCGGCTCCCTCTGCCAATAATCGAACTATCTGCTCCTGACAGAACGAGTCATTTCCCTGTGCCCTTACTACCTTCATGACAATCTGCGGTGTAACGGTCATCACAGACATGAACGATCGGGCCACTGCATCCTGGTGTCCCAACTCCTTCCATTTGTCTTTCCATACCCCTGCCACCTCATCTACTGGCCTACGGCTTAACGCGTCTGCTACCACGTTGGCCTTCCCCGGGTGATACTGGATATCAAATTGGTAGTCCTTCACAAACTCAAGCCACCTTCGCTGCCGCATATTCAACTCCTTCTGCGTGAATAGGTACTGTAGGGACTTGTGGTCTGTGAATAATCGAAACTTTTCCCCCAAAAGATAATGTCTCCAAATCCGAAGGGCAAATACCACTGCCGCTAACTCCAAGTCATGGGTGGGGTAATTCTTCTCGTGAGGCTTAAGCTTAGGGGAAGCATAAGCTATGGCCTAACTCTCCTGCAGCAATACACATCCAAGTCCTTGTAAGGACGCATCGGTGTAAACTACATACTCAACTCCCGGTCTCGACAATGCTAACACAGGTGATGAGGTTAACTTGTCCTTCAACTCATCGAATGCCAACTGACAGGCATCGCTCCAGATGAACGGCACACCTTTTCGAGTCAGATGTGTCAAAGGACCCGCTATCTTCGAAAATCCCCGAATGAACCTCCTATAGTATCCTGCTAGACCCAAGGAACTATGGATCTTTGTCGGTGTCATGGGCTATCCCCACTCCCTCACCGTGGATACCTTCCCCGGATCAACAGATATCCCCCGGTCGGAAATAATGTGTCCCAAAAACTGGACCTCCTTCAGCCAAAACCCGCACTTCTCATACTTTGCATACAACTCGTTCTGACGTAGCGTCTGCTAAACCTGCCTCAAATGCTTGGCATGCTCCTCCTCTGTCTGGGAGTAAACCAAAATATCATCAATGAAGACAATGACGAACTGATCTAGGAACTCTCTGAACACGCTATTCATCAAGTCCATAAACACGGCTGGAGCATTGGTCAAACCAAAAGGCATAACCCAAAACTCGTAGCACCCATATCTCGTTAAGAAAGCAGTCTTCGAGACGTCCTCCTCCCTTATACGCAACTGATGGTATCCCGATCTCAAATAAATCTTTGAGAAGAAAGAAGTTCCTCTCAACTGGTCGAATAGGTCATCGATTCGAGGCAACGGATACTTATTCCGTATCGTGACCTTGTTCAACTCCCGGTAGTCCACACACAATCTCAGTGAACCATCTCTCTTCTTCACGAACAACACAGGGGCACCCCACATCGAAGTACTCCTCCGTATAAACCCCTGACCCAACAACTGTTCAATCTGATCTCGTAGCTCTCGCATCTCTGCCGGAGCCATACGGTACGATGTGCGTGCTATAGGTCGAGTGCCCGGCATCAAATCAATCACAAAATCTATCTCCCTACTCGGAGGTAGTCCAGGTATATCCTGAAATACATTGGCAAACTCTCGAACAATCAGAATCGAATCAAGTGGTATCACCACTTCCTTAGAGGTCTCCTCCTCTATATAGTACAGGTGAGTGGACAATCCTCCCTCAGGACGAGGCATCGCCACTAAAAACATCTCTTGTCCGAGAATGGCAAAGATAATACTCCTACTAAAACAGTCAATCATGGCTCGGTACGCAACTAGCCAATCCCTACCAATAATGGCATCATACTCGGTCATCTCTAATACTAACATATCATCGGGTAAGTTAAACCTCCCGATATCTATACCCACACCTCTACACATAAGCGAAATCACAGAACCCCTACTCAACGGTGAATCTACACAAGTAACCGTACTCTCGGCGGTGTCTATCAACCCAATGGTGCGTGCAAATCACATAGTATTAAAACAATGTGTGGCCCCCGTGTCAAACAAAACTCGACTCATAGTATCATGGATAGAAAACATACCCTCAATCGCGGGTGGTGCCTGCGGAGCGGCTGCCTGTGGGAAGTTATAGATACGTCCACACTCTAGCTGTCTCTGCTGAACTGAGGCTATTGGAAAGGGTGGTGGAGCTGGCTGCTGTGGTTTATTACTAGCACCTTCCTATCGTGGGGCCCTGTTCTTCTCTGGGAAATTATGACGCCTATGGCCCTTTCTGCCACCTAGGAAGCACCTCCCTCGAAACTGCTTCGCTTCATTATGTTGTTGACTAGTCTCACTTTTTCCCTGGTCATGCTGGCCTTGATGGGAAATTTGTGGAAAAACCTTGTCAGGGTGAGGACAATCCATACACTTGTGACCCGGTTTCCCAATTATTAACAAAACCCTTTATTGATATATGTCCCCTTTTTATCTTTTCATAACGTTACAATAACTATACTCACAATTCCACATAAAACATTTCCTTCTCATTTTACCGTATATTACTCACATCATAAATATACAATACAAGCATCCGAGACTAAGATGCGGTGCACACATATTCTGCTATCCATCCCGATACATCACGTACATAAGGATCACGCATTCCGAATCTCTCAGGAATCGTTCTCAGATAACAACAATCACAAACAATGGAGGCGAACACAGTCATATCACATGGGTCACGCACATACCTACGCTCCCACGATAGCATTCTTAATAACTTCCCAATAAGTCCTTCTCTGACCTATGTTCTCTAGGTACCAATCAAAATCCGGGCAACACAAAGATTAGATGGCCCTAAGTGAACGTAAACCTCCCGTGATAGCAAGTATGGTAGGTATGTCATACACATAAAATCATATACATATACTAAGCATACACACATCTTAGATGTCTCAATATAATAAAGGTATATTCTACATCCTTATACCATTATTCCAATTTTATATATTTTAAGTCTCCCGATAATATAGAGTTTAAACTGTCGACACGTCACACGTCATAGTTTCTTATACTTAAAACCTATCTTAAATAGATTATTAAGTTCCTATTATTCCCACATATAATATCATCATTCCTAAGGTCCTTACTTCTGCCCCGAACCTCATTTCATCAATTATTCAAATTTACACTTTTAACCCAAATATTATCTCACCTATCGAATTCCATTAGATTTAGAATAATTCCTCAAATTGAATTCTAATTAAGGTCCAAATTTCATAGCCATGCCTACTGGTCTTCCTTAAGTTTAAGGGTATTCATAAGGTCTCCAATAATATTTTCCAAGGGTTAACATCATTAAAATTTAAGTAGGGAAAACTTTACTCATTCTGGGAAGGTCGATCGATCGACCTTTACCTTCGATCGATCGATGGTGGTCGATCGATCGAACGCACCAGGTATGGCTACGGACTGCTTCGTTTTGCAGTTTTCAAATCATCACAAAACATCCTTTTAATGCATGAAACTCTAATATAATGTTATAATATCATCATACAACCATCCTACAACATTGTTAACGTTCTAAAACCAATAATTCATCAACCAAGGACTTTGTTTGGATCAAAACTTCATCAAGAACCCTAGTTTCCTATTTCTTTCAAGAACATTAATAAATCTCTTCTTAAATCCATTTTTTAGATCATCAAGGGTCATAATTCTGAATTCATAATTCGTCCAGAATGTTTCTACATGCAGTCCCTAACATAGTTCATAGTTTTAACCTTCCAATTCATGGGTCTATATCAATCTTCCAAGATAAATTCGATAATTTTCCTAAACATGGAAAAGCATAACATTAAATCAATTGTAATTAAATCACTTGCCTCTAATCTTTCCCTGAATTTGAGGCTGAATCTTGAAGGTTGAATTGTCCTCCCTCTCTCTCTGCAGAATTCTTCTCTTTCTCTCTCTCTCTACAAGTTCTTCTCAAGATGATAATGGAGGTGGGGTTGGTTTTTGCCAAGTTTAAGGTTTCCAAACTTCTCCCGTAGACCACTACCTAGATTGTGGTTGGAAATGGCTTAGTGGGTTAAGACTAAGTCAGATTTTTAACTCTAATTTTCGTGGGTTTTAATTACCCAATTTCTGAAATTACCAAACTACCCTTTTTCGTTGCCGGTATGGCCTAAAAATGCCCCGGGACCCAAACTAAACCTCCGGGTAGTGTTTTCTGACTATTTCGACCCTTCCGGATGAGTTGGCGCACTCAAAATGACCATACGGTTAATAGAAATAAAATTAACTTTTTAATTCAAATAATTATATTCCTGACGCGACTGTCATGCGCGTCCCAACAAAATTTCCCAAATTGTCGTATTTCAATCTCGCGACAATTTCAATAGTTCCAATATTCATATATTGCCATGTATACACATTATAATCAAATACTAACTCACATCTCGTTAATATTTTATCCGAATTAATTCTCAATTAATTCACATTTAATTTAATTAATCCCAAAAATAAACATCACGAAAATACGGGGTATTACATTCTGCAGCTACGAGGTCAGTTCCTACGAGTTACATTGGTCCCGTGGGAGGTGATGGTGCCACCCACGGGGACGTTCGGGGGATGTTTCGGGTTTCACCCTCTAATGCCATGTTTTTAAGCCAAAGTATTGAAATATTAAAATTATCGTCTTATTCTCAAATCGGGAGTCCCGCGGCTGCGCAGTCAGTTGCTACGAGTTACATTGGTCCCGTGGGAAGTGTTACTGGGCTATTTAGGGTTTTCACCCACTAACGCCATATTTTTAAGCCTAAGTCTAGAAATATGCAAATTACCGTCATATTCCCAAATCGGGACTCCCGCGGCTGCGTGATCAGTTCCTAGGAGTTACATTGGTTCCATGGGAGGCGTTGGTGTCACCCAGGGGGCCGTTCGGGGGCTGTTTAGGGATTTCACTCTCAAACGCCATGTTTTGCCTAAGTCTATTAATATGCAAATTATTGTCGTATTCTCTAAAAAGGGAGTTCCGCCGCTATGGGGTCAGTTCCTACGAGTTACATTGGTCCTGTGGGAGGTGTTGGTGCCACCCACGGGGCCGTTCGGAGGTTGTTTTGGGTTTTCACCCTCTAACACCATGTTTTTAAGCATAAGTCTAGAAATATGCAAATTATCATCGTATTCTCAAATCGGGAGACCCGCAGCTGCGCGGTCAGTTCCTAGAAGTTGCATTGGTCCCGTGGGAGGTATTGGTGCCACCCACGAGGCCGTTCGGGGGATGTTTCGGGTTTTCTCCCTCCAACACCATGTTTTTAAGTCTAAGTCTAGAAATATTCAAGTTATCGTCGAATTCTCACATCGGGAGTCCCACGACTGCGCGATCAGTTCCTACGAGTTACATTTGTCCCGTGGGATGTGTTTGTGCTACCCACAGGGTCGGTCGGGGGTCATTTCGGGTTTTCATCCACTAACGCCATGTTTTTAAGCCATTGTCAAGAAATATCCAAATTATCGTCGTATTCTCAAACCGGGAGTTCCGCGGCTGCGTGGTCAGTTCCTACGAGTTACATTGGACCTGTGGGAGGTGTTGGTGTCACCCACGGGGCCGTTCGAGGGCTGTTTCGGGTTTCCGCCCTCTAACACCTTGTTTTTAAGCATAAGTCTAGAAATATGCAAATTACCGTCATATTCCCAAACCGGGATTCCTACGGCTGCGTGATCAGTTCCTAGGAGTTACATTGGTTCCGTGGGAGGCGTTGGTGTCACCCACGGGGACGTTCGGGGGCTGTTTCGGGATTTCACCCTCTAACGCCATGTTTTGCCTAAGTCTATTAATGTGCAAATTATTGTCGTATTCTCTAAAAAGGGAGTTCCGCAGCTACGGGGTCAGTTCCTACGAGTTACATTGGTCCTGTGGGAGGTGTTGGTGCTACCCACGGGGTCGGTCGGGGGTTATTTCGGGTTTTCATCCACTAACGCCATGTTTTTAAGCCATTGTCTAGAAATATCCAAATTATCGTCATATTCTGAAACCGGGAGTTTCGCGGCTACGTGGTCAGTTCCTACGAGTTACATTGGACCTGTGGGATGTGTTGGTGTCACCCACGGGGCCGTTCGGGGGCTGTTTTGAGTTTTCACCCTCTAACACCATGTGTTGTCTAAGTCTAGAAATATGCAAATTATCGTCGTATTCTTAAACCGGGCGTTCCATGACTGCGCGGTCTGTTTCTACGTGTTACATTGGTCACGTGGGAGGTGTAGGTGCCACCCACAGGGCCGTTCGGGGGCTGTTTCGAGTTTTCACCATCTAACGCTATGTTTTTAAGCCTAAGACTAGAAATATACAAATTATCGTCATATTCTCAAACCGAGAGACCCACGGCTCGGTGGTCAGTTCCTATGAATTAAATTTGTCCCGTGGGAGGTGTTGGTGCCACCCACGGAGCCGTTCGTGGGTTATTTCGGGTTTTCACCCACTAACGCCATGGTTTTAAGCCAAAGTCTACAAATATGTAAATTATCCTTGTACTCTCAAATCGGGAGTCCCGTGGTTGCGCGGTCAGTTACTACGAGTTACATTAGTCCCGTGGGAGGTGTTAGTGTCACCCACGAGGCCCTTCGGGGGCTGTTTCGGGTTTTCACCCTCTAACGCCATGTTTGTAAGCCTAAGTCTAGAAATATACAAATTATCATCGTACTCTCAAACTGGGAGTCCCTAGGCTGTGCGGCCAATTCCTATGAGTGACATTGGTCCCGTGGGAGGTATTGGTACCACCCACGGGGCCGTTCGAGGGATGTTTCGAGTTTTCTCCCTCTAACGCCATGTTTTTAAGGATATGTCTAGAAATATGCAAATTATCATCGTATTCTCAAACTGGGAGGCCCGCGACTGCATGGTCAATTCTTACGAGTTACATTGGTCCTGTGGGAGGTGTTGGTGCCACCCGCGGGGCCGTTTGGGGGATGCTTCGGGTTTTCACCCACTAACGCCATGTTTTATGCCTAAGTCTAGAAATATGAAAATTACCATCGTATTCTTAAACCGGGAAACCTACAGCTGCGTGGTCAGATCCTAGGAGTTACATTGGTCCCGTGGGAGGTGTTGGTGTCACCCACGGGGCCCTTCGGGGACTGTTTCGGGTTTCCACCCTCTAACGCCATGTTTTTAAGCATAAGTCTAGAAATATGAAAATTATCGTCGTATTCTCAAACCGAGAGACCCGCAGCTACGCGGTCGGTTCCAACAAGTCACATTGGTCCCGTGGGAGGTATTGGTACCACCTACGGGGCCGTTCGGGGGATGTTTCGGGTTTTTACCCTCTAATGCCATGTTTTGTCTAACTCTAGAAATTTGCAAATTATCGTCATATTCTTAAACCGAGCGTTCCACGACTTCGCGGTCAGTTTCTACGTTTTACATTGGTCACGTGGGAGGTGTAGGGGCCACTCACGGGGCCGTTCGGGGGCTGTTTTGAGTTTTCACCATCTAACGCTATGTTTTTAAGCCTAAGACTAGAAATATACAAATTATCGTCATATTCTCAAACCGAGAGACCCACGGCTCGGTGGTCAGTTCCTACGAATTAAATTTGTCCCGTGGGAGGTGTTGGTGCCACCCACGGAGCCGTTCGTGGGTTGTTTCGAGTTTTCACCCACTAACGCCATGGTTTTAAGCCAAAGTCTATAAATATGGAAATTATCCTTGTACTCTCAAACCGGGAGTCCCGTGGTTGCGCGGTCAGTTCCTACGAGTTACATTAGTCCCGTGGGAGGTGTTGGTGTCACCCACGAGGCCCTTCTGGGACTGTTTCGGGTTTTCACCCCTAACGCCATGTTTGTAAGCCTAAGTCTAGAAATATACAAATTATCGTCGTACTCTCAAACTGGGAGTCCCTAGGTTATGCGGTCAATTCCTACAAGTGACATTGGTCTCGTGGGAGGTGTTGGTGCCTCCCACGGGGCCGTTTAGGGGCAGCTTTGGGTTTTCACCCTCTAACGCCATGTTTTTAAGCCTAATTGTAGAAATATACAAATTATCGTCGTATTCTCAAAGTAGGAGACCCACGGCTGCGCGGTCAGTTCCTACGAGTTTCATTGGTCTTGTGGGAGGTGTTGGTATAAACCACGGAGCCATTTGGGGGTTGTTTCGGATTTTCACCCACTAACGCCATGTTTTTAAGCCTAAGTCTAGAAATATGCAAATTTCTACCGTATTCTCAAACCGGGAGTCCCGCGGCTGCGGGGTCAGTTCCTACGAGTTACATTGGTACCGTGGGAGGTGTTGGTTCCCCCCACGGGACCGTTAGGTGGCTGTTTTGAGTTTTCACCCTCTAACGCCATGTTTTACTTAAGTCTATAAATATGCCAATCATCATCTTATTCTCAAATCGGGAGTCCCGCGACTGCAGGGTCAATTCCTACAAGTTATATTGGTCCCGTGGGAGGTGTTCGTGCCTCCCACGGGGTCGTTCAGGGGTTGTTTTGTGTTTTCTCCCTATAACGCCATGTTTTTACGCATAAGTCTAGAAATATGTAAATTATTGTTGTATTCTCAAACCCGGAGTCCCGCGGCTGCGGGGTCAGTTCCTACTAGTTACATTGGTCCCGTGGGGGGTGTTGGTGCCACCCATGAGGCCGTTCGGGGGCTGTTTCGGGTTTATACCCTCTAACGCCTTGTTTTTAAGCATAAGTCTAGAAATTTGGAAATTATCATCATATTCTCAAACCGGGAGACCCGCAGCAACGCGGTCGGTTCCTACAAGTCACATTGGTCCCGTGAGAGGTATTGGTACCACCCACGGGGCCGTTCGGGGGATGTTTCGAGTTTTCTCCCTCTAACGCCATGTTTTTAAGGATATGTCTAGAAATATGCAAATTATCGTCGTATTCTCAAATTGGGAGGCCCGTGACTGCATGGTCAATTCTTACGAGTTACATTAGTCCTGTGGGAGGTGTTGGTGCCACCCGCGGGGCCGTTTGGGGGATGCTTCGGGTTTTCACCCACTAACGCCATGTTTTATGCCTAAGTCTAGAAATTCGAAAATTACCATTGTATTCTTAAACCGGGAATCCTACAGCTGCGTGGTCAGTTCCTAGGAGTTACATTGGTCCCGTGGGAGGTGTTGGTGTCACCCACGGGGCCCTTCGGGGGCTGTTTCGGGTTTCCACCCTCTAACGCCATGTTTTTAAGCATAAGTCTAGAAATATGCAAATTATCATCGTATTCTCAAACCGAGAGACCCGCAGCTACGCGGTCAGTTCCAACAAGTCACATTGGTCCCGTGGGACGTATTGGTGCCACCTACGGGGCCGTTCGGGGGATGTTTCGGGTTTTCACCCTCTAATGCCATGTTTTGTCTAAGTCTAGAAATATTCAAATTATCGTCGTATTCTTAAACCGGGCGTTCCAAGACTGCGCGGTCAGTTTCTACGTGTTATATTGGTCACGTGGGAGGTGTAGGTGCCACCCACGGGGCCGTTCGGGGGCTGTTTCGAGTTTTCACCATCTAACGCTATGTTTTTATGCCTAAGACTAGAAATATACAAATTATCGTCATATTCTCAAACCGAGAGACCCACGGCTCGGTGGTCAGTTCCTACGAATTAAATTTGTCCCGTGGGAGGTGTTGGTGCCACCCACGGAGCCGTTCGTGGGTTGTTTCGAGTTTTCACCCACTAACGCCATGGTTTTAAGCCAAAGTCTATAAATATGCAAATTATCCTTGTACTCTCAAACCGGGAGTCCCGTGGTTGCGCGGTCAGTTCCTACGAGTTACATTAGTCCCGTGGGAGGTGGTGGTGTCACCCACGAGGCCCTTCGGGGGCTGTTTCGAATTTTCACCCTCTAACGTCATGTGTGTAATCCTAAGTCTAGAAATATACAAATTATCATCGTACTCTCAAACTGGGAGTCCCTAGGCTGTGCGGTCAATTCCTACGAGTGACATTGGTCTCGTGGGAGGTGTTGGTGCCTCCCATGGGGCCGTTCAGGGGCAGCTTTGGGTTTTCACCCTCTAACGCCATGTTTTTAAGCCTAATTGTAGAAATATACAAATTATCGTCGTATTCTCAAACTGGGAGACGCACGGCTGCGCGGTCAGTTCCTACGAGTTTCATTAGTCCTGTGGGAGGTGTTGGTATAAACCACGAAGCTATTTGGGGGTTGTTTCGTATTTTCACCCACTAACGCCATGTTTTTAAGCCTAAGTCTAGAAATATGCAAATTTCTACCGTATTCTCAAACCGGGAGTCCCGCGGCTGCGGGGTCAGTTCCTACGAGTTACATTGGTACCGTGGGAGGTGTTGGTTCCCCCCACGGGGCGTTAGGTGGCTGTTTTGAGTTTTCACCCTCTAACGCCATGTTTTACCAAAGTCTATAAATATGCAAATTATCGTCTTATTCTCAAACCGGGAGTCCCGCAACTGGAGGGTCAGTTCCTACAAGTTATATTGGTCCCGTGGGAGGTGTTCGTGCCTCCCACGGGGTCGTTCAGGGGTTATTTTGAGTTTTCTCCCTATAACGCCATGTTTTTATGCATAAGTCTAGAAATATGTAAATTATTGTTGTATTCTCAAACCGGGAGTCCCGCGGCTGCGGGGTCAGTTCCTACTAGTTACATTGGTCCCGTGGGAGGTGTTGGTGCCACCCACGAGGCCGTTCAGGGGCTGTTTCAGGTTTATACCCTCTAACGCCTTGTTTTTAAGCATAAGTCTAGAAATTTGCAAATTATCGTCATATTCTCAAATCGGGAGACCCGCAGCAACACGGTCGGTTCCTACAAGTCACATTGGTCCCGTGGGAGGTATTGGTACCACCCACGGGGCCGTTCGGGGGATGTTTCGAGTTTTCTCCCTCTAACGCCATGTTTTTAAGGATATGTCTAGAAATATGCAAATTATCGTCGTATTCTCAAACTGGGATGCCCGCGACTGCATGGTCAATTTTTACGAGTTACATTGGGCCTATGGGAGGTGTTGGTGCCACCCGCGGGGCCGTTTGGGGGATGCTTCAGGTTTTCACCCACTAACGCCATGTTTTATGCCTAAGTCCAGAAATATGAAAATTACCGTCGTATTCTTAAATCGGGAAGCCTACAGCTGCGTGGTCAGTTCCTAGGAGTTACATTGGTCCCGTGGGAGGTGTTGGTGTCACCCACGGGGCCCTTCGGGGGCTGTTTCGAGTTTCCACCCTCTAACGCCACGTTTTTAAGCATAAGTCTAGAAATATGCAAATTATCATCGTATTCTCAATCCGAGAGACCCGCAGCTACGCGGTCAGTTCCAATAAGTCACATTGGTCCCGTGGGAGGTATTGGTGCCACCCATGGGGCCGTTCGGGGGATGTTTCGAGTTTTCACCATCTAATGCCATGTTTTTAAGCGTAAGTTTAGAAATATGCAAATTATCGTCTTATTCTCAAATCGGGAGTACCGCGGCTGCGCGGTCAGTTCCTATGAGTTACATTGTTCCCGTGGGAGATGTTGGTGGGCTGTTTCGGGTTTTCACCCACTAACGCCATGTTTTTAAGCCTAAGTCTAGAAATATGCAAATTACCGTCTTATTCCCAAACCAGGAGTCCTGTGGCTGCGTGATCAGTTCTAACGAGTTACATTGGCCCCGTCGGAGGCGTTGGTGTCACCCACAGGGCCGTTAAGGGGCTATTTCGAGATTTCACCCTCTAACGCTATGTTGTGCCTAAGTATATAAATTTGCAAATTATTGTCGCATTCTCAAATCGGGAGTTCTGTAGCTACGAGATCAGTTCCTACGAGTTACATTGGTCCCATGGGAGGTGATGATGCCACCCAAGGGGCCGTTCGGATGTTATTTCGGGTTTCCACCCTCTAACGCCATGTTTTTAAGCATAAGTCTGGAAATATGCAAATTATTATCGTACTCTCAAACCGGGAGACCCGCAGCCGCGCGGTCAGTTCCTACAAGTCACATTGGTCCCGTGGGAGGTATTGGTGCCACCCACGGGGCCGTTCGGGGGATGTTTCAGGTCTTCATCCTCTAACACTATTTTTTAAGTCTAAGTCTAGAAATATGCAAATTATCATCGTATTCTCACATCGGGAGTCCCGCGGCTGCGCGATTTGTTCCTACCAGTTACATTTGCCCCGTGGGAGGTGTTGGTGCAACCCACGAGGTCGTTCGGGGATTGTTTCGGGTTTTCACCCACTAACACCATGTTTTTAAGCCTATGTCTAGAAATATCCAAATTATCATTGTATTCTCAAACCGGGAGTCCCGCGACTGCGTGGTCAGTTCCTACGAGTTACATTGGACCAGTGGGAGGCGTTGGTGTCACCCACGGGGCCGTTCGGGGGCAGTTTCGAGTTTTCTCCCTCTAACGCCATGTTTTTTCTAAGTCTAGAAATATGCATATTATCGTCGTATGCTCAAACCAGGCATTCCACGGCTGCGCGGTCAGCTTCTACGTGTTACATTGGTCCCGTGGGAGGTATAGGTGCCACCCACGGGGCCGTTCGGGGGATGTTTCGCGTTTTCACCATCTAACGCTATATTTTTAAGCCTAAGACTAGAAATATACAAATTATCATCGTATTCGCAAACCGAGAGACCCACGGCTGGGTGGTCAGTTCCTACGAGTTACATTGGTCCCGTGGGAGGTGTTGGTGCCACCCACGGAGCTGTTCGTGGGTTGTTTCGGGTTTTCACCCACTAACGCCATGTTTTTAAGCCAAAGTCTACAAATATGTAATTTATCCTCGTACTCTCAAATCGGGAGTCTTGTGGTTGCGCGGTCAGTTCCTACGAGTTACATTAGTCCCGTGGGAGGTGTTGGTGTCACCTACGGGGACCTTCGGGGGCTGTTTCGGATTTTCACCTTCTAACGCCATGTTTTTAAGCCTAAGTCTAAAAATATATAAATTACCATCGTACTCTCAAACTGGGACTCCCATGGCTGTGCGGTCAGTTCCTACGAGTGACATTAGTCTCGTGGGAGGTGTTGGTGGCTCCCACGGGGCCGTTTGGGGGCAGCTTTGGGTTTTCACCCTCTGACACCAGTTTTGGGTATTCTCAAACCGGGAGTCCCGCAGCAACGGGGTCAGTTCGTACGAGTTACATTGGTACCGTGGAAGGTGTTGGTGCCCCCCACGGGGCCGTTAGGGGGTTGTTTCGAGTTTTCACCCTCTAACGCCATGTTTTGCCTAAGTCTAGAAATATACAAATTATCATCGTATTATCAAACCCGGAGTCCCGCGGCTATGGGGTCAGTTCCTATAAGTTATATTGGTCCCGTGGGAGGTGTTCGTGACTCCCACAGGGCCGTTCAAGGGATGTTTTTGGTTTTCTCCCTCTAACCCCATATTTTTAAGCATAAGTTTAGAAACATGTAAATTATTGTCGTATTCTCATACCCGGAGTCCCGCAACTGCGGGGTCGGTTCCTACGAGTTACATTGGTCCCGTGGGAGGTGTTAGTGCCACCCACGGGTCCGTTCGGGGGCTGTTTTGTGTTTCCGCCCTCTAACTCCTTATTTTTATTCATAAGTCTAGAAATATGCAAATTATTGTCGTATTCTTGAACCGGGAGACCCGCAGCTATGCAGTCGGTTCCTACAAGTCACATTGTCCCGTGGGAGGTATTGATGCCACCCACGGGGTCGTTCGGGGGGTGTTTCGAGATTTCACCCTCTAACGCCATGTTTTTAAGCCTAAGTCTAGAAATATGCAAATTATCATTCTGTTCTCAAACCGAGAGTCCCGCGGCTGCGCGGTCAGTACCTATGAGTTACATTGGTCCCGTGGGAGGTGTTGGTGCCACCCCCGGGGCTGTTCGGGGGATGTTTCGAGTTTTCACCCACTAACGCCTTGTTATAAGCCTAAGTCTAGAAATATGAAAATTACCGTCGTATTCTCAAACCGGGAGTCCTGCGGTTGCATGGTCAGTTCCTAGGAGTTACATTGGTCCCGTGGGAGTAGTTGGTGTCACCCACGGGGCCGTTCGGGGCCTATTTCACGATTTCACCCTCTAACGCCATGTTTTACCTAAGTCTAGAAATATGAAAATTATCGTCGTATTCTCACACGGAGTGTTTCGCGGTTGCGGGGTCAGTTCCTACGAGTTATATTGGTCCCGTCGGAGGTGTTGGTGTCACCCACGGGGCCGTTTGGGGGCTGTTTCGGGTTTCCACCCTCTAACGCCATGTTTTTCAGCATAAGTCTAGAAATATGCAAATTATCGTCGTATTCTCAAATGCAGAGTTTTGCGGCTACGCGACAGTTCCTACAAGTCACATTTGCCCCGTGGGAGGTATTGGTGCCACCCACGGGGCCGTTTGGGGGATATTTTGGGTTTTCACCCTCTAGCGCCATATTTTTA
The DNA here is from genome assembly GCA_949130495.1 of Sambucus nigra. Lineage (NCBI taxonomy): Eukaryota > Viridiplantae > Streptophyta > Magnoliopsida > Dipsacales > Adoxaceae > Sambucus > Sambucus nigra. The sequence continues at coordinate 116,697,608 of OX422222.1, read as the reverse complement.
AGCCTTAGTCTAGAAATATGAAAATTATCTTTGTATTCTCAAACCGGGAGTCCTGCTGCTCCGCGGTTAGTTCCTACGAGTTACATTGCTCCCGTGGGAGGCATTGGTATCACCCACGGGGCCGTTCGAGGGACGTTTCGGGTTTCACCCTCTGACACCATATTTTGCCTAGGTCTAGAAATATGCAAATTTTTGTCGTATTTTCAAATCGGGAGTTCCGCGGATGCGGGGTCAGTTCCTACGAGTTACATTGGCCATGTGGGAGGTGTTGGTCCCACCCACGGGCCGTTCGGGGGCTATTTTGGGTTTTCACCCTCTAACGCCTTGTTTTGCCTAACTCTAAAAATATGTAAATTATCATCGTATTCTTAAACCGGGAGTCCCACGGCTGCGGGGTCAGTTCCTACAAGTTACGTTGGTCCCGTGGGAGGTGTTGGTGTCTCCAACGGAGCCGTTCAGGGGATGTTGTGGGCTTTCACCCTTTAACGTCATGTTTTTATGCCAAAGTCTAGAAATATGTAAATTATCTTCATAATCACAAACTGGAAGACCCGCAACTACGCAATCAGTTCCTACACGTCACATTGGTCCCGTGGGAGGTATTGGTGCCACCCACAGGGCCGTTCATGGGTTGTTTTGAGTTTTCACCCACTAACGCCTTGTTTTTAAGGTTAAGTCGACAAGTATGCAAATTATCCTCGTACTCTCAAACTGGGAGTCTCGTGGCTGCGCGGTCAGTTCCTACGAGTGACATTGGTCCCGTGGGAGGTGTTGGTGCCTTCCACGGGGCCGGTCGGGGGAAGTTTTGGATTTTCACCCTCTAACGCCATGCTTTAAACCTTAAGTATAGAAATATGAAAATTATCATCGTATTCTCAATCCGGGAGACCCACAACTGTGTAGTCAGTTTATAGGAGTTACATTGGTTCTGTGGGAGGTGTTGGTGCCAACCACGGGGCCGTTCGGGGGCTGTTTCGGATTTTCACCCACTAACGTAATGTTTTTAAGCCTAAGTCCAGAAATATGAAAATTACCGTCGTATTCTGAAACCGGGAGTCCCACGGCTACGAGGTCAGTTCCTACGAGTTACATTGGTCCCATGGGACGTGTTGGTGCCACCCGCAGGGCCTTACGGGGATGTTTCGGGTTTTCGCCCACTAACGCCATGTTTTATGCCTTAGTCTAGAAATATGCAAATTACCGTCGTATTCTCAAACCGAGAGTCCTGCATCTGTGTGGGCAGTTCTTAGGAGTTACATTGGTCCCGTGGGAGGCGTTGGTGTCACCCACGGGGCCGTTCGGGGGCTATTTCAGGATTTCACCCTCTAACGCCATGTTTTGCCTAAGTCTAAAAATATGCAAATTATCATCGTATTCTCAAATAGGGAGTCCCGCGGTTCCGGGGTCAGTTCCTACGAGTTATATTAGTCCTATGGGAGGTGTCGGTGCCACCCACGATGCCGTTTGGGGCCTGTTTCGTGTTTCCACCCTATAACGCCATGTTTTTAAGCATAAGTCTAAAAATATGCAAATTATCGTCGTATTCTCAAACCGAGAGACCCGCAGGTACGAGGTCAGTTCCTACAAGTCACATTGGTCCCGTGGGAGGTATTGGTGCCACCCACGGGGCCGTTTAGGGGATGTTTCGGGTTTTCACCCTCTAATGCCATGTTTTTAAGCCTAAGTCTAGAAATATTTAAATTATTGTCTTATTCTCAAATCGGGAGTCCCGTGGCTGCGCGGTCAGATCCTTCTAGTTACATTGGTCCTGTGGGAGGTGTTGGTGGGTTGTTTCGGCTTTTCACCCTCTAACACCATGTTTTTAAGCCTATGTCCAGAAATATGCAAGTTACCATCGTATTCCCAAATCGAGAGTCCCGTGGCTGCGTGATCAGTTCCTACGAGTCACATTGGTCCCGTGGGAGGCATTGGTGTCACCCACGGGGCCATTCGGGGGCTGTTTAGAGATTTTTCCCTCTAACGCTATGTTTCGCCTGAGTATATAAATATTTAAATTATTGTCGCATGCACAAACCGGGAGTTCTGCAGCTACGGGGTCAGTTCCTACGAGTTACATTGGTCCTGTGGGAGGTGTTGGTGCCACCCATGGGGCCGTTCAGAGGTTGTTTCGGGTTTTCACCCTCTAACACCATGTTTTAAGCATAAGTCTAGAAATATGCGAATTATTATCGTATTCTCAAACTGAGAGACCCACAGCTGCGCGGTCAGTTCCTACAAGTCACATTGGTCCCGTGGGAGGTATTAGTGCCACCCACGAGGCCGTTCGGGGGGAATTTTCTTGTTTTCACCCTCTAACAAAATGTTTTTAAGTTTAAGTCTAGAAATAGGCAAATTATCATCGTATTCTCACATCGGAAGTCCCGCGACTGCGCGGATCAGTTCCTACGAGTTATATTTGTCCCGTGGGAGGTGTTGGTGCTACCCACGGGGTCGTTCGGGGGTTATTTCGGGTTTTCATCCACTAATGCCATATTTTTAAGCCTAAGTCTAGAAATATCCAAATTATAGTCGTATTCTCAAATCGGGAGTCTCGCGGCTACGTGGTCACTTCCTACGAGTTACATTGGACCCGTGGGAGGCGTTGGTGTCACCCACGGGGCCGTTCGGGTGTTGTTTCTAGTTTTCACCCCGTAACGCCATGTTTTGTCTAAGTCTAAAAATATGCATATTATCGCCGTATTCACAAACCGGACGTTCCACGGCTATGCGATCAGTTTTTACGAGTTACATTGGTCCCGTGGGAGGTGAAGGTGCCACCCACGAGGCCGTTCGGGGGCTGTTTCCGGTTGTCACCATCTAACGCTATGTTTTTAAGCCTAAGACTAGAAATATACAAATTATCATTGTATTCTCAAATCAAGAGACCCACGGCTGGGTGGTCAGTTCCTACGAGTTACATTGGTCCTGTGGGAGGTGTTGGTGCCACCCACGGAGCCGTTCGTGGGTTGTTTCGGGTTTTCACCCAGTAACGCCATGTTTTTAAGCCAAAGTCTACAAATATGTAAATTATCCTCGTACTCTCAAATCGGGAGTCTCGTGGTTGCGCGATCAGTTCCTACGAGTTACGTTAGTCCCGTGGGAGGTGTTGGTGTCACCCACGGGGCCATTCAGGAGGTTTTTTGGGTTTTCACTCTCTAACACCATGTTTTGAAGCCTAAGTCTAGAAATATACAAATTACCATCGTACTCTCAAACTGGGAGTCCCATGGCTGTGCGGTCAGTTCCTACGAGTGATATTGGTCCCGTGGGCGGTCTTGGTGCCTCACACGGTGCCGTTCGGGGGCAGTTTTGGGTTTTCACCCTCTAACGCCATGTTTTTAAGCCTAAGTCAAGAAATATACAAATTATCGTCGTATTCTCAAACTGGGAGACCCGCGGCAGCACGGTCAGTTCCTACGAGTCACATTGGTCCCGTGGGAGGTATTGGTGCCACCCATGGGGCCGTTCGGGGGATGTTTCGGGTTTTCATCCTCTAACACCATTTTTTAAGTCTAAGTTTAGAAATATGCAAGTTATCTTCGTATTCTCACATCGGGAGTCGCGCGGCTGCGCGATCTATTCGTACGAGTTACATTTGTCCCGTGGGAGGTGTTGGAGCTACCCACGGGGTCGTTCGGGGATTGTTTCGGGTTTTCACCCACTAAAGCCATGTTTTTAAGCTTAAGTCTACAAATATCCAAATTATCCTCATAGTCTCAAATCGGGAGTCTCGTGGCTGCGCGGTCAGTTCCTACGAGTGACATTGGTCCCGTGGGAGGTGTTGGTGCCTCCCACGGGGCCGTTCGGGGGCAGTTTTGGGTTTTCACCCTCTAACGCCATGTTTTGAACCCTAAGTCTAGAAATATACAAATTATCATCATATTCTCAATCCGGGAGACCCACGACTATGCAGTCAGTTTCAGATTTTCACTCACTACCATAACATTTTTAAGCCTAAGTCTAGAAATACGCAAATTACAGTTGTATTCTCAAATCGGGAGTCCCGCGGCTACGGCGTCAGTTCCTACGAGTTACAATGGTCCCGTGGGACGTGTTGGTGCCACCCGCAGGGCCGTTCGGGGGATGTTTCGGGTTTTCACCCACTATCGCTATGGTTTATCCCAAAGTCTAGGAAGATGCAAATTACCATCGTATGCCAAAGTCTAGAAATATTCTCCCACAGGGCCGTTTAGGGGATGTTTTGGGCTTTCACCCACTAACGCCATATTTTTAAGCCTAAGTCAAGAAATATACAAATTATCGTCGTATTCTAGAATCGGAAGACCCGCAGCTGCACGGTGAGTTCCTACAAGTCACATTGGTCCCATGGGACGTGTTGGTGCCACCCACGGGACCGTCTGGGGGATATTTTCAATTTTCACCCACTAACGCTATGTTTTTAAGCCTAAGTCTAGAGATATGCAAATTACGTGTTGGTGCCACCCACGGGGACGTTCGGTGGCTGTTTCGAGTTCTTACCCTCTAACGCCATGTTTTTAAGCCTAAGTCTAGAAATTTACAAATTATAGTCGTATTCCCAAACCGGGAGTCCCGCGGCTGCGAAGTCAGTTCCTACGAGTTACATTGGTACCGTGAGAAGTGTTGGTGCCACCCACGGTGCCGTTCGGGGGCTGTTTCGGGTTTTCACCCTCTAACGCCATGTTTTGCCTAAGTCTAGAAATATGTAAATTAACATAGTATTCTCAAACCTAGAGTCCCGCGGCTTTGGGGTCAGTTCCTACGAGTTACATTGGTCCCATAGGAGGCGTTGGTGTCACCCACGAGGTCGTTGGGGGGTTGTTTCGGGATATCACCCTCTAACGCCATATTTTGCCTAAGTCTAGAAATATGCAAATTATCGTCGTATTCTCAAATCGGGAGTTCCGCGGCGGTGGGGTCAGTTTCTAGGAGTTACATTGGTCCCGTGGGAGGTATTGGTGCCACCCATGGGGCCGTTCGGGGGATGTTTCGGGTTTTCACCGTCTAATGCCATGTTTTTAAGCCTAAGTCTAGAAATATGCAAATTATCTTTGTATTCTCAAACAGGGAGTCATGTGGCTGCGCGGTCAGTACCTACGAGTTACATTGGTCTCGTGGGAGGTGTTGGTACCACCCGCGGAGCCGTTCGGGGGATGTTTCCGTTTTCACCAACTAACCCCACGTTTTTAGGCCTAATTCTAGAAATATGTAAATTATCCATGTATTTTCAAATCGGGAGTCCCGCGGCTGCGTGGTCAGTTCCTACGAGTTACATTGGTCCCGTGGGAGGCGTTGGTGTCACCCACGAGGCCATTCGGGGGTTGTTTCAAGTTTTCACCCTCTAACGCCATGTTTTGCCTAAGTCTAGAAATATGTAAATTATCGTCGTATTCTCAAACCGTTAGTTTTGCGGCCGCGCGGTTAATTCCTATGAGTTACATTGGTCCCGTGGGAGGTGTTGGTGCCACCCACGGAGACTTTCGTGGGATATTTCTGGTTTTCACCCACTAACGCCATGTTTTTAAGCCTAAGTATAGAAATATCCAAATTATCTTCGTATTCTCAAATCGGGAGTTCTACGGCTGCGGGATATGTTCCTACGAGTTACATTGGTACCGTGGGAGGTGTTGGTGCCACCCACGAGACTGTTCAGAGGCTGTTTCGAGTTTTCACCCTCTAATGCCATGTTTTGCCTTAGTCTAAAAATATGCAAATTATCATCGTATTCTCAAGCCGGGAGTCCATCGGCTGCGGGGTCAGTTCCTTCAAGTTACATTAGTCCCGTGGGAGGTGTTGGTGCCTCCCACGGGGCCGTTCAAGGGCTGTTTTGGGCTTTCACCCTCTAACGCCATGTTTCTAAGCTTAAGTCTAGAAATATACAAATTATCGTCGTATTCTCAAACTGAGAGACCCGCAGCTGCGCAGTCAGTTCCTACAAGTGACATTGGTCCCGTGGGAGGTGTTTTTGCAACCCACGGGGCCGTTCGGGGACTATTTCAGGTTTTCACCCTCTAACGCCATGTTATTAAGCATAAGTCTAGAAATATGAAAATTATCATTATATTCCCAAATCACGAGTCCCGTGGCTGCACGGTAAATTCCTACAAGTTAGATTGGTCCCATATGAGGTGTTGGTGCCACCCACGAGGCCATTCTGTGGCTGTTTCGGTTTTCACCCTCTAACGCCATGTTTTTAAGCCTAAGTCTAGAAATAAGCAAATTATCATCGTATTCTCAAATCGAGAGACCCATGGCTACGCGGTCAGTTCCTACGAGTCACATTGGTCCCGTGGGAGGTGTTGGTGCCACCCACGGATCCTTTCGTGGATTGTTTCGGGTTTTCACCCACTAATGCTATGTTTTTAACCCTAAGTCTAGAAATACGCAAATCATATTCGTATTCTCAAACCGGGAGTCCTACAGCTACGCGGTCAGTTCCTACGAGTTACATTGGTCCCATGGGAGGTGTTGGTGCCACCCACGGGGCCGTTCGGGGGCTGTTTCGAGTTTTCATCGACTAACGCCATGTTTTTAAGCTTGTGTTTAGAAGTAAGTAAATTACAGTCGTATTCTCAAACTGGGAGTCCCGCAGCTGCGTGATTAGTTCCTACGTGTTAGATTGGTCCCGTGGGAGGTGTTGGTGTCACCCACGAGGTCGTTCGAGGGTTGTGTCGGGTTTTCACCTCTAACACCATGTTTTGCCTAAGTCTAGAAATATGCAAATTATCCTCGTATTCTCAAGCCGAGAGTTACACAGAAGCGCGGTCAGTTCCTACGAGTTACATTGGTCCCGTAGGAGGTGTTGGTCCCACCCACGGGGCCGTTTGGGGGCTATTTCGGGTATTCACCCTCTAACGCAATGTTTTTAAGCCTTAGACTAGAAATATGCAAATTATCATCGTATTCTTAAATCGGGAGACCTGCGGGTGCGTGGTCAGTTCCTACGAGTTTCATTGTTCCCGTGGGAGGTGTTGGTGCCACCCAGAGAGCCGTTCGTGGGTTGTTTTGGGTTTTCACCTACTAACGCCATGTTTTTTAGCCTAAGTCTACAAATAAGCAAATTATCGACCTACTCTAAAATCGGGAGTCCCGTGGTTGCGCGATCAGTTCCTACGGGTTACATTAGTCCCGTGGGAGGTGTTTGTGCCACCCACGGGGCACTTCGTGGCCTGTTTTTGGTTTTCACCCACTAACGCCATGTTTTTAAGACTAAGTCTACAAATATGTAAATTACTATCGTACTCTCAATCTCGAAGTCCAGCGGCTGTGGGGTCAGTTCCTACGAGTGACATTGGTCCCGTGGGAGGTGTTCTTGCCTCCCACGGGGCCGTTGAGGGGTTGTTTTGGGCTTTCACCCTCTGACGCCATGTTTTAAAGCATAAGTATAGAAATATGAAAATTATCGTCATATTCTCAAACTGGAAGACTCACAGTTGCACGATCAGTTCCTACGAGTCACATTGGTCCCATAAGACGTTTTGGTGCCACCAATGGGGCCGTTCGGGGGCTGTTTCGGGTTTTTACACCTAAACGCCACGTTTTTAAGCCTAAGTCTAGAAATATGAGAATTATCATTGTATTCTCAAACCGGGAGTCCCGTTGCTGCGCGGTCAGTTTCTACGAGTTACATTGGTCCCGTGGGAGGTGTTGGTGCCACCCACGAGGCCGTTCGGGGGTTGTTTTGTATTTTCACCCTCTAACGCCATGTTTTTAAGCCTAAGTCTAGAAATAAGCAAATTATCGTCGTATTCTCAAACCGAGAGACCCGCAGCTACGCGGTCAGTTCCTATGAGTTATATTGGTACCGTGGGAGGTGTTGGTGCCACCCGCAGGGCCATTCGGGGGATGTTTCTGGTTTTCACCCACTAACGCCATGTTTTCAGCTTAAGTCTAGAAATATGTAAATTACGATCGTATTCTCAAATCGGGAGTCCTGCGATTGCGTGGTCAATTCCTAGGAGTTACATTTGTCCCGTGGGAGGCGTTGGTGTCACCCACGGGGTCGTTCGGAGGCTATTTCGGGATTTCACCCTCTAACGCCTTGTTTTGTCTAAGTCTAAAAATATGCAAATTATCATCGTATTCTCAAACCAGGAGTTCCGCGGATGCGGTGTCAGTTCCCACGAGTTACATTGGTTCCGTGGGAGGTGTTGGTGCACCCACGGGGCCGTTTGGGGGCTGTTTCGGGTTTCCACCCTCTAACGCCATGTTTTTAAGGATTAGTCTAGAAATATGCAAATTATCTTCGTATTATCAAACTGGGAGTCCTGCTGCTCCGCAATCAGTTACTACGAGTTACATTGGTCCCGTGGGAGGTGTTGGTGCCACCCACGGGGCCGTTAGGGGGCTGTTTCGTGTTTTCACCCACTAACGCCATTTTTTATGCCTAAGTCTAGAAATATGCAAATTACCGTCGTATTCTGAAATCGGGAGCCCTACGGCTGCGTGGTCAGTTCCTAGGAGTTACATTGTTCCCGTGGGAGGCGTTGGTGTCACCCACGGGGTCGTTCGAGGACTATTTTTGTAATGACCCCACTTTTATATATAGTTTGTTTTTTCACTCTTATGTTACTTATTATCTTATAAATGTTGTATTATTAGATATGTGGTATTATTGGCTATCAATATAACAAAACCCATTTTTAATTATGAAGAATTAAGTGTAAATTGAATCAAATCGAAGTCTTATGACATATCTTAAGGCAAATAATAAGTTTTGGGGTAGAAAATATAATTTTATGAAACTTTAAGGACTAAAATAAAAATATAAAATGGGCCATTTTGTATATAAAATATTTTTAAGGACCTCTAAGAAATATTCAAAATATATTGTGTGAAATTACCAAAATACCCTTCATGTGTGAAATGACCCTTATACCCTTATCACCTTTCCACCACGTGCTGGTCACTTCCACCTTCCACATGTCATCTGTAGAGAGACAGCTAAAACACTTGTCATCATTTGGTGATATTAACACTGCAAGACCACTCCGGATCTCGATACCTCGGTGTTGAATCACCAATCCAAAAAGCTTAGTCATTTGACACGTGTCAACACCGTACTACATTTGGAAACCAATAAATAGGGCCTTAGGGTTCATTTGAAACTCACACCTATTCCTTGAAAATTATAGTAAGAAAGAGTGATAGAAAGCTTGGGAAATATCTTAAGAAGGAATTCTATAATTTCGAAGAAAGAATTCATTTCGTAGGTATGATTTTATTGAAATGTTATAATATATTTTTATTGTTTTAATTTTGTGTTTTATAGCTTTACTTAGTAGTTATGCTGGTAAAATACACTAAGGACTTCACTAATCAAAACTTAAAGTTTAGAAGAAATCCAAGTTGATTTTATTTTCATGTAAACTTGTTTGAAATTGTATACAAGCTTTTAAAAATGATTTTTTAAAAGTAATTGCTCATTATTATGGAATCCCATTTAAGTAATTCCAAAGTCAGGCCCGGTGAAATTCTGTTTAGACGAGATGGTATTTAAGTGGTGCCCCTGTGACCTTCCATCTCTACTGGGAATGAATCCGAAAATGTTCTGTCTAGAGGAGATGGTATTTAAGCGGTGCCCCTGTGACCCTCCATCTCTACTGGGAACCGACTGATTAGGAAGAACTATGAATTGAATCCTTTAATTACGACCAATAAGTTTTAAAAGTTAAGAAAATGGTTTTTTAGTAATCCTTTGAAACAAGTTACTATTAAAATACAATATGTAGACTGGACCTTGTTTAGAACATATACTTAAACCTTTATCGTCTTTGTTAGATTAACGTGCGATCGAAGACTCGTTATCTATAATTTTGACCTCTATTTTAGGTGAGTACTCTATGCAATTTCTTGCGCATTTTGATTATATTATATTATATTATGCAAACTATGTATATTTTGTGAAATGCTTTTATTCTCAAAATGGATCTAATACCGATGATTCCGTCATTTGTTATATGTTTATAACTCTCTATATAAACATCTGATTTGAATTATGAAATTATTGATTCGGCCTATGGAAACTCTCTTATTATATTGGTCTTGACTACCGGGTGGAAATATTTGGGTGGTACCTTCCCAGCTGGTTTATCGCTGGTGTGACCTAAACAAGGCGTTGTTCTAGAAATCATGATTATCTGTCTGTGATGTTACTGGGTGCAAACATTTGGTAACACTATCTGTCTGGGTATTAGAGCGTACATGGCCACAAAAACTTAATAATTGACACATGCACAATTGTTTTATTTACTCTGCTCTGAACTTTTTATTCTGAATATATATATTGTCATTTACTTTATATATATTACTTGAAATTCCAATCTCTACGTATATACCTTATGTTCTAAATTGAATAGGTATCTATTTTCTGAAAACCTTGGAATATTTGGAGATTGAATCTGATTCTGCTTTTAGCTGATGTTTCTTAATTAACCATTTTTCAGGAAATAATTAGGAAAGCGGATGGAACATAAGGGGACTATGTTGAAGATTTAGCTTTTAGAGCTCTTTTTGTTATATTAAGTAGAACTTTGTTTTATTAGATAAAGGATGTTTGGCTCTTTAATTAAAAGGCTTTAAAATTTCTATCAAGTTGTAACTCTTGGATATTTTAATATAAATGAAGTTTCCTTTAGAAAGCTCTGATGATGTAATTCCTTCACTTTCAGTATTGTACGATTCAGAACGATGTGATTATACTTTCGCTATATATATATTTTAAAAAGAAAAATTTTGACTCCAGAATATTGGATGCCGTGGTGGCATGTCAAGACACTCGTTCCCTACGATTTTTGGGTCGGGGTCGTGAGAATTTTTGGATTTCACCCTCTAACGCCATGTTTTGCCTAACTCTAAAAATATGCAAATTATCGTCATATTCTCAAACCGGGAGTCCCACGGTTGTGAGGTCCGTTCCTACGATTTACATTGGTCCCGTAGGAGGTGTTGGTGCAACCCACGAGGCCGTTCGGGGCCTGTTTTGGGTTTCCACCCTCTAACGCCATGTTTTTAAGCATAAGTCTAGAAATATGCAAATTATCATCGTATTCTCAAACCGAGAGACCCGCAGCTACGCGATCAGTTCCTATGAGTTACATTGGTCCCGTGGGAGGTATTGGTGCCACCCACGGTTCCGTTTTGGGGGATGTCTCCGTTTTTCACCCTGCAATGCCATGTTTTTAAACCTAAGTCTAGAAATATCCAAATTATCGTCTTATTCTCAAATCGGGAGTCCCGCGGCTGTGCGGTCAGTTCCTGCGAGTTACATTGGTCCCGTGGGAGGTGTTGGTGGGCTGTTTCGGGTTTTCACCCACTAACGCCATGTTTTTAAGCCTAAGACTAGAAATATGCAAATTACCATCGTATTCCCAAACCGGGAGTCCCGTGGCTGCGTGATCAGTTCCTAGGAGTTACATTGGTCCCGTGGGAGGCATTGGTGTCACCCACGGAGCCGTTCGAGGGCCGTTTCGGGATTTTAACCTCTAACGCTATGTTCTGCCTAAGTATATAAATATGCAAATTATTTTTGTATTCTCAAACCGGGAGTTCTGCAGCTACGGGGCCAGTTCCTACGAGTTACATTGGTCCTGTGGGAGGTGATGGTGCCACCCACGGTGCAGTTCGGAGGTTGTTTCGGGTTTCCACCCTATAATGCCATGTTTTTAAGCATAAGTCTAGAAATATTCAAATTATCATCGTATTCTCAAACCCGGAGACCCACAGCTGCGCAGTCAGTTCCTACAAGTCACATTGGTCCCGTGGGAGGTATTGGTGCCACCCACGGGATCGTTCGGGCGATGTTTCAGGTTTTCACCGTCTAACACCATTTTTAATTCTAAGTCTAGAAATATGCAAATTATCGCCGTATTCTCACATCGGGAGTCCAGCGGTTGCGCGATCAGTTCCTACGAGCTACATTTGTCCCGTGGGAGGTGTTGGTGCTACCCACGGGGTCGTTCGGGGATTGTTTCGGGTCTTCACCCACTAACGTAATGCTTTTAAGACTAAGTCTAGAAATATCCAAATTATCATCGTATTCTCACACCGGGAGTCCCGCGGCTGCGTGGTCAGTTCCTACGAGTTACATTGGACCCATGGGAGGCGATGGTGTCACCCACGGGGCCGTTCGAGGGCATTTTTGAGTTTTCTCTGTCTAACGCCATGTTTTGTCTATGTCTAAAAATATGCATATTATCTTCGTATTCTCAAATCGGGCGTTCAACGGCTGTGCGGTCAGTTTCTACGACTAACATTGGTCTCGTGGGAGGAGTAGGTGCCACCCACGGGGCCGTCCGGGGGCTATTTTGGGTTTTCACCATCTAACGCTATGTTTTTAAGCCTAAAACTAGAAATATACAAATTATCATCGTATTCTCAAACCGAGAGACCCACGGCTGGGTGGTAGGTTCCTACGAGTTACATTGGTCCCGTGGGAGTGTCATCCACGGAGCTCTTCGTGGGTTGTTTCGGGTTTTCACCCACTAACGCCATGTTTTTAAACCAAAGTCGACAAATAAATAAACTATCCTCGTACTCTCAAACCAATAGTCCCGTGGTTGCGCGGTCAGTTCCTACGAGTTACATTAATCCCAAGGGAGGTGTTGGTGTCACCCACGGGGACCTTTGGGGGCTGTTTCAGATTTTCACCCTCTAACGCCATGCTATTAAGCCTAAGTCCAGAAATATACAAATTACCGTCGTACTCTCAAACTGGGAGTCCCATGGCTGTGCGGTCAGTTCCTACGAGTGACATTAGTCTCGTGGGAGGTGTTGTTGCCTCCCACGGGGCCGTTCGGGGGCAGTTTTGGGTTTTTACCCTCTAACGCCATGTTTTTAAGCCTAAGTCAAGAAATATAAAAATTATCGTCGTATTCTCAAACTGGGAGAACCGCGGCTGCTCGGTCAGTTCCTACGAGTTTCATTGGTCCTGTGGGTGGTGTTGGTGCAAACCACGGAGCCGTTTGGGGGCTGTTTCGGATTTTAACCCACTAACGCCATGTTTTTAAGCCTAAGTCTAGAAATATGCAAATTTCTATCATATTCTCAAACTGGGAGTCCCGTGGATGCGGGGTCAGTTCCTACGAGTTACAATAGTACCGTGGGAGGTGTTGGTGCTCCCCCCCCCCCCCCCACGGGGTCGTTAGGGGGATGTTTCGAGTTTTAACCCTCTAATGCCATGTTTTGTCTAAGTCTAGAAATATGCAAATTATCATCGTATTCTCAAACCGGGAGTCCTGCAGCTGCGGGGTCAGTTTCTACAAGTTATATTGGTCCCGTGGGAGGTGTTTCGTGCCTCCCACGTGGCCGTTCAAGGGTTGTTTTGGGTTTTCTCCCTCTAACGCCATATTTATAAGCATAAGTCTAGAAATATGTAAATTATTATCGTATTCTCAAACCGGGAGTCCCGCAGCTGCGGGGTCAGTTCCTACGAGTTACATTGGTATCGTGGGAGGTGTTGGTGCCACCCATGGAGCCGTTCGGGGGCTATTTCGAGTTTCCACCCTCTAACGCATTGTTTTCAAGCATAAGTCTAGAAATATGCAAATTATCATCGTATTCTCAAACCGGGAGACCCGCAGCTACGCGGCCAGTTACTAGAAGTCACATTGTCCCGTGGGAGGTATTGGTGCCACCCACGGGGCCGTTCGAGGGATGTTTCGATATTTCACCCTCTAACGCCATGTTTTTAAGCCTAAGTGTAGATATATGAAAATTATCATTGTATTCTCAAACCGGAATCCCTCGGCTACGTGCTCAGTACCTACGAGCTACATTGGTCCCGTGGGAGGTGTTAGTGCCACCCGCGGGGTCGTTCGGGGGATGTTTCGGGTTTTCACCCTCTAACGCTTTGTTATAAGCCTAAGTTTAGAAATATGCAAATTACCGCCATATTCTCAAACCGAGAGTCCTGCGGTTGCGTGGTCAATTCCTAGGAGTTACATTGGTCCCGTGGGAGGCGTTGGTATCACCCCAAGGGGCTGTTCGGGGGCTATTTCAGGATTTCACCCTCTAACGCCATGTTTTACCAAAGTCTAGAAATATGCAAAGTATCTTCGTATTCTCAAACCGAGAGTTTCGCAGGTGCGGGGTCAGTTCCTACGAGTTATATTGGTCCCGTCGGAGGTGTCGGTGTCACTCGCGGGGCCGTTTGGGGGCTGTTTCGGGTTTCCACCCTCTAACGCCATGTTTTTAACCATAAGTCTAGAAATATTCAAATTATCATCGTATTCTAAAATCGGGAGACCCGCAGCTACACGGTCAGTTCCTACAAGTCACATTGGTCCCGTGGGAGGTATTGGTGCCACCCACGGGGTCGTTCGGGGGATGTTTAGGGTTTTCACCCTCTAGCGCCATGTTTTTAAGCCTTAGTCTATAAATATGCAAATTATCTTCGTATTCTCAAATCGGGAGTCCTGCTGCTCCGCGGTCAGTTCCTACGAGTTATATTAGTCCCGTGGGAGGTGTTGGTGCCACTCATAGGGCCGTTCGGGGGCTGTTTGGTGTTTTCACCCAGTAATGCCATGTTTTTAAGCCTAAGTCTAGAAGTATGCAAATTGTCGTTGTATTCTCAAACTGGGAGTCCTGCGGTTGCATGGTCAGTTCCTAGGAGTTACATTGGTCCCGTGGGAGGCGTTGGTGTCACCCCACGGGGCTGTTCGGGGGCCATTTCAGGATTTCACCCTCTAACGCCATGTTTTGCCAAACTCTAGAAATATGCAAATTATCGTCGTATTCTTAAACCGAGAGTTTCGCGGGTGCGGGGTGAGTTCCTACGAGTTATATTTGTCCCGTCTGAGGTGTTGGTGTCACCCGCGGGGCCGTTCGGGGCCTGTTTTGGGTTTCCACCCTCTAACGCCATGTTTTTAAGCATAAGTCTAGAAATATGCAAATTATCATCGTATTCTCAAACCAGGAGACCCACAGCTACGCGATCAGTTCCTACAAGTCACATTGGTCCCGTGGGAGGTATTGGTGCCACCCACGGGGCCGTTCGGGGGATATTTCGGGTTTTCACCCTCTAGCGCCATGTTTTTAAGCCTTAGTATAGAAATATGCAAATTATCTTCGTATTCTTAAACCGGGAGTCCTGCTGCTCCGCGGTCAGTTCCTACGAGTTACATTCGTCCCGTGGGAGGTGTTGGTGCCACCCACGGGGCCGTTCGGGGGCCGTTTCGTGTTTTCACCCATTAATGCCATGTTTTTAAGCCTAAGTCTAGAAGTTTTCATATTGTCGTCATATTCTCAAACCGAGTGTCCACGGCTGCGTGGTCAGTTCCTACGAGTTACATTGGTCCCGTGGGAGACATTGGTGTCACCCACGGGGCCGTTCGAGGGCCGTTTCGGCTTTCACCCTCTGACACCTTATTTTGCCTAAGTCTAGAAATATGCAAATTTTTGTCGTATTCTCAAATCGGGAGTTCCGCGGCTGCGCGGTCAGTTCCTACGAGTTACATTTGCCATGTGTGAGGTGTTGGTGCCACCCACGGGCCGTTCGGGGGCTGTTTCCGGTTTTCACCCTCTAACGCCTTATTTTGCCTAACTCTAGAAATATGCAAATTATTATCGTATTCTCAAACCGGGAGTCCCGCGGCTGCCGGGTCAGTTCCTATAAGTTACATTGGTCCTGTGGGAGGTGTTGGTGCCTCCAACGGAGCCGTTTAGGGGATGTTTTGAGCTTTCACCCTCTAACGTCATGTTTTTTTGCCAAAGTCTAGAAATATGCAAATTATCTTCGTATTCGCAAACTGGAAGACCCGCAGCTACGTAATTAGTTCCTACAAGTCACATTGGTTTTGTGGGAGGTATTGGTGCCACCCACGGGACCGTTCGTGGGTTGTTTCGGGTTTTCACCCACTAACACCAAGTTTTTAAGCTTAAGTCTACAATATATGCAAATTATCCTCATACTCTCAAACCGCGAGTCTCGTGGGTGCGCAGTCATTTCCTACGAGTGACATTGGTCCCGTGGGAGGTGTTGGTGCGTCCCACGGGGCCATTTGGGGGTAGTTTTGGGTTTTCACCCTCTAATCCCATGTTTTAAACCCTAAGTCTAGAAATATGCAAATTATCATCGTATTCTCAATCCGGGAGACCCGCGATTGTGCAGTCAGTTTCTAGGAGTTACATTGGTTCTATGGGAGGTGTTGGTGGGCTGTTTCGGGTTTTCACCCACTAACGCCATGTTCTTAAGCCTAAGTCTAGAAATATGAAAATTACCGTCATATTCCCAAACCGGGAGTCCCGTGGCTGCGTGATCAGTTCCTAGGAGTTACATTGGTCCCGTGGGAGGCGTTGGTGTCACCCACGGGGCCGTTCGGGGGTGTTTTGGGATTTCACCCTCTAACGCCATGTTTTGCCTAAGTCTATAAATATGCAAATTATCGTCTTATTCTCAAATCGGGAGTCCCGCGGCTAAGCAGTCAGTTGCTACGAGTTACATTGGTCCCTTGGGAGGTGTTGGTGCCACCCACAGGGCCGTTTGTAGGTTGTTTCGGGTTTTCACCCTCTAACTCCATGTTTTTAAGCATAAGTCTAGAAATATGAAAATTATCATCGAATTCTCAAACCGGGAGACCCGCAGCTGCGCGGTCAATTCCTACAAGTCACATTGGTCCCATGGGAGGTATTGGTGCCACCCACGGGGCCGTTCGGGGGATGTTTCTGGTTTTCACCCTCTAATAACATGTTTTTAACCCTAAGTCTAGAAATATGCTAATTATCATCGTATTCTCACATCGGGAGTCCCGCGGCTGCGCGATCATTTCCTACGAGTTACATTTGTCCCCTGGGAGGTGTTGGTGCTACCCACGGTGTCGTTTGGGGGTTATTTCGAGTTTTCACCCAATAACGCCATGTTTTTAAGCCTAAGTCTAGAAAAATCCAAATTGTCATCATATTCTCAAACCGGGAGTCCCACAGCTGCGTGGTCAGTTCCTACGAGTTACATTGGACCCGTGGGAGGCGTTGGTGTCACCCCCGGGGCCGTTCGGGGGTTGTTTGGGGTTTTCACCCTCTAACGCCATGTTTTTTCTAAGTCTAGAAATATTCATATTATCGTCGTATTCTTAAACCGAGCATTCCACGGCTGCCGATGAGTTTCTACGAGTTACATTGGTCCCTTGGGAGGTGTAGGTGCCACACACGGGGCAGTTTGGGGGCTGTTTCGGGTTTTCGCCATCTAACGCTATGTTTTTAAGCCTAAGACTAGATATATACAAATTATCATCGTATTCTGAAATTGAGAGACCCGCGGCTGGGTGGTGAGTTCCTACGAGTTACATTGGTCCCGTGGGAGGTGTTGGTGCCACCCACGGAGTCGTTCGTGGGTTGTTTCGAGTTTTCACCCACTAACGCCATGTGTTTAAGCAAAAGTCTATAAATATGTAAATTATCCTCATACTCTCAAATCGGGAGTCCCGTGGTTGCGTGGTCAGTTCCTACGAGTTACATTAGGCCAGGGGGAGGTGTTGGTGTCACCCACGGGGCCCTTCAGGGGCTATTTTGGGTTTTCACCCTCTAACGCCATGTTTTGAAGCCTAAGTCTAGAAATATAAAAATTACCATCGTACTCTCAAACTTGGAGTCCCATGGTTGTGCGGTCGGCCCCTACGAGTGACATTGGTCCCGTGGGCGGTCTTGGTGCCTCCCAAGGAGTTGTTCGGGGGCAGTTTTGGGTTTTCACCCTCTAACGCATTGTTTTTAAGCCTAAGTCAAGAAATATACAAATTATCATCGTATTCTCAAACTGGGAGACCCGCGGCTGCGCGGTCAGTTCCTACGAGTTTTATTGGTTCGGTGGGAGGTCTTGGTGCAAACCACGAAGCCGTTTGGGGTCTATTTCGGATTTTCACCAACTAACGCCATGTTTTTAAGCCTATATCTAGAAATATGCAAATTTCTATCGTATTCTCAAACCGGGAGTCCCGCGGGTACGGGGTTAGTTCCTACAAGTTACATTGGTACTGTGGGAGGTGTTGGTGCCCCACACGGGGCCATTAGGGGGTTGTTTCGAGTTTTCACCCTCTAACGTCATGTTTTGCCTAAGTTTAGAAATATGCAAATTATCGTCATATTCTCAAACCGGGAGTCCCGCGGCTGCTGGGTCAGTTTCTACAAATTTTATTGGTCCCGTGGGAGGTGTTCGTGCCTCCCACAGGGCCGTTCAGGGGTTCTTTTGGGTTTTCAACCTCTAACGCCATGTTTTTAAGCACAAGTCTAGAAATATGTAAATTATTGTCGTATTTTCAAACCGGGAGTCTTGCGGCTGTGGGGTGAGTTCCTACGAGTAACATTGGCCCCGTGGGAGGTGTTGTTGCCACAAACGAGGCCGTTCGGGGGCTGTTTCGGGTTTCTACCCTCTAACGCCTTATTTTTAAGCATAAGTCTAGAAATATGCAAAGCATCATCGTATTCTCAAACTGGGAGACCCGCAGCTGCGTGGTCAATTCCTACATGTCACATTGGTCCCGTAGGAGGTATTGGTGCCACCCACGGGGCCGTTCGGGGGATGTTTCGGGTTTTCTCCCTCCAACGCCATGTTTTTAAGGCTAAGTCTAGAAATATTCAAGTTATCGTCGAATTCTCACATCGGGAGTCCCACGACTGCTTGGTCAGTTCTTACGAGTTATATTTGTCCCATGGGAGGTGTTAGTGCCACCCGGGAGGCCGTTCGGGGGATGTTTCGGGTTTTCACCCACTAACACCATGTTTTAAACCTAGGTCTAGAAATATGCAAATTACCGTCTTATTTTCAAACTGGGAGTCCTCCGGTTGTGTGGTCAATTCCTTGGAGTTACATTGGTCCTGTGGGAGGCGTTGGTGTCACCCACGGGGCCGTTCGCGGGCAGATTCGGGTTTCAACCCTCTAACTCCATGTTTTTAAGCATAAGTCTAGAAATATGCATATTATCATCGTATTCTCAAACCGGGAGACCCGCAGCTGCGCCCCCAGTTCCCACAAGTCACATTGGTCCCGTGGGAGGTATTGGTGCCACCTACGAGGCCGTTCGGGGGATGTTTTGGGTTTTCACCCTCTAGCGCCATGTTTTTAAGCCTTAGTCTAGAAATATGCAAATTATCTTCGTTTTCTCAAACCAGGAGTCCTGCTACTCCGCGGTCAATTCCTACGAGTTACATTGGTCCCGTTGGAGGTGTTGGTGCCACCCACGGGGCCGTTCGGGGGCTATTTCGTATTTTCACCCACTCACGCCATGTTTTTAAGCCTAAGTCTATCAGTATGCAAATTGTCATCGTATTCTCAAATCGGGAGTCCCATGGCTGCGTGGTCAGTTCCTACGAGTTACATTGGTCCCATGGGAGGCGTTTGTGTCACCCACTGGGCCGTTCGAGTTTTGTTTCGGGTTTTCACCCTCTGACACCATATTTTGCCTAAGTCTAGAAATATGAAAATTTTCGTCGTATTCTCAAACTGGGAGTTCCGTGGATGCGCGGTCAGATCCTACGAGTTACATTGGCCATGTGGGAGGTGTTAGTGACACCCACGGGCCGTTCGGTGGCTGTTTCGGGTTTTCACCGTCTAACGCCTTGTTTTACCTAACACTAGAAATATGTAAATTATCATCGTATTCTCAAACCGGGAGTCTCGTGGCAGCGGGGTCAGTTCCTACAAGTTACATTGGTCTCGTGGGAGGTGTTGGTGCCTCTAACGGAGCCGTTCAGGGGATGTTTTGGGCTTTCATCCTCTAACATCATGTTTTTAAGCCAAAGTCTAGAAATATGCAAATTATCTTCTTTTTCTCAAACTGGAAGACCCGGAGCTACGCAATCAGTTCCTACAAGTCACATTGGTCCCGTGGGAGGTATTGGTGCCACCCACAGGGCCGTTCGTGGACTGTTTTGGGTTTTCACCCACTAACGCCATGTTTTTAAGCTTAACTCTCCAAATATGCAAATTATCATTGTATTCGCAAATCGGGAGTCCCACTGCTGCGGGGTCAGTTCCTACGAGTTACATTTTTACCGTGGGAGGTGTTGGCGCCACCCATGGGGGAGTTCGGGGGTTTTTTCGTGTTTTCACCCACTAACGCCATGTTTTTAATCCTAAGTCTAGAAATATGCAAATTATATTCGTATTCTCAAACTGGGAGTCCCGCGGCTGCGTGATCAGTTCCTACGTGTTACATTGGTCTCGTGGGAGGTGTTGGTGTCTCCCACTAGACCGTTCGGGGGCTGTGTCGAGTTTTCACCTCTAACATCATGTTTTACCTAAGTATAGAAATATGCAAATTATCATCGTATTCTCAAACTGGGAGTTTCACAGAAGCGCGGTCAGTTCCTACTAGTTGCATTGGTCCCGTAGGAGGTGTTGGTCCCACCCACGAGGCCGTTCGGGGGCTATTTTGGGTTTTCACCCTTTAACGCTATGTTTTTAAGCCTAAGACTATAAATATGCAAATTACCGTCATATTCTTAAACCGGGAGACCCGCGACTGCGTGGTCAGTTCCTACGAGTTTCATTGTTCCCATGGGAGGTGTTGGTGCCACCCACAGAGCCATTCGTGGGCTGTTTTGGGTTTTCACCTACTAACGCCATGTTTTTAAGCCTAAGTCTAAAAATAAGCAAATTATTAACCTACTCTCAAATCGGGAGTCCTATGGCTACGCGATCAGTTCCTACGAGTTATATTTGTCCCGTGGGAGGTGATTGTGCCACCCACGGGGCACTTCGGGGCCTGTTTTGGGTTTTCACCCTCTAACGCCATCTTTTCAAGACTAAGTCTACCAATATGTAAATTACTATCATACTCTCAATCTCGAAGTCCCGGGGATGCGCGGTCAGTTCCAACGAGTGATATTGGTCCCGTGGGAGGTGTCGGCGCCTCCCACGGAGCCGTTTGTGGGCTGTTTCGGGTTTTCACCCACTAACGTCATCTTTTTAAACCTAAGTCTAAAAATATGCAAATTATCATCATATTCCCAAACCGGGAGACCCGCGGTTGCGCGGTCAGTTCCTACGAATTACATTAGTCCCGTGGGAGGTGTTGGTGCCACCCACGGGGCACTTCGGGGGCTGTTTCGGGTTTTCACCCTGTAACGCCATGTTTTCAAGCCTAAGTCTACAAATATACAAATTACTGTCGTATTCGTAAACCGGGAGTCACGCGATTGAGGGGTCAGTTCCTACGAGTTACATTAGTACCGTGGGAGGTGTTGGTGCCACCCACGGGGCCGTTCGGGGGATGTTTCGGGTTTTCACCCTCTAACGCCATGTTTTGCCTAAGTTTAGAAATTAGCAAATTATCGTCGTATTCTGAAACCGGGAGTCCAGTATCTTCGGGGTCAGTTCCTATAAGTTACATTTGTCCCGTGGGAGGTGTTCGTGCCTCCCAGGGGGCTGTTCTGGGGTTGTTTTGGACTTTCTCCCTCTTACGCCATGTTTTTAAGCATAAGTCTAGAAATATGCAAATTATTGTCATATTCTCAAATCGAAAGACCCGCAGTTGCACGGTCAGTTCCTACGTGTCACATTGGTCCCGTGGGACGTGTTGGTGCCACCCAGGGGCCGTCCAGGGGCTGTTTCGGGTTTTTACACTCTAACACCACGTTTTTAAGCATAAGTCTTGAAATATGAGAATTATCATTGTATTCTCAAATCGGGAGTCCCGTTGCTACGCGGTCAGTTCCTACGAGTTACATTGGTCCCGGGGAGGTGTTGGTGCCACCCACGAGGCCGTTCAGGGGTTGTTTTGAGTTTTCACCCTCTAACGCCAAGTTTTTAAGCCTAAGTGTAGAAATAAGCAAATTATCGTCGTATTCTCAAAATAGGAGACGTACGGCTACGCGGTCAGTTCCTACGAGTTATATTTGTCCCGTGGGAGGTGTTGGCTCCACCCACGGCGTCGTTCAGGGGATGTTTCGGGTTTTCACCTACTAACGCAATTTTTTAATCCTAAGTCTAAAAATATGCAAATTATCTTCGTATTCATAAATCAAGAGTCCTGCGGCTGCGCGGTCAGTTCCTATGAGTTACATTGGTCCTATGGGAAGTGCTGGTGTCACCCACGAGGCTGTTCCGGGCTGTTTCGGGTTTTTACCCTCTAACGCCATGTTTTGCCTAAGTCTAGAAATATGCAAATTATTATCGTATTCTCAAGCTGGGAGTCCCATAGCTGCGGGGTCAGTTCCTACAAGATACATTAGCTCCGTGGGAGGTGTTGGTGCCTCCCACGGGGCCGTTCAGGGGATGTTTGGGGCTTTCACCCACTAACGCCGTGTTTTTAAGCCTAAGTCTAGAAGTATGCAAATTGCCGTTGTATTCTCAAATCGAGAGTCCCCGCGGCTGCGTGGTCAGTTCCTACGAGTTACATTGGTCCCGTGGGAGGCGTTGGTGTCACCCACGGGGCCGTTCGAGGGCTGTTTCGGGTTTTCACCCGCTAACTCCATATTTTGCCTAAGTCTAAAAATATGCAAATTATCGTCGTATTCTCAAATTGAGAGTTCCACGGCTGTGCGGTCAGTTCCTACGAGTTACATTTGTCTCGTGGGAGGTGTTAGTGCCACCCACGGGGCCGTTCGGGGGCTGTTTCAGGTTTTCACCCTCTAACACGATGTTTTCCTAACTCTTGAAATATGCAAATTATTGTCGTATTCTCAAACCGGGAGTCCCACTATTGCAGGGTCAGTTCTTACAAGTTACATTGGTCTCGTGGGAGGTATTGGTAACTCCCATGGAGCCGTTCAGGGCTATTTTGGGCTTTCACCCTCTAACGCCATGTTTTTAACCCTAAGTCTAGAAATATGCAAATTATTGTCGTATTCTCAAACTGGAAGACCCGCAGCTGCGCGATTAGTTCCTACAAGTCACATTGGTCCCATGGGGGGTGTTGGTGCCACCCATGGAGCCGTCCGTGGGCTGTTTCGGGTTTTCTCCCACTAAAGCCATGTTATTAAGCTTAAGTCTACAAATATGAAAATTATCATCGTAGTCTCAAATCGGGAGTCCCGTGGCTACGCGATCAATTCTAACGAGTGACATTGGTCCTGTGGGAGGTGTTGGTGCCTCCCACGGGGTCGTTTCGTGGTTGTTTTAGGTTTTCCCCCTCTAAGGCCATGTTTTTAAGCCTAAGTCTATAAATATGCAAATTATCATCGTATTCTCAAACCGAGAGACCTGTGGGTGCGCAGTTAGTTCCTACGAGTCACACTAGTCCCGTGGGAGGTGTTGGTGCCACCCACGGAGCCGTTCGTGGGCTGTTTCGGGTTTTCACCCACTAATGCCATGTTTTTAAGCCTAAGTTTACAAATACGTAAATTACCGTCGTACTCTCAAATCGTGAGTCCCGTGGCTGCGCTGTTAGTTCCTACGAGTTTATTAGTCCTGTAGGAGGTGTTGGTGCCTCCCACGGGGAACTTCGGGGGCTGTTTTGGGTTTTCATGCTCTAACGCCATGTTTTTAAGCCTAAGTCTAGAAATATGCAAATTATCATCGTATTCACAAACCGAGAGCCCCGTGGCTGTGCGGTCAGTTCCTACGAGTCACATTGGTCCCATGGGAGGTGTTGGTGCCACCCACGGAGCCTTTCGTGGGCTGTTTTGGGTTTTCACCCACTAACGCCAACTTTTTAGCCCTAAGTATAAAAATATATAAATTACCATTGTATTCTCAAACCGGGAGTCCTGAGGCTGCGTGGTTAGTTCCTACGTGTTACATTAGTCCCGTGGGAGGTGTTGGTGCCACCCACGAGGCACTTCGAGGGCAGTTTCGGGTTTTCACCCTCTCACGCCATGTTTCCAAACCTAAGTCTACAAATATACTAATTATCGTCATATTCACAAACTGGGAGTGACGCGCCTGCGGGGGCAGTTCCTACGAGTTACATTGGTAACGTAGGAGGTGTTGGTGCCACCCACGGGGCCGTTCGGGGGCTGTTTCGGGTTTTCACCCTCTAATGCCCTGTTTTGCCTAAGTCTAGAAATATGCAAATTATCATCGTATTCTGAAACCGGGAGTCCCGCGGCTGCGGGGTGCAGTTCCTATATGTTACATTGGTCCCGCGCGAGTTGTTCGTGCCTCGCACGGGGCCGTTCAGGGGTTGTTTTGGGCTTTCCCCCTCTAACGCCATGTTTTTAAGCATAAGTCTATAAATATGCAAATTATCATCGTATTTTCAAATCGGAAGACCCGCAGTTGCACGGTCAGTTCCTACGAGTCACATTATTCCCGTGGGACATGTTGGTGCCACCCACGGGGCCGTTCGGGGGCTATTTCGTGTTTTTACACTCTAACGCCACGTTTTTAAGCATAAGTCTAGAAATATGAGAATTATCATTGTATTCTCAAATCGGGAGTCTCGTGGCTGCGCGGTCTGTTCCTACGAGTTATATTTGTCCCGTGGGAGGTGTTGGTGCCACCCACGAGGCCGTTCGAGGGTTGTTTTGAGTTTTCACTCTCTAAAGCCATGTTTTGAAGCCTAATTTTAGAAATATGCAAATTACCAACGTATTCTCAAACTGGGAGACCCGCGGCTACGCGGTCAGTTCCTACGAGTTATATTTGTCCCGTGGGAGGTGTTCGTGCCACTCACAGGGCCGTTCGGGGGATGTTTTGGGTTTTCACCTACTAAAGCAATTTTTTAAGACTAAGTCTAAAAATATGCAAATTATCATCGTATTCTAAAATTCGGAGTTCCGCGGCTGCGCGATCAATTCCTACGAGTTACATTGGTCCCGTGGGAGGTGTTAGTGCCACCCACGGGGCCGTTCGAGGGTTGTTTCGGGTTTTCACCCTCTAACACCATGATTTGCTTTACTCTAAATATATACAAATTATCATCGTATTCTCAAATCGGGAGTCCCACGGCTGCGGGGTCAGTTCCTACAAGTTACATTGGTCCCGTGAGAGGTGTTGGTACCTCCCACAGACCCGTTCAGGGTTGTTTGGGGCTTTCACCCTCTAACGCCATATTTTTAACTCTAAGTCTAGAAATATGCAAATTATTGTTGGATTCTCAAACTGGGAGACCTGCAGCTGGGCGATTAGTTCCTACAAGTCACATTGGTCCCGTGGGAGGTGTTGGTTCCACCCATGGAGCCATTCGTGGGTTGTTTCGGGTTTTCTTCCTCTAACGCCATATTTTTAAGCTTGAGTCTACAAATATGTAAATTATCCACGTAGTCTTAAACCGGGAGTCCCGTGGCTGCGCAATCAATTCCTACGAGTTGCATTGGTTCTCTAGGAGGTGTTGGTGACAACCACGGGGTCGTTCGGAGGCTGTTTCGGATTTTCGCCCACTAACGCCAGGTTTTTAAGCCTAAGTCTAGAAATATACAAATTACCGTCGTATTCTCAAACCGGGAGTTTTGCTGCTATGTGGTCAGTTCCTACGAGTTACATTGGTACCGTGAGAGGCGTGGGTGTCACCCACGGGCCCGTTCGAGGACTATTTCGTATTTTCACCCGCTGACGCCATATTTTACCTTAGTCTAGAAATATGCAAATTTTCGTCGTATTCTAAAACTGGGAGTTCCGCGGTTAGGTGGCCAGTTCCTACTAGTTACATTGGTCCCGTGGGAGGTGTTGATGCCACCCACGGAGCCGTTTCTGGGCTGTTTCGAGTTTTCACCCACTAGCGCCATGTTTTAAGCCTAAGTCTACAAATATGCAATTATCCTCGTACTCTCAAATCGGGAGTCCCGTGGCCTCACGATCAGTTCCTACGAGTTACATTAGTCTTGTGGGAGGTGTCGGTGCCACCCACGGGGCCCTTCAGGGGCTGTTTCGAATTTTCACCCTCTAACGCCATGTTTTCAATCCTAAGTCTATAATTATGCAAATTACCATCGTACTCTCAATTTAGGAGTCCCGTGGCTACGCGATCAGTTCCTACGAGTGACATTGGTCCCGTTAGGGGTCAGTTTTGGGTTTTCACCCTCTAACGCCATGTTTTTAACCCTAAGTCTAGAAATATAAAAATTATCATCTTATTCTCAAACCGGGAGTCCCGCGGCCACGAGGTTAGTTCCTACAAGTTACATTTGTCCTGTGGGAGGTGTCTGTGCCTCCGACGGGGCCGTTCGGGTTTTGTTTTGGGATTTCACCCACTAACGCCATATTTTTAAGCCTAAGACTAGAAATACGCAAATTATCGTCGTGTTATCAAACCGAGAGACCCTCGGCTGCCTCGTCAGTACCTACGAGTTACATTGGTCTCGTGGGAGGTGTTGGTGCCTCCCACGGGGACCTTCGGGGGTTGTTTCGGGTTTTCACCCTCTAATACCATGTTTTTAATCCTAAGTCTAGAAATATGCAAATTATCATCATATTCTCAAACCGAGACACCTGTGGTCGCGCGGTCAGTTCCTACGAGTCACATTGGTCCCGTGGGAGGTGTTGGTGTCACAGACGGAGCCTTTCATTGGTTGTTTCAAGTTTTCACCCACTAACACTATGTTTTTAAGCCTAAGTCTATAAATATGCAAATTATCTTAGTATTCTCAAACCGGGAGTCCTGCGGCTGCGGGGTCTGTTACTACGAGTTACATTGGTACCGTAGGAGGTGTTGGTGTCACCCACCAGGCTGTTGAGGGGCTGTTTCGGGTTTTCACCGTCTGACGCCATGTTTTGCCTAAGTCTAGAAATATGAAAATTATCGTCGTATTCTCAAGCCGGGAGTCCCACGGCTGCGGGGTCAGTTCCTACAAGTTACATTAGTCCTGTGGGAGGTGTTGGTGCCTCCCACGGGGCCGTTCAGGGGATGTTGTGGGCTTTCACCCTCTAACGCCATGTTTTTAAGCCTAAGTCTAGAGATATCCAAATTATCATCGTATTATCAAACCGGGAGACCCGCAGCTGCGCAGTCAGTTCCTATAAGTGACATTGGTCCCATGGGAGATGGTTGTGCGGCCCACGGTGCCGTTCGGGGGTTGTTTCGGGTTTTCACCCTCTAACGCCATGTTTTTAAGCATAAGTCTAGAAATATGCAAATTATCGTCATATTCTATGTAGGAGGGTACTTTAGATTATATATGGAGGCGTAACCCCTATTGAGTATGGTAATCACAAGTTAATTGGCCAAACCTTTGGATTAATGATAGAGCACATAAACATGAACCCAATGAGGATAGACTCAACTTAAACTCACAAAACTCTCGTATATAACTCAGGTCATGCTAATGGACTTTAGAAGTGGCTTAGCTAGAGGGAGAGGGAAGTAAGCACCCTAGATACACCCTGATAGGCAGGTAGAAACACACCAAACATCCTCAACAATCTCTGTCAAGTATTAAAAGCTTTATAATAATGACAATGGTGAGTGAGTAAACTCTCTGGTTTTGCAATAACTTCTGAATTCTCCTAAAGTCTATATCTTCCTCAAAGGTGGTTGGGGTCCTTAAATAGCCCCCTCATACCACCACCGAGGCAACTCAGTCATTAAAGACTATGAAAGACATCCCTCATACTTTATATCACAACATTAAATGCCTGATGTACTAGTTGTCTCCACGTCATAAACATTAAATGCCAAGACATGCCTTTTGCCTAACCACTGTGTGTCAGGGGGTTGTTGTCGCAGAGGTGGCTCACCAACTGCCTGACAGCCCCAAATACCACGGTGGTTTACTCAAGTTCATGTCTGACATTGTTTAGATGGCTAGTGACATCACCCACAGTAGATGTGACATTAAGTAGAGGGTCGTTTGGTCCATAACTCAATGCCCGATGGAACTCCAAGCTGCTCCGCTTGAGGTTCCACGGTCAAGGTCCTTCGGTGTTTTACCAGGTGTATCTAAGATGGTCAGGACAAGCCCCAACGGTGCCTTACTTCTCAATCCTCCAAACCAAGTCCCTCTAAAGTTCCCATGGTGAGGTCATTCGATAGGGCATGAAAGCCCTCCCAGGTCCTGCCATGCCTGGTCTCTCGTGAGTACCGTTTGACCTCACCCAAACTGCATTATCACTATTGTTATGCCATCACAACCGTTACAGTCTTACAGTGATTGTAATCAAAGGTACAATATGATTAACACAACAAGTTGAAGTATGAGTTGCCACGCTGAGCTGCCTTCCCAAGATGTCACGCTTGAGTTGCCACGCAGAGCTGCCTCGCCAAGATGCCACGCTTGAGTTGCCACGCTGAGCTGCCTCGCCAAGATGCCACGCTTGAGTTGCCACGCTGAGCTGCCAACTCAAGATGTCACGCTTGAGTTGCCACGCTGAGCTGCCTCGCCAAGATGCCACGCTTGAGTTGCCACGCTGAGCTGCCTTCCCAAGATGTCACGCTTGAGTTGCCACGCTGAGCTTCAAGCCCCCTCTACAGACCTCACCCAAACTGCATTATCACTATCGTTATGCCATTACAACCGTTACAACCTTACAGTGATTGTAATCAAAGGTACAATATGATTAACACAACAAGTTGAAGTATGAGTTGCCATGCTGAGCTGCCTTCCCAAGATGTCACGCTTGAGTTGCCACACTGAGCTGCCTCGCCAAGATGCTATGCTTGAGTTGCCACGCTGAGCTGCCTTCCCAAGATGTCACGCTTGAGTTGCCACGCTGAGCTTCAAGCCCCCTCTACATTTTCCCCCTCGTGGAGAGATTTGTTGGGACAAGAAATGTCTGCACGAAATGACTCAACTTGATGGATTTTTCTTTGTGTAACCGTTGGAACATCTTCTTCATTTGGGGCCTTGTTAGATAAGTCTGACAAAAAGATTGGCGCCAAAAACTCAAGCTTGCTGAAGAAGGCAACGCTTCCTGTTCTCTATGCGTCATTTCATTAATGACGTGCGCTGTCTTTTCAACTATCGCAACACTTCCCGAAGTGCCACGTGTTCTTGTGAAATGATTACAGGCGGCCGTGCACGTGCGAGGGTGGGAAAATCTAAACGCCAAACTCGAAAGTCTCAAACAACCATTTTCAAAATACTTTGAACCTTAAACACGTGGGCCTGACGGGTCTGTTTCTACTTCTTCCTTCTTCTTCACTTATTTCCTTACTTCGTTATTTATCTTTTTTTCCTCAGCCTATCGCTTGTTTTCTTATAAAGAGAGAGAGAGAGAGAGATACGCCATTGTTGCAAAGAGCTATAACACTGCTTGTGATCGTCCGTCTCCATTGTTGCTTTCAATCCTTTTTCTCTTGAAGCTTTCTTTGTTATAGCTTCACTGTTTGTCATGGCGTCTTCAAGCAACCCCACCGTTTCCAGCACCAGTGTTCCGTCTGCCACCACCACTGCTGCCTCCGCCCTGGGTGCTGCTCGCCAAGAACAGCTGAGATTTTACCGTCTCTCTCCGATTTTTGGGGAGGGTGATGGCTTTGCTGTTGCCTGTAAGGCTGTCTTCTTTTCCTCCAAGTTTGACGCCCTCTTGCTGGGTGATGAAGACGAAGAGGTGTCTAAGTGGGGATTTTTGCCTCCAGAAGGAACTCTGAGATTTCGCTTAGAGCGAGGGGACTTTCCATGGTCCCACATTGATTTCGAAGCACCCAGGGGATCCCCCGCCCACTTTGCTGCCTGGAACTCTCACATGCAGAGTTCCTATGCTGATATCCTCACCAAGATTGGGCTGCAACGGGCTAAATGGTTTGGTGAGTTCACTATCTCAAAGAACAATGCTGCCCTTCCTGTCTTGATCTCTCGATGGAACGTGACTACTCATACGTTCATCGCTGCGTGGGGCGAGTTCACCATCATTTTGGAGGACGTGTGCGAGCTTTTGGGCCTCGATGCAACAGGTCATGAGACCTACACCGATGAGGCCCTTGATACCCAAGAGACTGCCGATCGTTTGGAGTTGGATCGTATATGCCGAAGCTGCATTGGATCATCCAACAAAGCTACTTTTTCTCCCTTGATTAGTTATTTCTTCAAGGGTTCTGGTGAAGGCAGTTCTTCAGCAGATGTTCCTGGTCAAGGTACACCGTTGGAACTTCCCGCCTACATCCTTGTGATTCTTTCCCGCTTCTTTTTGACGGGCAAGCCCAACGACCAACCCCGAAGGGACCTTATCAACCTGTCCCTTCGCTTAGCTCGAGGCATAAAGCTTCCCCTGGCTGCAATTGCCTTGGGATCTTTGTACACCTGGTTGGACAGGACTTTATTCGACATGGAACGATCCATCGGTCGTTATAACTTGGCCAATTTTGCCAATAGTGTGCTTCTGACTAGTTTTCTTTACTTCCGCTTTCCTGCCGTAGAGGCCAAGTCCAACAGACCTCCTTCGGCTGAATCGATTCTGCCTCCTCGGTCCTTCATTTACCATAAGAGGCAAAGTCGAAAGGAGTTGATTTCAGTGATTGACCGTTTTGAGAGCTTCGTTATGAGGCCTTATCAAGAAGAGGCCTTTTTCCACACTTGTAAGTTTTTTCATCTTGATGCCAGAATGATACGGGATCCCTCTCCTGACATCGAGGACCCCTCGCTGGCCGTAGTTCTTCTTCTTTCTCCTGGATATCTGCCCTCCTACACCGAGTGGGGATACTCGAGCGAGTATTATAACCCCAACCGATGCAGCCGTCAGTTTGGGTTTGACCAGGGGGTGACACGTCCAGTTTTCCAATCATCAAACCCCAAAGTCTCCTTTGGCGAGGCGTGTTCGTTGTTTTCTTCAACTGCTGCGTGGGGGATATCCTCAGCAATGGCTGGGCGTGTCACCATTCCTAGTATTACTAGGCATGGGGATGTGACCCCTCTGTTTGCCACCAAATATTGGCCAAGACAACTAGCTGAAATTGCTAAGTTCATCGAGCGAGAGCCGGTGTATCCTCCTGTTTGCTCATTTTCTGCCCTAGAGTTGGGGCTAAAGGGCAACTCTGTGCTTGGGATAGAGTTCCCTCTAAGTTCAACCCACAAAGCACCTCCCAACGAGCTTCCCCCACTTTGTTCCATGGTCCCAGTTGCCACGCCAAAGTCCAAAACTGCTGCTGCAAAGAAGGCTGCCCCCTCTGCTGCAGCTACTACCGATGAGGGGGCTTCTCAACCTCTTGCTAAAAAAGCAAGAACGGCCAAGAGTGGGACATCGAAATCGAAGTCGAAGTCCCAGAAGCCCCAAACTCCCGTGGCAGCTCTTCCCATAGCCTCCGTTCCTCCTCCCATGCCCGTTGAGATGGCTGAGCGTGTGAGGAGGGAGGCCCAGGCAGAACTGGATCGAATAAATGCTGAGTATCAACGGCATGCAGTCGTTGTCCCTTCCTCCGTTGTTTTCCCCACGGTGGTGGTGGATCCTTCAGATCTAACGGCTAAAAAGAGGAAGAGTTCCAGGGTTCCTCAATGGGTCAGCATTGGTGCAGCTAGCTCGAGGAAGAAGACTCTGGGCACCAAGTCCCAGAAGAAACGGACTCCTGAAGTACACCTGACCCCTGAGGTGCAATCCACCCCTGCCCCCTCAATTGATGCCACTCCTCCCACTTCGCCCGTGGTTGTGTCTTCTCGTTCTCCTTCTGAATCGGAGGTATGTATGGCTGACTTAGCTATTATTGCTCTTTTGCTTAAGGAGGACTATCTTTACTTATGCATATACTTTGACAATTGTGGTGCAGGGGGTGCAGGGAGCTGAAGTAGAAAGACCAGACCTTTCCAGCCCTCCCGTGAGCCCTTTTGTGGGGAGACGCTTCGGTGCATCTCATACCGATGTGACTCCTCCCCGTTCCCCCATGACAGGGCTTACGTATTCTCGCCGTGGAGTCAGCCAACGTGCGAGGGAAGTTATTGTGGGAGGTGATGACGTTGATCATGCGAGTGATTCCTCGCCTGAAGTGGTAACCCTGCCCGAAGTGGCACATCCCGAGCTAACATCCTTGGTCCCTTTTGATTCACAGGCCTCACCTGAGGTTCCTCTGTCCATTGTACTTGCTGAGGAGAGTGAGCCCGAGGTATGATGTGATCTATAATTTATTTGTTGTAGTCCTTTCGGTCATACTCTTTTCGTATTTGGCTTACTGAATTGTGATATGTTTTGGGTACCCCAGGTAGAAATGTCCTCGTTGTTGGCGAGCATTATTCTTCCAACGATGCTTATGAGGCCCCCGACTGTCATTCCTTTGTTTAGCACCATAACCGAGGTAAGTAACACGTCAAGATATTTCTTCATATTTTCTGTGCCCATTCTTCTTTTCTAACACTTGGCTTTGTGCACAGTTTTCTCCTGATCTTGCACCAACTCCTGTAGTGAAGGCCCAGGTTGGTGTGTTTACACCCCCTCCTGACGTGGCTTTGTTTGAGGGCTTAGTGTCTTCTCATGATGAACCCGACATGCTGGCCCTTATGCCCTATACGGGTGATCAGGTTTGGACAAGCGTGGAGGCTTCTGCGTCCAGGGACCCCGTTATGGCATCTGGGGTAATAATCGCTCCCCCAACGGTTCATGTCCCTGTGGCTGCCTCAAATGCTCCCGTTGTGACTGAGGTATATTTTTCTTGCTATATTTTGTTAAGATTTTCCATAATCTCCATCTTATAACGGTGACTTAACAACGAAAGCGCTTGTTAAGATTTTTTTATAAACTCCACCTTATAACGGTGACTTAACAACGAAAACACTTGTTAAGAATTTTTCGCAAACTCCACCTTATAACGGTGACTTAACAACGAAAACACTTGTTAAGTTTTTTCATAAACTCCACCTTATAACGGTGACTTAACAACGAAAACGCTTGTTAAGATTTTTCGCAAACTCCACCTTATAACGGTGACTTAACAATGAAAACACTTGTTAAGTTTTTTCATAAACTCCACCTTATAACGGTGACTTAACACCGAAAACGCTTGTTAAGATTTTTCATAAACTCCACCTTATAACGGTGACTTAACACCGAAAACGCTTGTTAAGATTTTTCGCAAACTCCACCTTATAACGGTGACTTGACAACTTACCACTTGTTAAGTTTTTTATTCATAATTCCATTATTTGGTCTTTTTCTTTTCAGGTTGCTCAGGAAAATTCGCCCCCAGTTCTCTCACCTGTAGGTTCGCCCTTCCAAGAATCTGATGTTTCGGAAAATTCTATTCATGATGATCAAGGTTCTATGACTGGTGCTGCAGCCGAGAGCGAATCTGGGTGCGAATTGCCTCTTCCTGACCTAGCTCCTCACTCGTTCTGCCTCATGGTGCTTCGGCAGTCTCCTCAAATGCCCGTCAACCATCGCATGTTGATTGAACAATTGGTGGATCGGCATCCTGAGACCTTCACATCGGATTGCCTGCGCTCAAACATTCATGTGATGAGTCTCAGACTGCAAGGCATGGCGATCGTTGTTACTGAAATTGCCAGTACCCCCACTGCCATTGTTACCAGATCCCTTCTCAACCAATTTCTAGGTTTTCTGAAGGAGTTGGGACGTGATGGTTTCCGTTTTGACTGGCTTGCTATGTATCTGAAGACCTTGAAAAACCAGCAACTGATTGGCCAGAGGGAGGTATTGCGCAAGCACCAGGAGGACCAGCAAGCTGAGGAGGCTAGGTTGGTCGTATTGTCCCCTCTTTTGGAAGCAGTGGAACAAGAGGTGAAGGATGCCGAAGAATCTTTGTCCCTGGCCAAACTAAAGTGTGAGAGACTCCTGATCGAACGTACGCAAGTGCAAACGAGGCTGGAGGTTTCCATTAACGCCCAACGTTCTTTCACAGCAGCTTCTTCGGGCCTGCCTGGAGATTTTTTCTCTTCCTCGGATTTATCTTTTCTTTTAGGGTAGTTGATTCTTGTATACAGATCTTTTACTTCTTTTTCTCTATGTAATTCTTGGGCAATAGCTTCCAAAGGAAATTTTGTAATACACTATTGTTTATGAATGAAGAACGCATACTTTTCAATCCCTTCATGTGTTGTAACTACTGTTGTGTGCTATAGAGTTTTGTGTTTCTGCAATTCTTTATTCTAAAAAAAATGTCACCCAAAACTTGTATATTTATAACGATATAGCATCAGCTCAAACTTGGTTATTTTACACATGATAAACCTTCAGCCACTTATTTTTAATCTTAAATGGCTTGTCTTCTTCTATCTTCGAAATTAAGCAATAACCTGAGTCATGCGCTTCCTTCACAACATAAGTTCCCTCCCAGTTGGCTGCGAACTTTGGTAGAGGAAGTCCCCTGATGTGCTTTACTGCCGCTTTCAATACGAGGTCTCCTTCCACGAACTTCCTTGGTCTCACCAAGTTGTCATATGCCCTGGAGAGTTGTTTCGTATATATTTGAAAGTGCTGCATCGAGTTATCTCTGTGCTCATCCAACGCTTCCAGCTGTATATGTCTACTATGAGGGAGCATGCTACTTCTCAAGGCATAACGGGCAGAGGGAACTTCCAATTCCCAGGGTTTTGTTAGTTACTTCGGCCTGACCATTTTGCTTGGTTGTTCGATAGGCCCACAAGACAGCTGGTATCTTGTCATCCCATGCCCCTGGAAAGTCTTCCATTATTTTGGCCAAAATATTAATCAGGGTTTTGTTAGTTGCTTCGGCCTGACCATTTCCCTTTGGGTATGCCACCGTTGAAGTGTGATGAACAATAGAGTATTTGTCCGTGAGCATTGTTACTTCAGAATTGACGAAGGGGGTCCCATTATCTGAGAGAATTACTTTTGGGATCCCAAAATGGCAAATGATGTATTCTCTGATGAAGTTGCTCACCACCCCAGCCGTTGCCCGTTTGAGTGGTATTGCCTCGGCCCATTTTGTAAAACACTCTGTTGCTACCAGTATCCATATCTTGCCTCTCGAAGAAGGGTGTATTGCCCCCACTAGGTCAAACGCCCAAGTATGAAATGGATTGGGTGTTGACAGAGAGTGTAAGTCCACCGATGGGGCATGGATCATATTTCCATGAAGTTGGCAAGCTTGGCATTTTCGAACGAACTCAGCAGAGTCTTTCTCCATCGTTGGCCAATAATACCCCAACGTCATCAACTGATCATACAACTTAGCCCCTCCTATGTGTGTTGGATCGTGCGCTTATTTGAGGACCTCCGCTGCTTCTTCCATTGTGACACATCGCAAGGGCCTATTAAAGTACCCCTTTCGATAAAACTTCCCCTCCTGGACGTATAACCTTGGAGCCCTTCGCCTCAGACCCATTGCATCTATTTCCTCCGTTGGGACAACCCCCTCCAGAATGAAGTCGATGTAGGGTTGCCTCCAGTCTGTTTGAGCTTCAATAAAATGGCACTCAGCTGCTTCGAAGAATAGCTGACACTTGTTGCATTTCCGTTGTAGCTCTGTCGCATCCTGCTTCATTCTAGGCCAGAAATACCCCTCCCTTTGAATTCTCCTATATAGAGGTATCTCAGTCGTCTCGCAATGCTCCTCATACGTTTTCCTCAATATTTGCTCGGCCTCCTCGGGGCTGACGTATCTTGACAACCATCCTCCTGTATTTCTTAAATAGAGATTTCCCTGGCATGTAAAATATTGGGCCAACTCTCCTAGCCGCATCGCCCCCTCGCCAGACTCCAGTTGCTTCTTAATGTCTCTTCTCTAATCCGCGTCTCCCTCCATCGGTAGTATTGACTGTACGACCGAAGGAGCTGTTCTTCGTTGGATCGTAACGATAGTCGTATCGCTCCTCATGACCATCTTTTGAGCAATAGCGGCATAAGCGTCTGGATGACGGTTCATCGTTCTGGGATGTCTTCTAATTTTGGTCCGATGGAACTGGCTGAGGAGCCTTTGAATGATCGTTCTGTACGGTGCCAAACTATGTGCTTCAACGCATATTCTCCATTAACTTGCTGAATTACTAAGTTCGAGTCACCCTTGATGCAGAGTGAACGAATTCCCCTTCGAAGAGCCTCCAGCAACCCTAGTACCAACGCTTCGTATTCTACTTCGTTATTGGAGCAAGGGAAATCTAGTTTGTAGGAAAGGCAAATCTCCTCCGTTCCTTTTGAAAGGATGACCCCTACCCCTCCTTTTTTTTCTGCCGAAGACCCATCAAACTGCATCGTCCATTCCTCATCGGTTGCATCCAGATAGTTGGCTTGTAAGTCGTCTCCCGGAACGTCTTCTTTAGGTGGTTCAAATGTTCCCGATGGAAAGATTGCCAACAGATCAGCATACGCCTGGCTCTTGATAGCACGAGGAACCACACACTTTAAATCATATTCGGAGAGAATAAGGAACCACCTAGCTGCCCTGCCAATCAAGATAGTTCTAGCCAACAAATACTTAATTGGATCACATCTAGTTACAATGTGAATTGTAAAAGACAGCATATAATGTCTAAGTTTTTTTGCTACAAAGACTAAGGCCAAACAATGCCTTTCTAGGCTGCTATATCTAATCTCTGGCCCATGTATGATCCTGCTGAGGTAATACACTGGCCGTTCTTGCCCGTCAATCTCTTGTGCCAGCAAAGCTCCAACGGACCTTTTAGTGGAGGTGAGGTACAGCTGCAACGGTAATCCTGCCTGTGGAGGAACCATGATTTGTGGTGAAACAAGCAGCTTCTTCAACTCATCGAGAGACTCTTGGTGATCCTTTTCCCACCTGAATTTTGTGTTCTTTCGCAGTAGCTGCATCAACGGGTGTGTTACCTCGGCCAATCCTGGTATAAATCTTCTAAGGTAGGAGACTTTACCGAGGAAACTTTTCAGCTCCTTCGCCGTTCTTGGGCACGGCATTTCTAAGATCGCGCGTTGTTTATCCTGGTCCATCTGCACCCCTTGTCGATCAACCACAAAGCCTAGAAACTTCCCACATGTTACTCCGAAGACGCACTTCAATGGGTTCATCCTTAATTTATACTTCCTACATCGAGTGAACACCTTCTTTAAGTCGTTTAGGTGGGACTCCTCCTTCTTTGATTTGATGACGAAATCATCCACATAGAATTCTACAAATTTGTGGAAGAAATCGTGAAAAATGGCCATCATTGTTCTTTGATAAGTAGCTCCCGCGTTCTTAAGTCCAAACGGCATTACTTTGTACATGAAATTGCCCAACGGGGTTCTGAATGCCGTTTTCTCTGCGTCCGCGGGATCCATCTTGATCTGGTTGTACCCTATGTACCCATCCATGAAGCTATACATCTCATGCCCAGCCGTGGCATCTATCAAGCTATCAATGGAGGGTAGAGGGAACTCATCTTTGGGGCAAGCCCTGTTCAAATCCCTAAAATCCACACAGATCCTTATTTGACTCTTGTCCTTTTTTCCTACTGGCACAATGCTAGATAGCCAAAGGGGATGCTGTATTGGTTTGATGAATCCTGCTACCAACAAACGCTGAACCTCTTCCTTAATCTTCAAGTCCAACTCAGGTTTATAAGTCCTTGTTGCCTGCTTCACCGGGATGGCTGAAGGCATCACGTTTAGCTTGTGGCAGCTCACTTCCTCATCTAGCCCTTCCATTTCGGTATACTTCCATGCAAAGACATCTATGAACTCCCGAATTAGCCCAACCAAGGCTTCTCGGTTCTCCTAACTGAGATCCTTCGCGATGAAGATGGGCCTTGGGTCTTCCCCTTCTCCTGCCAGGTTCAACTACTCCAACTCTTGTGCCTGGGGCTTTGGTTGATTTGCCATGTAGTCTGGTTCTTCGGAGACCTCCTCCACGAACTCCTATATGTTGGAGTTGTCTATCACCATACACTGTCCCTGTTGATCCACCAAGAAACACTCATATAACGGGTCAGCCCCATCCTCCGTCTCTTCGGCCGCCCGCTCACATCGTTATAAATGGTATACCACCTTCCCCTCTTCACTAGCCACCTTCTTGCATTGCCTGTTGGTAACTGTTGCCACGGCCTTCCTCTTCCTCTCTCTCGAAGCCTCAGCGATTCTTCCCCCTGAAAAGCGACTCAGCACGCTTTGCCGTTGGACCTCGTGCTCCATAGGATCCACTCTAAGCTTTACTT
This sequence comes from Sambucus nigra, assembly GCA_949130495.1. Lineage (NCBI taxonomy): Eukaryota > Viridiplantae > Streptophyta > Magnoliopsida > Dipsacales > Adoxaceae > Sambucus > Sambucus nigra. Next base: position 116,659,823 of record OX422222.1, on the reverse strand, counting down.
TGTTTTTGAGCTGCTTCGCGCTCACCCCTTCGTTACTCGTAGCTTCTTTGCTTTGCTCGTTTAGAGGCCCCATTCTATCTCTGATCGAGGGAACCCATGCCCCCTCTATTCTTCTCGTTAGGACTCGAGCATCTTCCTCCAACTCCGTATAAAAGGCCGCATCTACAAAGTGAGCTTCCTCGATAGCAAAAGGCCTTTTTGTAGCCCTAATGGTCACTTCTGTTCCTTTGACATTTGCCTTGGCGCATTGATGATATGTTGAAGGGACTAGACCTTGATTGTGCATCCATACTCTTCCTATTAGTAAATGATAGGAAGTTTCACTTTCTATTACATGGAACTTGATGTGGGAACTCAGATTTCCCATTACAATTCCCACATTCACATACCCAATGGATTTGGAAGATTGGTTGTCATACCCTGAGATTACCAGAGGCATGGGGACCAACCTTTCTTCTGGGATATTAGTTGCGTGGAAGGAGTTGATCGGCATAATGTTGATGGAAGCACCCCCATCCATAAGCGTTCTTGCAAAACTAACCCCGTTGATACTGGCCGTTACATACAAGGGCCTGTTATGAGGGAACCTTACAGCTCTATCTGCATCGCTGAAGGTCACCTCTGATAGGAACTTTTTCACCAGCCTCGCCATGGGTCCCCTCCATTTCAACGAGGGAACCGCGTCCTTCTTCGCGATGTCAAGGATCGCCCGAGTTATTTCCAGTCTGCTCTCCTTTGGTATCCCCACTTGATCGAAGAACCAAGCGAACTTTGGGGATTTTGAAACTGCGCTATATTCTATGACTGGGTCCGTTTCCTCGCCCTCAACGCTATAGGCGTCTTCTACGTCCCTAGCACTTGCTTCATCATACGCCAGAACTACGTTAGCCATTCCCCTAGTGCAATACTCCAGTGCTTTATCGAACTCCATTGTTTCCCCCCCCCCTCCCGCTCTGCCTCCTTATCATAGGCCGTTACAACATTGGCCCCATGCGCCGGGAGCGGGTTATTGTTAACGTTCCGCGGGGGGATTTGTAATGTTCCCGCCCTCATTTACTTGTCGATGATTCTTCGCAGCGTGAAACAACTTTTTGTTGGATGCTGGACCTTTCGATGAACCTGACAATATTTGGGATTGGCCCTGGTTGTCGCGTCGGGTTCTTCCTCCGGGACGCCTTTTGGTTCATAAACCGTTCTGCCTTGCACCATTGCGTTATAGCAACTCACAGCCTCCTCCACCGTACAAGGGAACGGTGGCGGGTCTTCTCGATCCCTTCCAAACTTTCTTTTGTTGTCCTTGCTCTGGGCCTTGCCCCCATCCTCTTTCTCGACATATCCCACCCGTGGGGCCTGAGACCTTCCCCCGCTGGGTTGTATCGGCTGCCTGAACATCATGGGAGCTACTACCGGGCTAGGTCGCACCACCAAAGATATATTTCTTGCGGATTTTAAGAATGCTGAAAATGTTCCCTCGCGTGTCTCATTGATCAGGTGACAGATATACTCAGGGAGTAATCCCTCAGCACAAATTTGTAGTAACCTAGACTCCTTAGCTTCTTCCCTCACGTCGAGGGACCTTTCCCTGAACCTTCGGATGTAGGCCACTACCTCCTCTCCTGGCCTTTGCCTCTCCCTGCCAAGTTGGGTAAGGGTGAACTCATCTTCTGCCAAGAAGAACTTTCGGACGAACAATACATGCATCTCCTCCCACGTGGAGACACTATTGGGCGGCAGGTGAGAGTACCAAGTGTATGCTTTATGAGTCAGGGATTTAGAAAACTCCCTCAGCCTAAGCTTTTTGTCATTGCAATGCGCCCCCAAGTGTTCAACGAAACGCTTAATGTGTTCCTTCGGGGTCCCGCCCTTCCCTGAGTATTTTTCAAAGGTAGGGGGAATATAGTCCTTCGGGTAGGGTTCGTCGTTGTACTCCTAGGGGTAGGGTGTCCGGAAGTCGTCGTAGACCGCTGCCACCTCGCCCACAGCCTGCGAGGAAGACTGCATGAACTTCAGCATCTCCATCTGCATCTCTTTTCTCATCTCTTCCAAGGGCGAAGCTATTGGGGTCACCTGCAACGGAGCAGACAGTTGAGCGCTCGTTGCAACCGGAGCGAACGTTATCGGTTGCGCCGTTGAAACTCCTGAGCCTCCCACAGTGGGATTCACAACAGAGGGTACACTTGCTGGGACCGCTCCCATAATGCCTGCCCCTGGTGGGGCCCCTGGGTCCACTCCTGGTGTTACGAAGGCATTAGTCTCCAATCCTCCCAGTATAATTGAAGCTACTAGGGTTTGCAAAAACTCGTAAAATTTGCTCATGAGGAGCGCCATCTGGGCCAGTCCCAGCCCCGCGCTCGTGGAAGGTTGTGCCGCCCCTGAGACGCCTATCGTTGTTGGAGCCAGCGGTACCTCTACTCGAGGAGCCCCATATCTTAGGGCCTCCTGCTCCCTCGCAGCCTGTTCTTCATTATGCTGTATGTCATCAAAATTGAGTCTTCTAGTAGCATTATCCTGCGCCATACTCCTTCTCTAGAAGTATGCCTCCCCAGCGGAGTAGCCAAATGTAGGAGGGTACTTTAGATTATATATGGAGGCGTAACCCCTATTGAGTATGGTAATCACAAGTTAATTGGCCAAAGCTTTGGATTAATGATAGAGCATATAAACATGAACCCAATGAGGATAGACTCAACTTAAACTCACAAAACTCTCGTATATAACTCAGGTCATGCTAATGGACTTTAGAAGTGGCTTAGCTAGAGGGAGAGGGAAGTAAGCACCCTAGATACACCCTGATAGGCAGGTAGAAACACATCAAACACCCTCAAGAATCTCTGTCAAGTATTAAAAGCTTTATAATAAATGACAATGGTGAGTGAGTAAACTCTCTGGTTTTGCAATAACTTCTGAATTCTCCTAAAGTCTATATCTTCCTCAAAGGTGGTTGGGGTCCTTAAATAGCCCCCCCATACCACCACCGAGGCAACTCAGTCATTAAAGACTATGAAAGACATCCCTCATACTTTATGTCACAACATTAAATGCCTGATGTACTAGTTGTCTCCACGTCATAAACATTAAATGCCAAGACATGCCTTTTGCCTAACCACTGTGTGTCAGGGGGTTGTTGTCGCAGAGGTGGCTCACCAACTGCCTGACAACCCCAAATACCACGGTGGTTTACTCAAGTGCATGTCTGACATTGTTTAGATGGCTAGTGACATCACCCACAGTAGATATGACATTAAGTAGAGGGTCGTTTGGTCCATAACTCAATGCCCGATGGAACTCCAAGCTGCTCCGCTTGAGGTTCCACGGTCAAGGTCCTTCGGTGTTTTACCAGGTGTATCTACGATGGTCAGGACAAGCCCCAACGGTGCCTTACTTCTCAATCCTCCAAACCAAGTCCCTCTAAAGTTCCCATGGTGAGGTCATTCGATAGGGCATGAAAGCCCTCCCAGGTCCTGCCATGCCTGGTCTCTCGTGAGTACCGTTTGACCTCACCCAAACTGCATTATCACTATCGTTATTCCATCACAACCGTTACAGTCTTACAGTGATTGTAATCAAAGGTACAATATGATTAACACAACAAGTTGAAGTATGAGTTGCCACGCTGAGCTGCCTTCCCAAGATGTCACGCTTGAGTTGCCACGCTGAGCTGCCTCGCCAAGATGCCACGCTTGAGTTGCCACGCTGAGCTGCCTCGCCAAGATGCCACGCTTGAGTTGCCACGCTGAGCCACGCTTGAGTTGCCACGCTGAGCTGCCAACTCAAGATGTCATGCTTGAGTTGCCAGGCTGAGCTTCAAGCCTCCTCTACATTCTCAAATCGACAGTCCCGTGGTTGCGCGGTTAGTTCCTACGAGTTACATTGGTCCCGTGGGTGGTGTTCGTGCCACTCACGAGGCCATTCGGTGGCTGTTTCGGGTTTTCACCCTCTAACGCCATGTTTTTAAACCTAAGTCTAGAAATAAGCAAATTATCGTCATTTTCCCAAATAGAGAGACCGGTGGCTGCGCGGTCAATTCCTACGAGTCACACTGGTCCCGTGGGAGGAGTTGGTGCCACCCACGGAGCCTTTCGTGGGTTGTTTCGGGTTTTCACCCACTAACGCCATGGTTTTAAGCCTAAGTATAGAAATATGCAAATTATATTCGTATTCGAAAACTGGGAGTCCTACGGCTACGCGGTCAGTTCCTACAAGTTACATTGGTCCCTTGGGAGGTGTTGGTGCCACCCACGGGGTCGTTCGGGGTTTGTTTCGGGTTTTCACCCACTAACTCCATGTTTTTAAGCCTAAGTATAGAAATATATAAATTACCGTCGTATTCTTAAATCGGGAGTCCTGCGGCTGCGTGGTCAGTTCCAACATGTTACATTGGTCCCGTGGGAGGTGTTGGTGTCACCCACGAGGCCGTTCGGGGGCTGTTTCGGGTTTTCACACTCTAACGCCATGGTTTGCCTAAGTCTAAAAATATGCAAATTATCATCGTATTCTCAAACCGAGAGTTTCACGGAAGAGCGATCAGTTCTTACGAGTTACATTGGTCCCGTAGGAGGTGCTGGTCCCACCCACGGGGCCATTCGGGAGCTATTTTGGGTTTTCACCCTCTAACGCTATGTTTTTAAGCCTAAGACTAGAAATATGCAAATTATCGTTGTATTCTCAAACCGGGAGACCCGCGGTTGTGTGGTCAGTTCCTACGAGTTACATTGTTCCCGTGGGTGGTGTTGGTGCCACCCACAGAGCCGTTCGTGGGCTGTTTTGGGTTTTCACCTACTAATGCCATGTTTTTAAGCCTAAGTCTACAAATATGCAAATTATCCTCGTACTCTCAAAACGGGAGTCTCGTGGCTGCGCGATCAGTTCCTACGAGTTACATTAGTCCCGTGGAAGGTGTCTGTGCCACCGATAGGGCACTTCGGGGGCTGTTTCGGGTTTTCACCCTCTAACGCCATGTTTTCAAGACTAAGTCTACAAATATGTAAATTACTATCGTACTCTCAATCTCGGAGTCCCGTGGATGCACGGTCAGTTCCTACGTGTGACATCCCGTGGGAGGTGTTGATGCCTCCCACGGGGTCGTTCGGGGTCTGTTTTCGGTTTTCCCCCTCTAACGCCATGTTTTAAAGCCTAAGTCTACAAATATGAAAATTATCGTCGTATTCTCAAATTGGGAGACCTGAGGGTGTGCGATCAGTTCCTACGAGTCATATTGGTCCCGTGGGAGGTGTTGGTGCCACCCACGGAGCCGTTCGTAGGCTGTTTCGGGTTTTCACCCACTAACGCCATATTTTTAAGCCTAAGTTTACAAATATGTAAATTACCGTCGTACTCTCAAATCGGGAGTCCTGTGGCTGCGCGGTCAGTTCCTACGAGTTATATTAGTCCCGTAGGAGGTGTTGGTGCCTCCCACGGGGACCTTCGGCGATTGTTTCGGGTCTTCGCCCGCTAACGCCATAATTTTAAGCTTAAGTCTAGAAATATTCAAATTATCATCGTATTCTCAAACAGAGAGACCCGTGGCTGCGCGGTCAGTTCCTACGAGTCACATTGGTCCCATGGGAGGTGTTGGTGCCACCCACGAAGCCTTTCATGGACTGTTTCGGGTTTTCACCCACTAACGCCATGTTTTTAACTCTAAGTCTAGAAATATGCAAATTATCATCGTATTCTCAAATCGGGAGACCTGTGGGTGCGCGGTCAGTTCCTACGAGTCACATTTGTCCCGTGGGAGGTGTTGGTGCCAGCCACGGAGCCGTTCGTGGGCTGTTTTGGGTTTTCACCCTCTAACGCCATGTTTTCAACCCTCAATCTAGAAATATACAAATTACCGTCGTATTCACAAACCGGGAGTCATGCGGCTGCGGAGTCAGTTCCTACGAGGTACATCGGTATCGTGGGAGGTGTTGGTGCCACCCACAGTGCTGTTCGGAGGCTGTTTTGCGTTTTTCCCTCTAACGCCATGTTTTGCCTAAGTCTAGAATATGCAAATTATCATCATAATCTGAAACCGGGAGTCCCACGGCTGCGGGGTCAGTTTCTATAAGTTACATTGGTCCTGTGTGAGGTGTCCGTGCCTCCTACGGGTCCGTTTAGGGGTTGTTTTGGTCTTTCACCGTCTAACACCATGTTTTTAAGCATAAGTCTAAAAATAAGCAAATTATCGTCGTATTCTCAAACCGAAAGACCCGCAGTTGCATCGTCAGTTCCTACGAGTCACATTGGTTCAGTGGGATGTGTTGGTTCCACCCATTGGGCCGTTCGGGGGTTGTTTCGCGTTTTTACACTCTAACGCCATATTTTTAAGCGTAAGTCTAGAAATATGCAAATTATCGTTGTATTCTCAAACCGAGAGTCCCGTGGCTGCGCGGTCAGTTCCTACGAGTTACATTGGTCCCGTGGGAGGTGTTGGTGCCACCCACGACGCCGTTCGGGGGTTGTTTTGAGTTTTCACCCTCTAACGCCATGTTTTTAAGACTAAGTCTAGAAATATGCAAATTATCGTCGTATTCTCAAATCGGGAGCCCCGCGGCTATGCGATCTATTCCTACGAGTTATATTAGTCTCGTGGGAGGTGTTGGTGCCACCCACGGGGCCGTTCGGGGGATGTTTCGGGTTTTCACCCACTAACGCAATTTTTTAAGCTTAAGTCTAGAAATATGCAAATTTTCTTCGTATTCTCAAACAGGGAGACCTGCGGTTGCGCGGTCAGTTCCTACGAGTTACATTAGTCCTGTGGGAGGTGTTAGTGCCACCCACGAGGCACTTCGAGGGCTGTTTCAGGTTTTCACCCTCTAACGCTATGTCTTCAGGCCTAAGTCTACAAATAAACAAATTACCATCGTATTCACAAACCTGGAGTCACGCCGCTGCGGGGTTAGTTCCTACAAGTTACATTGGTAACGTGGGAGGTGTTGGTGCGACCCACGGGCCGTTCGGGGGCTATTTCGTGTTTTCACCCTCTAACGCCATATTTTGCCTAAGTCTAGAAATATGCAAATTATCATCGTATTCAGAAACTGGGAGTCCCGGGGCTGCGGGGTGAAGTTCCTACAAGTTACATTGGTCCCGTGGGAGGTGTTCGTGCCTCCCACGGGGCCGTTCAGGGGTTGTTTTGGGCTTTCACCCTCTAACGCCATGTTTTTAAGCATAAGTCTAAAAATATGCAAATTATCATCGCATTTTCAAACCGAAAGACCCGCAGTTGCACGGTCAGTTCCTACGAGTCACATTGCTCCCGTGGGACATGTTGGTGCCACCCATGGGGCCGTTCAGGGCAGTTTCGTGTTTTTACACTCTAACGCCACATTTTTAAGCATAAGTCTAGAAATATGGGAATTATCGTTGTATTCTCAAACTGGGAGTTCGTGGCCGCGCGGTCAGTTCCTACGAGTTACATTCGTCCCGTGGGAGGTGTTGGTGCCACCCACTAGGCCGTTCGGGGGTTGTTTTGAGTTTTCACCCTCTAATGCCATGTTTTAAGACTATGTCTAGAAATATTCAAGTTATCTTCGTATTCTCAAACTGGGAGTCCTGCTGCTCCGCAATCAGTTCCTACGAGTTACATTGGTCCCGTGGGAGGTGTTGGTGCCACCCACGGGGCCGTTAGGGGGCTATTTCGTGTTTTCACCCACTAACGCCATGTTTTTAATCCTAAGTCTATAATATGCAAATTGTCATCGTATTCTCAAACCGGGAGTCCCATGCCTGCGTGGTCAGTTCCTACGAGTTACATTGGCCCTGTGGAAGGTGTTGGTGCCACCCGCGGGGCGGGGCCGCTCGGGGGATATTTCGTGTTTTCACCCACAATCGCCATTTTTTATGCCTAAGTCTAGAAATATGCCTAAGTCTAGAAATATGTAAATTACCGTGGGAGGTAATTTTTCGGGATCCCTACGGCTGCGTGGTCAGTTCCTAGGAGTTACATTGGTCCCGTGGGAGGCGTTGGTGTCACCCACGAGGTCGTTCAGGGACTATTTTTGTAATGACCCCACTTTTATATATAGTTTGTTTTTACACTCTTATGTTACTTATTATCTTATAAATGTTGTATTATTAGATATGTGGTATTATTGGCTATCAATATAACATACCCCATTTTTAATTATGAAGAATTAACTGTAAATTGGATCAAATCGAAGTCTTATGACATATCTTAAGGCAAATAATAAGTTTTGGGGTAGAAAATATAATTTTATGAAACTTTAAGGACTAAAATAAAAATATAAAATGGGCCATTTTGTAAATAAAATATTTTTAAGGACCTCTAAGAAATATTCAAAATATATTGTTTGAAATTACCAAAATACCCTTAATGTGTGAAATGACCCTTATACCGTTATCACCTTTCCACCACATGCTGGTCACTTCCACCTTCCACATGTCATCTGTAGAGAGACAGCTAAAACACTTGTCATCATTTGGTGATATTAACACTACAAGACCACTCCGGATCTCGATACCTCGGTGTTGAATCACCAATCCAAAAAGTTTAGTCATTTGACACGTGTCAACACCGTACTACATTTGGAAACCAATAAATAGGGCCTTAGGGTTCATTTGAAACTCACACCTATTCCTTGAAAATTATAGTAAGAAAGAGTGATAGAAAGCTTGGGAAATATCTTAAGAAGGAGTTCTATAATTTCGAAGAAAGAATTCATTTCGTAGGTATGATTTTATTTAAATGTTATAATATATTTTTATTATTTTAATTTTGTGTTTTATAGCTTTACTTAGTAGTTATGCTGGTAAAATACACTAAGGACTTCACTAATCAAAACTTAAAGTTTAGAAGAAATCCAAGTTGATTTTATTTTCATGTAAACTTGTTTGGAATTGTATTCAAGCTTTTAAAAATGATTTTTTAAAAGTAATTGCTCGTTATTATGGAATTCCATTTAAGTAATTCCAAAGTCAGGCCCGGTGAAATTTTTCCTAGACGAGATGGTATTTAAGTGGTGCCCCTGTGACCCTCCATCTCTACTGGGAATGAATCCGAAAATATTCTGTCTAGAGGAGATGGTATTTAAGCGGTTCCCCTGTGACCCTCCATCTCTACTGGGAACCGACTAATTTGGAAGAACTATGAATTGAATCCTTTAATTACGACCAATAAGTTTTAAAAGTTAAGAAAATGGTTTTTTAGTAATCCTTTGAAACAAGTTACTATTAAAATACAATATGTAGACTGGACCTTGTTTAGAACATATACTTAAACCATTATCGTCTTTGTTAGATTAACGTGCGATTGAAGACTCGTTATCTATAATTTCAACCTCTATTTTAGGTGAGTACTCTATGCAATTTCTTGCGCATTTTGATTATATTATATTATGCGCACTATGGGAGGCGTTGGTGTCACCCACGGGGCCGTTCGAGGGCAGTTTCGAGTTTTCTCCCTCTACTCCATATTTTGTCTAAGTCTAGAAATATGCATATTATCGTCGTATTCTCAAATCGGGCGTTCCACGGCTGCTCGGTCAGTTTTTACGACTTACATTGGTCCCATGGGAGGAGTAGGTGCCACCCACGGGGCCGTCCGGGGGCTGTTTTGGGTTTTCACCATCTAATGCCATGTTTTTAAGCCTAAGACTAGAAATATACAAATTATCATCGTATTCTCAAACCAAGAGACCCACGGCTGGGTGGTCGGTTCCTACGAGTTACATTGGTCCCGTGGGAGGTGTTGGTGCTATCCAGGGAGCCCTTCGTGGGTTGTTTCGGATTTTCACACACTAACGTCATGTTTTTAAGCTAAAGTCTACAAATATGTAAATTATCATCGTACTCTCAAACCGGGAGTCCCGTGGTTGTGCGGTCAGTTCCTACGAGTTACATTAGTCCCATGGGAGGTGTTGGTGTCACCCACGGGGACCTTCGGGGGCTGTTTCGAATTTTCACCCTCTAACGCCATGTTATTAAGCCTAAGTCTAGAAATATACAAATTACCGTCGTACTCTCAAACTGGGAGTCCCATGGCTGTGCGGTCAGTTCCTACGAGTGACATTAGTCTCGTGGGAGGTGTTGGTGCCTCCCACGGGGCCGTTCGGGGGCAGTTTTGGGTTTTCACCCTCTAACGCCATGTTTTTAAGCCTATGTCAAGAAATATAAAAATTATCGTCGTATTCTCAAACTGGGAGAACCGCGACTGCGCGGTCAGTTCCTACGAGTTTCATTGGTCCTGTGGGAGGTGTTGGTGTAAACCACGGAGCCGTTTTGGGGCTGTTTCGGATTTTCACCGACTAACGCCATGTTTTTAAGCCTAAGTCTAGAAATATGCAAATTTCTATCCTATTCTCAAACCGGGAGTCCCGTGGCTGCGGGGTCAGTTCGTTCGAGTTACATTGGTACCGTGGGAGGTGTTGGTGCCCCCCCATGGGGTCGTTTGGGGGGTGTTTCGAGTTTTCACCCTCTAATGCCATGTTTTACCTAAGTCTAGAAATATGAAAATTATCATCGTATTCTCAAACCGGGAGTCCCGCGGATGCGGCGTCAGTTCCTACAAGTTATATTGGTCCCGTGGGAGGTGTTCGTGCCTCCCACGTGGTCGTTCAAGGGTGTTTTGGGTTTTCTCCCTCTAACGCCATATTTATAAGCATAAGTCTAGAAATATGTAAATTACTGTCGTATTCTCAAATCGGGAGTCCCGCAGCTGCGGTGTCAGTTCCTACGAGTTACATTGGTCCCGTGGGAGCTGTTGGTGCCACTCACGGAGCCGTTCGGGGGCTGTTTCGGGTTTCCACCCTCTAACGCCTTATTTTTAAGCATAAGTCTAGAAATATGCAAATTATCATCGTATTCTCAAACCAGGAGACCCGCAGCTACGCGATCAGTTACTACAAGTCACATTGTCCCGTGGGAGGTAATAGTGCCACCCACGGGGCCATTCGGGGGATGTTTCGAGATTTCACCCTCTAACGCCATGTTTTTAAGCCTAAGTATAGAAATATACAAATTATCATTGTATTCTCAAACCGGAATCCCGCGACTGCGTGGTCAGTACCTACGAGTTACATTGGTCCCGTGGGAGGTGTTGGTGCCACCCGCGGGGTCGTTCGGGGGATGTTTCGGGTTTTCACCCACTAACGCTTTGTTATAAGCCTAAGTTAGAAATATGCAAATTACCGCCGTATTCTCAAACCGGGAGTCCTGCGGTTGCGTGGTCAATTCCTAGGAGTTACATTGGTCCCGTGGGAGGCGTTGGAGTCACCCTACGGGGCTGTTCGGGGGCTATTTCAGGATTTCACCCTCTAACGCCATGTTTTGCCAAAGTCTAGAAATATGAAAATTATCGTCGTATTCTCAAACCGAGAGTTTCGCGGGTGCGGGGTCAGTTCCTACGAGTTATATTGGTCCCGTCGGAGGTGTTGGTGTCACCCGCGGGGCCGTTCGAGGGCTGTTTCGGGTTTCCACCCTCTAACGCCATGTTTTTAAGCATAAGACTAGAAATATGTAAAATTATCGTCATATTCTCAAACCGGGAGACCCGCAGCTATGCGGTCAGTTCCTACAAGTCACATTGGTCCCGTGGGAGGTATTGGTGCCACCCACGGGGTCGTTCGGGGGATGTTTCGGGTTTTCACCCTCGAGCGCCATGTTTTTAAGCCTTAGTCTAGAAATATGCAAATTATCTTCGTATTCTCAAACCGAGAGTCTTTCTGCTCCGCGGTCAGTTCCTACGAGTTACATTGGTCCCGTGGGAGGTGTTGGTGCCACCCACAGGGCCGTTCGGGGGCTGTTTCGTGTTTCCACCCACTAATGCCATGTTTTTAATCCTAAGTCTAGAAGTATGCAAATTGTCATTGTATTTTAAAAATCGAGAGTCCCACGGTTGCGTGGTCAGTTCCTACGAGTAACATTGGTCCCGTGGGAGACATTGGTGTCATCCACGGGGCCGTTCGGGGGCCGTTTCGGGTTTCACCCTCTCACACCATATTTTTCCTATGTCTAAAAATATGCAAATTTTTGTCGTATTCTCAAACCGGGAGTTCCGCGGCTGCGCGGTCAGTTCCTACGAGTTACATTGGCCATGTGGGAGGTGTTGGTGCCACCCACGGGCCGTTCGGGGGCTGTTTCGGGTTTTCACCCTCTAATGCCTTGTTTTGCCTAACTCTAGAAATATGCAAATTATCATTGTATTCTCAAACCGGGAGTCCCGCGGCTGCGGGGTCAGTTCCTACAAGTTACATTGGTCCTGTGGGAGGTGTTGGTGCCTCCAACGGAGCCGTTTAGGGGATGTTTTGGGCTTTCACCCTCTAGCGTCATGTTTTTATGCCAAAGTCCAGAAATATGCAAATTATCTTCTTATTCGCAAACTGGAAGACCCGCAGCTACGCAATCAGTTCCTACAAGTCACATTGGTTCTGTGGGACGTATTGGTGCCACCCACGGGACCATTCGTGTGACGTTTCGAGTTTTCACCCACTAACGCCAAGTTTTTAAGCTTAAGTCTACAAATATGCAAATTATCCTCATACTCTCAAACCGGGAGTCTTGTGCCTGCGCGGTCATTTCCTACGAGTGACATTGGTCCCGTGGGAGGTGTTGGTGCCTCCCACGGGGCCGTTCGGGGGCAATTTTGGGTTTTCACCCTCTAATGCCATGTTTTAAACCCTAAGTCTTAAAATATGCAAATTATCATCGTATTCTCAATCCGGGAGACCCGCGACTGTGCAGTTAGTTTCTAGGAGTTACATTGGTTCTATGGGAGGTGTTGGTGGGCTGTTTCGGGTTTTCACCCACTAATGCCATGTTTTTAAGCCTAAGTCTAGAAATATGCAAATTACCGTCATATTCCGAAATCGGGAGTCCCGTGGCTGCGTGATCAATTCCTAGGAGTTACATTCGTCCCGTGGGAGGCGTTGGTGTCACCCACGTGGCCGTTTGGGGGCTGTTTCGGGATTTCACCATTTCACGCCATGTTTTGCCTAAGTCTATAAATATGCAAATTATCGTCTTATTCTCAAATCGGGAGTCCCGCGGGTGCGCAGTCAGTTGCTACGAGTTACATTGGTCCCGTGGGAGGTGTTGGTGCCACCCACAGGGCCGTTCGTAGGTTGTTTCGGGTTTTCACCCTCTAACGCCATGTTATTAAGCATAAGTCTAGAAATATGAAAATTATCATCGTATTCTCAAACCGGGAGACCCGCAGTTGCGCGGTCAATTCCTACAAGTCACATTGGTCCCGTGGGAGGTATTGGTGCCACCCACGGGGCCGTTCGGTGGATGTTTCTGGTTTTCACCCTCTAATAACATGTTTTTAACCCTAAGTCTAGAAATATGCAAATTATCATCGTATTCTCACATCGGGAGTCCCGCGGCTGCGCGATCATTTCCTATGAGTTACATTTTTCCCGTGGGAGGTGTTGGTGCTACCCACGGGGTCGTTCGGGGGTTATTTCGGGCTTTCACCCAATAACGCCATGTTTTTAATCCTAAGTCTAGAAATATCCAAATTATCGTCGTATTCTCAAACTGGGAGTCCCGCAGCTGCGTGGTCAGTTCTTATGAGTTACATTGGACCCGTGGGAGGCGTTGTTGTCACCCCCGGGGCCATTCGGGAGCTGTTTGGGGTTTTCACCCTCTAACGCCATGTTTTTTCTAAGTCTAGAAATATGCATATAATCGTCGTATTAACAAACCGGGTGTTCCACGGCTGCGCGATCAATTTTTACGAGTTACATTGGTCCCGTGGGAGGTGTAGATGCCATCCACGGGGCAGTTTGGGGGTTGTTTCGGGTTTTCACCATCTAACGCTATGTTTTTAAGCCTAAGACTAGATATATACAAATTATCATCATATTCTCGAATCGAGAGACTCGCGGATGGGTGGTCAGTTCCTACGAGTTACATTGGTCCCGTGGGAGGTGTTGGTGCCGCCCACGGAGTCGTTCACGGGTTGTTTCGAGTTTTCACCCACTAACGCCATGTTTTTAAGTAAAAGTCTACAAATATGTAAATTATCCTCATACTCTCACATTGGGAGTCCCGTGGTTGTGCGGTCAGTTCCTACGAGTTACAATAGTCCCATGGGAGGTGTTGGTGTCACCCACGGGGCCCTTCAGGGGCTCTTTCAGGTTTTCACCCTCTAACGCCATGTTTTGAAGCCTAAGTCTAGAAATATAAAAATTACCATCGTACTCTCAAACTGGGAGTCCAATGGTTGTGCGGTCAGCTCCTACGAGTGATATTGGTCCCGTGGCCGGTCTTGGTGCCTCCCACGGGGTTGTTCGGGGGCAGTTTTGGGTTTTCACCCTCTAACGCAATGTTTTTAAGCCTAAGTCAAGAAATATATAAATTATCATAGTATTCTCAAACTGGGAGACCCGAGGCTACGCGGTCAGTTCCTACGAGTTTTATTGGTTCAGTGGGAGGTCTTGGTGCAAACCACGGAGCCGTTTGGGGGCTATTTCGGATTTTCACCAACTAACGCCATGTTTTTAAGCCTATATCTAGAAATATGCAAATTTCTATCGTATTATCTAACCGGGAGTCCCGCGGCTATGGGGTCAGTTCCTCCAAGTTACATTGGTACAGTGGGAGGTGTTGGTGCCCCCCACGGGGCTGTTAGGGGAAATTTAGAGTTTTCACCCTCTAATGCCATGTTTTGCCTAAGTTTAGAAATATGCAAATTATCGTCATATTCTCAAACCGGGAGTCCCGCGGCTGCTAGGTCAGTTTCTACAAATTCTATTGGCCCCGTGGGAGGTGTCCGTGCCTCCCACGGGGCCGTTCAGGGGTTCTTTTGGGTTTTCAACCTCTAACGCCATGTTTTTAAGCACAAGTCTAGAAATATGTAAATTATTGTCGTATTTTCAAACCGGGAGTCCCACGGCTGTGGGGTCAGTTCCTACGAGTAACATTGGTCCCGTGGGAGGTGTTGTTGCCACCAACGAGGCCGTTCGGGGGCTGTTTCGGGTTTCCACCCTCTAACTCCTTATTTTTAAGCATAAGTCTAGAAATTTTGCCAATTATCATTATATTCTCAAACCGAGAGACCCGCAGCTACGCGATTAATTCCTACAAGTCACATTGGTCCCGTGGGAGGTATTGGTCCACCCACGAGGCCGTTCGGGGGATGTTTTGGGTTTTCACCCTCTAGCGCCATGTTTTTAAGGCTTAGTCTAGAAATATGGAAATTATCTTCGTTTTCTCAAACCAGGAGTCCTGCTGCTCCGCGGTCAGTTCCTACGAGTTACATTGGTCCCATGGGAGGTGTTGGTGCCACCCACGGGGCCGTTCGGGGGCTGTTTCGTATTTTCACCCACTAACGCCATGTTTTTAAGCCTAAGTCTATCAGTATGCAAATTGTCATCGTATTCTCAAATCGGGAGTCCCATGGCTGCGTGGTCCGTTCCTACGAGTTACATTGGTCCCGTGGGAGGCATTGGTGTCACCCACTAGGCCGTTCGAGGGCTATTTCAGGTTTTCACCCTCTGACACCATATTTTGCCTAAGTCTAGAAATATACAAATTTTCATCTTATTCTCAAACCGGGAGTTCCGTGGCTGCGCGGTCAGATCCTAAGAGTTACATTGGCCATGTGGGAGGTGTTAGTGCCACCCACGGGCCGTTCGGTGGCTGTTTCAGATTTTCAGCCTCTAACGCCATATTTTTCCTAACCCTAACTGGGAGTCCCGCGGAAGCGGGGTCAGTTCCTACAAGTTACATTGGTCCCGTGGGAGGTGTTGGTGCCTCTAACGGAGCCGTTCAGGGGATGTTTTGGGCTTTCACCCTCTAACGTCATGTTTTTAAGCTAAAGTCTAGAAATATGCAAATTATCTTCGTATTCACAAACTGGAAGACCCGCAGCTACGCAATCAGTTCCTACAAGTCACATTGGTCCCGTGGGAGGTATTGGTGCCACCCACGGGGCCGTTCATGGACTGTTTCCGGTTTTCACCCACTAACGCCATGTTTTTAAGCTTAAGTCTGCAAATATGCAAATTATCGTCGTATTCGCAAATTGGGAGTCCCACGGCTGCGGGGTCAGTTCCTACGAGTTACATTTTAATCGTGGGAGGTGTTGGCGCCACCCATGGGGCCGTTCGGGGGTTGTTTCGGGTTTTCACACTCTAACGCCATGTTTTGCCTGAGTCTAGAAATATGCAAATTATCATCGTATTCTCAAACCGCGAGTCCCGCAACTGTGGGATCAGTTCATATGAGTTACGTTGGTCCCATGGGAGGCGTTGGTGTCACCCACGAGGCCGTTCGGGGGTTGTTTCCAGATTTCACCCTCTAACGCCATGTTTTGCCTAATATAGAAATATGTAAATTATCGTCGTATTCTCAAATTGGGAGTTCTGCGGTGGCGGGATCAGTTTCTAGGAGTTACATTGGTCCCGTGGGAGGCGTTGGTGTCACTCATGGGGCCGTTCAAGGGTTGTTTCGAGTTTTCACCCGCTAATGCCATGTTTTGCCTAAGTCTAGCAATATGTAAATTATCATCGTATTCTCAAACCGGGAGTTTTGCGGCCCCGCGGTTAATTCCTATGAGTTACATTGGTCCCGTGGGAGGTGTTGGTGGCACCCACGGGGCCGTTTGGGGGCTATTTCGGGTTTTCACCCTCTAACGCTATGTTTTTAAGCCTAAGACTAGAAATATGCAAATTACCGTCTTATCCTCAAACCGGGAGACCCGCGGCTGCGTGGTCAGTTCCTACGATTTACATTGGTCCCGTGGGAGGTGTTGATGCCACCCACGGAGCCGTTCGTGGGATGTTTTGAGTTTTCACCCACTAGCGCCATGTTTTAAGCCTAAGTCTACAAATATTCAAATTATCCTCGTACTCTAAAATCATGAGTCCCGTGGCTACACGGTCAGTTCCTGCGAGTTACATTGATCTCGTGGGAGGTGTCGGTGCCACCCGCGGAGCCCTTTAGGGGCTGTTTCGGGTTTTCACCCTCTAACGCTATGTTTTCAAGCCTAACTCTATAATTATGCAAATTACCATCGTACTCTCAATTTGGGAGTCCCGTGGCTACGCGATCAGTTCCTACGAGTGACATGGGTCCCGTGGGAGGTGTTGGTGCCTCCCACGGGGCCGTTCGAGGGAAGTTTTGTGTTTTCACCCTCTAACGCCATGTTTTTAACCTTAAGTCTAGAAATATGCAAATTATCATCGTATTCTCAAACCAGGAGACTCGTGGCTGCGCGGCCAGTTCCTACGAGTTACATTGGTTCTGTGGGAGGTGTTGGTGCCAACCACGGGGTCGTTCGGTGGCTGTTTTGGATTTTCATGCACTAACGCCATGTTTTTAAGCCTAAGTCTAGAAATATGCAAATTACTGCGGTATTCACAAACCGAGAGTCCCACGGTTGCGGGGTCAGTTCCTTGGAGTTACATTGGTACCGTGGGAGGTGTTACTGCCACCCACGGGGCCGTTTGGGGTCTGTTTTGGGTTTTCACCCTCTAACGCCATGTTTTGCCTAAGTGTAGATATATGCAAATTATTGTCGAATTATCAAATAGGGAGCCCCGCGGCTACGGGGTCAGTTCCTATAAGTTATATTTGTCCCGTGGGAGGTGTTCGTTCCTCCCACAGGGCCGTTCAGGGGTTGTTTTGGGCTTTCACCCACTAACGCCATCTCTTTAAGCCTAAGACTAGAAATATGAAAATTATCATCATGCTCTCAAACCGGGAGGCCCTCGGTTGTGCGGTCAGTTCCTACAAGTTATATTAGTCCCGTGGGAGGTGTTGACGGGGACCTTCGGGGCTTGTTTTGGGTTTTCACCCTCTAACGCCATGTTTTTAAACCTAAGTATAGAAATATGCAAATTATCGTGGTATTCTCAAACCGAGAGACCCGTGGCTGGGCGATCAGTTCCTACGAGTCACATTGGTCCCGTGGCAGGTGTTGGTGCCACCCACGGAGCCTCTCGTGGGTTGTTTCGGGTTTTCACCCACTAATGCCATGTTTTTAAGCCTAAGTCTAAAAATATGCAAATTATCTTCGTATTCTCAAACTGGGAGTCCTGCGGCTACGGGGTCTGTTCCTACGAGTTACATTGGTACCGCGGGAGGTGTTGGTGCCACCCACGAGACTGTTCGGGGTTGTTTCGAGTTTTCAACCTTTAACGCCATGTTTTGCCTATGTCTATAATTATGCAAATTATCGTCGTATTCTCAAGCCGGGAGTCCATCGGCTGCGGGGTCAGGTCTTACAAGTTACATTAATCCCCTGGGAGGTGTTGGTGCCTTCCACGGGGCTGTTCAGGGGTTGTTTTTGGCGTTCACCCTATAACACCATATTTTTAAGCCTAAGTCTATAAATATAAAAATTATAGTCGTATTCTCAAACAGGGAGACCCGCAGCTGTGCAGTCAGTTCCTATAAGTGACATTGGTCCCGTGGGAGGAGTTTGTGCCACCCACGGGGCCGTTCGGGGGCTGTTTCGGGTTTTCACCCCCTAACGCCATGTTTTTAACCACAAGTATAGAAATATGAAAATTATCATTATATTCTCAAATCGCGAGTCCCGTGGCTGCGCGGTCAGTTCCTACGAGTTACATTGGTCCCGTGGGAGTTGTTGGTGCCACCCACGAGGCCATTATGTGGCTGTTTCGAGGTTTCACCCCCTAACGCCATGTTTTTAAGCCTAAGTCTAGATATAAGCAAATTATCATCGTATTCTCAAACCGAGAGACCCGTGGCTGCGCGGTCAGTTTCTACGAGTCACATTGGTCCCGTGGGAGGTGTTGGTGCCACCCACGGATCCTTTTGTGGGTTGTTTCGTGTTTTCACCCACTAACGCTATGTTTTTAATCCTAAGTCTAGAAATATGCAAATTATATTCGTATTCTCAAACTGGGAGTCCCGCGGCTGCGTGATCAGTTCCTACGTGTTACATTGGTCTCGTGGGAGGTGTTGGTGTCTCCCACGAGACCGTTCGGGGGCTGTGTCGAGTTTTCACCTCTAACATCATGTTTTACCTAAGTCTAGAAATATGCAAATTATCATCGTATTCTCAAACTGGGAGTTTCACAAAAGCGCGGTCAGTTCCTACTAGTTGCATTGGTCCCGTACGAGGTGTTGGTCCCACCCACGAGGTCGTTCGGGGGCTATTTCGGGTTTTCACCCTTTAACGCTATGTTTTTAACCCTAAGACTATAAATATGCAAATTACCATCATATTCTTAAACCGGGAGACCCGCGATTGCGTGGTCAGTTCCTACGATTTTCATTGTTCCCATGGGAGGTGTTGGTGCCACCCACAGAGCCATTCGTGGGATATTTTGGGTTTTCACCTACTAACGCCATGTTTTTAAGCCTAAGTCAAAAAATAAGAAAATTATCGACCTACTCTCAAATCGGGAGTCCCGTGGCTACGCGATCAGTTCCTACGAGTTACATTAGTCCCATGGGAGGTGTTTGTGCCACCCACGGGGCACTTCGGGGCCTATTTCGGGTTTTCACCCTCTAACGCCATGTTATCAAGACTAAGTCTACCAATATGTAAATTACTATCGTACTTTCAATCTCGAAGTCCCGGGGCTACGCGGTCAGTTCCAACGAGTGACATTGGTCCCGTGGGAGGTGTCGGTGCCTCCCACGGGGCCGTTTGGGGGCTGTTTTGGGTTTTCCCCCTCTAACACCTTGTTATTAAGCCTAAGTCTAGAAATATGCAAATTATCATCGTATTCTCCAACCGAGAGACCTATGGGTGCGCGGTTAGTTCCTACGAGTCATATTGGTCCTGTGGGAGGTGTTGGTGCCACCCACGAAGCCGTTCGTGGGCTGTTTTCGGTTTTCACCCACTAACGCCATCTTTTTAACCCTAAGTCTAAAAATATGCAAATTATCATCGTATTCTCAAACTGGGAGACCCGCGGTTGCGCGGTCAATTCCTACGAATTACATTAGTCCCATGGGAGGTGTTGGTGCCACCCACGGGGCACTTCGGGGGCTATTTCGGGTTTTAACCCTCTAACGCCATGTTTTCAAGCCTATGTCTTCAAATATACAAATTATTGTCGTATTCACAAATCGGGAGTCACGCGACTGCGGGGTCAGTTCCTATGAGTTACATTAGTACCGTGGGAGGTGTTGGTGCCACCCACGGGGTCGTTCGGGGGCTGTTTCGGGTTTTCACCCTCTAACCCCATGTTTTGCCTAAGTCTAAAAATTAGCAAATTATCGTCATATTCTGAAACCGGGAGTCCAGCAGCTGCGGGGTCAGTTCCTATAAGTTACATTTGTCCCGTGGGAGGTGTTCGTGCCTCCCAGGGGGCCGTTCAGGGGTTGTTTTGGGCTTTCACCCTCTAACGCCATGCTTTTAAGCATAAGTCTAGAAATATGCTAATTATCATAATATTCTCAAACCGGAAGACCCGCAGTTGCACGGTCAGTTCCTACGAGTCACATTGGTCCCGTGGGACGTGTTGGTGCCACACATGGGGCTGTTCGGGGGCTGTTTCGGGTTTTTACACTCTAACGCCACGTTTTTAAGCATAAGTCTAGAAATATGAGAATTATCGTTGTATTCTCAAACCGGGAGTCCCATTGTTGCGCGGTCAGTTCCTACGAGTTACATTGGTCCCAGGGAGGTGTTGGTGCCACCCACGAGGCCGTTCGGGGGTTGTTTTGAGTTTTCACCCTCTAACGCCAAGTTTTTAAGCCTAAGTCTAGAAATAAGCAAATTATCATCGTATTCTCAAAAAAGGAGACCTACGGCTACGCGGTCAATTCCTACGAGTTATATTAATCCCGTGGGAGGTGTTGGTTCCACCCACGGCGTCGTTCGGGGGATGTTTCGAGTTTTCACCTACTAACGCAATTTTTTAAGCCTAAGTCTAGAAATATGCAAATTATCTTCGTATTCATAAATCAGGAGTCCTGCGGCTATGCGGTCAGTTCCTACGAGTTACATTGGTCCTATGGGAGGTGTTGGTGTCACCCACGAGGTTGTTCAAGGCTGTTTCGGGTTTTCACCCTCTAACGCCATGTTTTGCCTAAGGCTAGAAATATGCAAATTATCGTCGTATTCTCAAGCCGGGAGTCCCACAGCTGCGGGGTCGGCTCCTACAAGATACATTAGCCCCATGGGAGGTGTTCGTGCCTCCTAGGGGGCCGTTCAGGGGTTGTTTTGGGCTTTCACCCTCTAACGCCATGCTTTTAAGCATAAGTCTAGAAATATGCTAATTATCATAATATTCTCAAACCGGAAGACCCGCAGTTGCACGGTCAGTTCCTACGAGTCACATTGGTCCCGTGGGACGTGTTGGTGCCACACATGGGGCTGTTCGGGGGCTGTTTCGGGTTTTTACACTCTAACGCCACGTTTTTAAGCATAAGTCTAGAAATATGAGAATTATCGTTGTATTCTC
This sequence comes from Sambucus nigra, assembly GCA_949130495.1. Lineage (NCBI taxonomy): Eukaryota > Viridiplantae > Streptophyta > Magnoliopsida > Dipsacales > Adoxaceae > Sambucus > Sambucus nigra. The sequence continues at coordinate 116,638,488 of OX422222.1, read as the reverse complement.
AAACCGGGAGTCCCATTGTTGCGCGGTCAGTTCCTACGAGTTACATTGGTCCCAGGGAGGTGTTGGTGCCACCCACGAGGCCGTTCGGGGGTTGTTTTGAGTTTTCACCCTCTAACGCCAAGTTTTTAAGCCTAAGTCTAGAAATAAGCAAATTATCATCGTATTCTCAAAAAAGGAGACCTACGGCTACGCGGTCAATTCCTACGAGTTATATTAGTCCCGTGGGAGGTGTTGGTTCCACCCACGGCGTCGTTCGGGGGATGTTTCGAGTTTTCACCTACTAACGAAATTTTTTAAGCCTAAGTCTAGAAATATGCAAATTATCTTCGTATTCATAAATCAGGAGTCCTGCGGCTGTGCGGTCAGTTCCTACGAGTTACATTGGTCCTATGGGAGGTGTTGGTGTCACCCACGAGGTTGTTCAAGGCTGTTTCGGGTTTTCACCCTCTAACGCCATGTTTTGCCTAAGGCTAGAAATATGCAAATTATCGTCGTATTCTCAAGCCGGGAGTCCCACAGCTGCGGGGTCGGCTCCTACAAGATACATTAGCCCCATGGGAGGTGTTGGTGCCTCCCACGAGGCCGTTCAGGGGTTGTTTTGGGCTTTCACCCACTAACGCTATTTCTTTAAGCCTAAGTCTAGAAGTATGCAAATTGCCGTCGTATTCTCAAACCGAGAGTCCCCGCGGCTGCGTGGTCAGTTCCTACATGCTACATTGGTCCCGTGGGAGGCGTTTGTGTCACCCACGGGGCCGTTCGAGGGCTGTTTCGAGTTTTCACCCGCTAATGCCATATTTTGCCTAAGTCTAAAAATATGCAAATTATCGTCGTATTCTCAAATCGAGAGTTCCAAGGCTGTGCGGTCAGTTTCTACGAGTTACATTGGTCTCGTGGGAGGTGTTAGTGCCACCCACGGGGCCGTTCGGGGGCTGTTTCAGGTTTTCACCCTCTAACACGATGTTTTGCCTAACTCTTGAAATATGCAAATTATCGTCGTATTCTCAAACCGGGAGTCCCACGATTGCGGGGTCAGTTCCTACAAGTTACATTGGTCCCGTGGGAGGTGTTGGTACCACCCATGTTTTGCCTAAGTCTAGAAATGTGCAAATTATTGTCGTATTCTCAAAATGGAAGACCCGTAGCTGCGCGATTAGTTCCTACAAGTCATATTGGTCCCATGGGAGGTGTTGGTGCCACCCATGGAGTCGTTCGTGGGCTGTTTCGGGTTTTCTCCCACTAACGCCATGTTATTAAGCTTAAGTCTACAAATATGAAAATTATCCTCGTACTCTCAAATCGGGAGTCCCGTGGCTACGCGGTCAATTCTAACGAGTGACATTGGTCCTGTGGGAGGTGTTGGTGCCTCCCACGGGGTCGTTTGGTGGTTCATTTGGGTTTTCCCCCTCTAACGCCATGTTTTTAAGCCTAAGTCTATAAATATGCAAATTATCGTCATATTCTCAAACCGGGAGACCTGTGGGTGCGCAGTTAGTTCCTACGAGTCACACTAGTCCCGTGGGAGGTGTTGGTGCCACCCACGGAGCCGTTCGTGGGCTGTTTCGGGTTTTCACGCACTAATGCCATGTTATTAATCCTAAGTTTACAAATACATAAATTACCGTCGTACTCTCAAATCGTGAGTCCCGTGGCTGCGCTGTTAGTTCCTACGAGTTTATTAGTCCCGTAAGAGGTGTTGGAGCCTCCCACGGGGACCTTCACGGGCTGTTTCGGGTTTTCATGCTCTAACGCCATGTTTTTAAGCCTAACTCTAGAAATATGCAAATTATCATCGTATTATCAAACAGAGAGCCCCGTGGCTGCGCGGTCAGTTCTTACGAGTCACATTGGTCCCATGGCAGGTGTTGGTGCCACCCACGGAGCCTTTTGTGGGCTGTTTTGGGTTTTCACCCACTAACGCCATCTTTTTAACCCTAAGTCTAGAAATATGCAAATTATCGTGTTATTCTCAAACCGGAAGACCCGCGGTTGCGCGGTCAGTTCCTACGAGTTACATTAGTCCCGTGGGAGGTGTTGGTGCCACCCATGAGGCACTTCGAGGGCTGTTTCGGGTTTTCACCCTCTAACGCCATGTTTTCAAGCCTAAGTCTACAAATATACTAATTACCATCGTGTTCACAAATCGGGAGTCACGCGGCTGCGGGGTCAGTTCCTACGAGTTACATTGGTACTGTAGGACGTGTTGGTACCACCCACGGGGCCATTCGGGGGCTGTTTCGAGTTTTCACCCTCTAACGCCATGTTTTGCCTAAGTCTAGAAATATGCAAATTATTTTCCTATTCTGAAACCGGGAGTCCCGCGGCTGCGGGGTGCAGTTCTTATAAGTTACGTTGGTCCCGTGGGAGGTGTTCGTGCCTCCCACGGGGCCGTTCAGGGGTTGTGCTGGGCTTTCCCCCTCTAACGCCATGTTTTTAAGCATAAGTCTAGAAATATGCAAATTATCATCATATTTTCAAACCGGAAGACCCGCAGTTGCACGGTCAGTTCCTACGAGTCACATTGTTCCCGTGGGACATGTTGGTGCCACCCACGGGGCCGTTCGGGGGCTGTTTCGTGTTTTTACAATATAACGCCACATTTTTAAGCATAAGTCTAAAAATATGAGAATTATCATTGTATTCACAAATCGGGAGTCTCGTGGCTGCGCGGTCAGTTCCTACGAGTTATATTGGTCCCGTGGGAGGTGTTGGTGCCACCCACGAGGCCGTTCGGGGGTTGTTTTGAATTTTCACTCTCTAAAGTCATGTTTTGAAACCTAAGTTTAGAAATATGCAAATTAGAAACGTATTCTCAAACTGGGAGACCCGCGGCTATGCGGTCAGTTCCTACGAGTTATCTTTGTCCCGTGGGAGGTGTTAGTGCCACTCACGGGGCCGTTCAGTGGATGTTTCGGGTTTTCACCTACAAAAGCAATTTTTTAAGCCTAAGTCTATAAATATGCAAATTATCTTCGTATTCTCAAACTGGGAGTCCTACGGCTGTGCGGTCAGTTCCTACGAGTAACATTGGTCCTATGGGAGGTGTTGGTGCCACCCACGGGGCCGTTAGGGGGCTGTTTCGAGTTTTCACCCTCTAACGCCATGTTTTTAAGCCTAAGTCTAGAAATAAGCAAATTATCGTCGTATTCTCAAACCGAGAGTCCCCGCGGCTGCGTGGTCAGTTCCTACGAGTTATATTGGTCCCGTGGGAGGCGTTGGTGTCACCCACGGGGCCGTTCGATGGCTATTTCGGGTTTTCACCATTTAACATCATATTTTTCCTAAGTCTAAAAATATGCAAATTATCGTCGTATTATCAAATTGGGAGTTTTGCGGCTGCGCGATCAGTTCCTACGAGTTACATTGGTCCCATGGGAGGTGTTAGTCCCACCCACGGGGCCGTTCGGGGGCTGTTTCGGGTTTTCACCCTCTAACACCATAATTTGCTTAACTCTAGAAATATACGAATTATCATCGTATTCTCAAACCGGGAGTCCCACGGCTGCGGGGTCAGTTCCTACAAGTTACATTGGTCCCGTGGGAGGTGTTGGTCCCTCCCACGGATCCGTTCAGGGTTGCTTGGGGCTTTCACCCTCTAACCCCATGTTTTTAACCCTAAGTCTAGAAATATGCAAATTATTGTGGGATTCTCAAACTGGGAGACCCGCAGCGGCGCAATTAGTTCCTACAAGTCACATTGGTCCCGTGGGAGGTGTTGGTTCCACCCATGGAGCCATTCGTGGGATGTTTCGGGTTTTCTTCCACTAACGCCATGTTTTTAAGATTGAGTCTAAAAATATGCAAATTATCCACGTACTCTTAAATCGGGAGTCCTGTGGCTGCGCGGTCAGTTCTAAGGAGTGACATCGGTCCCATGGGAGGTGTTGGTGCCTCCCACGGGGCCGTTCGGGGGCAGTTTTGCGTTTTCACACTCTAACGCCATCTTTTCAAGCCTAAGTCTAGAAATATGCAAATTATCGTCGTATTCTCAATCCGGGAGACCCATGGCTGCGCAGTCAATTCCTACGAGTTACATTGGTTCTCTAGGAGGTGTTGGTGCCAACCACGGGGTCGTTCGGAGGCTGTTTCGGATTTTTACCCACTAACGCCATGTTTTTAAGCCTAAGTCTAGAAATATACAAATTACCATCATATTCTCAAACCGGGAGTTTTGCGGCTACGTGGTCAGTTCCTACGAGTTACATTGGTACCGTGGGAGGTGTTGGTGCCACCCATGGGGCCGTTCGGGGGTTGTTTTGGGTTTTCACCCTCTAACGCCATGATTTGCCTAAGTCTAAAAATATGCAAATTATCGTCGTATTCTCAAACCGGGAGTCCCACGACTGCGGGGTCAGTTCCTACAAGTTACATTGGTCCCATGGCAGGCGTGGGTGTCGCCCACGGGGCCGTTTGAGGGCTATTTAGTATTTTCACCCGCTGACGCCATATTTTACCTTAGTCTAGAAATATGCAAATTTTCTTCGTATTCTAAAACCGCGAGTTTCGCGGCTACGTGGCCAGTTCCTACGAGTTACATTGGTCCCGTGGGAGGTGTTGATGCCACCCACGGAGCCATTTCTGGGTTGTTTCGATTTTTCACCCACTAGCGCCATGTTTTAAGCCTAAGTCCATAAATATGCAAATTATCCTCGTACTCTCAAATTGGGAGTCCCGTGGCCTTGCGATCAGTTCCTACGAGTTACATTAGTCTTGTGGGAGGTGTCGGTGCCACCCACGGTGCCCTTCAGGGGCTGTTTCGGATTTTCACCCTCTAACGCTATGTTTTCAAGCCTAAGTCCATAATTATGCAAATTACCATCGTACTCTCAATTTGGGAGTCCCGTGGCTATGCGATCAGTTCCTACGAGTGACATTGGTCCCGTTAGGGGTCAGTTTTGGGTTTTCACCCTCTAACGACATGTTTTTAACCCTAAGTCTAGAAATATAAAAATTATCATCTTATTCTCAAACCGGGGGACTCGTGGCTGCGCGGTCAGTTCCTACGAGTTACATTGGTTCTATGGGAGGAGTTGGTGCCAACCACGGGGATGTTCGATGGCTGTTTTGAATTTTCACGCATTAACGTTATGTTTTTAAGCCTAAGTCTAGAAATATGCATATTACCATCGTATTCACAAACCTGGAGTTCCACGGCTACGGGGTTAGTTCCTATGATTTACATTGGTATCGTGGGAGGTGTTGGTTCCACTCACGGGGTCGTTCGGGGTCTGTTTTAGGTTTTCACCCTGTAACACCAGGTTTTGGCTAAGTGTAGAAATATGCAAAGCCGCGGGGTCAGTTCCTACAAGTAACATTTGTCCCGTGGGAGGTGTCTGTGCCTCCCACGGGGCCGTTCAGGTTTTGTTTTGGGATTTCACCAACTAACGCCATGTTTTTAATCCTAAGACTAAAAATACGGAAATTATCGTCGTGTTCTCAAACCGAGAGACCCTCGTCAGTTCCTACGAGTTACATTGGTCTCGTGGGAGGTGTTGTTGCCTCCCACGGGGACCTTCGGGGGCTATTTCAGGTTTTCACCCTCTAATGCCATGTTTTTAAGTCTAAGTCTGGAAATATGCAAATTATTATCATATTCTTAAACCGAGAGACCTGTGGCCGTGCGGTCAGTTTCTACGAGTCACATTGGTCCCGTGGGAGGTGTTGGTGCCACAGACGGAGCCTTTCTTGGGTTGTTTTGGGTTTTCACCCACTAACACTATGTTTTTAAGCCTAAGTCTATAAATATACAAATTATCTTCGTATTCTCAAACCGGGAGTCCTGCGGCTGCGGGGTCTGTTACTACGAGTTACATTGGTACCGTAAGAGGTGTTGGTGTCACCCACCAGGCTGTTGAGGGGATGTTTCGGGTTTTCACCCTCTGACACCATGTTTTGCCTAAGTCTAGAAATATGAAAATTATCATCGTATTCTCAATCCGGGAGTCCCACGGCTGCGGGGTCAGTTCCTACAAGTTACATTAGTCCTGTGGGAGTTGTTGGTGCCTCCCACGGGGCCGTTCAGGGGATGTTGTGGGATTTCACCCTCTAACGCCATGTTTTTAAGCCTAATTCTAGAAATATCCAAATTATCATCGTATTCTCAAATCGGGAGACCCGCAGCTGCGCAGTCAGTTCCTACAAGTGACATTGGTCCCATGGGAGGTGTTTGTGCCGCCCACGGAGCCGTTCAGGGGTTGTTTTGGGTTTTCACCCTCTAACGCCATGTTTTTAAGCATAAGTCTAGAAATATACAAATTATCGTCATATTCTCAAATCGAGAGTCCCGTGGTTGTGGGATTAGTTCCTACGAGTTACATTGGTCCCGTGGGTGGTGTTCATGCCACCCACGAGGCCATTCGGTGGCTGTTTCGGGTTTTCACCCTTTAACGCCATGTTTTTAAACCTAAGTCTAGAAATAACCAAATTATCGTCGTTTTCTCAAATAGAGAGACCCGTGGCTGCGCGGTCAATTCCTACGAGTCACACTGGTCCCATGGGAGGTGTTAGAGCCACCCACGGAGCCTTTCGTGGGTTGTTTCGGGTTTTCACCCACTAACGCCATGGTTTTAAGCTGAAGTATAGAAATATGCAAATTATATTCGTATTCTCAAACTGGGAGTCCCACGGCTGCGCGGTCAGTTCCTACGAGTTATATTCGTCCCTTGGGAGGTGTTGGTGCCACCCACGGGGCCGTTCGGGGGATGTTTCGGGTTTTCACCCACTAACGCCATGTTTTTAAGCCTAAGTATAGAAATATATAAATTACCATCGTATTCTCAAACCGGGAGTCCTGCGGCTGCGTGGACAGTTCCTACGTGTTACATTGGTCCCGTGAGAGGTGTTGGTGTCACCCACGAGGCCGTTCGGGGGTTGTTTCGGGTTTTCACCCTCTAACACCATGGTTTGCCTAAGTCTAAAAATATGCAAATTATCATCGTATTCTCAAATCGGGAGTTTCACGAAAGAGCGATCAGTTCTTACGAGTTACATTGGTCCCGTAGAAGGTACTGGTCCGACCCACTCGGCCGTTCGGGAGCTATTTTGGGACCCTCTAACACTATGTTTTTAAGCCTAAGACTAGAAATATGCAAATTATCTTCGTATTCTCAAAACGGGAGACCCGCGGCTGCGTGGTCAGTTCCTACGAGTTACATTGTTCCCGTGGGTGGTGTTGGTGCCACCCACAGTGCCGTTTGTGGGCTATTTTTGGTTTTCACCTACTAATGCCATGTTTTTAAGCCTAAGTCTACAAATATGAAAATTATACTCGTACTCTCAAAACGGGAGTCTCGTGGCTGTGCGATCAGTTCCTACGAGTTACATTAGTCCCGTGGAAGGTGTTTGTGCCACCGATAGGGCACTTCGGGGGCTGTTTCGAGTTTTCACCCTCTAACGCCATGTCTTCTAAGTCTAAAAATATGTAAATTACTATCGTACACTCAATCTCGGAGTCCCCATGGATGCACGGTCAGTTCCTACGGGTGACATCCCCTGGGAGGTGTTAGTGCCTCCCACGGGGCCGTTCGGGGTCTGTTTTCGGTTTTCCCCCTCTAACGCCATGTTTTAAAGCCTAAGTCTACAAATATGAAAATTATCATCGTATTCCCAAATCGGGAGACCTGAGGGTGCGCGGTCAGTTCCTACGAGTCATATTGGTCCCGTGGGAGGTGTTGGTGCCACCCACGGAGCCGTTCGTGGGCTGTTTCGGGTTTTCACTCACTAACGCCATACTCTTAAGCCTAAGTTTACAAATATGTAAATCACCATCGTACTCTCAAATCGGGAGTCCAGTGGCTGCGCGGTCAGTTCCTACGAGTTATATTAGTCCCGTAGGAGGTGTTGGTGCCTCCCACGGGGACCTTCGGCGATTGTTTCGGGTTTTCACCCGCTAACGCCATGATTTTAAGCTTAAGTGTAGAAATATTCAAATTATCATCGTATTCGCAAACAGAGAGACCCGTGGCTACGCGGTCAATTCCTACGAGTCACATTGGTCCCATGGGAGGTGTTGGTGCCACCCACGGAGCCTTTCGTGGGCTGTTTCGGGTTTTCACCCACTAACGCCATGTTTTTAACTCTTAGTCTAGGAATATGCAAATTATCATCGTATTCTCAAATCGGGAGACCTGTGGGTGCGCGGTCAGTTCCTACGAGTCACATTCGTCCTGTGGGAGGTGTTGGTGCCAGCCACGGAGCCGTTCGTGGGCTGTTTCGGGTTTTCACCCTCTAACGCCATGTTTTCAAGCCTAAGTCTGCAAATATACAAATTAGGGTCGTATTCACAAACCGGGAGTCACGCGGCTGCGGGGTCAGTTCCTACGAGTTACATCGGTGTCGTGGGAGGTGTTGGTGCCACCCACGGGGCTATTCGGGGGCTATTTTGGGTTTTCCCCTCTAACGCCATGTTTTTCCTAAGTCTAAAAATATACAAATTATCGTCATAATCTGAAACCGGGAGTCCCACGGCTGCGAGGTCAGTTTGTATAAGTTACATTGGTCATGTGTGAGGTGTTCGTGCCTCCTACGGGTCCGTTTAGGGGTTGTTTTGGTCTTTCACCCTCTAACACCATGTTTTTAAGCATAAGTCTAAAAATAAGCAAATTATCATCGTATTCTCAAACCGAAAGACCCGCAGTTGCACGGTCAGTTCCTACGAGTCACATTGCTCCCGTGGGACATGTTGGTGCCACCCATGGGGCCGTTCGGGGGCTGTTTCGTGTTTTTACACTCTAACGCCACATTTTTAAGCATAAGTCTAGAAATATGGTAATTATCGTTGTGTTCTCAAACTGGGAGTCTTGTGGCTGCGCGGTCAGTTCCTACGAGTTACATTGGTCCCGTGGGAGGTGTTAGTGCCACCCACGAGGCCGTTCGGGGGTTGTTTTGAGTTTTCACCCTCTAACGCTATGTTTTTAAGCCTAAGTCTAGAAATATGGAAATTATCTTCATATTCTCAAACTGGGAGTCCTGCTGCTCCACAATCAATTCCTACGAGTTACATTGGTCCCGTGGGAGGTGTTGGTGCCATCCACGGGGCCGTTAGGGGGTTGTTTCGTGTTTTCACCCACTAACGCCATGTTTTTAAGCCTAAGTCTATAAGTACGCAAATTTTCATCGTATTCTCAAAACGAAAGTCCCATGGCTGCGTGGTCAGTTCCTACGAGTTACATTTGTCCTGTGGGAGGTGTTGGTGCGACCCGCGGGGCGGGGCCACTCGGGGGATATTTCGGCTTTTCACCCACTAACGACATTTTTTATGCCTGTGTCTAGAAATATGCAAATTACAGTCGTATTCTCAAATCGGGAGCCCTACGGCTGCCTGGTTAGTTCCTAGGAGTTACATTGGTCCCGTGGGAGGCGTTGGTATCACCCACGGGGTCGTTCGAGGACTATTTTTGTAATGACCCCACTTGTATATATATTTTGTTTTTACACTCTTATGTTACTTATTATCTTATAAATGTTGTATTATTAGATATGTGGTATTATTGGCTATCAATATAACAAACCCCATTTTTAATTATGAAGAATTAACTGTAAATTGGATCAAATCGAAGTCTTATGACATATCTTAAGACAAATAATAAGTTTTGGGGTAGAAAATACAATTTTATGAAACTTTAAGGACTAAAATAAAAATATAAAATGGGCCATTTTGTAAATAAAATATTTTTAAGGACCTCTAAGAAATATTCAAAATATATTGTGTGAAATTACCAAAATACCCTTCATGTATGAAATGACCCTTATACCCTTATCACCTTTCCACCACGTGCTGGTCACTTCCACCTTCCACATGTCATCTGTAGAGAGACAGCTAAAACACTTGTCATCATTTGGTGATATTAACATTGCAAGACCACTCCGGATCTCGACACCACGGTGTTGAATCACCAATCCAAAAAGCTTAGTCATTTGACACGTGTCAACACCGTACTACATTTGGAAACCAATAAATAGGGCCTTAGGGTTCATTTGAAACTCACACCTATTCCTTGAAAATTATAGTAAGAAAGAGTGATAGAAAGCTTGGGAAATATCTTAAGAAGGAGTTCTATAATTTCAAAGAAAGAATTCATTTCGTAGGTATGATTTTATTTAAATGTTATAATATATTTTTATTGTTTTAATTTTGTGTTTTATAGCTTTACTTAGTAGTTATGCTGGTAAAATACACTAAGGACTTCACTAATCAAAACTTAAAGTTTAGAAGAAATCCAAGTTGATTTTATTTTCATGTAAACTTGTTTGAAATTGTATACAATCTTTTAAAAATGATTTTTTAAAAGTAATTGCTCGTTATTATGGAATCCCATTTAAGTAATTCTAAAATCAGGCCCGGTGAAATTCTGTCTAGACGAGATGGTATTTAAGTGGTGCCCCTGTGACCCTCCATCTCTACTGGGAATGAATTCTAAAATGTTCTGTCTAGAGGAGATGGTATTTAAGCGGTGCCCCTGTGACCCTCCATCTCTACTGGGAACCGACTGATTAGGAGGAACTATGAATTGAATTCTTTAATTACGACCAATAAGTTTTAAAAGTGAAGAAAATGGGTTTTTAGTAATCCTTTGAAACAAGTTACTATTAAAATACAATATGTAGACTGGACCTTGTTTAGAACATATACTTAAACCTTTATCGTCTTTGTTAGATTAACGTGCGATCGAAGACTCGTTATCTATAATTTCGGCCTCTATTTTAGGTGAGTACTCTAAGCAATTTCTTGCGCATTTTGATTATATTATATTATGCAAACTATGTATATTTTGTGAAATGCTTTTATTCTCAAAATGCATCTACTACCGATGATTCCATCGTTTGTTATATGTTTATAACTCTATATATAAACATCTGATTTGAATTATGAAATTATTGATTCGGCCTATGGAAACTCTCTTACTATATTGGCCTTGACTACCGGGTGGAAATATTTGGGTGGTACCTTCCCAGCTGGTTTATCGCTGGTGTGCCCTAAACAAGGCGTTGTTCCAGAAATCATGATTATCTGTCTGTGATGTTACTAGGTGGAAACATTTGGTAACACTATCTGTCTGGGTATTAGAGCGTACATGGCCACAAAAACTTAATAATTGACACATGCTCAATTGTTTTATTTACTCTGCTCTGAACTTTTTATTCTGAATATATATATTGTCATTTACTTTATATATATTACTTGAAATTCCTATCTCTATGTATATACCTTCTGTTCTAAATTGAATAGGTATCTATTTTCTGAAAACCTTGGAATATTTGGAGATTGATTCTGATTCTGCTTTTAGCTAATGTTTCATAATTAACCATTTTTCAGGAAATAATTAGGAAAGCGGATGGAACATAAGGGGACTATGTTGAAGATTTAGCTTTTAGAGCTCTTTTTGTTACATTAAGTAGAACTTTGTTTTATTAGATAAAGGATGTTTGGCTCTTTAATTAAAAGGCTTTAAAATTTCTGTCAAGTTGTAACTCTTGGATATTTTAATATAAATGAAGTTTCCTTTAGAAAGCTCTGATGATGTAATTCCTTCACTTTCAGTATTGTACGATTCATAACCATGTGATTATACTTTCGCTATATATATATTTCAAAAAGAAAAATTTTGACGCCAGAATATTGGATGCCTTGGTGGCATGTCAAGACACTCGTTCCCTACGATTTTTGGGTCGGGGTCGTGACAATTTTGGGATTTCACCCTTTAACGCCATGTTCTGCCTAACTCTAAAAATATGCAAATTATCATCATATTCTCAAACCGGGAGTCCCGCGGTTGCGGGGTCAGTTCCTACGAGTTACATTGGTCCCGTAGGAGGTGTTGGTGCAACCCACGAGGCCGTTCGGGGCCTGTTTTGGGTTTCCACCCTCTAACGCCATGTTTTTAAGCATAAGACTTGAAATATGCGAATTATTGTCGTATTCTCAAACTGAGAGACCGCAGCTACGCGATCAGTTCCTACGAGTTACATTGGTCTCGTGGGAGGTATTGGTGCCACCCACGGGGCCATTTTGGGGGATGTTTCGGGTTTTCACCCTGCAATGCCATGTTTTTAAACCTAAGTCAAGAAATATCCAAATTATCATCTTATTCTCAAATCGAGAGTCCCGCGGCTGCGCGGTCAGTTCCTACGAGTTACATTGGTCCCATGGGAGGTGTTGGTGGGCTGTTTCGGGTTTTCACCCACTAACGCCATGTTTTTAAGCCTAAGACTAGAAATATGCAAATTACCGTCGTATTCCAAAACCGGGAGTCCCGTGGCTGCGTGATCAGTTCCTACGAGTTACATTGGTCCCGTAGGAGGCATTGGTGTCACCCACGGGGCCGTTTGAGGGCCGTTTCGGGATTTCACCCTCTAACGCTACGTTCTGCCTAAGTATATAAATATGCAAATAATTGTCGTATTCTCAAACCGGGAGTTCCGCAGCTACGGGGTCACTTCATACGAGTTACTTTGGTCCCGTGGGAGGTGATGGTGCCCCCCACGGTGCAGTTCGGAGGTTGTTTCGATTTTCCACCCTCTAATGCCATGTTTTTAAGCATAAGTCTAGAAATATGCAAATTATAATCGTATTCTCAAACCCGGAGACCCACAGCTGCGCAGTCAGTTCCTACAAGTCACATTGGTCCCGTGGGAGGTATTGGTGCCACCCACGGGGTCGTTCGGGGAAAGTTTCAGGTTTTCACCCTCTAACACCATTTTTTAATTCTAAGTCTAGAAATATGGAAATTATCTCCGTATTCTCACATCGGGAGTCCCGCGGCTGCGCGATCAGTTCCTACGAGCTATATTTGTCCCGGGGGACGTGTTGGTGCTACCCACGGGGTCGTTCGGGGAATGTTTCGGGTCTTCACCCACTAACGCAATGTTTTTAAGCCTAAGTCTAGAAATATCCAAATTATCATCGTATTCTCAAACCGGGAGTCCCGCGGCTGCGTTGTCAGTTCCTACGAGTTACATTGGACCCGTGGGAGGCGTTGATGTCACCCACGGGGCCGTTCGAGGGCAGTTTCGAGTTTTCTCCCTCTAACGCCATGTTTTGTCTAAGTCTATAAATATACATATTATCGTCGTATTCTCAAATCGAGCGCTCCACGGCTTCTCGGTCAGTTTCTACGACTTACGTTGGTCCCATGGGAGGAGTAGGTGCCACCTACGGGGCCGTCCGGGGGCTGTTTTGGGTTTTCACCATCTAACGCTATGTTTTTAAGCCTAAGACTAGAAATATACAAATTATCATCGTATTCTCAAACCGAGAGACCCACGGCTGGGTGGTCGGTTCCTACGAGTTACATTAGTCCCGTAGAAGGTGTTGGTGCCATCCACGGAGCCCTTCGTGGGTTGTTTCGGGTTTTCACCCACTAACGCCATGTTTTTAAGCCAATGTCTACAAATATATAAATTATCATCGTACTCTCAAACCGGGAGTCCCGTGGTTATGCGGTCAGTTCCTACGAGTTACATTAGTCCCATGGGAGGTGTTGGTGTCACCCACGGGGACCTTCGGGGGCTGTTTCGGATTTTCACCCTCTAACGCCATGTTATTAAGCCTAAGTCTAGAAATATACAAATTACCATCGTACTCTCAAACTGGGAGTCCCATGGCTGTGCGGTCAGTTCCTACGAGTGACATTAGTCTCGTGGGAGGTGTTGGTGCCTCCCACGGGGCCGTTCGGGGGCAGTTTTGGGTTTTCACCCTCTAACGCCATGTTTTTAAGCCTAAGTCAAGAAATATAAAAATTATCGTTGTATTCTCAAACTGGGAGAACCGCGGCTGCGCAGTCAGTTCCTACGAGTTTCATTGGTCCTGTGGGAGGTGTTTGTACAAACCACGGAGCCGTTTGGGGTCTGTTTCGGATTTTCACCCACTAACGCCATGTTTTTAAGCCTAAGTCAAGAAATATGCAAATTTCTATTGTATTCTCAAACCGAGAGTCCCGTGGCTGCGGGGTCAGTTCCTATGAGTTACATTGGTACCGTGGGAGGTGTTGGTTCCCCCCCACGGGGTCGTTAGGGGGTTATTTCGAGTTTTCACCCTCTAATGCCATGTTTTGCCTAAGTCTAGAAATATGCAAATTATCATTGTATTCTCAAACCGGGAGTCCCGCGACTGCGAGGTCAGTTCCTACAAGTTATAATTGTCCTGTGGGAGGTGTTCGTGCCTTCCACGTGGCCGTTCAAGGGTTGTTTTGGGTTTTCTCGCTCTAACGCCATATTTTTAAGCATAAGTCTAGAAATATGTAAATTACTGTCGTATTCTCAAATCGGGAGTCCCGCAGCTGTGGGGTCAGTTCCTACGAGTTACATTGGTCCCGTGGGAGGTGTTGGTGCCACCCACGGAGCCGTTCGGGGGCTATTTCGGGTTTCCACCCTCTAACGCCTTATTTTTAAGCATCAGTCTAGAAATATGCAAATTATCATCGTATTCTCAAACCGGGAGACCCGCAACTACGCGATCAGTTACTACAAGTCACATTATCCCGTGGGAGGTATTAGTGCCACCCACGGGGCCGTTCGGGGGATGTTTCAAGATTTCACCCTCTAACGCCATATTTTTAAGCCTAAGTCTAGAAATATACAAATTATCATTGTATTCTCAAATCGGAATACCGCGGCTGCGTGGTCAGTACCTACGAGTTACATTGGTCCCGTGGGAGGTGTTGGTGCCACCCGCAGGGTCGTTCGGGGGATGTTTCGGGTTTTCACCCACTAACGCTTTGTTATAAGCCTAAGTTAGAAATATGCAAATTACCGCCGTATTCTCAAACCGGGAGTCCTGCGGTTGCGTGGTCAATTCCTAGGAGTTACATTGGTCCCGTGGGAGGCGTTGGTGTCACCCCACGGGGTTGTTCGGGGGCTATTTCAGGATTTCACCCTCTAACGCCATGTTTTTCCAAAGTCTAGAAATATGCAAATTATCGTCGTATTCTCAAATCGAGAGTTTCGCGGGTTCGTGGTCAGTTCCTACGAGTTATATTGGTCCCATCGGAGGTGTTGATGTCACCCGCGGGGCCGTTCGGGGGCTATTTCAGGTTTCCATTCTCTAACGCCATGTTTTTAAGCATAAGTCTAAAAATATGCAAATTATCGTCGTATTTTCAAACCGAGAGACCCGCAGCTAAGCGGTCAGTTCCTACAAGTCACATTGGTCCCGTGGGAGGTATTGGTGCCACCCACGGGGCCGTTCGGGTGATATTTTGGGTTTTCACCCTCTAGCGCCATGTTCTTAAGCCTTAGTCTATAAATATGGAAATTATCTTCGTATTCTGAAACCGGGAGTCCTGCTGCTCCGTGGTCAGTTCCTACGAGTTACATTGGTCCCATGGGAGGTGTTGGTGCCACCCACAGGGCCATTTGGGGGTTGTTTCGTATTTTCACCCACTAATGCCATGTTTTTTAGCCTAAGTCTAGAAGTATGCAAATTGTCGTCATATTCTCAAACCGAGAGTCCCACGGCTGCGTGGTCAGTTCCTACGAGTTACATTGGTCCCGTGGGAGACATTGGTGTCACCCACGGGGCCGTTCGAGGGCCGTTTCGGGTTTCACCCTCTGACTCCATATTTTCCTAAGTCTAAAATTTTGCAAATTTTTGTCGTATTCTCAAACCGAGAGTTTCTCGGCTACGCGGTCAGTTCCTACGAGTTTCTCGAAAATCATTTACCCTCTCTTGAGGCGTAAATCTAAGGGTGAGGGATCAAAATTAACATTCAAAGGGATATTTCAAGTAAGCAAACTAATTAAACTAAAATAATATCAAATAAGGGTTTCACCCCACCCCTTGAAAGGGGTTTTAGCCTAACATGGTATAAAATATGACAAATTAATATTCAAAGGCATAAAATAATAAAAGAAGGGAAGAGAACAATCAAACCAAATCTCTTTGATTATGTTGAACTCCAATCCTTGAAATTGAAGCATACACCTCTTAATTGATCTTCCAAATGATATGAAATAAACTATCCACTCAATTAATTCTCTAACAATATTTAATCTCACAAATATCTAAAAATAAAAAATGAAAAACTATTTACAAAAATTTATTTTCTAAACTAAACTATCTCTCTCTAGAATTTTCTCTCTACAAAGCTCTCTTCAAATGGCCTTGAGGTCTTCTTTTATATGCAATTGGAGCTAAAGGGTTAAATTGGGAAAATAAGAATGTGCACATGAGGGGTGTGAGGTATGAGAATATATGGGTGAGGGTAATATGGAGAAAATGCACAATTGTGCATGGATTGTGTGAGGTGTGAGGATAAATTCAGATTTGAGTGAGGGCATTTTGGGGTTTTAATTGTGTTTGGGTAGAAAAGGTTAGTTGGGGGGTATTTTGGTAAAAAGGGGTAAAAGGTGATAAGTGAATTAAATGGTCACATGGGAATTTAGTTGGCATTTGGTTTTGTATTTGTTGGCAGATCGTGGCTTAAGGGAATTGGGTAATGAATGGGTTGAAAAATGGGTTTGGACTATGGTTGGGTTTGATGGTATTTGGATGTGGGTATGGGTTGGTTCCGGTTTCATGGGTAGGGGTCGCGCTCCGGAATCATCGCCGGAGTAGCAAGAACGACAGGTGAGAGAGAGAGACTGTCGAGGGTGCCGCCGGAATCGTCGGGGTGAGTAGAGAGAGAGGGTCGGAGTTGGGCTGCCACGCGGCTTGGTTGTCAATCCGGAGCAGGTAAGGGACTGGGGTGAGAGGTCGACGCCGGCGGCGAGCAGATTTTCGGCGGGAGGTGGTCGAACGCCGGCGGAGGCAAGGGGTACGAGAGAGGGAATTAGCTCCATTAAATGCACAATTGCCTTGAAATACGCGCTTGAACACCGCAACGTGCATTAAGCCTGCATATTGAACAATTAAGTGCATAAGACCCATATTGTCGAGAATTAGCAACTAAAACACATCTATTTGGGGTATAAAATGTACAGTTTTGGGTGCTTATCACACCACCCCCAAACAGAGCGTTGCTAGTCCTCGAGCAATAAGATAGAGAGAAAGAGAATGATAAGTAACCAAAAGTGTACCACTTTCGCGGGCACTTGCGATTGCACTTAGCTTGTGCAACAAGCCTTTAAACCTATAGGTTGCCCTACAGGACGAGTTGTGTCTCGTGAGGGTTTGCAGGGAATATACCCACAAAATTCTTATTTTGCAAAAAGGTAGTCAATCTCTTATTAGACATTGAAAATCGCACAATCCATCACATGAGAAATATTTTCAGAAATACAAGCTAGAATTTGTAAAAAGATTAAGCTAAGTAAATACTCAAGGCACATCCTTTCTAGAACTCAACGTGTGTAGTGTGAATCAGTCAAAAGGGGTCGAGTATCACAAGAGTAATTCCTAGATGGCCTTGTCGGAATCAACGCTTCAACTTCAAATCTCACGGATATATCACTCTCAAACGAACTCTCGAGATATGGGTCAGTGTATGGCTCTTGTGTGTGAGGAGGTGAGTAAATGTAAGCAAGTTCAAACGTCTCACACACATATATGAAAGAACGAACAATACGAAAGAAAAATGATCTCATGAAAGAATGCTAATCACTATAGTGAGAATGTCGAGTTATTCACCATGTTGACTTTCATTTGCCCGAACACCTATGGGAAATATGGATGTATATGGGTGAGGGGAAATGAAATGAGATGAGAAAGATATGATGATGTGGGATAATATGGATGTTGATAGTGAGATAGGATGGGTTGATGATATGATGGATGGATGGTGGATATGAGATGGATGAGATAGAAGAGTGTTTACACTTTAGTCACAAATGTCTTTATTTCAACAAAAATTAACTACAACTCTCTTTCTTTTTCTTTTCTTTTTTCTCTTTTTTTTTTCTTCTTTTTTTCTATAATTTGCTATTTTTCTATTTTTTTCTTTTTTTTTTCTCATTTTTCAAACAAACAATGAAGACATTTACATTTGAAATCACACTCTTTTATTTGAAAATGATGATGGATGATATAAATGGAGGTGATAGGTGGATGTGTGGGGAAATATATGGATGGTGAGGGGAATATATATGAGATATGGGAAAGCATGGGAATGTAATGAGTGAAGTGTATGGAACTGTGATATGGGAAAAAGTGGTAGGTGTATGGATGAAAATCTAGTGTTCGGGACAAATTTCAAGACACGTGTTTCTTACAACTCGAAAAAGATGTCATTCTCAGTGATCAAGCCAAATTTTTATGAAAGAAAATGAGATCATACAACAATTTAAGTGCGGACCCAAAAGAAGTTGAATCAACTTGTGACTCGGAGATTACGTAAAACACTCAAAAAGGGTGAAAGGCACAAATCTCACAAGTTAAAGTCTCTACTAGTGATCCTTAAGGTTCTCTTTAGAATTATAGTACTCTTCAACTCTAAACGTAATGACGTGATAAGTGCGCAAATTTTGTTGAGTCTAGAAATTCATGGTGCAAAATGCCTTGTTATGTATTACATAAGCTATTTAGAAAAAATATTCTCTAGCTTGATTCCTAGACTTTAAAAGATGGATGATTGAAAATTCACATCAATGATTGAGATGAAAGAAACTGCACGAAATTTTAAAAATCAGGTTCAACAAACAAAATTTTTCAAAAGAGGCACGATTTTGATAAAATTCCCCACCCCCAAACAAAAAGGAACATCGTCCTCGATGTTAGGTAAAATGATTTTTAAAATTGAGAGCATAAGGTAGGAAGGAGATTACCAGAATGAACCGCTAATGAAGTGGACATGTGAAGCCAAGAATAAACCTGAATGAGTGATAAGAAAAAAATGTGTACAAGTCTATAAGCATGATAAAGCATAGGGTGATGTGAAACACCACCCCCAAACAGGATGACACTAGTACAAGAAACGCGGGCTGCCTCCCGGTAGCGCTAAGTTTAATGTCTTCAGCCAGACCGATGGGATCTCACCCTAATGATAAGATCTATGAAAGTACAGGGTGGCAGAAAAATCGGGTGATGAGAATCACCCCCAAACAAGACTGAAGCGTCAGCCTTGCTAGAAACACGCTAAAGTGGTCACTGCACTTGTATGGCGAAGTGCATCACGCGATGCAAAGCATCGGTGGACCAAGGGCGGGTGGGAAAAAGGGTAAGGGTGAGGGTGAATAGGTATCGATCACGGGCCTTATTGAGCGTAAATGTGAGGGCAACTAGGACCCTATAAGAATGGTGCTCTAATTGGTGAGGGAGGCAAAATGGTTTGAAAATCGTAATGGGATGGGCCTCATAGAAATTACACGACCGTTCTATAAATGGGCGATGATAATGGTCGCGTCGTGACACGCCAGGGAGCTGTTGAGAAAAATCAATACCACAAGAGAGTGGCGGGCATGGAGGAACAAGCTCGATGTCACGGTGGTAGAGAGTAGCACCAAAAATACTCTCGTAGAGGGTGGATGGTTTCAAGTGAGGATCTAAAAATGTAGATGGAAATATTAAATGTTTAAAATCAAGATCCAAACCAGGTGGTGGGGTGGAAGGAACAATGGGTGGGTCGGGTGGGACAAATGGTGTATCGGGTGGGATAAATGGTGGAGGAAGATGATCCAACTCAAGCGTGGGAGACACACACTCATTGGGAGGAGTAAAGGAATACTCACAAGGGAGTGTGGTTTCTAAAGATGGAGTTGTCAACTTCTCCACAAGAGTAGCATCGGTAAATGGGGTGGGTGGGTAAAACGAGGCACCAAGATCGGAGATAGAGGACTCACTAGAAATATCAGACTCAATGGGAGCCATGCATGGTGGGACATCATCCATATCCGAATAGTTAGGAACTATCACGGATTCTATCTCGGAAAAATGGTGAGCACTAGTAGCCGGAGCTAACCTAGGATAAATTGGTTCCTCGGGAACACAAGGGTGAAGCTCGATAGGTGTAGACTCGGGCGTTAGTTTGGATTCGACGGGAAAGTGAGTGGGAACCTCAAGGTGGGGTTCATAAGGATATGATGGGGTTGAATCAGGCTCACTAATGAAAGGTATGTCAACACAATTGTCGACTTGGGACCCGGACCATGGAATGGTCTCAACTTCAAGATTCTCGGGGTGGTAGGGTTGGTCACACTCAAATTCTGTGTCACAAGGGGACACATCATCGTCACACTCGGTGGCAACGATGGGTGGGGTCATGGGAATATCCGACTCTCGCCCACACTCCAATTCATTTAATCGTTGTTCAAGCCTTTGGAGAGCTTGAGTTTGAATGGCTTGCTCTTGCTCAAGTATGAACTTTTGCAAGAGGGTTTCGAGAGTGGATGTGGATGAGGGTGTTGGTGGAATGATGGGTGGTGGTGGTGGGTGAGGTGGACACAACGCGCTATAATCAGGACTATATGGAGAATAATCAAATGAAGTGTGTGGGGTGGGGCCAAGTGCATCATACACGAAAGGATTGCTCTCGTGATGGACAGATGGTTGATACTCATGGGGTGGGTAGTGAGGAAACTGATCGTGACTGGGTGCACAAGTTTGCCATGACGACTGATGGAACGTGTGAGGATCCACAACATCGGGTTGGGATACGTATTGCATGGAAGGGTTATCAGGCCTCCACGAATAACTGGGGTACTCACACAACTCGGGATTAGGTATAGCAGGGTAGTAGGCCGAGGTGGGTTCCGAAACAGTGTCATATGGATACACATGTTCCATGGTGGGTGCGTAGGGATATGAAGAGTATGGGCACTCATGGGACATGTGATCGGCATAAGAATAGTGGGTGCACAACAAGGGAGGAGGCACAGTGACACTTGACACCGAGGGTGATGGAATAGGTGATGCGTGCATAGATGGGTCAAGAGTACCAACGGTACTCGTGAGAGAGGTGAAATCATGAAGAATATCATAAAGAGATTGCTCGGGACCACTCTCACACGTGTCACGTGTCAATGGAAAATGACCAAAGTAGTCCCTTAAAGGACGTTCTCCGGCCATGAGGTGAGAAATATTTTTTTAATTTTTTGAAATTTTTTCAAAAGGAAAGAAAATATTTTTGGGATTTTCTAAAAATTAAAGAAAGAAAAATATTTTTGGATTTTTTATAAAAAATAAAGGAAGAAAAATATTTTTGGATTTTCTTTTTTGGAAGAAAAGGTGGGGAAAATATGGACTCTTGAATTTGCACGAACCAACCAAAACCCAACTACCGAAAAATGGAATTGGACACACACAAGTCAAGAAAAATTCCTAACTATCACATAGCCAATTTTTATCTTAAAATTTAGTGAAAGGGTAGTCAAATTTTAATTAAGTCCGCGGGCGATAAAAATCACGAAATTTATATGAGTGATCGCCTTTGCAAAATATTCTCCTATTGGGCTACCTAGTTGATTGATTTTAAATTTAGTGATGGCTAGGGTAGCACACAATGATAAGAGAGTGAGTCGGGTGATGAAATCCTTTCTCGTGAGTGACCGAGTGTAGGTCTTAGTAATTTAATTCATCACACCATTCGAAAATAAATGCAAGAATAAAATCACATAAGAGCACACAAGAGCACACAAAAGAATTGACTCGCTAACAGGAGAGGCGCGAGTGTTTGAGAAATGTACCTCCCACGGTTTTTACGCCGTGGGGTGCCGAAAATTTTGAGTCGACCGGGGGGAGATCATGCCTATCTCAGTCGTCCCCGGGAGTCCTACCGACCCAAGGTAGAGAGGCTTCTAAATCCTCGCCAATGGGCGCCCTCTCTCTACCTTGTCCGGTTTCCCTATCACGCTTGGCTTCAATTATTACAAATTTAAATGAAAAATAAATGGTGTCTCTAAGCACCGCAATACAAGCCAAGATAATAAGAAAGTCCTAATACACTCCTTCTAATAAAATGAAAAAATGGTACTAAAATGAAAAAAAATACAATACAAGTGAATTACAAAATGGAATCCGCTCCGAGCTTCACAATCCCAAGAATGGCAACGGCGCCATTTGATAACTTGACTTTTCTACATCCCCGACAACGACGCCATTTGATAAAAAGACTTTTGTATATATTTCTTGTCGTTGTCGTGGCTTGAAAAGTCTTTCTAATCAAAACCTTATGTACCTACAAATAATAACAATCTAAAGTGTAGAGGTAAGTAAGGGTATCAATCCACTTTCTAGGGAGTAAAGCAAATGGAACAAATTCAAATGTAATTCACTATTTATTTTCTTTTTGTGCTTTTTCACTTTTCTATTTTTTTTAGCTTTTTCAATATTAAAACAAAAGGGTGAGGTGAGATCTAAACTAAAATAAACTAAATGTAAAATGATAATAACTAACTAGAAAGTAACTAAAATGAAAATAAAGTCTAACACTAAAATAAAAGATAAAGTGAGGCTAATAATTGTGAGAACAATCAAGGAGTGGGATTACACCACAAATTTTAGTTATTCTAATTAATTAATTTAATTATTTGAATTCTCCCAAATTAATATCAAAATTACAAATCGACTCTCGTTGCAAGTGTAATTATAATAGTAATCTTTTAGAAAATTAAAATTAACACCTCACAACTCTAGAAAATTAGATCAACACTCCTTTTAATTAATCACCAGCTAGGATTGATCAATTAGAATTTATGTCAATCTTAGAAATTAAATTTAGAGTTGAAATTCAAATGATAATACCCCACTTAAGAAACCCCTATCTCTAGTTCGAATCTAAAATGGGTATTATCACTAGAATTTCAATTTTCTCTCGAAAATCATTTACCCTCTCTCGAGGCGTAAATCTAAGGGTGAGGGATCAAAATTAACATTCAAAGGGATATTTCAAGTAAGCAAACTAATTAAACTAAAATAATATCAAATAAGGGTTTCACCCCACCCCTTGAAAGGGGTTTTAGCCTAACATGGTATAAAATATGACAAATTAATATTCAAAGTCATAAAATAATAAAAGAAGGGAAGAGAACAATCAAACCAAATCTCTTTGATTATGTTGAACTCCAATCCTTGAAATTGAAGCATACACCTCTTAATTGATCTTCCAAATGATATGAAATAAACTATCCACTCAATTAATTCTCTAACAATATTTAATCTCACAAATATCTAAAAATAAAAAATGAAAAACTATTTACAAAAATTTATTTTCTAAACTAAACTATCTCTCTCTAGAATTTTCTCTCTACAAAGCTCTCTTCAAATGGCCTTGAGGTCTTCTTTTATATGCAATTGGAGCTAAAGGGTTAAATTGGGAAAATAAGAATGTGCACATGAGGGGTGTGAGGTATGAGAATATATGGGTGAGGGTAATATGGAGAAAATGCACAATTGTGCATGGATTGTGTGAGGTGTGAGGATAAATTCAGATTTGAGTGAGGGCATTTTGGGGTTTTAATTGTGTTTGGGTAGAAAAGGTTAGTTGGGGGGTATTTTGGTAAAAAGGGGTAAAAGGTGATAAGTGAATTAAATGGTCACATGGGAATTTAGTTGGCATTTGGTTTTGTATTTGTTGGCAGATCGTGGCTTAAGGGAATTGGGTAATGAATGGGTTGAAAAATGGGTTTGGGCTATGGTTGGGTTTGATGGTATTTGGATGTGGGTATGGGTTGGTTCCGGTTTCATGGGTAGGGGTCGCGCTCCGGAATCATCGCCGGAGTAGCAAGAACGGAAGGTGAGAGAGAGAGACTGTCGAGGGTGCCGCCGGAATCGCCGGGGTGAGTAGAGAGAGAGGGTCGGAGTTGGGCTGCCACGCGGCTTGGTTTTCAAGCCGAAGCAGGTAAGGGACTGGGGTGAGAGGTCGACGCCGACGGCGAGAAGATTTCCGGCGGGAGGTGGTCGAACGCCGGCGGAGGCAAGGGGTACGAGAGAGGGAATTAGCTCCATTAAATGCACAATTGCCTTGAAATACGCGCTTGAACACCGCAACGTGCATTAAGCCTGCATATTGAACAATTAAGCGCATAAGACCCATATTGTCGAGAATTAGCAACTAAAACACATCTATTTGGGGTATAAAATGTACAGTTTTGGGTGCTTATCAATGGTGCCACCCACGGCCGTTCGGGGGCTATTTCGGGTTTTCACCCTCTAACGCCTTGTTTTGCCTAACTCTAGAAATATGCAAATTATCATCGTATTCTCAAACCGGGAGTCCCGCGGCTGCGGGGTCAGTTCCTACAAGTTACATTGGTCATGTGGGAGGTGTTGGTGCCACCAACGGAGCCGTTCAGGGGATGTTTTGGGCTTTCACCCTCTGACATCATGTTTTTATGCCAAAGTCCAGAAATATGCAAATTATCTTCGTATTCACAAACTGGAAGACCCGCAGCTATGCAATCAGTTCCTACAAGTCACATTGGTTCCGTGGGAGGTATTGGTGCCACCCACGGGACCGTTCGTGGGTTGTTTCGGGTTTTCACCCACTAACGCCAAGTTTTTATGCTTAAGTCTACAAATATGCAAATTATCCTCATACTCTCAAACCGGGAGTCTCGTGGCTGCGCGGTCATTTCCTACTAGTGACATTGGTCCCGTGGGAGGTGTTGGTGCCTCCCACGGGGCCGTTCGGGGGCAGTTTTGGGTTTTCACCATCTAATGCCATGTTTTAAACCCTAGGTCTTGAAATATGCAAATTATCATCGTATTCTCAATCCGGGAGACCCGCGACTGTGTAGTCTGTTTCTAGGAGTTACATTGGTTCTATGGGAGGTTTTGGTGGGCTGTTTCGGGTTTTCACCCACTAACGCCATGTTTTTAAGCCTAAGTCTAAAAATATGCAAATTACCGTTATATTCCCAAACCGGGAGTCCCGTGGCTGCGCGATCAGTTCCTTCGAGTTACATTCATCCGTGGGAGGCGTTGGTGTCACGCACGTGGCCGTTTGGGGGCTGTTTCGGGATTTCACCCTCTCACGCCATGTTTTGCCTAAGTCTATAAGTATGCAAATTATCGTCTTATTCTCAAATCGGGAGTCCTACGACTGTGCAGTCAGTTGCTAAGAGTTACATTGGTCCCGTGGGAGGTGTTGGTGCCACCCACGGGGCCGTTCGTAGGTTGTTTCGGGTTTTCACCCTCTAACGCCATGTTTTTAAGCATAATTCTAGAAATATGCAAATTATTATCGTATTCTCAAACCGGGAGACCCGCAGCTGCGCGGTCAGTTCCTACAAGTCACATTGGTCCCGTGGGAGGTATTGGTGCCACCCACGGGGCCATTCGGGGGATGTTTCTTATTTTCACCCTCTAATAACATGTTTTTAACCCTAAGTCTAGAAATATGCAAATTATCATCGTATTCTCACATCGGGAGTCCCGCGACTGCGCGATCATTTCCTACGAGTTACATTTGTCCCATGGGAGGTGTTGGTGCTATCCACGGGGTCGTTCGGGGGTTATTTCGGGTTTTGATCCGATAACGCCATGTTTTTAAGCCTAAGTCTAGAAATATCCAAATTATCATCGTATTCTCAAACCGGGAGTCCCGCAGCTGCGTGGTCAGTTCTTACGAGTTACATTGGACCCGTGGGAGGCGTTTGTGTCACCCCCGGGGCCGTTCCGGGGCTGTTTGGGGTTTTCACCCTCTAACGCCATGTTTTTTCTAAGTCTAGAAATATGCATATTATCCTCGTATTCTCAAACCGAGCGTTCCATGACTGCGCGATCAGTTTCTACGAGTTACATTGGTCCCGTGGGAGGTGTAGGTGCCACCCACGGGACATTTTGGGGGCTGTTTTGGGTTTTCACCATCTAACGCTATGTTTTTAAGCCTAAGACTAGATATATACAAATTATCATCGTATTCTCAAATCGAGAGACCCACGGCTGGGTGGTCAGTTCCTACGAGTTACATTGGTCCCGTGGGAGGTGTTGGTGCCACCCACGGAGTCGTTCGTGGGTTGTTTCGAGTTTTCACCCACTAACGCCATGTTTTTAAGCGAAAGTCTACAAATATGTAAATTATCCTCATACTCTCAAATCGGGAGTCCCGTGGTTGCGCGATCAGTTCCTATGACTTACATTAGTCCCGTGGGAGGTGTTAGTGTCATCCACGGGGCCCTTCAGAGGCTGTTCCGGGTTTTCACCCTCTAACGCCATGTTTTGAAGCCTAAGTCCAGAAATATAAAAATTACCATCGTACTCTCAAACTGGGAGTCCCATGGTTGTGCGGTCAGCTCCTACGAGTGACATTGGTCCCGTGGGCGGTCTTGGTGCCTCCCACGGGGCTGTTCGGGAGCAGTTTTTGGTTTTCACCCTCTAACGCAATGTTTTTAAGCCTAAGTCAATAAATATACAAATTATCATCGTATTCTAAAACTGGGAGACCTGCGGCTGCGCACTCAATTCCTACGAGTTTTATTGGATCGGTGGGAGGTCTTGGTGCAAACCATGGAGCCGTTTGGGGGCTATTTCGGATTTTCACGAACTAACGCCATGTTTTTAAGCCTATGTCTGGAAATATGCAAATTTCTATCGTATTATCTAACCGGGAGTCCCGCGGCTAGAGGGTCAGTTCCTACAAGTTACATTGGTACTGTGGGTGGTGTTGGTGCCCCCCACGGGGCCGTTAGGGGGCTATTTTGAGTTTTCACCCTCTAACGCTATGTTTTGCCTAAGTTTAGAAATATGAAAATTATCGTCATATTCTAAAACCGGGAGTCCCGCGGCTGCTGGGTCAGTTTCTACAAATGCTATTGGTCCCGTGGGAGGTGTTCGTGCCTCCCACGGGGCCGTTCAGGGGTTCTTTTGGGTTTTCTACCTCTAACGCCATGTTTTTAAGCACAAGTCTAGAAATATGCAAATTATCATCGTATTCTCAAACCGGGAGTCCTGCGGCTTCGGGGTCAGTTCCTACGAGTTACATTGGTCCAATGGGAGGCATTGGTGTCACCCACGAGGCCGTTCGGGGGCTGTTTCGAGTTTTCACCCTCTAACGCCATGTTTTGCCTAAGTCTAGAAATATGTAAATTATCGTCGTATTCTCAAATCGGGAGTTCTGCGGCGGCGGGATCAGTTTCCAGGAGTTACATTGGTCCCATGGGAGGCGTTAGTGTCACCCATGGGGCCGTTCGGGGGTTGTTTCGAGTTTTCACCCTCTAACGCCATGTTTTGCCTAAGTCTACCAATATGTAAATTATCATCGTATTCTCAAACCGGGAGTTTTGCGGCCCCGCGGTTAATTCCTATGAGTTACATTGGTCTCGTGGGAGGTGTTGCTGCCACCCACGGGGCCGTTTGGGGGCTATTTCGGGTTTTCACCCCCTAACGCTATGTTTTTAAGCCTAAGACTAGAAATATGCAAATTACCGTCTTATCCTCAAACCGGTTGACCCGCGGCTGCGTGGTCAGTGCCTACGAGTTACATTGGTCCCGTGGGAGGTGTTGATGCCACCCACGGAGCCGTTCGTGGGCTGTTTTGAGTTTTCACCCACTAGCGCCATGTTTTAAACCTAAGTCTAAAAATATGCAAATTATCGTGGTATTCTCAAACCGAGAGACCCGTGGCTGCGCGATCAGTTCCTACGAGTCACATTGGTTCCGTGGCAGGTGTTGGTGCAACTCACGGAGCCTTTCGTGAGTTGTTTTGGGTTTTCACCCACTAATGCCATGTTTTTAAGCCTAAGTCTAGAAATATGCAAATTATCTTCGTATTCTCAAACTAGGAGTCCTGTGGCTACGAGGTCTGTTCCTACGATTTACATTGGTACCGTGGGAGGTGTTGGTTCCACCCACGAGACTATTCAGGGATTGTTTCGAGTTTTCACCCTCTAACGCCATGGTTTGCCTAAGTCTAGAATTATGCAAATTATCGTCGTGTTCTCAAATCGGGAGTTGGTGCCACCCACGGGGCTGTTAGGGGGCTGTTTCGAGATTTCACCCTCTAACGCCATTTTTTAAGCCTAAGTCTAGAAATAAGCAAATTATCATCGTATTCTCAAACCGAGAGTCCCCGCGGCTGCGTGGTCAGTTCCTACGAGTTATATTGGTCCCGTGGGAGGCGTTGGTGTCACCCACGGGGCCGTTCGAGGCCTGTTTCGGGTTTTCACCATTTAACATCATATTTTGCCTAAGTCTAGAAATATGCAAATTATCGTCGTATTCTCAAATCGGGAGTTTCGCGGCTGCGCGGTCAGTTCCTACGAGTTACATTGGTCCGTGGGAGGTGTTAGTGCCACCCACAGGGCCGTTCGGGGGCTGTTTAGGGTTTTCACCCTCTAACACCATGATTTGCTTAACTCTAGAAATATAAAAATTATCATCGTATTCTCAAACCGGGAGTCCCACGGCTACGGGGTCAGTTTCTAGAAGTTACATTGGTCCCGTGGGAGGTGTTGGTACTTCCCACGGACCCGTTCATGGTTGTTTGGGGCTTTCACCCTCTAACGCCATGTTTTTAACCCTAAGTCTAGAAATATGCAAATTATTGTTGGATTCTTAAACTGGGAGACCCGCAGCTGCGCGATTAGTTCCTACAAGTCACATTGGTCCCGTGGGAGGTGTTGGTTCCACCCATGGAGCCATTCGTGGGCTGTTTCGGCTTTTCTTGCACTAACGCCATGTTTTTAAGCTTGAGTCTGTAAATATGCAAATTATACACGTACTCTTAAACCGGGAGTCCCGTGGCTACGCGGTCAGTTCTAACGAGTGACATTGGTCCTGTGGGAGGGACTGGTGCCTCCCACGGGGCCGTTCGAGGGCAGTTTTGGGTTTTCACACTCTAACGCCATGTTTTCAAGCCTAAGTCTAGAAATATGCAAATTATTGTCGTATTTCCTATCCGGGAGACCCATGGTTGCGCAGTCAATTCCTACGAGTTACATTGGTTCTCTAAGAGGTGTTGGTGCCAACCGCGGGGTCGTTCGGGGGCTATTTCGGATTTTTACCCACTAACGCCATGTTTTTAAGCCTAACTCTAGAAATATACAAATTACCATCGTATTCTCAAACCGGGAGTTTTGCGGCTACGTGGTCAGTTCCTACAAGTTACATTGGTACCGTGGGAGGTGTTGGTGCCACCCATGGGGCCGTTCCGGGGTTGTTTCGGGATTTCACCCTCTAACGCCATGATTTGCCTAAGTCTAGAAATATGCAAATTATCATCGTATTCTCAAAGCGGGAGTCCCACGACTGCGGGGTCAGTTCCTACAAGTTACATTGGTCCCGTGGGAGGCGTGGGTGTCGCCCACGGGGCCGTTCGTGGGTTGTTTCGTATTTTCACCCGCTGACGCCATATTTTACCTTAGTCCAAAAATATGAAAAAAATTTCGTCGTATTCATAAACCGGGAGTCCCACGGCTGCGGGGTCAGTTCCTATGATTTACATTGGTACCGTGGGAGGTGTTGGCGCCACTCACGGGGCCGTTCGGGGTCTGTTTTAGGTTTTCACCCTCTAACGCCATGTTTTGCCTAAGTGTAGAAATATGCAAATTATCGTCGTATTCTCAAACCGGGAGTCCTGCGGTCGCGGGGTCAGTTCCTACAAGTTTCATTTGTCCCGTGGGATGTGTTTGTGCCTCCCACGGGGACGTTCAAGTTTTGTTTTGGGATTTTACCCACTAACGCCATATTTTTAAGCCTAAGACTAGAAATACGCAAATTATCGTCGTGTTCTCAAATCGTGAGACCCTCGGCTGCCTCGTCAGTTCCTACGAGTTACATTGGTCTCGTGGGAGGTGTTGGTGCCTCCCACGGGGACCTTCGCGGGCTATTTCGGGTTTTCACCCTCTAATGCCATTTTTTAAGCCTAAGTCTAGAAATATGCAAATTATCATCATATTCTCAAACCGAGAGACCTGTGGCCGTGCGGTAAGTTTCTACGAGTCACATTGGTCCCGTGGGAGGTGTTGGTGCCACAGACGGAGCCTTTCATGGGTTGTTTTGGGTTTTCACCCACTAACACTATGTTTTTAAAACTAAGTCTATAAATATGCAAATTATCTTCGTATTCTCAAACCGGGAGTCCTGCGGCTGCGGGGTCTGTTACTACGAGTTACATTGGTACCGTAGGAGGTGTTGGTGTCGCACACCAGGCTATTGAGGGGCTGTTTCGGGTTTTTACCCTCTGACGCCATGTTTTGCCTAAGTATAGAAATATGAAAATTATCGTCGTATTCTCACTCCGGGAGTCCCACGACTGCGGGGTCAGTTCCTACAAGTTACATTAGTCTTGTGGGAGGTGTTGGTGCCTCCCACGGGGCCGTTCAGGGGATGTTGTGGGATTTCACCCTCTAACGCAATGTTTTTAAGCCTAAGTATAAAAATATCCAAATTATCATCGTATTCTCAAATCGGGAGACCCGCAGCTGTGCAGTCAGTTCCTACAAGTGACATTGGTCCCATGGGAGGTGTTTGTGTCGCCCACGGGGCCGTTCAGGGGTTGTTTCGGGTTTTCACCCTCTAACGCCATGTTTTTAAGCATAAGTGTATAAATATGCAAATTATCTTCATATTCTCAAATCGAGAGTCCCATGGTTACGCGGTTAGTTCCTACGAGTTACATTGGTCCCGTGGGTGGTGTTCGTGCCACCCACGAGGCCATTCGGTGGCTGTTTCAGGTTTTCACCCTCTAACGCCATGTTTTCAAGCCTAAGTCTATAAATATACTAATTACTGTTGTATTCACAAACCAGGAGTCACGCGGCTGTGGGGTCAGTTCCTACGAGTTACATTGGTACTGTAGGAGGTGTTGGTGCCACCCACGGGGCCATTCGGGGGTTGTTTCGAGTTTTCGCCCTCTAACACCATGTTTTGCCTAAGTTTATAAATATGCAAATTATCGTCGTATTCTAAAACCGGGAGTCCCGCGACTGTGGGGTGCAGTTCCTATAAGTTACGTTGGTCCCGTGGGAGGTATTCGTGCCTCCCACGGGGCCGTTCAGGGGTTGTTTTGGGCTTTCCCCCTCTAACGCCATGTTTTTAAGCATAAGTCTAGAAATATGCAAATTATCGTCGTATTCTAAAATCGGAGACCCGCAGTTGCACGGTCAGTTCCTACGAGCCACATTATTTCTGTGGGACATTTTGGTGCCACCCATGGGGTCGTTCGGGGGTTGTTTCGTGTTTTTACAATCTAACGCCACATTTTTAAGCATAAGTCTAGAAATATGAGAATTGTCGTTGTATTCTCAAATCGGGAGTCTTATGGCTGCGCAGTCAGTTTCTACGAGTTATATTGGTCCCGTGGGAGGTGTTGGTGCCACCCACGAGGCCGTTCGGGGGTTGTTTTGAGTTTTCACTCTCTAAAGCCATGTTTTGAAGCCTAAGTTTAGAAATATGCAAATTACCAACGTATTCTCAAACTGGGAGACCCACGGCTACGCGGTCAATTCCTACGAGTTATATTTGTCCCGTGGGAGTTGTTGGTGCCACTCACGGGGCCGTTCGGGTGATGTTTCGAGTTTTCACCTACTAAAGCAATTTTTTAAGCCTAAGTTTAGAAATATGCAAATTGTCTTCGTATTCTCAAACCGGGAGTCCTGCGGCTGCGCCGTCAGTTCCTACGAGTAACATTGGTCCTATGGGAGGTGTTGGTGCAACCCACGGGGCCGTTAGGGGGCTGTTTCGAGTTTTCACCCTCTAACGCCATTTTTTAAGCCTAAGTCTAGAAATAAGCAAATTATCGTCGTATTATCAAACCGGGAGTCCCGCGGCTGTGGGGTGCAGTTCCAATAAGTTACGTTGGTCCCGTGGGAGGTGTTCGTGCCTCCCACGGGGCCGTTCAGGGGTTGTTTTGGGCTTTCCCCCTCTAACGCCATATTTTTAAGCATAAGTCTAGAAATATGTAAATTATCGTCGTATTTTCAAATCGGAAGACCCGCAGTTGCACGGTCAGTTCCTATGAGTCACATTATTCCCGTGGGACATGTTGGTGCCACCTACGGGGCCGTTCAGGGGTTGTTTCGTGTTTTTACAATCTAACGCCACATTTTTAAGCATAAGTCTAGAAATATGAGAATTATCGTTGTATTCTCAAATCGGGAGTCTTATGGCTGCGCGGTCAGTTTCTACGAGTTATATTGGTCCCGTGGGAGGTGTTGGTGCCACCCACGAGGCCGTTCGGGGGTTGTTTTGAGTTTTCACTCTCTAAATCCATGTTTTGAAGCCTAAGTTTAGAAATATGCAAATTACCAACGTATTCTCAAACTGGAAGACCCGCGGCTACGCGGTCAATTCCTACGAGTTATATTTGTCCCGTGGGAGGTGTTGGTGCCACTCACGGGGCCGTTCGGGTGATGTTTTGGGTTTTCACCTACTAAAGCAATTTTTTAAGCCTAAGTCTAGAAATATACAAATTGTCTTCGTATTCTCAAATCGGGAGTCCTGCGGCTGCGCGGTCAGTTCCTACGAGTAACATTGGTCCTATGGGAGGTGTTGGTGCCACCCACGGGGCCGTTAGGGGGCTATTTCGAGTTTTCACCCTCTAACGCCATGTTTTTAAGCCTAAGTCTAGAAATAAGCAAATTATCATCGTATTCTCAAACCGAGAGTCCCCGCGGCTGAGTGGTCAGTTCCTACGAGTTATATTGGTCCCGTGGGAGGCGTTGGTGTCACCCACGGGGCCGTTCGAGGCCTGTTTCGGGTTTTCACCATTTAACATCATATTTTGCCTAAGTCTAGAAATATTCAAATTATCGTCGTATTCTCAAATCGGGAGTTTCGCGGCTGCGCGGTCAGTTCCTACGAGTTACATTGGTCCCGTGGGAGGTGTTAGTGCCACCCACGGGGCTGTTCGGGGGCTGTTTCGGGTTTTCACCCTCTAACACCATGATTTTCTTAACTCTAGAAATATAAAAATTATCATCGTATTCTCAAACCGGGAGTCCCACGGCTGCGGGGTCAGTTTCTAGAAGTTACATTGGTCCCGTGGGAGGTGTTGGTACTTCCCACGGACCCGTTCAGGGTTGTTTGTGGCTTTCACCCTCTAACGCCATGTTTTTAACCCTAAGTCTAGAAATATGCAAATTATTGTTGGATTCTCAAACTGGGAGACCCGCAGTTGCGCGATTAGTTCCTACAAGTCACATTGGTCCCGTGGGAGGTGTTGGTTCCACCCATGGAGCCATCCGTGGGTTTATTCGGCTTTTCTTCCACTAACGCCGTGTTTTTAAACTTGAGTCTACAAATATGCAAATTGTCCACGTACTCTTAAGCCGGGAGTCCCGTGGCTACGCGGTCAGTTCTAATGAGTGACATTGGTCCCGTGGGAGGTACTGGTGCCTCCCACGGGGCCGTTCGAGGGCAGTTTTGGGTTTTCACACTCTAACGCCATGTTTTCAATCCTAAGTCTAGAAATATGAAAATTATTGTCGTATTCCCAATCTGGGAGACCCATGGCTGCGCAGTCAATTCCTACGAGTTACATTGGTTCTCTAGGAGGTGTTGGTGCCAACCACGGGGTCGTTCGGGGGTTGTTTCGGATTTTTACCCACTAACGCCATGTTTTTAAGCCTAAGTCTAGAAATATACAAATTACCATCGTATTCTCAAACCGGGAGTTTTGCGGCTACGTGGTCAGTACCTACAAGTTACATTGGTACCGTGGGAGGTGTTGGTGCCACCCATGGGGCCGTTCGGGGGTTGTTTTGGGATTTCACCCTCTAACGCCATGATTTGCCTAAGTCTAGAAATATGCAAATTATCATCGTATTCTCAAAGCGGGAGTCCCACGACTGCGGGGTCAGTTCCTACAAGTTACATTGGTCCCGTGGGAGGCGTGGGTGTCACCCACGGGGCCGTTCGTGGGCTGTTTCGTATTTTCACCCGCTGACGCCATATTTTACCTTAGTCCAAAAATATGCAAATTTTCGTCGTATTCACAAATCGGGAGTCCCACGGCTGCGGGGTCAGTTCCTACGATTTACATTGGTACCGTGGGAGGTGTTGGTGCCACTCAAGGGGCCGTTCGGGGTCTGTTTTTCGTAAGTGTAGAAATTTGAAAATTACCATCATATTCACAAACCGAGAGTCCCACGGCTGCGGGGTCAGTTCCTATGATTTACATTGGTACCGTGGGAGGTGTTGGCGCCACTCACGGGGCCGTTCGGGGTCTGTTTTAGGTTTTCACCCTCTAACGCCATGTTTTGCCTAAGTGTAGAAATATGCAAATTATCGTCGTATTCTCAAACCGGGAGTCCCGCGGTCGCGGGGTCAGTTCCTACAAGTTACATTTGTCCCGTGGGATGTGTCTGTGCCTCCCACGAGGCCGTTCAAGTTTTGTTTTGGGATTTTACCCACTAACGCCATGTTTTTAAGCCTAAGACTAGAAATACGCAAATTATCGTCGTCTTCTCAAATCGAGAGACCCTCGGCTGCCTCGTCAGTTCCTACGAGTTACATTGGTCTCGTGGGAGGTGTTGGTACCTCCCACGGGGACCTTCGGGGGCTGTTTCGGGTTTTCACCTTCTAATGCCATGTTTTTAAACCTAAGTCTAGAAATATGCAAATTATCATCATATTCTCAAACCGAGAGACCTGTGGCCGTGCGGTAAGTTTCTACGAGTCACATTGGTTCCGTGGGGTGTGTTGGTGCCACAGACGGAGCCTTTCATGGGTTGTTTCGGGTTTTCACCCACTAACACTATGTTTTTAAGACTAAGTCTATAAATATGCAAATTATCTTCGTATTCTCAAACCGGGAGTCCTGCGGCTGCGGGGTCTGTTACTACGAGTTACATTGGTACCGTAGGAGGTGTTGGTGTCGCACACCAGGCTATTGAGGGGCTATTTAGGGTTTTCACCCTCTGACGCCATGTTTTGCCTAAGTATAGAAATATGAAAATTATCGTCATATTCTCAATCCGGGAGTCCCACGGCTGTGGGGTCAGTTCCTACAAGTTACATTAGTCCTGTGGGAGGTGTTGGTGCCTCCCACGGGGCCGTTCAGGGGATGTTGTGGGCTTTCACCCTCTAACGCAATGTTTTTAAGCCTAAGTCTAGAAATATCAAAATTATCATCGTATTCTCAAACCGGGAGACCCGTAGCTGTGCAGTCAGTTCCTAAAAGTGACATTGGTCCCATGGGAGGTGTTTGTGCCGCCCACGGGGCCGTTCAGGGGTTGTTTCGGGTTTTCACCCTCTAACGCCATGTTTTTAAGCATAAGTGTAGAAATATACAAATTATCGTCATATTGTCAAATCGAGAGTCCCATGGTTACGCGGTTAGTTCCTACGAGTTACATTGGTCCCGTGGGTGGTGTTCGCGCCACCCACGAGGCCATTCGGTGGCCGTTTCGGGTTTTCACCCTCTAACGCCATGTTTTTAAACCTAAGTCTATAAATAAGTAAATTATCGTCGTTTTCTCAAATAGAGAGACCCGTGGCAGCGCGATCAATTCCTACGAGTCACACTAGTCCCGTGGGAGGTGTTGGTGCCACCCACGGAGCCTTTCATGGGTTGTTTCGGGTTTTCACCCACTAACGCCATGGTTTTAAGCTTAAGTATAGAAATATTCAAATTATATTCGTATTCTCAAACTGGGAGTCCTACGGCTGCGCGGTCAGTTCCTACGAGTTACATTGGTCCCTTGGGAGGTGTTGGTGCCACCCACGGGGCCGTTCGGGGGTTGTTTTGGGTTTTCACCCACTAACGCCATGTTTTTAAGCCTAAGTCTAGAAATATATAAATTACCGTCGTATTCTCAAACTGGGAGTCCTGCGGCTGCGTGGACAGTTCCTACGTGTTACATTGGTCCCGTGGGAAGTGTTGGTGTCACCCACGAGGCCGTTCGGTGGATGTTTCGGGTTTTCACCCTCTAACACCATGGTTTGCCTAAGTCTAAAAATATGAAAATTATCATCGTATTCTCGAATAGGGAGTTTCACGAAAGAGAGATCAGTTCTTACGAGTTACAAGTGTCCCGTAGGAGGTGCTGGTCCCACCCACGGGGCCGTTCGGGAGCTATTTTGGGTTTTCACCCTCTAACGCTATGTTTTTAAGCCTTAGACTAGAAATATGCAAATTACCGTCGTATTCTCAAACCGGGAGACCCGCGGCTACGTGGTCAGTTCCTACGAGCTATATTGTTCCCGTGGGAGGTGTTGGTGCCACCCACAGAGCCGTTCGTGGGCTGTTTTGGGTTTTCACCTACTAACGCCATGTTTTTCAGCCTAACTCTACAAATATGCAAATTATCCTCGTAATCTCAAATCGGGAGTCTCGTGGCTGCGCGATCAGTTCCTACGAGTTACATTAGTCCCGTGGGAGGTGTTTGTGCCACCGACAGGGCACTTCGGGGGCTGTTTCGGGTTTTCACCCTCTAACGCCATGTCTTCAAGACTAAGTCTACAAATATGTAAATTACTATCGTACTCTCAATCTTGCAGTCCCGTGGATGCACGGTCAGTTCCTACGAGTGATATTTTTTTTCGGTTTTCCCTCTCTAACGCCGTGTTTTTAAGCCTAATCTACAAATATGAAAATTATCGTCGTATTCTAAAATCGGGAGACCTGTGGGTGCGCGGTCAGTTCCTATGAGTCATATTGGTACCGTGGGAGGTATTGGTGCCACCCACGGAGCCGTTCGTGGGCTGTTTCGGGTTTTCACCCACTAACGCCATATTTTTAAGCCTAAGTTTACAAATGTGTAAATTACCGTCATACTCTCAAATCGACAGTACTATGGCTATGCGGTCAGTTCCTATGAGTTATATTAGTCCCGTAGGAGGTGTAGGTGCCTCCCACGGGGAGCTTCGGCGGTTGTTTCGGGTTTTCACCCGCTAACGCCATGTTTTTAAGCTTAAGTCTAGAAATATTCAAATTATCATCGTATTCTCAAATAGAGAGACCCATGGCTGCTCGGTCAGTTCCTACGAGTCACATTAGTCCCATGGGAAGTGTTGCTGCCACCCACGGAGCCTTTCGTGGGCTGTTTCGGGTTTTCACCCACTAACGCCATATTTTTAACTCTAAGTCTAGAAATATGCAAATTATTATCGTATTCTCAAATCGGGAGACCTGTGGGTGCGCGGTCAGTTCCTACAAGTCACATTCGTCCCGTGGGAGGTGTTGGTGCAAGCCACGGAGCCGTTCGTGGGCTATTTCGGGTTTTCACCCTCTAACGCCATGTTTTCAAGCCTAAGTCTACAAATATACAAATTACTGTCGTATTCACAAACCGGGAGTCACGCGGCTGCGGGGTCAGTTCCTACGAGTTACAATGGTATCGTGGGAGGTGTTGGTGCCACCCACGAAGCCGTTCGGGGGCTGTTTTGGGTTTTCCCCTCTAACGCCATGTTTTGCCTAAGTCTAAAAATATGCAAATTATCGTCATAATCTGAAACCGGGAGTCCCACGGCTGCGGGGTCAGTTTCTATAAGTTACATTGGTCCTGTGTGAGGTGTTCGTGCCTCCTACGGGTCCGTTTAGGGGTTGTTTTGGTCTTTCACCCTCTAACACCATACCATGTTTTTAAGCATAAGTCGAAAAATAAGCAAATTATCGTCGTATTCTCAAACCGAAAGACCCGCAGTTGCACGGTCAGTTCCTACGAGTCACATTGGTTTTGTGGGTATTTACACTCTAACTCCATTTTTTTAAGCATTACCGCCGTATTCTCAAACCGGGAGTTCCGCGGCTACGGGGTCAGTTCCTACGAGTTACATTAGCACCGTGGGAGGTGTTGGTGCCACCCATGGGGCCGTTCGGGGGTTGTTTCGGGTTTTCACCCTCTAACGCCATGTTTTGCCCAAGTCTAGAAATATGCAAATTATCATCATATTCTCAAACCGAGAGTCCCGTGGCTGCGCGATCAGTTCCTACGAGTTACATTGGTCCCGTGGGAGGTGTTGGTGCCACCCACTATGCCGTTCGGGGGTTGTTTTGAGTTTTCACCCTCTAACGCCATGTTTTTAAGCCTAAGTCTAGAAATATGCAAATTATCGTTGTATTCTCAAACCGGAAGACCCGCGGCTATTTGGTCAGTTCCTACGAGTTATATTAGTCTCGTGGGAGGTGTTGGTGCCACCCACGGGGCCGTTTGGGGGATGTTTCGGGTTTTCACCCACTAACGCAATTTTTTAAGCTTAAGTCTATAAATATACAAATTATCTTCGTATTCTCAAACTAGGAGACCTGCGGTTGCGTGGTCAGTTCCTACGAGTTACATTAGTCCCGTGGGAGGTGTTGGTGCTACCCACAAGGCACTTTGAGGGCTGTTTTGGGTTTTCACCCTCTAACGCCATGTTTTCAGATCTAAGTCTACAAATATACAAATTACCATCGTATTCACAAACCTGGAGTCACGCCGCTGCGGGGTTAGTTCCTACAAGTTACATTGGTACTGTGGGAGGTGTTGGTGCCACCTACGGGGCCGTTCCGGGGCTCTTTCGGGTTTTCACCCTCTAACGCCATATTTTGCCTAAGTCTAAAAATATGTAAATTATCATCGTATTCTGAAACCGGGAGTCCCGCGGCTGCGGGGTGCAGTTCCTATAAGTTACATTGGTCCCATGGCAGGTGTTCGTGCCTCCCACGAGGCCGTTCAGGGGTTGTTTTGGGCTTTCACCATCTAACGCGAAGTTTTTAAGCATAAGTCTAAAAATTTGCAAATTATCGTCGCATTTTCAAATCGGAAGACCCGTAGTTACACGGTCAGTTCCTACGAGTCACATTGCTCCCATGGGACATGTTAGTGCCACCCATGGGGCCGTTCGGGGGCTGTTTCGTATTTTTACACTCTAACGCCACGTTTTTAAGCATAAGTCTGGAAATATGAGAATTATCGTTGTATTCTCAAACCGGGAGCTCGTGGCTGCACGGTCAGTTCCTACAAGTTACATTGGTCCCATGGGAGGTGTTGGTGCCACCCACGAGGCCGTTCGGGGGTTGTTTTGAGTTTTCACGCTCTAACGCCATGTTTTTAAGCCTAAGTCCAGAAATATGCAAATTATCGAAATATTCTCAAACTGGGAGACCCGCGTCTACGCGGTTGGTTCGTACGAGTTATATTAGTCCCGTGGGAGGTGTTGGTGCCACCCACGGGGCCGTTCGGGGGATGTTTTGGGTTTTCACCTACTAATGCAATTTTTTAAGCCTAAGTCTAGAAATATGCCAATTATCTTCGTATTCTCAAACCGGGAGTCCTACGACTGCGCGGTCAGTTCCTACGAGTTACATTGGTCCTATGGGAGGTGTTGATGCCACCCACGGGGCCGTTAGGGGTCTGTTTTGAGTTTTCACCCTCTAACGCCATGTTTTTAAGCCTAAGTCTAGAAATAAGAAAATTATCGTCGTATTCTCAAACCGAGAGTCCCCGCGGCTGCGTGCTCAGTTCCTACGAGTTACATTGGTCCCGTGGGAGGCGTTGGTGTCACCCACCGGGCCGTTCGAGGGTTGTTTCAGGTTTTCATCATTTAACGCCATATTTTGCCTAAGTCTAGAAATATACAAATTATCATCGTATTCTCAAATCGGGAGTTCCGCGGCTGCGCGATCAGTTCCTACGAGTTACATTGGTCCCGTGGGAGGTGTTAGTGCCACCCACGGGGCCGTTCGGGGGATGTTTCGGGTTTTCCCCCCTTTAACACCATGTTTTGCTTAACTCTAGAAATATGCAAGTTATCATCGTATTCTCAAACTGGGAGTCCCACGACTGCGGGGTCGGTTCCTACAAGTTACATTGGTCCCGTGGGAGGTGTTGGTGCCTCCCAAGTAGCCGTTCAAGGCTGTTTTGGGCTTTCACCCTCTAACGCCATGTTTTTAAGCCTAAGTCTAGAAATATGCAAATTATCGTCATATTCTCAAATCGGTAGTCCCGCGGCTGCGGGGTCAGTTCCTACGAGTTACATTAATCCCGTGGGAGGTGTTGGTGCCACCCATGGAGCCGTTCGTGGGCTGTTTCGGGTTTTCTTACACTAACGCCATGTTTTTAAGCTTAAGTCTACAAATATGCAAATTATCATCGTACTCTCAAATCGGGAGTCCCGTGGATGCGCGGTCAGTTCTAACGGGTGACATTGGTCCCGTGGGAGGAGTTGGTGCCTCCCACGGGGCCGTTCGGGGGCATTTTTTTGTTTTCACCCTCTAAGGCCATGTTTTTAAGCCTAAGTCTAGAAATATGCAAATTTTCGTCGTATTCTCAATCCGGGAGACCCATGGCTACACAGTCAATTCCTACGGGTTACATTGGTTCTTTGGGAGGGGTTGGTGCCAACTACGGGGTCGTTCGAGGGTTGTTTCAGATTTTTACCCACTAACGCTATATTTTTAAGCCTAAGTCTAGAAATATGCAAATTACCACCGTATTCTCAAACCGGGAGTTCCGCGGCTACGGGGTCAGTTCCTACGAGTTACATTACCACCGTGGGAGGTGTTGGTGCCACCCATGGGGCCGTTCGGGGGTTGTTTCGGGTTTTCACCCTCTAACGCCATGTTTTGCCCAAGTCTAGAAATATGCAAATTTTCGTCATATTCTCAAACCGGGAGTCCCACGGTTGCGGGGTCAGTTCCTACAAGTTACATTGGTCCCGTGGGAGGTGTTCCTGCCTCCTACAAGTCCGTTCAGGGGTTGCTTTAGGCTTTCACCCTCTAACGCCATATTTTTAAGCCTAAGTCTAGAAGAATGAAAATTATCATCGTATTCTCAAATCATAAAACCCGCAGCTGTACTATCAGTTCCTACAAGTCACATTGGTCCCATGAAACGTGTTGGTGCCACCCACGGGGCCGTTCGGGGGTTGTTTCGTATTTTCCCCCACTGACGCCAAGTTTTTAAGCCTAAGTCTAAAAATATGCAAATAACTGTCATATTCTCAAATCGGTAGTCCCGCAGCTGCGGGGTCAGTTCCTACGAGTTACATTGGTCCCAGGGGAGGTATTGGTCCCACCCATGGGGTCGTTTGGGGGATGTTTCGGGTTTTCACCATCTAACTGAAAAACGTCGCTAATGCCGTTTAATACAAGATTAAACTGTATAAGCAACTCCGAGATGTTTGTTGAAGAAACCCTTTTCTTTTGAAAATAAAAATTATAAACAAGATGTGTTTACAAAGAAACTTATGTACGAGAGTAATTAAGACTATGTAATCAATTTTTAAAACTAAGGCAGTTTCAAAAATTCAGCACACTTATAGAATGAGATGAGTAGATGAAGATAATCAACACACAGTTTTTAACGTGGTAAAACCTCTCCCAACAGAGGAAACATCCACGGTGACTTCTAAGTCACAAAAGTAAAAATACACTAATAACAAATAATAGTTACAAACAATACAACATGCAAGCACACAAATAAACCTATTCTAAGTTTAGGAATATACCCCTCTTGGTGTCCTTCTAACTTCTCATAGATCTGATTTGTTGATGATGTTCTTCCAGTTTGCTAACTTCCTTTGCTTTAGCTTCCTTATGTCGACTCAATGATCTCTGATATTATACACAACACTTCCAGTGTAGTAGTGTGTTAAGTGTTTGTGTAGTGATTCCTACCAACATGCATGAACTCACACACACTTAGATTTACAGACAGTCCTAGTAAATTACATATAAAGACTATATGCAGTGATTTTGTTTTCTTTCCTTCTTACAGAAATAAAAACCTGTTTGACCTTTAATATAACCCAGATTCCACGGATATCTTGCTTTTAAAATCGATCAAGATCTTAATCAATCTCTTTTTGAAAACATTTGTGAGATTGAAAATCTCCAATTGTGAATCCAACTAGGTCAAGATTAAGTTTCGTAAGAATAGAAACCACAAAACATTTTCAAAACCAAATCAGTAAATATTTTCTTAAATCAAGTAGTAAATATGCAGATCTAGTGAAAATGTAACATGCAGAGTGTAGATCTAAAGTTTCTATGAAAAAGAAACAATATCTTCACACGAATGTTTAAGTTGTGAACAAGATCAAAGACAAGGAGGTTACAGCTTCGATATGAACAAACCACTCTCTCTCTCAAACACTCAGGATTGTGTTTGGGGTTGAATATACGAAGGTTTATTTCAGAGTTGAAGTGTTTAGGGTTAGGGTTAGGGTTTGGCTAACAGTTTTCCTTTCTCTCTCTTCTCTCTTTTCTTTTTCTCTCTTCTCTCTCACTTCTCTCTTCTCTCTTATTTTTTTTTCCTCTCAGAATGACGAATGGCCAAAAGTCTTCTAAGGCTGAGAAGTGGAGGGTATTTATAGGGCTGAGGGAAGGTTCTGGATGTTCGAGGGAAATCAAGGGCTAAGATCAAGTCTTGCAAACTTTGACTTGATCCAAAGGTTATAAAACAGCGGTGATTAAAAATGATTGTGATTGGTTCATATGGATAACACCGGGATTAACTAAGAACACATGCAGACCCTCGATTAGGAATGATTCAACGTTCAGCAAACAACCATCCAACCCTCTCACATAACATACACAAATAGGTACACCCGGAGGATGACAAGTGTTGACATATGAGTGGTTCTCACACGCGCGTCCAAAGTAATTACAGAAAGGACCCTGAAGTCTCTAGCGCTTTGAGATTCTACCCAACCAAACATTCGAGTGAAAAAAAAGTTTACAAAATAGAATATTAACCCCACAAATTTTATAATCCCATTTTATTAATAAAAACATTTATTTAAAAAAATGTTTAAAAAGGTTTAAAAAATATTTAAAAATTCCCAAAAAATTATTAAAGCACCAAATTAAGGGGAATTAATCACACACTCAATTTTAAGCAATATGAACACATGTATGCACTTCTAATTATGTGTAGTGTGATTCAATTTATACCTTCATGGATCATTGAAGAGGATTAGAGAGATTAGATCTGAGGCTCTTTGGATTCTAGTATGGACAACCAATTTTGTCACTATTTCCAAACTAGTTCAACACTTATACAGTATAGACTTAAGCAAGTCAAAGGTATAAGGTGCTTCAATCTCCCCCTTTGGAAATATGAGACAAAATCTCCTTTGAGTTAGCTTAGAACTCGTAGGGAATCAAAAAAGATAAAACCTAGTCCTATACAAAAGATACTATCTATCCATTTCCTAGAAAGTCAAAAATTACATAACTCAACTATTTACAAAAGTTTTACACTAGAAAAGGTAGACAATCAGAAGAAGAGATTCCTGCAAATATGCACGCTAAGATCAAGCAGTTTAGATGAAATGTGAACAAAACATTGAACTCATAAAACTCAAATTTCTCCCCCATTTTGTCTCAAATGGACAAAGGGTAAAACTTAAGGTCTTAAGAGTTTAATCAGCGCATACCATGCCTATAGAATTTCGCAAATACAGAAATCTATTATAGTCTAGAGGTTTAGTGAACATGTCTGCAAGTTGCAGATCAGTAGACAGGTAATGAATTTCTAATTCCTTAGTTTCAACAAATTCGGGTATAAAATGATGCCTTATTTTAATATGTTTAGTTCGCGAGTGTTGAACCGGGTTTTTAGATATGTTAATTGCGCTTTGATTGTCACAATATAGTTGTAATTGATCTTCTTTAATCCCATAATCGCTTAACATCTGTTTTATCCATAATAATTGAGCACAGCAACTTCCTGTTGCTATATATTCGGACTCAGCCGTAGATAAAGATGTGAAATTCTGTTTTTTACTACTCCAACCAACTAAATTATTGCCGACATAATAACAGGCACCTGATCTACTTTTACTGTCATCAGTAAAATCGGCCCAATCAGCTTCAGTATACCCTATGATGGTGCTGCAGGTATCATTACTGTACCTAAGTCCAAGATTGAGAGTGCCTTTTATGTACTTTATTATACGTTTTACACTTAATAAATGGCTCTCTTTAGGGTTATTCTGGTAACGAGCACACAGACATACAGCATACATTATGTCTGGTCGTGAGGCAGTTAGATAGAGTAGGCTACCAATCATACTACGGTAAAGTGTGGAATCAACTGACTTTCCAGTTTCATCTTTACATAATTTAACAGTAGTACTCATAGGCGTTTTGGCAACTTTAGCATTCTCTAAACCAAATTTCTTAACAAGGTCGAAGGCATACTTAGTTTGAGAGACAAATAGACCATCAGAATTCTGTTTCACTTGAAATCCTAAGAAAAGTTGTATCTCCCCCATAAGGGACATGTGAAACTCCTTGTGCATAATAGTAGAAAAGGATTTAACTTCAGAGTTTGCAGTTGACCCGAATATGATGTCGTCTACATAGACTTGGGCTATAATGATGTTTTTGTCAAAATGT
Organism: Sambucus nigra; assembly: GCA_949130495.1. Taxonomy (NCBI): domain Eukaryota; kingdom Viridiplantae; phylum Streptophyta; class Magnoliopsida; order Dipsacales; family Adoxaceae; genus Sambucus; species Sambucus nigra. The sequence goes on along the minus strand of OX422222.1, from coordinate 116,594,416 downwards.
TTGACAAAGAGAGTCTGGTCATTTCCTCCTCTCTTAAAACCCTTATCCAACAAAAACTTGGAAAGGCGTTCATACCAAGCTCGAGGAGCTTGTTTTATGCCATACAGAGCCTTTTTTAGACGAAAGACATGGTTAGGGTATTTAGGGTCAATGAACCCTTTGGGTTGTTCTACATACGTTTCTTCGGACAGAATTCCATTTAGGAAAGAAGATTTGACGTCCATTTGATAAAGTGTGAATTTTAAATGACACGCTATGGCGAAAAGAAGACGAACAGATTCAAGACGAGTGACAGGGGAAAATGTCTCGCTGAAATCTATCCCTTCTATTTGAGAGTAACCTTGAGCAACAAGTCTACCTTTGTTTCTAAGAATCACCCCATTTTCATCAGATTTGTTCTTAAAGATCCAACGTGTTCCAATAACATTTTTGTTTTGAGGCCGAGGTACAAGATACCAGACATCGTGAATGACAAATTGTAAAAGTTCTTCCTGCATAGCAGAAATCCAGTGTGTGTCATTCAATGCTTCATTAACATTTTTCGGTTCCACAAGGGAGACGAAACATGCATAATTAGCATAATTTCTTAACTGGGATCTAGTATGAACTGGATCATTAGGATTACCGACCACGTTGTCAATGGGATGGTCTTTAGAGACCCAGCCAGGTACTTTTGGACTCTCAGTAGGTAATGAGTCATCTATTTCTGGTGAATCAGTTTTGAAATCATTTTCAGATTCAACCACAATAGGTGATTCAGATATCTTATTTTCGACAATAGTGTCGCTTACAATTACATTTATCGATTCCATAAGGGCCTTAGTATGCAGATTGTATATACGATAAGCACGACTATTTGGGGAGTATCCTAAGAAGATGGCTTTATCACCACGTGATTCGAATTTAGACAAATGTTCTCTGTCTTTACAGACATAACATTGACTTCCGAAAGTTCTTAGGTATTTCAGATTAGGCTTTTTACCGTACCACAACTCATAAGGAGTTTGTTTAGAGTTTTTCCTTAGATAGACCCTATTCGTGATATGACAGGCAGTTCTAATAGATTCTACCCAGAAGTATTTAGGTAGAGATTTGGAATGCAACATGACACGTGCCATCTCTTGAAGAGTTCGGTTTTTCCTTTCAACAATACCATTCTGCTGAGGAGTTTTAGGGGCACTAAATTCATGTTTGTAACCGTTGTAGTCACAATATTCAACAATTCCTGTGTCTATGAATTCTCCCCCTCTATCGCTACAAATACGATTTACTTGCGTGTCCTTCTCATTTTCAATTCTAAGTAAGATTTTTAAAAAATTCTGAAACGTGTCAGATTTATGTTTCAAGAAGGCAACCCAAGTGAATCGTGAAAAATCATCAACCATGACTAGGATATAACTGTGTCCACAAAGACTAACAGTTCTAGAAGGACCAATAAGGTCCATATGGATGAGATCTAGAGGTCTAGAGGTGAGGATGTCTTTAACCTTTTTATGCGAAGTCTTTACTATTGGCAATGACCACAGACAACACTTGAAATAGGTTTAATTTTAGGAATTCCTCTAACTATCTCTTGACTAGACAATCTACCAAGGATATCATAAGTTAAGTGACCCATACGATTATGCCAGATTTCATTGTCATCCATTCTGACAATGTTACAGGTTTCAGAACTAGTCTTGATAGTATAACAATTGTCAGGTGTTCTAAATCCTGTAATAATGCATTCACCTTTATCATTTAGAATTTTACAATTGTTCTTTGAAAAGGTGACTGTATGGTCAGAGTCACAAAACTGTGATATACTTAGGAGGTTGGTTTTAAGGCCTTTAACTAATAGGACATTTTTAAGAACAGGCATTCCTTCTTCTTTTAGGGTTCCTTTACCTATGATCTGGGATGAAACACCGTCACCAAAAACTACTTTGCCACCAGCAAATCTTGTTTTGTTTAAAAGTTTGGTTTCATCTCCTGTCATATGTTTGGAGCATCCTGAATCTAAATACCAACCAGATGAAGTGTGTTGAGCTTTTAAAGCAGTGATGACAATGTTACACTTCATTTGGGGTAAAAGATCATCTTTTCTAACCCAAATAGCTCTAGTTTTAATTTTGCATAAGTTTGCCCTCATTTGATAGAACTTTCGAGAAACAGTTTTTTGTCGAACAACATTTGGAGCAGCAAACTGATTATTGTGGAAAATTTGAGCTTTTGGTTTAGGAAAGTTTCTGGGATCCTTTCTCTTAAATGAACTCTTAGTTTTGGTCTTTCTATTCCTGTAGTTAGAGTTCTTGTCAGGTTGTCTTGGAAGGACATAATGGTTACGATTTTGCCTAGAATAGTTAAAGTTCTTGTAGACAGAAGTGTTGTACATAGGGGTGTTTAGACGTCTAGCATAGCAACCTTCAAAGTAATGACCATAAATGTCACAGTAGGAGCAATATTGATTGCTCGAGGGATGAATTTCCTTAGGAAAACTTCTAAAGATGGGTTTAACAGCATTCTGTTCAGAACTCCTATTCCTAGGAGGGATGGTTTTAAATGTAGATTCAGCCTTTATAATCAAAGGACAGACGTATTTAGTCTTAAGTGTAGTGTCAGCCTTAGAATTACTAGACTCTCCAATGTCTTTCTGTTGTTGCTTTTGATCAAATTCCTTTTTAATAAAATGAAAGTCTGGACATGTTTCAATTGGTCTTTTTCCCCCAGACACAAACTTAATAGGTTCAAAATTTATAGTTTGTGGTTTGTTCTTAGGACAAAATCCAATACCGGTTCTATCATCAGAATTGGTCTTGGAGTCAACAACAAAGTCAGTAAAACAATTTGAATTGCTTTCAAACTTAGAAAACTTTTTGAAAACAGTAGTTGTCTTTATTTTTGCTTCCTCCAGTTCTAATAATGTTCCCTTGTATTTTATTTCCAGAGTTTCATTAATTTTAGTCAACTCTTTTATTTTTTTTATCAAAAGTTTCAATTTCATATTGATGAGACAGACACTGGTTAGTGTACTCTTCGGCATTCAGCTTCACAATAAGAGTTAGATCATCTAATTTCTCAGTTAGGTCTCTAACAGTTTTCTCCAGTCTAGTGCCTTTTTTAAGAGTTTTAGCATACAAAGTATGGATATCAGGTAGGTCATCTGTGTCTGAGTCGCTAAGTGAAGTGTGTGTAGTGACCCCTAACGATTCAGTTTTAGTACTCACGCATCCATTTGCATCGTCATTATCGAGATCACTTTGACTCACACACACGGAGTTAGAACTAGCAACATTTTCAAATAATAAAGCATCTAGGCCAGTCAAAACAGTATTCACACAAGCAGGAGTAGGAGCATCATTATCACACACAGGCATATCATCATTGTAAATGATCTTAGCATAAAAAGACATGCAAGGGTCAAGAACATTTGATGACTCAAGTTCCTCTTCATCAAAATCACTTGAATCATCCCAAGTTTTACAGACATTGGCTTTATTGTGTGTGTTGGCTTTATTCAGATTAACTCTGCAATCGTGAGCAATGTGACCTAGTTTCCCACATCTAAAACATTCAATCTTTTTAAGGTCTCTAGTGGGTCTGGAGTTGTTATCCTTAGGATGTTTATCAAGACCTCTCTCATGAGGTTTGGGATTAGACAGAGTATGATAATTAGGCTTGCCTTGTTTAGATGCCTGTTTGTTTCGAAATTTGAATTTTTTCTTAAATTGTTTAGACATCAAGGCAATCTGATTATCTAGTTTGTCTATATCGCACTCCTCATCAGAGTCAGAGTTGGTCAAATTAGACTCAAATTTGGGTATCTTAGAGGCAAAACTCAAGTTAGAGTTGGGCTGTTTTCTTTGAGAATGATTTAATTGTTTCTTAAAGTCTAATTCCATTTCCACAGTCCTAAGTTTGCTACTGAGTAACTCAGGGGTAAGGTTTTGATCATTCATTTCCTCAATAGCATACCTCTTACTGTCAAACTTTTGTGGTAATGACCTTAGGATTTTAGAAACAATTTCATTTCTATCATAAGTAATACCATTAGCATGAAACTTAGTGACTATATCAGTCAAGTTCATGTAAAAATCATCAAAGGACTCAGAATCAGACATGATCAAAGAGTTGTACTGCTGGATAAGCATTTGAGTTTTAGCAGCTTTAACTCTTGAGTCTCCTTCATGGACAGTGATTAATGTGTCCCACGCTTCCTTAGAAGTGGCACAAGATGAGATTCTCTTGAACTCATACTCATTAATAGACATAAGCATTCTTGCCTTTATTGTTATTTCGAGAAACAGTTTTTTCTTCTTGAGAGAACTCACTTAAGATTTTCTTTACCCTCTCATCACTTCCTTCAGTGGCTGGTTTAGTAGGATAAGTGTATCCGTTTTCAATAATGTCCCAGACATCGTCTCCTAAAGTCCCTTGGATGAAGGCAACCATTCTTACTTTCCAATAAACAAAGTTGTTTCCATCAAAGAGTGGAGGTCTGGACAGATTACCAAACCTTTCATTCTTCTCGTCCATAGTTAGGTTTTTCAGAAAACGATTTCATAAACACAAGATCGTTTGAAATAAAAGTTAACAGGGCTACCAATTGAAAAACGTCGCTAATGTCGTTTAATACAAGATTAAACTGTATAAGCAACTCCGAGATGTTTGTTGAAGAAACCCTTTTCTTTTGAAAATAAAAATTATAAACAATATGTGTTTACAAAGAAACTTATGTACGAGAGTAATTAAGACTGTGTAATCAGTTTTTAAAACTAAGGCAGTTTCAAAAATTCAGCACACTTATAGAATGAGATGAGTAGATGAAGATAATCAACACACAGTTTTTAACGTGGTAAAACCTCTCCCAACATAGGAAACATCCACGGTGACTTCTAAGTCACAAAAGTAAAAATCCACTAATAACAAATAATAGTTACAAACAATACAACTTGCAAGCACACAAATCAACCTATTCTAAGTTTAGGAATATACCCCACTTGGTGTCCTTCTAACTTCTCATAGATCTGATTTGTTGATGATGTTCTTACAGTTTGCTAACTTCCTTTGCTTTAGCTTCCTTATGTCGACTCAATGATCTTTGATCTTATACACAACACTTCCAGTGTAGTAGTGTGTTAAGTGTTTGTGTAGTGATTCCTACCAACATGCATGAACTCACACACACTTAGATTTACAGACAGTCCTAGTAAATTACATATAAAGACTATATGCAGTGATTTTGTTTTCTTTCCTTCTTACAGAACTAAAAACCTGTTTGACCTTTAATATAACCCAGATTCCACGGATATCTTGCTTTTAAAATCGGTCAAGATCTTAATCAATCTCTTTTTGAAAACATTTGTGAGATTGAAAATCTCCAACTGTGAATCCAACTAGGTCAAGATTAAGTTTCGTAAGAATAGAAACCATAAAACATTTTCAAAACCAAATCAGTAAAGATTTTCTTAAATCAAGTAGTAAATATGCAGATCTAGTGAAAATGTAACATGCAGAGTGTAGATCTAAAGTTTCTATGAAAAAGAAACAAGATCTTCACACGAATGTTTGAGTTGTGAACAAGATCAAAGACAAGGAGGTTACAGCTTCGATATGAACAAACCACACTCTCTCTCAAACACTCAGGATTGTGTTTGGGGTTGAATATACGAAGGTTTGTTTCAGAGTTGAAGTGTTTAGGGTTAGGGTTAGGGTTTGGCTAACAGTTTTCCTTTCTCTCTCTTCTCTCTTTTCTTTTTCTCTCTTCTCTCTCACTTCTCTCTTCTCTCTTATTTTTTTTCTCTCAGAAAGACGAATGCCCAAAAGTCTTCTAAGGCTGAGAAGTGGAGGGTATTTATAGGGTTGAGTGAAGGTTCTGGATGTTCGAGGGAAATCAAGGGCTGAGATCAAGTCTTGCAAACTTTGACTTGATCCAAAGGTTATAAAACAGCGGTGATTAAAAATGATTGTGATTGGTTCATATGGATAACACCGGGATTAACTAAGAACACATGCATACCCTCGATTAGGAATGATCCAACGTTCAGCAAACAGCCATCCAACCCTCTCACATAACAAACACAAATAGGTACACCCGGAGGATGACAAGTGTTGACATATGAGTGGCTCTCACACGCGCGTCCAAAGTAATTACAGAAGGGGCCCTGAAGTCTCTAGCGCTTTGAGATTCTACCCAACCAAACATTCGAGTGAAATTTTTTTTTTACAAAATAGAATATTAACCCCACAAATTTTATAATCCCATTTTATTAATAAAAACATTTATTTAAAAAAATGTTTTAAAAGGTTTAAAAAATATTTAAAAATTCCCAAAAAATTATTAAAGTACCAAATTAAGGGGAATTAATCACACACTCAATTTTAAGCAATATGAACACATGTATGCACTTCTAATTGTGTGTAGTGTGATTCAATTTATACCTTCATGGATCATTGAAGAGGATTAGAGAGATTAGATCTGAGGCTCTTTGGATTCTAGGATGGACAACCAATTTTGTCACTATTTCCAAACTAGTTAAACACTTATACAGTATAGACTTAAGCAAGTCAAAGGTATAAGGTGCTTCACTAACGCCATGTTTTTAAGCCTAAGTCTAGAAATATGTAAATTATCTTCGTATTCTCAAACCAGGAGTCCTGCGGCTGCGCGATCAGTTCCTACGAATTACATTGGTCCCATGGGAGGTGTTGGTGCCACCCACGGGGCTGTTTCGTGTTTTAACCCACTAACGCCATGTTTTTAAGCCTAAATCTAGAAGTATGCAAATTTTCATCGTATTCTCAAACCGGGAGTCCCACGGCTGCGTGGTCAGTTCCTACGAGTTACATTGGTCCCGTGGGAGGCGTGGGTGTCACCCACGGGGCCGTTCGAGGGCTATTTTGGATTTTCACCCTCTGGCGCCATATTTTGCCTTAGTCTAGAAATATGCAAATTTTCGTCGTATTCACAAATCGGGAGTTTCGCGGCTGCGTGGCTAGTTCCGACGAGTTACATTGGTCCCGTGGGAGGTGTTGATGCCACCCACAGAGCCATTTGTGGGGTGTTTCGAGTTTTCTCCCACTAGCGCCATGTTTTAAGCCTAAGTCTACAAATATGCAAATTATCCTCCTACTCTCAAATCGGGAGTCCCATGGCTTCGCGGTCAGTTCCTACGAGTTACATTAGTCTCGTGGGAGGTGTTGGTGCCACCCTCGGGGACCTTCAGGGGCTGTTTCGGGTTTTCAAGCTCTAACGCCATGTTTTCAAGCATAAGTCTATAATTATGCAAATTGTCACTGTACTCCCAATTTGGGAGTCCCGTGGCTATGCGATCAGTTCCTATGAGTGACATTGGTCCCGTGGGAGGTGTTGGTGCCTCCCACGGGGCCGTTCGGGGGAAGTTTTAGGTTTTCACCCTCTAACGCCATATTTTTAACCTTAAGTCTATAAATATAAAAATTATCGTCCTATTCTCAAACCGGGAGGCCCGTGGCTGCGCGACCAGTTCCTACGAGTTACATTGGTTCTGTGGGAGGTGTTGGTGCCAACCACAGGGTCGTTCGATGGTTGTTTTGTATTTTCTTGCATTAACATCGTGTTTTTAAGCCTAAGTCTAGAAATATGCAAATTACCGTCGTATTCACAAACTGGGAGTCCCACGGCTGCGGGGTCAGTTCTGACGATTTACATTGGTACCGTGGGAGGTGTTGGTACCACTCAAGGGTCCGTTCGGGGTCTGTTTTTCCTAAGTGTAGAAATATGCAAATTATCGTCGTATTCTCAAACTGGGAGTCCCGCGGCTGCGGGGTCAGTTCCTACAAGTTACATTTGTCCCGTGGGAGGTGTCTGTGCCTCCCACGGGGCCATTCAGGGGTTGGTTTGGGATTTCACCCACGAACGCCATGTTTTTAAGCCTAAGACTAGTAATATGAAAATTATCGTCATGTTCTCAAACCGGGAGACTCTCGACTGCCTGGTCAGTTCCTACGAGTTACATTGGTCCCGTGGGAGGTGTTGGTGCCTCCCACGGGGACCTTCGTGGGCTGTTTCGAGTTTTTACCCTCTAATGCCATGTTTTTAAGCCTAAGTCTAGACATATGCAAATTATCATTGTATTCTCAAACCGAGAGACCCGTGGTTGCGCAGTCAGTTCCTACGAGTCACATTGGTCCCATTGGAGGTGTTGGTGCCACCCACGGAGCCTTTTGTGGGTTGTTTCGGGTTTTTCACCCACTAACACCATGTTTTTAAGCTTTAGTCTATAAATATGAAAATTATCTTTGTATTCTCAAACCGGGAGTCCTGCAGCTGTGGTGTCTATTACTACGAGTTACATTGGTACCGTAGGAGGTGTTGGTATCACCCACGAGGCTGTTGTGGGGATGTTTTGGGTTTTCACCCTCTAACGCCATGTTTTGCCTGAGTCTATAAATATGCAAATTATCGTCATATTCTCAAGCCGAGATTTCCACAGTAGCGGGGTCAGTTCCTATAAGTTACATTAGTCCCGTGGGAGGTGTTGGTGCCTCATACGGGGCCGTTCAGGGGCTGTTTTGGACTTTCACCCTGTAACGCCATGTTTTTAAGCCTAAGTCTAGAAATATCCAAATTATCATCATATTCTCAAATCGGGAGACCCGCTGGGGGCAGTCAGTTCCTACAAGGGACATTGGTTTCGTGAGAGGTGTTTGTGCCACCCACGGGGCAGTTCGGGGGTTGTTTTGGGCTTTCACCCTCTAACGCCATATTTTTAAGCCTAAATCTAGAAATATGCAAATTATCGTCGTATTCTCAAATCGAAAGACCCGCAGCTGCGCAGTTAGTTCCTACAAGTTATAGTGGTCCTGTGGGAGGTGTTGGTGCCTCCCACGGGGCCATTCGGGGGCTATTGTGGATTTTCACCCTCTAATGCCATGTTTTCATGCCTAAGTCTAGAAATATGCAAATTATCATCGTGTTCTCAAATCGAGATACCCTCGGCTGTGTGGTCAGTTCCTATGAGTTACACTGGTCCTGTGGAAAGTTTTGGTGCCTCCCACGGGGACCTTCGCGGGCTGTTTCTGGTTTTCACCCTCTAACGCCATGTTTTTAAGCATAAGTCTAGAAATATCCAAATTATCATCATATTCTCAAATCGAGAGTCCCTTGGTTGCGATGTCAGTTCCTACAAGTTACATTGGTCCCATGGGAGGTGTTCGTGCCACCCACGAGGCCATTCGGTGGTTGTTTGGGGTTTTCACCCTCTAACGCCATGTTTTTGAACATAAGTCTAGAAATAAGCAAATTATCGTCGTATTCTCACACAGAGGGACCCATGGCTACGCGGTCAATTCCTACGAGTCAAATTGGTCCCGTGGGAGGTGTTGGTGCCACCCACGGAGCCTTTCGTGGGTTGTTTCGGGTTTTCACCCACTAATGCCATATTTTTAAGCCCAAGTATAGAAATATGCAAATTATATTCGTATTATCAAATCGGGAGTCCTACGGTTGCGCGGTCAGTTCTTAGGAGTTACATTGGTCCCGTGGGAGGTGTTGGTGCCTCCCACGGGGCCGTTTGGGGGATGTTTGGGGTTTTCAACCACTAACGCCATGTTTTTACGCCTAAGTCTTGAAATATATAAATTATAGTCGTATTCTCAAACCGGTAGCCCTGCGGCTGCGTGGTCAGTTCCTAGGTGTTACATTGGTCCCGTGGGAGGTGTTGGTGTCACCCACGAGGCCGTTCGGGGGCTGTTTCGGGTTTTCACCCTCTAACACCATGGTTTGCCTAAGTCTAAAAATATGCAAATTATCATCGTATTCTCAAACCTGGAGTTACACGGAAGAGCGGTCAGTTCCTACGAGTTACATTGGTCCCGTAGGAGGTGCTGGTCCCACCCATGGGCCGTTCGAGGGCTATTTCGGGTTTTCACCCTATAACGCTATGTTTTTAAGCCTAAGACTAGAAAAATACAAATTATCATCGTATTCTCAAACTAGGAGACCCGCGGCTTCGTGGTCAGTTCCTACGAGTTACATTATTCCCGTGGGAGGTGTTGGTGCCACCCATAGAGCCGTTCGTGGGCGTTTTGGGTTCTCACCTACTAACGCCATGTTTTTAAGCCTAAGTCTACAAATATGCAAATTATCCTTGTACTCTCAAATCGGGAGTCTCGTGGCTGCGCGATCAGTTCCTACAAGTTACATTAGTCCCGTGGGAGGTGTTTGTGCCACCCACGGGGCACTTCGGGGGCTGTCTCGGGTTTTCACACTCTAACGCCATGTTTTCAAGACTAAGTCTACAAATATGTAAATTACTATCGTACTCTCAATCTCGGAGTCCCGTGGATGCGCGGGCAGTTCCTACGAGTGACATCCCATGGGAGGTGTTGGTGCCTCCCATAGGCCCGTTCGAGGTCTGTTTTGGGTTTTCCCGCTCTAACGCCGTGTTTTTAAGCCTAAGTCTACAAATATGTAAATTATTGTCGTATTCTCAAACTGAGAGACCTATGGGTGCGCGTTCCGTTCCTACGAGTCACATTGGTCTCGTGGGAGGTGTTGGTGCCACCCACGGAGCCGTTCGTGGGCTGTTTCGGGTTTTCACCCACTAACGCCATATTTTTTAGCCTAAGTTTACAAATATGTAAATTACCGTCGTACTCTCAAATCGGGAGTCCTATGGCTGCGAGGTCAGTTCATACGAGTTATATTAGTCCCGTACGAGGTGTTGGTGCCTCCCACAGGGACCTTCGGGGGTTATTCCGGGTTTTCACCCTCCAACGCCATATTTTTAAGCTTAAGTCTAGAAATATGCAAATTATCATCGTATTCTCAAACCGGGAGACCAGCGGCTACGCGGTCAATTTCTACGAGTTATATTAGTCTCGGGGAGGTGTTAGTGACACCCATGGGGCCGTTCGGGGGATGTTTCGGGTTTTCACCCACTAACGCAATTTTATAAGCCTAAGTCTAGAAATATTCAAATTATCTTCGTATTCTCAAACCGGGAGTCCTGCGGCAGCGCGGTCTGTTCCTATGAGTTATATAGGTCCCGTGGGAGGTGTTGGTGCCACCCACGAGGTCGTTTGGGGACTATTTCATGTTTTCACCCACTAACGCCATGTTTTTAAGCCTAAGTCTAGAAGTATGAAAATTGCCATCGTATTCTCAAACCGAGAGTCCCCGTGGCTGCGTGGTCAGTTCCTACGAGTTACATTGGTCCCGTGGGAGGCGTTAGTGTCACCCACATGGCCGTTCGAGGGCTGTTTCGGGATTTCACCCTCTAACGCCATGTTTTTAAGCCTAAGTCTAGAAATATGAAAACTATCAACATATTCTCAAATCCGGAGTTCCGCGGTTGCACGGTCATTTCCTGCGAGTTACATTGGTCCCGTAAGAGGTGCTAGTGCCACCCACGGTGTCGTTCGGGGGATGTTTCGGATCTTTGCCCAATAACACCATGTTTTGCTTAACTCTAAAAATATGAAAATTATCGTCGTATTCTTAAACCAGGAGTCCCGCGGCTACCGGGCCAGTTCCTACAAATTACATTGGTCCCGTGGGAGGTGTTGGTGCCACCCACGGAGCCGTTCAGGGCTGTTTTGGGCTTTCACCCTCTAACACCATGTTTTTAAGCCTAAGTCCAGAAATATGCAAATTATTGTCGTATTCTCAAAGTGGAAGACCCGCAGCTGCGCGATTTGTTCCTAAAAGTCACATTGGTCTCGTGGGAGGTGTTGGTGCCACCCATGGAGTTTTTCGTGAGCTGTTTCGGGTTTTCTCCGACTAACGCCATGTTAAGCTTAAGTCTACAAATATGCAAATTATCCTCTTACTCTCAAATCGAGAGTCCCGTGGCTGCGCGGTCAGTTCTTATGAGTGACATTGGTCCCGTGGGCGATGTTGGTTCCTCCCACGGGGCCGTTCGGGGGCATTTTTGGTTTTCACCCTCTAACGCCATGGCTTTAACCCTAAGTCTAGAAATATGCAAATTATCATCGTATTATCAATGCGGAAGACCCACGACTGTGCGGTGAGTTCCTACGGTTACATTGGTACTTTGGGAGGTGTTGGTGCCAACCATGGGGTGGTTCGTGGGCTATTTCGAATTTTCACCCACTAACGCCATGTCTGGAAATATGAAAATTATCGCCGTATTCTCAAACAGGGAGTCCCGCGGCTACGAGGTCAGTTCCTACGAGTTGCATTGGTACCATGGGAGGTGTTGGTGCCACCCACAGGGCCGTTCGGGGGCAGTTTCGCGTTTTCACCCTCTAACGCCATGTTTTGCCTATGTCTAGAAATATGCAAATTATCGTCGTATTCTCAAACCGGGAGTCCCCCGACGGCGTGGTCAGTTCCTACGAGTTACATTAGTCCCGTGGGAGACGTTGGTGTCACCCATGGGGCCGTTCAAGGGTTGTTTCGGGTTTTCATCCTTTAACGCCATATTTTGCCTAAGTCTAAAAATATACAAATTATTATCGTATTCTCAAATCGGGATTTCCGCGATTGCACGGTCAGTTCCTACGAGTTACATTGGTCCCGTGGGAGGTGTTAGTGCCACCCACGGGGCCGTTCGGGTGTTGTTTTGGGTTTTTACCCTCTAACACCATGTTTTGCCTAACTCTAAAATATGTAAATTATCATCGTATTCTCAAATCCGGAGTCCCGCGGCTGCGGGGTCAGTTTCTACAAGTTACATTGGTCCCGTGGGAGGTGTTGGTGCCTCCCACGGAGCCGTTCAGGGCTGTTTTGGGCTTTCACCCTCTAATTCCATGTTTTTAAGCCTAGGTCTAGAAATATGCAAATTATTATCGAATTCTAAAACTGGAAGACCCGCAGCTGCGCAATTAGTTCCTACAAGTCACATTGGTCCCGTGGGAGGTGTTGGTGCCACCCATGGAGTCGTTCGTGGGCTGTTTCAGGTTTTCTCCCACTAACCCCATGTTTTTAAGCTTAAGCCTAGAAATATGAAAATTATCGTCGTATTCTCAAACAGGGAGTCCCGCGGCTGCGGAGTCAGTTCCTACAAGTTACATTGGTTCCGTGGGAGGTGTTTCTGCCTCCCACGGGCCCGTTCATGGGTTATTTTGGGCTTTCACCCTCTAACGCCATATTTTTAAGCATAAGTCTAGAAATATGCAAATTATCATCATATTCTCAAATCGGAAAACCCGGAGCTGCACGGTCAGTTTCTACAGGTCACATTGGTCCCGTGGGACATGTTGGTGCCACCCACGGGGCCGTTCGAGGGCTGTTTCGGATTTTTCCCCACTGACGCCATGTTTTAAAGCCTAAGTCTAGAAATATGCAAATTACCATTATATTCTCAAACCGGGAGTCCCGCAACTGCGGGGTCAGTTCCTACGAGTTACATTGGTCCCGTGGGAGGTGTTGGTACCTCCCACGAGGACCTTCGGGGAATGTTTCGGGTTTTCACCCTCTAACGCCATGTTTTTAAGCCTGAGTCTAGAAATATGAAAATTATCATCGTATTCTCAAGCCGGGAGTCTCGTGGCTGCGCGGTCAGTTCCTACGAGTTACATTAGTCCTGTGGGAGGTGTTGGTGCCACCCACGAGGCCGTTTGGGGGTTGTTTTCAGTTTTCACCCTCTAACGCCATGTTTTTAAGCCTAACTCTAGAAATATGAAAATTATCTTCGTATTCTCAAACCGATAGTCCTGTGGCTGCGCGGTTAGTTCCTACGAGTTATATTGGTCCCGTGGGAGGTGTTGGTTCCACCCACGAGGTCGTTCGGGGGAGAAACAACGGGGCCGTTCCAGGGCTGTTTCGTATTTTCACCCACTAATGCCATGTTTTTAAGCCTAAGTCTAAAAATATGCAAACTACTGTCATATTGTCAAACCGGGAGTCCCACGGCTGCGGGATCTGTTCCTACGAGTTACATTGGTACCGCGGGAGGTGTTGGCGCCACCCACGGGACTGTTCAGAGGCTGTTTCGAGTTTTCACCCTCTAATGTAATGTTTTGCCTATGTTTAGAAATATGAAAATTACCGTCCTAGTCTCGAGCCGGGACTCCCACAGCAGTGGGGATAGTTCCTACAAGTCACATTAGTCCCGTGGGAGGTGTTAGTGCCTCCCACGGGGCCGTTAAGGGACTGTTTTGGGCTATCACCCTCTAACGCCATGTTTTTAAGCCTAAGTCTAGAAATATGCAAATTATAATCGTATTCTCAAACTGGGAGTCCCGCGGCTGCGCAGTCAGTTCCGATAAGTGACATTGGTCCCGTGGGAGTCGTTCATGCCACCCACGGGGCCGTTCGGGGGCTGTTTCGGGTTTTCACCCTCTAACGCGATGTTTTTAAGCATAAGTCAAGAAATATGAAAATTATCATCGTATTCTCAAATCGGGAGTCCCGTGGCTGCGCGGTCAGTTCCTACGAGTTACATTGATCCCGTGGGAGGTGTTGGTGCCACCCACGAGGCCATTCGGTGGCTGTTGTGGATTTTCACCCTCTAATTCCATGTTCTTAAGCCTAAGTCTAGAAATATGCAAATTATCGTCGTGTTCTCAAATCGGGAGACCCTCGGCTGCGCGGTCAATTCCTATGAGTTACATTGGTCCCGTGGGAGGTGTTGGTGCCTCCCATGGGGACCTTCGAGGGCTGTTTCGGGTTTTCACCCTCTAACGCCAAGTTTTTAAGCCTAAGTCTAGAAATATACAAATTATCGTCGTATTCTAAAACTGAGAGACCCGTGGCTAAGCGGTCAGTTCCTACGAGTCACATTTGTCCCGTGGGAGGTGTTGGTGCCACCCACGGAGCCTTTCGTGGGTTGTTTCTGGCTTCCACCCATTAACGTCATGTTTTTAAGCCTAAGTCTAGAAATATACAAATTATCTTCGTATTCTCCAATCGGGAGTCGTGCGGCTGCGGGGTCTGTTCCTACGAGTTACATTGGTACCGTGGGAGGTGTTGGTGCCACCCAAGAGGCTGTTCAGGGGTTGTTTCGGCTTTTCACCCTCTAACGCCATGTTTTTCCTAAGTCTAAAAATAAGAAAATTATAATCGTATTCTCAAGCTGGGAGTCCCATAACTGCGGGGTCAGTTCCTACGAGTTACATTAGTCCCGCGGGAGGTGTTTGTGCCACCCACGGGGCACTTCGGGGGCTGTTTCGAGTTTTCACCCTCTAATTCCATGTTTCCAAGCCTAAGTCTACAAATATGTAAATTACCATCGTACTCTCAATCTGGGAGTCCCGTGGCATCGCGATCAGTTCCTACGAGTGATATTGGTCCCGTGGGATTGTTGGTGTCTCCCACAGGGCCGTTCGGGGGTTGTTTTGGGTTTTCTCCCTATAACGTCATGTTTTTAAGTGTAAGTCTAGAAATATGCAAATTTTTATCGTATTCTCAAACTGGGAGACCTGTGGGTGGGCGGTCAATTCCTACGAGTCACATTGGTCCCGTGGGAGGTGTTGGTGCCACCCACAAAGTCGTTCGTGGTCTGTTTCAGGTTTTCACCCACTAACGCCATGTTTTTAAGAAAAAGTTAACAAATATGCAAATTATCGTCGTACTCTCAAATCGGGAGTCTCGTGGCTGCGCGATCAGTTTCTATGAGTTATATTAGTCCCGTCAGAGGTGTTGGTGCCTCCCACGGGGACCTTCGAGGGTTGTTTTGGGTTTTCACCCTCTAACGTCATATTTTTAAGCCTAAGTCTAGAAATACGCGAATTATCCTCATATTCTTAAACTGAGAGACCTGTGGCTGAGCGGTCAGTTCCTACGATAACATTGGTCCTGTGGGAGGTGTTGGTGCCACCCACCGAGCCTTTCGTGGGCTGTTTCAGGTTTTCACCCACTAAAATCATGTTTTTAACCCTAAATCTAGAAATATGAAAATTCTCATTGTATTCTCAAATCGAGAGACCCGCGGCGGCGCGGTCAGTTCCTACGAGTTACATTGGTTCTGTGGGAGGTGTTGGTGCGAACCACAAGGCCGTTCGATGGTTGTTTTAGATTTTCTCCCACTAATGCCTTATTTTTTAGCCTAAGTCTAAAAATATATATATTACCATCGTATTCACAAAACCGGAGTCACGCGGCTACGGGGTCAGTTCCTACGAGTTAACATTAGTACCATGGGAGGTGTTTGTGCCATCCATGGGGCCGTTCGGGGGCTATTTCGTGTTTTCTCCCTCAAACGCCATGTTTTGCCTAAGTCTATAAAAATGAAAATTATCGTCGTATTATTAAACCGGGAGTTCCGCGGCGGTTGGGTCAATTCCTATAAGTTACATTGGTCCCGTGGGAGGTGATCGTGACTCCCACGGGCCCGTTCTATGGTTGTTTTATGCTTTCACCCTTTAACACCATGTTTTTATGCATAAGTCTAGAAATATGCAAATTATCATTGTATTCCCATATCATAAAACCCGCAGCTGCACGGTCAGTTCCTACAAGTCATATTGGTCCCGTGGGACGTGTTGGTGCCACCCAATGGGCCGTTCAAGGGCTGTTTCGGATTTTCCCCCACTGACGCCATGTTTTTAAGCCTAAGTCTAGAAATATGCAAATTACCATCGTATTCTCAAACCGGGAGTCCCGCTGCTGTGGGGTCAGTTCCTACGAGTTACATTGCAACTGTGAGAGGTGTTGGTGCCACCTTCGGGGCCGTTCGGGGGCTATTTTAGGTTTTCACCCTCAAACGCCTTGTTTTGCCTAAGTCTAAAAATATGCAAATTATCATCGTATTCTCTAATCGGGAGTCCCGCAGCTACCGGGTCAGTTCCTACAAGTTA
Organism: Sambucus nigra; assembly: GCA_949130495.1. NCBI lineage: Eukaryota > Viridiplantae > Streptophyta > Magnoliopsida > Dipsacales > Adoxaceae > Sambucus > Sambucus nigra. The sequence continues at coordinate 116,577,691 of OX422222.1, read as the reverse complement.
CATTAGTCTCGTGGCTACGCGGTCAGTTCGTACGATTGACATTGGTCCCGTGGGAGGTGTTGGTGCCTCCCACGGGGCCGTTTGGGGGTAGTTTTGGGTTTTCACCCTCTAACGCAACATTTTTAAGCCTAAGTCTAAAAATATGCAAATTATCATTGTATTCTTAAACCGGGAGACCCACAGCGGCGTGGTCAGTTCTTACGAGTTATATAGGCCTCGTGGGAGGTGTTGGTGCCAACAACGTGGCCGTTCCAAGGCTGTTTCGAATTTTCACCCACTAACGCCATGTTTTTATGCCTAAGTCTAGAAATATGCAAATTACCGTCATATTGTCAAACCGGGAGTTTCGCGGCTGCGGGGTCTGTTCCTACGAGTTACATTGGTACCTTGGGAGGGGTTGGTGCCACCCACGGGGCTGTTCAGAGACAGTTTCGGGTTTTCACCCTCTAATGTAATGTTTTGCCTATGTCTAGAAATATGAAAATTATCGTCCTATTCTCAAGCCGGGAGACCCACGGCTGCGGGGACAGTTCCTACAAGTTACATTAGTCCGGTGGGAGGTGTTGGTGCCTCCCACGGGGCCGTTCAGGGGCTGTTTTGGGATTTCACCCTCTAACGCCATGTTTTTAAGCCTAAGTCTAGAAATATGCAAATTATAATCGTATTCTCAAACCGAGAGACCCGCAGCTGCACAATCAGTTCCTACAAGTGATATTGGTCCCGTGGGAGTTGTTCGTGCCACCCACGGGGCCGTTCGGGGGCTGTTTCGGGTTTTCACCCTCTAACGCCATGTTTTTAAGCACAAGTTTAAAAATATGCAAATTATCGTCGTATTCTCAAATCGGGAGTCCCGTGGATGCGCAGTTAGTTCCTACGAGTTACATTGATCCCGTGGGAGGTGTTGGTGCCACCCACGAGGCCATTCCGGGGTTGTTGTGGATTTCACCCTCTAATGCCATGTTTTTAAGCCTAAGTCCAGAAATATGCAAATTATCATCGTGTTCTCAAATCGAGAAACCCTCGGCTGCGCGGTCAGTTCCTATGAGTTACATTGGTCCTGTAGGAGGTATTAGTGCCTCCCACGGGGACCTTCGAGGGCTGTTTCGGGTTTTCACCCTCTAACGCCAAGTTTTTAAGCCTAAGTCTACAAATATGCAAATTATCATCTTATTCTCAAACCGAGAGACCCGTGGCTACGCGATCAGTTCCTACGAGTGACATTTGTCCCGTGGGAGCTATTGGTGCTACCCACGGAGCCTTTCATGGGTTGTTTCGGGCTTTCACCCACTAACGCCATGCTTTTAAGACTAAGTCTAGAAATATGCAAATTATCTTCGTATTCTCCAACCGGGAGACCTGAGGCTTCGAGGTCTGTTCCTACGAGTTGCATTGGTACCGTGGGAGGTGTTGGTGCCACCCACGAGGGTGTTCAGGGGCTATTTCGGCTTTTCACCCTCTAACGCCATGTTTTGCCTATGTCTAAAAATAAGCAAATTATCATCGTATTCTCAAGCCGGGAGTCCGACGACTGCGGGTTCAGTTCCTACGAGTTACATTAGTCCCGCGGGAGGTATTTGTGCCACCCACAGGGCACTTCGGGGGATGTTTTGGGTTTTCACCCTCTAACGTCATATTTTCAAGCCTAACTCTACAAATATGCAAATTACCATCGTACTCTCAATCTGGGAGTCCCGTGGCAGCGCGATCAGTTCCTACGAGTGATATTGGTCCCGTGGGATTGTTGGTGTCTCCCACGAGGCCGTTCGGGGGCTATTTTGGGTTTTCTCCCTCTAACCCCATGTTTTTAAGCCTAAGTCTAGAAATATGCAAATTATCATCGTATTCTAAAATCGGGAGACCTGTGGGTGCGCGGTCAATTCCTACGAGTCACATTGGTCCCATGGGAGGTGTTGGTGCCACCCACAAAGCCGTTCGTGGTGTGTTTCGGGTTTTCACCCACTAACGCCATGTTTTTAAGCCAAAGTTAACAAATATGAAAATTATCATTGTTCTCTCAAACCGAGAGTCCCGTGACTTTCGCGATCAGTTTCTATGAGTTATATTAGTCACGTCGGAGGTGTTGGTGCCTCCCACGGGGGCCTTCGAGGGCTGTTTCGAGTTTTCACCCTCTAACATCATGTTTTTAAGCCTAAGTCTAGAAATATGTGAATTATCCTCGTATTCTTAAATCGAGAGACCTGTGGCTGAGCGGTGTTCCTACGATAACACTGGTCCTGTGGGAGGTCTTGGTTCCACCCACCGAGCCTTTCGTGGGCTGTTTCAGGTTTTCACCCACTAACATCATATTTTTAACCCTAAGTGTAGAAATATGCAAATTATCATCGTATTCTCAAATCGGGAGACTCGCGGCGGTGCGGTCAGTTCCTACGAGTTACATTGGTTCTGTGGGAGGTGTTGGTGCGAACCACGGGGCCGTTCGGTGGCTGTTTCGGATTTTCACCCACTAACGCCTTGTTTTTGAGTCTAAGTCTAGAAATATAAAATATAACATCGTATTCACAAAACGGGAGTCAAGCGGCTGCGGGGTCAGTTCCTACGAGTTACATTGGTACCGTGGGAGGTGTTGGTGCCACCCACAGGGCCGTTCGGGGGCTATTTCGTGTTTTCACCCTCTAACGCCATGTTTTGCCTAAGTTTAGAAATATGCAAATTATCATCGTATTCTCAAACCGGTAGTTCCGCAGCGGTTGGGTCAGTTCCTATAAGTTACATTGGTCCCGTGGGAGGTGTTCGTGCCTCCCACGGGCCCGTTCAGGGGTTGTTTTGTGCTTTCACCCTCTAACTCCATGTTTTTAAGCATAAGTCTAGAAATATGCAAATTATCGTCGTATTCTCAAATCGAAAAATCCGCAGATGCACGGTCAGTTCCTACAAGTTATATTGGTCCTGTGGGACGTGTTAGTGCCACCCACGGGGCCGTTCGAAGGCTGTTTCGGATTTTCGCCCACTGACGCCATGTTTTTAAGCCTAAGTCTAGAAATATGCAAATTACCATCGTATTCTCAAATCGGGAGTCCCGCAGCTGCGGGGATTGTTCCTACGAGTTACATTGGTACCGTGAGAGGTGTTGGTGCCAGCTACAGGGCCGTTCGGGGGCTGTTTCAGGTTTTCACCCTCTAACGCCTTGTTTTGCCTAAGTCTAAAAATATGCAAATTATCATCGTATTCTCAAATAGGGAGTCCCGCAGCTACGGGGTCAGTTACTACAAGTTACATTAGTCCCGTGGCTACGCGGTCAGTTCGTACGATTGACATTCGTCCCGTGGGAGGTGTTGGTGCCTCCCACGGGGCCGTTTAGGGGCAGTTTTGGGTTTTCACCCTCTAACGCAACGTTTCTAAGCCTAAGTCTAGAAATATTCAAATTATCGTTGTATTCTCAAACCGGGAGACCCATAGCAGGGATCTGTTCCTACGAGTTACATTGGTACCGTGGGAGGTGTTGGTGCCACCCACGGGGCTGTTCAGAGGCTATTTCGGGTCTTCACCCTCGAATGTAATGTTTTGCCTATGTCTAAAAATATGAAAATTATCGTCCTATTCTCAAGTCAGGAGTCCCACAGCTACGGGGACAGTTCCTACAAGTTACATTAGTCCCGTGGGAGGTGTTGGTGCCTCCTACGGGGCCGTTCAGGGTCTGTTTTGGGCTTTCACCCTCTAACACCGTGTTTTTAAGTCTAAGTCTAGAAATATGCAAATTATAATCGTATTCTCAAATCGGGACACCCGCAGATGCACAGTTAGTACCTACAAGTGACACTAGTCCCGTGGGAGTTGTTCGTGCCACCCATGGGGTCATTCGGGGGATGTTTCGAATTTTCACCCTCTAACGCCATGCTTTTAAGCCTAAGTCTAGAAATATGAAAATTATCATCGTATTCTCAAACCGAGAGACCCTCGGTTGCGCGGTCAGTTCCTATGATTTACATTGGTCCCGTGGGAGGCGTTGGTGCCTCCCACGGGGACCTTCGAGGGATGTTTTGGGTTTTCACCCTCTAACACCTTGTTTTTAAGCCTAAGTCTACAAATATGCAAATTATCATCGTATTCTCAAACCGAGAGACCCGTGGCTACGCGATCAGTTCCTATGAGTCACATTTGTCCCGTGGGAGGTGTTGGTGACACCCACGGAGCCTTTTGTGGGTTGTTTCGGGCTTTCACACACTAACGCCATGTTTTTAAGCCTAGGTCTAGAAATATGCAAATTATCTTCGTATTCTCCAACCGGGAGTCCTGCGGCTGCGGGGTCTGTTCCTACGAGTTACATTGGTACCGTGGGAGGTGTTGGTGCCACCCACAAGGCTGTTCAGGGGATGTTTTGGCTTTTCACCCTCTAACGACATGTTTTGCCTAAGTCTAAAAATAAGCAAATTATCATCGTATTCTCAAGACGGGAGTCCCACGACTGCGGGGTCAGTTCCTACGAGTTACATTAGTCCCGCGGGAGGTGTTTGTGCCACCCACGGGGTACTTCGGGGGTTGTTCTGGGTTTTCACCCTCAAATGCCATGTTTTCAAGCCTAAGTCTACAAATATGTAAATTACCATCGTACTCTCAATTTGGGAGTCCCGTGGCAGGGCGATCAGTTCCTACGAGTGATATTGGTCCCGTGGGATTATTGGTGTCTCCCACGGGGCCTGCTTTGGGTTTTCTCCCTCTAACGCCATGTTTTTAAGCCTAAGTCTAAAAATATGCAAATTATCGTCGTATTCTCAAACTGGGAGACCTGTGGGTGCGCGGTCAATTCCTACGAGTCACATTGGTCCCGTGGGAGGTGTTGGTGCCACCCACAAAGCCGTTCGTGGTCTGTTTCGAGTTTTCACCCACTAACGCCATGTTTTTAAGCCAAAGTTAACAAATATGCAAATTATCATCGTTCTCTCAAACCGAGAGTCCCGTGGCAGCGCGATCAGTTTTTATGAGTTATATTAGTCCCGTCGGAGGTGTTGGTGCCTCCCACGGGGACCTTCGAGGGTTGTTTCGGGTTTTCACCCTCTAACGTCGTGTTTTTAAGCCTAAGTCTAGAAATATGCGAATTATCCTCATATTCTTATACCGAGAGTTCTGTGGTTGATCGATCAGTTCCTACGATAACACTCGTCCTGTGGAAGGTGTTGGTGCCACCCACCGAGCCTTGCATGGGCTGTTTCAGGTTTTCACCAACTAACATCTTGTTTTTAACCCTAAGTCTAGAAATATGCAAATTATCATCGTATTCTCAAATCGGGAGACCTGCGACAGCGCGGTCAGTTCCTACGAGTTACATTAGTTCTGTGGGAGGTGTTGGTGCGAACCACGGGGCCGTTCGGTGGCTGTTTCGGATTTTCACCCACTAACGCCTTGTTTTTTAGCCTAAGTCTAGAAATATACAAATTACCATCGAATTCACAAAACGGGAGTCACGCGGCTGCGGGGTCAGTTCCTACGAGTTACATTGCAACTGTGGGAGGTGTTGGTGCCGCCCACGTGGTCGTTCGGGGGCTATTTCGTATTTTCACCCTCTAACGCCTTGTTTTTCCTAAGTCTAGAAATATTAAATTATCGTCGTATTCTCAAACCGGTAGTTCCGCGGCGTTTGGGTCAGTTCCAATAAGTTACATTGGTCCCGTGGGAGGTGTTCGTGCCTCCCACAGGCCCGTTCAGGGGTTGTTTTGTGCTTTCATACTCTAACTCCATGTTTTTAAGCATAAGTCTAGAAATATGCAAATTATCGTCGTATTCTCAAATCGTATAACCCGCAGCTGCACGGTCAGTTCCTACAAGTCATATTGGTCCCGTGGGACGTGTTGGTGCCACCCACGGGGCCGTTCGAGGGCTGTTTCGGATTTTCCCCCACTGACACCATGTTTGTAAGCCTAAGTCTAGAAATATGCAAATTACCATCGTATTCTCAAACCGGGAGTGCCGCAGCTACGGGGTCAGTTCCTACGAGTTACATTGGTACCATGAGAGGTGTTGGTCCTACCTACGGGACCGTTTGGGCGATGTTTCAGGTTTTCACCCTCTAACGCCTTGTTTTGCCTAAGTCTAAAAATATGCAAATTATCATCGTATTCTCAAATCGGGAGTCCCGCAGCTGTGGGGTCAGTTCCTAAAAGTTACATTATTCCCGTGGCTACGCGGTCAGTTCGTACGATTGACATTGGTCCCGTGGGAGGTGTTGGTGCCTCCCACGGGGCCGTTTGGGGGCAGTTTTGGGTTTTCACCCTCTAACGCAACGTTTTAAGCCCAAGTCTAGCAATATGCAAATTATCGTTGTATTCTCAAACTGGGAGACCCACAGCAGCGTGGTCAGTTCTTACGAGTTACATAGGCCTCGTGGGAGGTGTTGGTGCTAACAACAGGGCCGTTCCAGGGTTGTTTCGAATTTTTACCCCCTAACGCCATGTTTTTAAGCCTAAGTCTAGAAATATGCAAATTACCGTCATATTGTCAGATCGAGAGTCCCGCGGCTGCGGGGTCCGTTCCTACGAGTTACATTGGTACCGTGGGAGGTGTTGGTGCCACCCACGAGGCTGTTCGTAGGATGTTTCGGGTTTTCACCCTCTAATGTAATGTTTTTCCTATGTCTAGAAATATGAAAATTATCGTCCTATTCTCAAGCCGGGAGTCCCACAGCTGCGGGGATAGTTCCTACAAGTCACATTAGCCCCGTGGAAGGTGTTAGTGCCTTCGACGGGGTCGTTCAGGGGCTGTTTTGGGCTTTCACCCTCTAACGCCATGTTTTTAAGCCTAAGCCTAGAAATATGCAAATTATAATCGTATTCTCAAACCGGGAGATCCGCAACTACACAGTCAGGTCCTACAAGTGACATTGGTCCCGTGGGAGTTGTTCGTGCCACCCACGGGGCCGTTCGGGGGCTATTTCGGGTTTTCACCCTCTAACGCCATGTTTTTAAGCATAAGTCTAGAAATGTGCAAATTATTATCTTATTCTTAAATCGGGAGTCCCGTGGCTGCACGGTCAGTTCCTACGAGTTACATTGATCCCGTGGGAGGTGTTGTGCCACCCACAAGGCCATTCGGGGGCTATTGTGGATTTTCACCCTCTAATGCCATGTTTTCAAGCCTAAGTCTAGAAATATGCAAATTATCATCGTGTTCTCAAATCGGGAGACCCTCGGTTGCGCGGTCAGTTCCTATGAGTTACATTGGTCCTGTGGGAGGTGTTGGTGCCTCCCAAGGGGACCTTCGAGGGTTTTTTCTGGTTTTCACCCTCTAACGCTATGTTTTTAAGCCTAAGTCTACAAATATGCAAATTATCGTCGTATTATCAAACCGAGAGACCCGTGGCTACGCGGTCAGTTCCTACGAGTCACATTTGTCCCGTGGGAGGTGTTGGTGCCACCCACGGAGCCTTTCGTGGGTTGTTTCGGGCTTTCACACACTAACGCCACGTTTTTAAGCTTAAGTGTAGATATATGCAAATTGTCTTCGTATGCTCTAATCGGGAGTTCTGCGGCTGCGGGGTCTGTTCCTACAAGTTACATTGGTACCGTGGGAGGTGTTGGTGCCACCCACAAGGTTGTTCAGGGGATGTTTCGGCTTTTCACCCTCTAATGTCATGTTTTGCCTAAGTCTAAAAATAAGAAAATCATCATCGTATTCTTAAGCGGGAGTCCCACGACTGCGGGGTCAGTTCCTACGAGTTACATTAGTCCCGCGGGAGGTGTTTGTGCCACCCACGGGGCACTTCGGGGGTTGTTTCGGGTTTTCACCCTCTAACGCCATGTTTTCAAGACTAAATCTACAAATATGTAAATTACCATCGTACTCTCAATCTGGTAGTCCCGTGGCAGCGCGGTCAGTTCCTACGAGTGATATTAGTCCCGTGTGATTGTTGGTGTCTCCCACGGGGCCGTTCGGGGGCTATTTTGGGTTTTCTCCCTCTAACGCCATGTTTTTAAGCCTAAGTCTAGAAACATGCAAATTATCATCGTATTCTCAAACCGGGAGACCTGTGGGTGCACGATCAATTCCTGGGAGTCACATTGGTCCCGTGGGAGGTGTTGGTGCCACCCACAAAGTCGTTCGTGGTCTGTTTCGGGTTTTCACCCACTAACGCCATGTTTTTAAGCTAAAGTTAACAAATATGCAAATTATCGTCGTACTCTCAAACCGGGAGTCCCGTGGCTGTGCGATCAGTTTCTATGAGTTATATTAGTCCCGTCGGAGGTGTTGGTGCCTCCCACGGGGACCTTCGAGGGCTGTTTCGGGTTTTCACCCTCTAACGTCATGTTTTTAAGCCTAAGTCTAGAAATATGCGAATTATCCTCGTATTCTTAAACCGAGAGACCTGTGGCTGAGCAGTCAGTTTCTACGATAACACTAGTCCAGTGGGAGGTGTTGGTGCCACCCACCGAGCCTTTCGTGGGCTGTTTCAGGTTTTCACCCACTAACATCATGTTTTTTATCCTAAGTCTAGAAATATGCAAATTATCGTCGTATTCTCATACTGAGAGTCCCGTGGCTGCGAGGTCAGTTCCTACAAGTTACATTGGTCCCATGGGAGGTGTTGGTTCCTCCCACGGGGCCGTTCAGGGGCTGTTTTGGGCTTTCACCCACTAACATCATATTTTTAATCCTAAGTCTAGAAATATGCAAATTATCGTCGTATTCTCAAATCGGGAGACCCGCAGCCGCGCGGTCAGTTCCTACGAGTTACATTGGTTCTGTGGGAGGTGTTGGTGCGAACCACGGGGCCATTCGGTGGCTGTTTTGGATTTTCACCCACTAACGCATTATTTTTTAGCCTAAGTCTAGAAATATACAAATTACCATCGTATTCAGAAAACGGGAGTCACGCGGCTGCGGGGTCAGTTCCTAGGAGTTACATTGGTACCGTGGGAGGTGTTGGTGCCGCCCACGGGGCCGTTCGGGGGCTATTTCGTGTTTTCACCCTCTAACGGCATGTTTTGCCTAAGTCTAGAAATATGAAAATTATCGTCGTATTTTCAAACCGGGAGTTCCGCAGTGGTTGGGTCAGTTCCTATAAGTTACATTGGTCCCGTGGGAGGTGTTCGTGCCTCCCACGGGCCCGTTCAGGGGTTGTTTTATGCTTTCACCCTCTAACGCCATGTTTTTAAGCATAAGTCTAGAAATATGCAAATTATCGTCGTATTCTCAAACTAGAAGACGGGCAGTTGAAAGGTTTGTTCCCATGAGTCACATTGGTCCCGTGGGACTTGTTGGTGCCACCCACAGGGTTGTTTCGGGTTTTTACCCTCTAACGCTACGTTTTTAAGCATAAGTTTAGAAATATGCAAATTATCACCATATTCTCAAACCGGGAGTCCCGTGGTTACGCGGTCAGTTCCTACGAGTTACATTGGTCCCGTGGGAGGTGTTGGTGCCACCCACGGGGCCGTTCGGCGGTTGTTTTGAGTTTTCACCCTCTAACGCCATGTTTTTAAGCCTAAGTCTACAAATATACAAATTATCATCGTATACGTAAATCGGGAGACACGCTGCTACGCGGTCAGTTCGTACGAGTTACATTGGTCCCGCGGAAGGTGTTGGTGCCACCCACAGGTCCATTCGGGAGATGTTTCGGGTTTTTACCCTCTAACACAATGTTTTTAAGCATAAGTCTAGAAATACGCAAATTATCGTCATATTCTCAAAATGGGAGTCCCGTGGCTGCGCGGTCAGTTCCTACGAGTTACATTGGTCCCGTGGGAGGTGTTAGTGCCACCCATGGGACCGTTCGGGGGTTGTTTTGAGTTTTCACCCTCTAACGTCATGTTTTTAAGCCTAAGTCTAGAAATATGCAAATTATCATCGTATTCTCAAACCGAGAGACCCGCGTCTACGCAGTCAGTTCGTACGAGTTACATTGATCTCGTGGGACGTGTTGGTGCCACCACGAGGCCGTTCGGGGGCTGTTTCAAGTTTTTACCCTCTAACGCCATATTTTTAAGCATAAGTCTAAAAATATGCAAATTACCGTCATATTCTCAAACCGGGAGTCCCGCGGCGATGTGGTCAGTTCCTACGAGTTACATTGGTCCTATGGGAGTTGTTAGTATCACCCACGGGGCCGTTCGGGGGTTGTTTTGGGTTTTCCCCCTCTAACAATATATTTTTAATCCTAAGTCAAAAAATATGCAAATATCATCATATTCTCAAGCCAGGAGACCCGTGGGTGCGCAGTCAGTTCCTACGTGACACATTGGTCCCGAGGGAGGTGATGGTGCCATCCACGGAGCCGTTCGTGGGATCTTTCGGGTTTTCACCCACTAACGCCATGTTTTTAAGCCTAAGTCTAGAAATATGCAAATTAACGTCGTACTCCCAAATTGGGAGTACCGCGGCTACGTGGTCAGTTCCTACGATTTACATTGGTCCCGTTGGAGGTGTTGGTGCCTCCCACGGGGCCGTTCGGGGGCTGTTTTGGGGTTTTACCCTCTAACGCCATATTTTCAAGCCTAAGTCTAGAAATATGCAAATTATCATCGTATTCTCAAACTGGGAGACCCTTGGTTGCGTGGTCATTTCATACGAGTCACATTGGTCACGTGGGAGGTGTTGGTGCCACCCACGGAGCTGTTCGGGGGCTGTTTCGAGTTTCACCCACTAACGCCATGTTTTTAAGCGTAAGTCTAGAAATATGCAAATTAAGATCGTACTCTCAAATCGGGAGTCCCGTGGTTGCGCGGTCAGTTCCTACGAGTAACATTGGTCCCGTGGGAGGTGTTGGTTCCTCCCACGGGGACCTTCGGGGGCTGTTTCGAGTTTTCATCCTCTAACGCCATGTTGTTACGCCTAAGTAAAGAAATATGCAAATTATCATCGTATTCTCAAATCGGGAGTCCCGTGGCTGCGCGATCAGTTCCTATGAGTGACATTGGTCCCATGGGAGGTGTAAGTGCCTCCCACGGGGCCGTTCGAGAGATATTTTGGATTTTCACCCTCTAACGCAATATTTTTAAGCCTAAGTCTAGAAATGTATAAATTACCGTCGTATTCACAAACCAGGAGTCACGCGGCTTTGGGGTCAGTTCCTACGAGTTACATTGGTACCGTGGGAGGTGTTGGTTCCACCCACGGGGCCGTTCGGGGGCTATTTTGGGTTTTCACCCTCTAACGCCATGTTTTGCGTAAGTGAAGAAATATGCAAATTATCGTCGTATTCTCAAACCGGGAGACCCGCAGCTGTGGGGTCTGTTCCTATAAGTTATAATTGTCCCATGGGAGGTGTTCGTGCCTCCCACGGGATCGTTCAGGGGTTGTTTTGTGCTTTCACCCTCTAACGCCATGTTTTTAAGAATAAGTCTGGAAATATACAAATTATCATCGTATTCTCAAACCGAGTTACATTGGTCCGGTGAGAGGTGTTGGTGCCACCCACGGGACCGTTCGGGGGTTGTTTTGAGTTTTCACCCTCTAACGCCATGTTTTTAAGCCTAAGTCCAGAAATAGGTAAATTATCATCATATTATCAAATCGGGAGACCCGCGGCTATTCGGTCAGTTCGTACGAGTTATATTGGTCCCGTGGGACGTATTGGTGCCACCCACGGGGCCGTTCGGGGGCTATTTCGGGTTTTTAGCCTCTAACGCCAAGTTTTAAAGCGTAAGTCTTGAAATATACAAATTATCAGTGTATTCTCAAACCGAGAGTCCCGTGGCTGCGCGATCTATTCCTACGAGTTACATTTGTCCCGTGGGAGGTGTTGGTGCCACCCACGGGGCCATTCGGGGGTTATTTTGAGTTTTCATCGTCTAACGCCATGTTTTTAAGCCTAACTCTAGAAATATGAAAATTATCATTGTATTCTCAAACCGAGAGTCCTGTGGCAGCGCGATCAGCTCCTACGAGGTACATTTGTCCCGTGGGAGGTGTTGGTGCACCCACGGGGCCGTTCAGGGGTTATTTTGACTTTTCACCCTCTAACGCCATGTTTTTAAGCCTAACTCTAAAAATATGCAAATTATCATTGTGTTCTCAAATTGGGAGACCCGCGGCTACGCGATTAGTTCGTACGAGTTACATTGGTCCCGTGGGAGGTGTTGGTGCCACCGACGAGGTCGTTCGTGGGCTGTTTCGGGTTTTCACCCACTAACGCCATGTTTTTAAGCCTAAGTCTACAAATACGCAAATTATCATCGTACTCTCAAACTGGGAGTCCCGTGGCTGTGCGTTCAGGTCCTACAAGTTTTATTAGTCTTGTGGGAGGTGTTGGTGCCTCCCACGGGGACCTTCGGGGGCTGTTTCGAGTTTTCACCCTCTAATGCCATGTTTTTATGCATAAGTCTAGAAATATGCAAATTATCATCGTATTCTCAAACCGGGAGACCCGCAGCTACGCGGTCAGTTCCAACAAGTCACATTGGTCCCGTGGGAGGTCTTGGTGCCACCCACGGGGACGTTTGCGAGCTGTTTCGAGTTTTCACCCTCCAACGCCATGTTTTTAAGCATAAGTATAGAAATATGCGAAATATCATCGTATTCTCAAATTGGGAGTCCCGTGGCTGCGCGATCAGTTCCTACGAGTTACATTGGTCCCGTGGGAGGTGTTAGTGCCACCCACGTGGCCATTCGGGGGCTATTTTGGGTTTTCACCCTCTAATGCCATGTTTATAAGCCTAAGTCAAGAAATATAGAAATTAATGTCGTGTTCTCAAATCGGGAGACCCGCGGTTGTACGGTCAGTTCCTATGAGTTACATTGGTCCCGTGGGACGTGTTGGTGCCACCCACGGGGCCGTTCAGGGGCAGTTTCGAGTTTTCACCCTCTAACGCCATGTTTTAAGCCTAAGTCTAGAAATATGCAAATTATCGTTGTATTTTCAAACCGAGAGACCCATGGTTGCGCGGTCAGTCCCTACGAGTCACATTGGTCCCGTGGGACATGTTGGTGCCACCCATGGGGCCGTTCGGGGGCTGTTTCGGGTTTTTACACTCTAACGCCACGTTTTTAAGCATAAGTCTAGAAATATGAGAATTATCGTTGTATTCTCAAACCGGGAGCCCCGTTACTGCGCGGTCAGTTCCTACGAGTTACATTGGTCCCGTGGGAATTGTTGGTGCCACCCACGAGGCCGTTCGGGGGTTGTTTTGAGTTTTCACCCTCTAACGCCAAGTTTTTAAGCCTAAGTCTAGAAATAAGTAAATTATCATCGTATTCTCAAAATAGGAGACCCACGGCTACGCGGTCAGTTCCTACGAGTTACATTAGTCCCGTGGGAGGTGTTGGTTCCACCCACAGGGTCGTTCGGGGGATGTTTCGGGTTTTCACCTACTAACGCAATTTTTAAAAGCCTAAGTCTAGAAATATGAAAAGTATCTTCGTATTCTCAAACGGAGTGTTTCGCGGCTTCGGGGTCAGTTCCTACGAGTTATATTGGTCCCGTCGGAGGTGTTGGTGTCACCCACAGGGCCGTTCGGGGGATATTTCGGGTTTTTACCCTCTAACGCCATGTTTTTAAGCATAAGTCTAGAAATATGTAAATTATCGTCGTATTCTCAAACCGAAAGTCCCGTGGCTGCGCGGTCAGTACCTACGAGTTATATTGGTCCCGTGGGAGGTGTTGGTGCCACCCACGGGACCGTTCGGGTGTTGTTTTGAGTTTTTACCCTCTAACACCATGTTTTTAAGCATAAGTCTAGAAATATGAAAATTATCATTGTATTCTCAAATCGGTAGACCCGTGTCTACGCGGTCAATTTGTACGAGTTACATTAGTCCCGTGGGACGTGTTGGTGCCACCCACGGGGCTTTTCGGGGGCTATTTCGGGATTTTACTCTCTAACGCCAAATTTTTAAGCATATGTCTATAAATATGCAAATTATCGTTAGTTTCTCAAACCGAAAGTCTCGTGGCTATGCGGTCAGTTCCTACGAGTTACATTGGTCCCGTGGGAGGTGTTGGTGCCACCCACGGGGCCGTTCGGGGGTTATTTTGAGTTTTCACCCTTTAAAGCTTTGTTTCTAAGCCTAGGTCTAGTAATATGCAAATTATCATCGTATTCTCAAACCGAGAGACCCGCGGCTACGCGGTCAGTTCGTACGAGTTACATTGGTCCCGTGGGAGGCTTTGGTGCCACCCACGGGAACATTCGGAGGATGTTTCGAGTTTTCACCCACTAACGCAATGTTTTTAATCCTAAGTCTAGAAATATGAAAATTACCATTGTACTATCAAATCGGGAGTCCTGTGGCTGCGTGGTCAGTTCCTACGAGATACAATTGTCCCGTGGGAGGTGTTGGTGCCTCCCACGGGGCCCTTCGGGGCTATTTTCGGTTTTTCCCCTCTAATGCCATGTTTTTAAGCCTAAGTCTAAAAATATGCAAATTATCGTCATATCCTCAAACTGGGAGGCCCGTGGGTTCAGTTCCTACGAGACTCATTGTTGGTGCCACCCACGGAGCCGTTCGTGGGCTATTTCGGGTTTTCACCCACTAACACCAAGTTTTTAAGCCTAAGTCTTGAAATATCAAAATTACCATCATACTCTCAAATCGGGAGTCCTGCGATTACGTGTTCAGTTCCTACGATTTAAATTGGTCCCGTTGGAGGTGTTGGTGCCTTCCACGGGGCCGTTCGGAGGCTGTTTTGGGTTTTCACCCTCTAACGCCATGTTTTTAAGCCTAAGTATAGAAATAAGAAAATTATCATCATATTCTCAAACTGGGAGACCCTTGGCTGCATGGTCATTTCCAACGAGACACATTGGTCCCGTGGGAGGTGTTAGTGCCACCCACGGAGCTGTTCGGGGGTTGTTTCGGGTTTTCACCCACTAACGCCATGTTTTTAAGCGTAACTCTAAAATATGAAAATTACCGTCATACTCTCAAATCGGGAGTCCCGTAGCTGCGCGGTCAGTTCCTACGAGTTACATTGGTCCCGTGGGAGGTGTTGGTACCTCCCACGGGGACCTTCGGGGGATGTTTCGAGTTTTCACCCCCTAACGCCATATTTTTAAACCTAAGTCTAGAAATATGCAAATTATCATCGTATTCTCAAACCGGGAGTCCCGTGGCCGCACGATCAGTTCCTACGAGTGGCATTGGTCCCGTGGGAGGTGTAAGTACCTCCCACAGGGCCGTTCGGGGGCTATTTTGGGTTTTCACCCTCTAACTTCATATTTTTAAGCCTAAGTCTAAAACTATACAAATTACCGTCGTATTCACAAATCGGGAGTTACGCGGCTGTGGGGTGAGTTCCTACGAGTTACATTGGTACCGTGGGAGTTGTTGGTGCCACCCACGGGGCCGTTCGGGGGCTGTTTTGAGTTTTCACCCTCTAACGCCATGTTTTGCCTAAGTCTAGAAATATGCAAACTATCATCGTATTCTCGAACCGGGAGTACCGCGGCTGTGGGGTCAATTCCTATAAGTTACATTGGTCCCGTGGGAGGTGTTTGTGCCTCCCACGGGGACGTTCAGGGGTTGTTTTATGCTTTCACCCTCTAGCGCCATATTTTTTAGCATAAGTCTAGAAATATGCAAATTATCGTCGGATTCTCAAACCGAAAGACCCGCAGTTGCACGGATAGTTCTTACCAGTCACATTGGTCCCGTGGGGCGTGTTGATGCCACCCACGGGGATGTTCGGGGGCTGTTTCGGGTTTTTACCCTCTATCGCCATGTTTTTAAGCATAAGTCTAGAAATATTAAAATTATCATCGTATTCACAAATCGGGAGTCCCGTGGCTATGCGGTCAGTTCCTACGAGTTACATTGATCCCGTGGGAAGTGTTGGTGCCACCCACGGGGCCGTTCGGGGGTTGTTTTTAGTTTTCAACCTCTAACGCCATGTTTTTAAGCTTACGCCTAGAAATATGCAAATTATCCTCGTATTCTCAAACCGGGTGACCTGCGGCTACGTGGCCAGTTCATATGAGTTACAATGGTCCCGTGGGACGTGTTGGTGTCACCCACGGGGCCGTTCGGCGGCTGTTTCGGGTTTTTACCCTCTAACGCTATGTTTTTAAGTATAAGTCTAGAAATATGTAAATTATCATCGTATTCTCAAACCGGGAGTCCCGTGGCTGCGCGGTAAGTTCCTACGAGTTACATTAGTCCCATGGGAGGTGTTGGTGCCACCAACGGGGCCGTTCTTATTTTGAGTTTTCAGCCTCTAAGGCCATGTTTTTAAGCCTAAGTCTAGAAATATGCAATTCTCATCGTATTCTCAAACCGGGAGACCCTCGGCTACCCGATCAGTTCGTACGAGTTACATTGGTCCCGTGGGAGGTGCTGGTTCCACCCACGGGGCCGTTCGGGGGTTGTTTCAGGTTTTTACCCTCTAACGCCATGTTTTTAAGCATAAGTCTAAAAATTTGCAAATTATCGTCGTATTCTCAAATCGGGAGTCCCATGGCTGCGCGGTCAGTTCCTACGAGTTATATTGGTCCCGTGAGAGGTGTTGGTGCCACCCACGGGACCGTTCGGGAGTTGTTTTGAGTTTTCACCCTCTAACGCCATGTTTTTAAGACTAAGTCTAGAAATAGCTAAATTATCATTGTATTCTCAAACCAATAGTCCCGTGGCTGCGCGGTCAGTTCCTACGAGTTACATTTGTCCCGTGGGAGGTGCTGGTGCCACCCACGGGACCGTTCGGGGTTGTTTTGAGTTTTCACCCTCTAACACCATGTTTTTAAGACAAAGTCTAGAATTAGGCAAATTATCATCGTATTCTAAAACTGAGAGACCCGCGGCTACGCGGTCAGTTCGTACGAGTTACATTGGTCCCGTGGGACGTGTTGGTTGCACCCACGTGGCCCTTCGGGGGCTGTTTTAGGTTTTTATCCTGTAACGCCATCTTTTTAAGCCTAAGTCAAGTAATATGCAAATTATCCTCGTATTCTGAAACCAGGTGCCCTGCGGTTACGTGGTCAGTTCATATGAGTTACAATGGTCCCGTGGGACGTGTTGGTGCCACCTACGAGGCCGTTCGGGGGCTGTTTCGGGTTTTTACCCTTTAACGCTATATTTTGAAGTATAAGTCTAGAAATATTCAAATTATCGTCATATTCTCAACCCGGGAGTCCCGTGGCTGCGCGGTAAGTTCCTACGAGTTACATTGGTCCCGTGGGAGGTGTTGGTGCCACCCACGGGGCCGTTCGGGGGTCGTTCTGAGTTTTGAGCCTCTAACGCCATGTTTTTAAGCCTAAGTCTAGAAATAGGCAAATTATTGTCGTATTCTCAAACCGAGAGTCCCGTGGCTACGCGGTCAGTTCGTACGAGTTACATTGGTCCCGTGGGAGGTGTTGGTACCACACACGGGGCCGTTAGGGGGATGTTTTGAGTTTTTATCCTCTAATGCCATGTTTTTAAGCATAAGTCTAGAAATATGCAAAATATCGTCGTATTCTCAAGACGAGAGTCCCGTGGCTGCGCAGTCAGTTCCTACGAGTTACATTTGTCCCGTGGGAGGTACTGGTGCCACGCACGGGACCGTTCGGGGGTTGTTTTGAGCTTTCACCCTCTAACGCCATGTTTTAAGCCAAAGTCTAGAATTAGGCAAATTATTATCATATTCTCAAACCGAGAGACCCGCGGCTACGCGATCAGTTCGTACGAGTTACATTGGTCCCGTGGGACGTGTTGGTACCACCCATGTGGCCGTTCGAGGCTTATTTTGAGTTTTCACCCTCTAACGCCTTGTTTTTAAGCATAAGTCTAGAAATATGCAAATTATCGTCATATTCTCAAATCGGGAGACCCACGGCTACGTGGTCAGTTCGTACGATTTACATTAGTCCCGTGGGAGGTGTTGGTGCCTCCCACGGTACCCTTCCGGAGTTGTTTCAGGTTTTCACCCTCTAACACCATGCTTTTAAACCTACATCTACAAATATATAAATTACTATCGTACTCTCATGCCTGTAGCCCCATGGATGCTCGGTCAGTTCGTATGAGTTACATTAGTCTCCTGGGAGGTGTTGGGGCCTCCCATAGGGCCCTTCGAGGGTTGTTTTAGGTTTTCACCCTCTAACGCCTTATTTTTAAGCCTAAGTCTAGAAATAAGAAAATTACAGTCGTACTGTCAAAGTGAGAGTCCCGTGGCTGCGCGGTCAGTTCCTACTAGTGACATTAGTCCCGTGGGAGGTGTTGGTGCCTCCCACAGGTCCGTTCGGGGGCAATTTTGGGCTTTCACCCTCTAACGCCATATTTTTAAGCCTAAGTCTATAAATATGCAAATTATCATCGTATTCTCAAACCGGGAGACCCGCAGTTTCACGGTTAGTTCCTATGAGTTACATTGGTCCCGTGGGATGTGTTGGAGCCAACTACGGGGCCGTTCGGGGGCTGTTTTTAGATTTTCACCCACTAATGCCATGTTTTTAAGCCTAAGTCTAGAAATATGCAAATTACCATCGTATTCTGAAACCAGTAGTCCCGCAGCTGCGGGGTGAGTTCCTACGAGTTAGATTGTTACCGTAGGAGGTGTTGGTGCCACCCACGGGACCGTTCGGGGGTTGTTTCGGATTTTCACCCTCTAATTCCATGTTTTGCCTAAGTCTAGAATTAAGCAAATTATCATCGTATTTTTAAACCGTGAGTCCTGCGACTGCGAGGTCAGTTCCTACAAGTTACAGTGGTCCCGTGGGAGGTGTTGGTGCCTCCCACGGGGACGTTTAGGGGCGATTTTTGCCTTTCACCCTCTAACGCCATGTTTTTAAGCGCAAGTCTAAAAATATGCAAATTATCGTCGTATTCTAAAACCGGGAGACCAGCAGCTATGCGGTCAGTTCCTACAAGTCACATTGGTCCCGTGGGAGCTGTTGGTGCCACCTACGGGGTCATTCGGAGACTGTTTCGGGTTTTCACCCTCTAATGCCATATTTTTAAGCATAAGTCTAGAAATATAAAAATTATCATCGTATTCTCAAACCGGGAGTCCCGTGGTTGCGCGGTCAGTTCCTATGAGTAACATTTGTCCCGTAGGAGGTGTTGGTGCCACCCACGGGACCGTTCGGGGGTTGTTTTGAGTTTTAACCCTCTAACACCATGTTTTTAAGCCTAAGTCTAGAAATAGGCAAATTATTGTCGTATTCTCAAACCGAGAGACCCGCGGCTACGCGGTCAGTTCGTATGAGTTACATTGGTCCCGTGGGACGTGTTGGTTCCACCCATGGGGTCGTTCGAGGGCTATTTCAGGTTTTTACAGTCTAAAGCCATGTTTTTAAGCATAAGTCTAGAAATATACAAATTATCGTTGTATTCTCAAATCGGGAGTCTCGTGGCTGCGCGGCCAGTTCCTACGCGTTACATCGGTCCCTTGGGAGGTGATGGTGCCACCCACGGGGCCGTTCGAGAACTGTTTTGGGGTTTCACCCTCTAACGTCATGTTTTTAAGCATAATTCTATAAATATATAAATTATCATCGTATTCTCAAATCGGGAGTCCCTTGGCTACCGGTCAGTTCCTATGAGTAATATTGGTCCCGTGGGAGGTGTTGGTGCCACCCATAGGGCCGTTCGGAGGTTGTTTTGGGTTTTCACCCTCTTACGCCATGTTTTTAAGCCTAAGTCTAGAAATTTGCAAATTATCATCGTATTCTCAAACTGGATGACCCGCGGCTGCTTGGTCATTTTTTACGAGTTACATTGGTCCCGTGGGAGGTGTTGGTGCCACCCACGGGGCCGTTCAGGGGTTGTTTCGGGTTTTCACCCACTAACGCCGTGTTTTTAAGACTAAATCTAGAAATATGCAAATTACCGTCGTATTCTCAAAACGGGAATCCCGCGACTTCGTGGTCAGTTCCTACGAGTTACATTGGTCCCGTGGGGGGTGTTAGTACCACCCACAGGGCCGTTTGGGGGCTGTTTTGGTTTTTTCCCCTCTAACGCCATGTTTTTAAGCCAAAGTCTAGAAATATGCAAATTTATCATCGTATTCTCAAACCGGGAGACCCTTATCTGCGCGGTCATTTTCTATGAGTCACATTGGTCAAGTGGGAGGTGTTGGTGCCACCCATGGAGCTATTCGAGGGCTGTTTCAGGTTTTCACCCACTATCGCCATGTTTTTAAGCCTAAGTCTAAAAATATGCAAATTACTCTAGTACTCTCAAATCAGGAGTCCCGTGGCTGCGCGGTCAGTTCCTATGAGTTACATTGGTCCCGTGGGAGGTGTTGGTGCCACCCACAGAGCCGTTCGGGGGCTGTTTCGGGTTTTCACCCTCTAACGCGATGTTATTAAGCCTAAGTCTAGAAATATCCAAATTATCGTCGTATTCTCAAACCGGAAGACCCGTGGATGCGCGATCAGTTCCTACGAGTCACATTGGTCCCGTGGGAGGTATTGGTGCCACCCACGGAGCCATTCGGGGGCTATTTCGGGTTTTCACCCACTAACGCCATGTTTTTAAGGGTATGTCTAGAAATATGCAAATTACCGGCATACTCTCAAATCAGGAGTCACATGGCTGCGCGGTCAGTTCCTACGAGTTACAATGATCCCATGGGAGGTGTTGGTGCCTCCCAAGGGGACCTTCGAGGGCTGTTTTGGGTTTTCACACTCTAACGCCATGTTTTTAAGCCTAAGTCTAGAAATATGCAAACTATAGTCGTATTCTCAAATCGGGAGTCACGTGGCTGCGCGGTCTGTTCCTACATGTAACATTGGTCCCGTGGGAGGTGTTGGTGCCTCCCACGGGGTCGTTCGGGGGCTATTTTTGGATTTTTCATTGTCTAATGCCATGCTTTTAAGCCTAAGTCTAGAAATATGCAAATTACCATCGTATTTTCAAACCGGGAGTCCCGCGACTGCCGGGTCATTTCCTACGAGTTACATTGGTATCGTGGGAGGTGTTGGTGCCACCCACGGGGCCGTTCGAGGGCTGTTTCGGGTTTTCACCCTCTAACGCCATGTTTTGCCCAACTCTAGAAATATGGAAATTAAAATCGTATTCTCAAACTGGAAGATCCGCAGCTGCGTGATCAGTTCCTACAAGTCACATTGGTCCCGCAGGGCGTGTTGGTGCCACCCACGGGGCCATTCGAAGGCTATTTCGGGTTTTCACCCTCTAACGTCATGTTTTTAAGCATAAGTCTAAAAATATGTGAATTATCATCGTATTCTCTAACTGGGAGTCCCGTGGCTGTACGGTGAGTTTCTACGAGTTACATTGGTCCCGTGGGAGGTGTTGGTGCCCATGGGGCCGTTTGGGGGCTGTTTTGGGTTTTCACCCTCTAATGCCTTGTTTTTACGCCTAAGTCTAGAAATACGTAAATTATCATCATATTCTCAAACTGGGAGTCCTTCAGCTGCGCGGTCAGTTCCTACGAGTTGCTTTGGTTTTGTGGGAGGTGTTGGTGCCACCCACGGGGCCGTTCGGGGGATGTTTAGGGTATTCAATAACTAACGCCATGTCTTTAAGCCTAAGTCTATAAATATGCAAATTACCTTCGTATTCTCAAACGGAGAGTCCCACGGCTACGTTGTTAGTTTCCACGAGTTACATTGGTCCCGTGGGAGGTTGTGGTACCACCCACGGGGCCTTTGGGGGCTATTTTGGGTTTTCACCCACTAACGCCATGTTTTTAAGCTTTTGTCTAGAAATATGAAAATTATCATCGTACTCTAAAATTGGGAGACCCATGGCTACACGGGCAGTTCCTACGAGTCACATTGGTCTCGTGGGAGGTGTTGGTGCTACCCACGAAGCCGTTCGTGGGCAGTTTCGGGTTTTCACCCTCTAACGCCAGGTTTTTAAACCTAAGTCTACAAATATGCAAATTACCATCGTACTCTCAAACTAGGAGTCTCGTGGTTGTGCAGTCAGTATCTACGAGTGATATTGGTACCCTGGGAGGTGTTGGTGCCTCGTACGGGGCTGTTCGGGGGCAATTTTGGGTTTTCACCCTTTAACGCCATGTTTTTAAACCTAAGTCTACAAATATGCGAATTACCATCGTAATATCAAATCAGGAGTCCCGTGGATGCGCGCTCAGTCCATACGAGTTACATTAGTCCCGTGGGAGGTGTTGGTGCCTCCCATAGGGCCCTTCGGGGGCTGTTTCAGGTTTTCACCCTTTAACGCCATGTTTTTAAGCCTAAGTCTACAAATATGCAAATTACCATCCTACTCTCAAACCGGGAGTCCCGTGGCTATGCGATCAGTTCTTACGAGTTACATTAGTCCCGTGGGAGGTATTGGTGCCACCCACGGAGCTGTTCGTGGGTTGCTTCGGGTTTTCACCCATTAACGCTATATTTTTAAGCCTATGTCTAGAAATATGCAAACTACCATCGTACTCTCAAATCGGGAGTCCTGTGGCAGCACGGTCGGTTCCTACTAGTTACATTGGTCCCGTGGGAGGTGTTGATGCCTCTCACGGGACCCTTCGGGGGTTATTTTGGGTTTTCACCCTCTAACGCCATATTTTTAAGCCCAAGTCTACATATATGCAAATTACCATCGTACTCTCAAATCGGGAGTCCCGATGTTGCTCGATCAATTCGTAGGAGTAACATTGGTCCCGTGGGAGGTGTTGGTGCCTCCCATGGGGCCGTTCGGGGGCTATTTTGGATTTTCACCCTCTAACGCCATGTTTTTAAGCCTAAGTCTAGAAATATGCAAATTATCATCGTATTCTCAAACTGAGAGATCCGTGGTTGTGCGGTCAGTTCCTCTGAGTCACATTAGTCCCGTGGGAGGTGTTGGTGCCACCCACGGAGCCATTTGTGGGTTGTTTCGTGTTTTCACCCACTAACGCCATGATTTTAAGTCCAAGTCTACAGATATGAAAATTACCATCGTACTCTCAAATCGGGAGTCCCGTGGCTGCATGATCAATTCGTACGATTACATTAGTCCCGTGGGAGGTGTTGGTTCCTCCCAGGGGCTGTTCGATGGCTATTTCAGGTTTCTACCCTCTAACGTCACGTTTTTAATCCTAAGTCTACAAATATTCAAATTTTCACCGTACTCTCAAACCGGGAGTCCCGTGCCTGCGCGGTCAGTTCGTACGAGTTGCATTAGTCCCGTGGGAGGTGTTGGTGCCTCCCATGGGGGCCTTCGGGGGCTGTTTCATGTTTTCACCCTCTAACACCATGTTTTTAAGCCTAAGTCTAGAAATATGAAATTTACCATCGTATTGTCAAACTGAGAGTCCCGTGGTTGCGCGGTCAGTTCCTATGATTGACATTGGTCCCGTGGGAGGTGTTGGTTCCTCCCACGGGGCTTTCGGGTGCTGCTTTGGGTTTTCACCCTCTAACGCCAAGTTTTTAAGCCTAAGTCTAAAAATATGCAAATTATCGTCATATTCTCAAACGAGGAGACCCGTGGCTGCGCGATCAGTTCCCACGAGTTTCATTGGTCCCGTGGAAGGTGTTGGTGCCAACCACGGGGACATACGGGGGCTGTTGCGGATTTTCACCCACTAACGCCATGTTTTTAAGCCTAAGTCTAGAAATATGAAAATTATCATCGTATTCTCAAACCGGGAGTCCCGCAGCAGCGGGGTGAGTTCCTACGAGTTACATTCGTACCGTATGAGGTTTTGGTGCCACCCACGGGGCCGTTCGGGGGCTATTTCGGGTTTTCACCCTCTAACGCCTTGTTTTGCCTAAGTATAGAAATATACAAATTATCATTGTATTCTCAAACTGAGAGTCCCGTGGCTGCGGGGTCAGTTCCTACAAGTTACATTGGTCCCGTGGGAGGTGTTGGTTCCTCCCACAGGGCCGTCCAGGGGATGTTTTGGGCTTTCACCCTCTAACGTCATGTTTTTAAGCCTAAGTCTAGAAATATGCAAATTATCATCATATTCTCAAACTGGGAGACCCGAAGCTACGCGGCCAGTTCCTATAAGTTACATTGGTCCCGTGGGAGGTGTTGGTGCCACCCACGGGGTCGTTCGGGTGCTGTTTCGGGTTTTCACCCTCTAATGCCATGTTTTTAAGCATAAGTCTATAAATATGTAAATTATCATTATATTCTCAAACTAGGAGTCCCGAGGCTACGCGGTCAGTTCCTACGAGTTACATTGGTCCCGTGGGAGGTGTTGGTGCCACCCATAGGGCCGTTCGTGGGATATTTTGGGTTTTCACCCTTTAACGCCCTGTTTTTATGCCTAAGTCTAGAAATATGCAAATTATTGTCATATTCTCAAACCGAGAGTCCCATGCCTACGCGGTCAGTTCCTATCAGTTACATTGATCCCGTGGGAGGTGATGGTGCCACCCACGGGGCCGTTCGGGGGTTGTTTTGAGTTTTCACCCTCTAACGCCATATTTTTAAGCCTAAGTCTAGAAATAGGGAAATTATTATCGTATTCTCAAACCAAGAGACCCGCGGCTATGCGATCAATTTGTACGAGTTACATTGGCCCCGTGGGACGTGTTGGTGCCACCCACGGGGCCATTCGGGGGTTGTTTCGAGTTTTTACACTCTAACCCCATATTTTTAAGCATAAATCTAGAAATATAAAAATTATCGTTGTGTTCTCAAACCGGGAGTCCCGTGGTTGCGCGGTCAGTTCCTACGAGTTACATTTTTCCCGTGGGAGGTGTTGGTGCCACCCACGGGGCCGTTCTTAATTTGAGTTTTCACCCACTAGCGCCATGTTTTTAAGCCTAAGTCTAGAAATATGCAAATTATCATCGCATTCTAAAACTGGGAGACCCGCGGCTACGTGATCAGTTCGTACGAGTTACATTGGTCCCGTGGGAGGTGTTGGTGCCTCCCACAGGGCCGTTCGGGGGTGATTTTGGGCTTTCACCCTCTAACGCCATGTTTTTAAGCCTAAGTCTAGAAATGTGCAAATTATCATCGTATTCTCAAACTGGGAGTCCCGTGGCTGCGCAGTCAGTTCCTACGAGTTACATTGGTCCCGTGGGAGGTGTTGCTGCCACCCACGGGGCCGTTCGGGAGTTATTTTGAGTTTTCAGCCTCTAACGCCATGTTTTTACCCCTAAATCTAGAAATATGCAAAGTATCCTCGTATTCTCAAACCGGGAGACCTGCGGCTACATGGTCAGTCCGTACGAGTTACATTGGTCCCGTGGGACGTGTTGTTGTCACCCACGGGGACGTTCGGGGGCTTTTTCGAGTTTTTACACTCTAACGCCATGTTTTTAAGCATAAATCTATAAATATGCAAATTATCATTGTATTCTCAAACGGGGAGTCCCGTGGCTGCGCGGTCAGTTCCTATGAGTTACATTTGTCCTGTGGGAGGTGTTGGTGCCACCCACGGGGTCGTTCTTATTTTGAGTTTTTACCCTCTCACGCCATGTTTTTAAGCCTAAGTCTAGAAATATGCGAATTATCATCGTATTCTCAGATCGGGAGACCCGTGGCTACGCGATCAGTTCGTACGAGTTACATTGGTCCCGTGGGAGGTGTTGGTGCCACTTACGGGGCCGTTCGGGGGATGTTTCAATTTTTACCCTCTAATGCCATGTTTTTAAGCATAAGTGTAGAAATATACGAATTATCGTCATATTCTCAAACCGGGAGTCCCGTGGCTGCGCGGTCAGTTCCTATGAGTTACATTGGTCCCGTAGGAGGTGTTGGTGCCACCCACGGGACCGTTCGGGGATTGTTTTGAGTTTTCACCCTCTAACACTATGTTTTTAAGCCTAAGTCTAGAAATAGGCAAATTATCATCGTATTCTCAAATCGAGAGACCCACGGCTACGCGGTCAGTTCGTACGAGTTACATTAGTCCCGTGGGACGTGTTGGTTCCACCCACGGGGCCGTTCGGGGGCTATTTCGGGTTTTTACACTCTAAAGCCATGTTTTTCGGCATAAGTCTAGAAATATGCAAATTATCATTGTATTCTCAAACCGGGAGTCCCGTGGATGCGCGGTCAGTTCCTACGAGTTACATTTGTCCCGTGGGAGGTGTTGGTGCAACCCACGGGGCCATTCTTATTTTGAGTTTTCACCCTCTAACGCCATGTTTTTAAGCCTAAGTCTAGAAATATGCAAGTTATCGTCATAATCTCCAACCGGGAGACCCGCGGCTACGCGATCAGTTTGTACGAGTTACATTGGTCCCGTGGGTGGTGTTGGTGCCACCCACGAAACCGTTCCGGGGATTTTTCGGGTTTTCACCCAGTAACGCAATATTTTTAATCCTAAGTCTATAAATATGCAAATTACTATCGTATTCTCAAACCGGGAGACCCGTGGGAGGGCAGTCAGTTCCTACAAGACACATTGGTCCCGTGGGTGGTGTTGGTGCCACCCACAGATCCGTTTGTGGTATGTTTTGGGTTTTCACCCACTAACCCCATGTTTTCAAGCCTAAGTCTACAAATATGCAAATTACCATCGTATTCTCAAACTGGGAGTCCCGTGGCTGAGCGGTCAGTTCCTACTAGTTATATTAGTCTCGTGGGAGGTGTTGGTGCGTCCTACGAGGACCTTCGGGGACTATTTTGGGTTTTCACCCTCTAAGGCCATGTTTTTAAGCCTAAGTCTAGAAATATGCAAATTATCATCGTATTCTTAAACCGGGGGTCCCGCGATTGCGGGGTCAGTTCCAACAAGTTACAGTGGTCCCATGGAAGGTGTTGGTGCCTCCCGCAGGGCCGTTCGGGGGAGATTTCAGGCTTTCACCCTCTAACGTCGTGTTTTTAATCCTAAGTCTAGAAATATGCAAATTATCATCGTATTATCAAACCGAGAGACCCGCAGCTACGCGGTCTGTTCCTACAAGTCACATTGGTCTCGTGGGAGGTCTTGGCACCACCCACAGGGTCGTTCGGGGGCTGTTTTGGATTTTCACCCTCTAACGCCATGTTTTTCGGCATAAGTCTAGAAATATGCACATTATTGTCGTATTCTCAAATTGGGAGTCCCGTGGTTGCGCGGTCAGTTCCTACTATTTACATTGGTCTCGTGGGAGGTGTTGGTGCCACCCACGTGGCCGTTCGGGGGCTGTTTTCGGTTTTCACCCTCTAACGCCGTATTTTTAAGTATAAGTCTAGAAATATGCAAATTAATGTCGTGTTATCAAACCGGGAGGCGCGGTCAGTTCCTATGAGTTACATTGGCCCCGTTGGAGGTGTTGGTGCCTCCCACGGGGCCCTTCGGGGGCAGTTTTGGGTTTTCACCCTCCATTCCACTATCATAACTCTTGTAGCAAGCAGCCACCACTTTGCTCATAAATTGTATATTCAGTAGATAGAGAAAAAGGGTTGTGGTTTATAATGACATCACAGATATATTGCAAAAGAAAAGAGTGAGAGCCAAAATCAATACCCGAGATACCCATCTCCTAAAACCCAAATCGCCCATGCCTTAATAACCCTCACCGAAACAACCAAATGCTTTGCCCTCCGCACCTGCTACCAGCGTTTGGGGAAGAAACCTCGCACCTGCTACCAATGTTTGGGTAAGAAACAACTCCATACGGTATGGACCATATCCAACATCGCACCTTTTCAATAGTTTGGGGAAGAAAAATAAACATGATGAGCGGGGAAATGAAGATTTGAGATGATTTTTTTTTGTTTTAGGATTAACAATGGTCACGGCCTAGAGCCGTGACCCACCCACCGCAACCCATTAATGAACCTAAGTGGGATGTATACTGCCTATTGGCCACGGCCCATAGCCATGACCCATACCAAGAAATGGTCATGTCCCATAGCCGTGACCCTCAATCTGTGATGTGCAACCTTTTTTTATCAACCCTAGTGCTTGAATGAGGGATGGTCAAGGCCCATAGTAGTGACCCACATCCAAAAATGGTCACGGCCCTAAGCCGTGACCCTTAATGTGTGTACTCTCTTCTTCGTCATGCCATGGGTCAGGGACTTGGGCCGTGATCCATCCACGACCAAGCTTGGAGGGAATTTTGGCATGAGTTTGGCACCAATATGGTCATGACCTGGTCACGGCCCAAGTTCGCGACCACTGTGGTCACGGACTTGGGCTGTGACCACTTCTAGAGCATCGATAATTTATTGTGATAATAAATATGGTCATGCCAAATATTGAGTGGGTCACGGCCCAAGTCCGCGACCAGCTGGTCGTGGACTTGGGCCGTGACCCACTGGGCGTGACCATTCGCAGGATTTGGTGTAGTAGGAGGAAACACTATGGACTGAGAGCAGTGTGATGAGAGTATGCTTATAGAGATAAAGGTGATATAAAAAATCACTGAAATTGTTATCTCACCGCAAGCATGTGGGTGAGGTAAGGTAAAGGAAATCGATTTGAGGCTTATAGCTAGTCCTTAATGAAAAGACAAATTTTGGAGGAAGTATGTTTTGGGTATGATGTTCGTAACGTTTTTGCAGAGAGTTAGCACCTCGATTAGTTAGACTTTCCTTTTCGCCTAGGTGAAGGATAGAATAGTAGAAAAGCGTTAATAAGTTAGCGAGGGAGCACTTAGGACGTCCCACCGGTGTGCCTTAGGCCGTTATATCTCAATGACCGACGAGGCGAAGGAGTAGTGTAACGGGAGGGTTACTTGTTTGGATTTCTCTTTGCGAGACGTCCCATGCATGAAACCCAGCAAATGTCGGGAGTTGAGAAAGTTCTTGGGCACTAAGGACCTAATTTAGGATAGTACTATTTCACGTAGGTAGGAACGTTTCGATCTTAGAATTATTGGGCAGTAAGGCCATTGGAGTTAGTGGCGCCGATATAGAAATATTGGTTGGTTAACCTTGACAAGAATGGGATTTTACGGGTTGGGAAGACCCATATATGAGTATTATGCCGAGGAAATAAGGCCTATTGTTTAGAGAGTGTGTACGTGTCGGACGTTTGTAATAGCTGTGTGGAGAGGCACGGGTTAAAAAGGTGTATGGGCACCTTAGTAAGTTAGTTTTATATACCGCCTGAAATAGAAGGGGTGTAGTATATAGAGCTGAAGATAATGCCGAGATGGTAGTATATTATAGTATAAACCTGGATAGAGGTGAGTACTGAATGAGTATACGATTAAGAGCTATTGGGTTAGTACCATTCCACTTTGAGGTATTAGGATGTGGAGTGATTCATGATCTTAGGTTAGTGTTGGTAATATCGGTTGTATTTGAATTTCGAGGACGAAATTTTGTTGTAAGGGGGGGGAGTATGAATACCCCGCACTTTTATGGGAAATTAAATTCAATAATTCAGTGTAATTTGGGAATTTAAGAGGTTATCGTGAATATTATTTTTTGGAGTTTTCAAGGATTAGATGACTTTCGATGGGTATTATATTTACTATTGGGATTAAGTAGATAAGTCAGAGTATTTTAATTATATGTCGCAGCTATGTAAAGCGATAGAGGATAATATTTTAATGGGAAATTCCGCATTAAGTTGTGTTAGGTTAAATTAGTGAATTGCGGTCAAGTACCTCGGATAGAGATTTCGAGCGCGCGGTTGGTCTCTAAATGACCGAGATAATCAGAATAGAGTATCCGGGGGTCGTAATTGAGTTTCAGAAATTTTTAGATTAAAAGGAACTCGTAATTGCGTAAACCAGTCATTTTTGGGTTTAAAGGGATAAACCCTTATTTGTCCCTATATATGGCATGGGAAAGGGAAAGAAAGGAAAGAAAAGGGATAAAATAAAGACGAGAGGAAAGGAGGAGAGAAAAGAGGAGAGAAAAAGGATTTTCGGGCCAAACTCCGCAGGATTCGACTCGGGGTCGTCGGATTGTATCCTCCAAGCAAGTGTTTACTTGCTTTATTTATTTTTGAGCATAAATATCATATCATAAATTGTAATAACAAACCCTAAATATTTTGGGTGGGGGTTTTCATGAATCAAATGGGTTTTCAGAAGTTTAACGGGTAAACCCCGAAAAATATTAAATTGGAGAAACTTAGGAATTAATTGAATATAGTTGTTAATTCTTGGTTCTAGGATGATTAGAACAAATTTCCTTTGTGTAGATGTTGTTAGGTGTGTGTATGTTGGTGGGAAAGTAGGTAAAAATCTTAGTGGGTTGTTAATGGCCGAAATAGACCCGTTGGAGAAGAAGTTGTTTCGGCTGCCCTGTTTGATCGATCGATCGATGCCCTGGGATCGATCGATCGATCCTACAGAATTTTTGGCAATTTGTATTGGCTCAATTTATATGGGATAAATTCCCAAATTAATGATTTCTAGCCTATTTAATTGAGGAAATAAATAGACATAACTAAGGAAGATATATTTATCCCATTGAGGGAATTTATGGGGGATAAGAGAATGTTTTGAGTGTGTGACACTAAAATTATATTTTCGAGAAAAATAGACAAATTGAGGAATTAGAGAGTTGGGGTTCCCAAAAATAGAGTGGGGACCCCTAAATCATTATTTGAGCGAAACGTAATCCTTGGGTTCGTGGAAATGGAATCCACGACTTATTTAAATTAAGGGTGTTTGATGATAAATATTTCTTGGGGTAATTTCAGTGGGCATTTAGGCTTATATAATTGTGTGCGTAGAAAACATAATTATGTCGATTGTGGTTGAGTAAATCCTATGAGACTACTAGGATGAATTGGTATAGTTGGAGAAATTATATAAATCCTTATGCGCGAATAAGGTACATGTTATTTATCAAGTGAGGGAATACTTTTGGTTTTAATATCGTGAGTGTGCGAATGCTTGAATATTATTAATTGTGAGAATCTTTGGGATTATTGGTCATCTTTATGTGTGATTGTCCATTATGGCCATTTATATATATATTTGAGGAACAATGTGGAATATATATATATATATATATATATATATATATATATATATATATATATATATATATATATATATATATATATATATATATATACGAGGTGATTATAGTATATATATAATATGATACGAATATTTATATATATCTATGTGTGAATGGTATATATATTTATGTGAAGCATACCCCTTCTAGGCTATCATGGGAAGTTGTGCGATGTGGGTGAGGCCCCTGGCTTGAGGAGCAGGGAGCGTACAGTCCCCAGGTCATAGCGTCCATTTTATATTGTGTGATTTTTATTAGGAGTGAGACGTGGTGGGTATGTTTCGTCTTAGTTTCGGGGAGGAACTATGACTGCTTCCCATATGTTGTGATTTGTCTTTTACCGAGGCGGTGTGAGATTCCGACCGTTGGTACCCAGGATGATACGCGAGTGACTCCCTGGTAGATGATAGCATAGAGACCGCATCCTCAAGTTATAGCTCGTTGGGATGCTTATTATACTGGTGTATATAGTATATTACTTGTGCATGAGAACAAGATATTATATATCTCTAACTAGAGTAAAGAGATAAAAGGAATAAAGATTTAATTCTCAATACGGGAGATTGTATCTGAACTTATATTGTGACATGTATAATAGATGAGTGTGTTATGTATATGTATGTATATATATATATATGTTTTTTTACTGAGGGTCTAATGGATCTCGACGATCGACCTTGCCAAGTAGTAGTGTATCGGGGGGGTTCCTTGTTTGGATTTCGCTTCGCGAGACACCCCACGCACGAACATGGCATAGTGTTGAGACTAGGGAGAAGTTTATCCCTTAGTACTTGGTTTTCTTAGGATTTCTAGAGTTTGGGGTTGACGGATTAGTTAGGCAGCGTAGCTTGACTAGGATGTTTATAGGGATGCACTAGGTGCACATTATTAGAATATAGGTGGGGGGTATCTCATGGGAGTGCGATACCAATTTAAATATGAGATAAAACATATTTTTAAAAATAAAGCATTTATGCACTTGCAAAATATTTTCACAACTCGGGCTCTGACCCGTTTATTTACTTTTCCTCTCTTTTGCTATATATATATATATATATATATATATATACTTGGGTGTCCAGACACAAGGACGCCTGGATGACGATTCCTTCGAGTTAGACGCTTGCTGCAGCAGCTGTGGATGCATGCTGGTTTATTTTTAGACGCTTCTATTCTTGTGATCTAGATAGGAAGAATTTTAGTAACTTTGAGGCCGAAATCCCAATTTTATTCATTTATTTATTCTTTCACCGCCTTTTAGTGCAGCATTCGATTTGGTTGTGTTATATTTGGACCGAGTGTTCCGTTATTTTCTCTTTTTTCGGTTTCATTTATATAAACTTTGTGAATGATTTATTATGGTTTGATTAAAAATATTAGTTAAATAAAATTTTGACGCCAACCTAATAGGTTATTAGTTATTATTTTGGTTTTCGACGGTGATGCTAAGAATGAACCATATGCGACTCCTATTTTAATTTGGTATAGGAGTGATCGCCCGGTATTTTATTAGGCGGGGTGTCACAATGTGATAGTCGCTGGTCTTTAAAGGGATGTAACCTTACTGAGTCATATGTTCAAGAAAGGTCCTTGGCAGGTGTGGGCTGATGGCTACAATCAGGGTTGGACTGATGCTCTAACGAAGTTGAAGGAGGATGAGGAGTTATCTTTCATAAGAGGGTGGTTGAGTGCTATTAGGGAGTTATACGTCCCTATGAACTCTATTTTCTGGTATCGGCATGAGATCTCTCCTTCAACTTTGATGACAAACCCATTCAGAAGGGATGATTGATGGGTTCCCATAAATGCGATCCCAAGACATCTCGTAGAACCAAGTTTAGACGAAGTCGAGGAGGAATTAACTCCCCGCCCGGATGATGGCCAAAGAGCATGAGTGACTGACTATCTTGTTCAGCGACCTAGTTATCATTAGGGTTTAAATTACTCAGCATATGTAACTCTTTGTATATGTAATGATGTAATAAAATAGTTATGTTTTGGGCGATTTGCCGACTAAACATTTGTTGTGTATTAATTTCTTGTTCAGTTATCTTGGGCTCTCTCAACCGACTAGATTTGATTTAGGCAGAGTTGGTTGTTGAGTGAGTATCCCCCCAATCCAGTATACTTTTTAGTGTACCATTATGCCTTACTTTATCTTTTAAGTTGTGTCTTCACACTTCCTTAGGCCTAAGTGAGGCAATGGTGAGGATACACCTGGTATTGGATGTTCTATTCGAGTAGGATTTTTTAGCCAAACAACGTTGGCGACCAACCTGGGTTGGACATGTTGCCTAAGGGTCCCCTGTAGGGCTTCATATATTTCCAGGGGCAATCTAGGAGGTCATTCGTGTTCGTTGACGAATGCCTGTGGAGGGCCATTACATATTGACCCTGCTTTACGAAGTTTCTCGTGATCTTAGTTTTGTATGTTAAAATGGAGCTTGTGACTTGGAAAGGATACACGAATTATAATGTAATTGAGAGAAATCAACACTCCATAAAATGATATGCCAAACAAATTTCATTAATCATAAATGAATTGAAAATTCAACACTGAGTTCAAAAGGAAAAAAGAGAACTAGACGTAGAATTTCTTCAAATTGACTGCATTCCAAGATCTAGGTATCTCCCTGATCTCCAGCATTTCTAAGTGATAGGATCCTTGCAGGTTGTCTTTTATCACCTTGAATGTCCCCTCCCAGTTTGGTCCTAGTTTGCCATTCGATGGTTTTATAGCGCTGCCAAGAACTTTCCTCCGGACGTAGTCCCCAACCTGGAATGCTCTTGGATTGACCTTTCTATTATAGTGCTTTGTTGCTGGTAGGCTGCTAGTTTCACTAAAGCCAACTCCCTTCGTTCTTCGTTTAGGTCAAGTTTAGTGAGCAGTGATGCATTGTTCTGGCATTGGTCGACCAGGGTAGACCTCATGGTAGGGAGGCCAACTTTCAAGGGGATAATCACCTCTATCCCATATATTAGTGCGAACGGTGTCTCTCCAGTTGCTCGTCGTGGGTTGGTGCGGTAAGCCCATAGGATGTGGGGTAATTCGTTTACCCATGCTCCCTAGGCTCGCTCCAAACGCTTTTTTAATCCATCAATCACCGTTTTATTGGAAGCCTCAGCCAGTCCATTGCTCTGAGGGTATGCAACAGAGTTAAAGTGGTGCCTGATCCCATAGTCGCTGCAGAAACCCTGAAAGCGGCCACTCTCAATTTGGGTTCCGTTGTTACTTATTATAGTTTTAGGGATCCCAAAGAGAGTGACGATGTTCCTCCATATGAATCTTATCATGTTTGCATCTTTAATGTTTTCCAGTGGCTCTGCCTCTATCCATTTGGTGAAG
Source organism: Sambucus nigra (assembly GCA_949130495.1). Lineage (NCBI taxonomy): Eukaryota > Viridiplantae > Streptophyta > Magnoliopsida > Dipsacales > Adoxaceae > Sambucus > Sambucus nigra. The sequence goes on along the minus strand of OX422222.1, from coordinate 116,543,688 downwards.
TAGTCTGTTCCGACCAACACATATTTACAATTATCGGTTGCTATAGGTAGAGGGCCCACGATGTCCAGACCCCATTGGACGACAGACCATGGGCTAGTAAGTGACTTCAGGTTTCTAGTCGGATGGTGAACCATAGGGGCGTGAAGTTGGCATTTTCGCATTTAAGATCATAGATTCCAGCGTCTTTCTGTATATACGGCCACAAGTAACCTTCTTTCATTGCTCGGAAATCTAGTGAGCTGCCCCCAATGTGACTCCCACAGATTCCCTTATGGAGTTCATGCAGGACTTGCTCGACGTCCTTTGGATGAACGCATTGGAGGTAAGGTCCAGTAAAAGATCTCTTGTACAGCTTGCCCTCAGATGATAAGTGAAAGCGAGCAGCTTTGACTCTTATCTGATGAGTGGTCTTCTTATCGTCTGGTAGCGCATCATCCTTCAAATAATCCCTTAAGGGGTCCATCCAGCTTGGGGCTGTCTCAATTTGGAGAACGCGCCCCACACTCGGCAGCTCGTTGATATGATTGATACTAGGTTAGGCAAGGAAATCAATCTGAATTGTCCTTTTCAAGTCGAAGTTGATCGCTGAGCTTAAGGATGTTAGGGCATTAACATGGTTGTTCTGTCCTCTGGGAAACTGCCGACCGCAGACTTGTTCAAAGTTAGCCATCAAATCTTTCGCAATGACGAGATAGGATGCCATCCTCTCATCTCTGGCGTTGAAATCGCCACTTATCTGGTTGGAGACCAACTATGAGTCACCGAACACTTGGAGTCTCTTTGCTCCAAGAGTTCGCGCTTTTTGTAAGCCCGCGATCAGTGTTTCATATTCTGCTTCGTTGTTGGAGGCTTCAAATCCGAGCCTGATTCATTACTCTTGTATTGCATCTTCAAGGGTAATCAGCACGATGCCCATTCCTGCCCCTTTGTAATTGGAGGCTCCATCAATGAATAGTCTCCACACGCCTAACGCTGGGGGGAACTTCATTCTAATAAATAGTTTGGCATTGGTCGCGAGGGTTTTCTCCTATAAACTCTACGATGAAACCAGCGAGGACCTTCCCTTTTATGGCATTCCTCGGCTGGAACTGAATGTCAAATTGCCCAAGCTCGACCGACCACATTGATAGTCTTCCAAAAAGGTCTTCTTTTTTTAGGATTACTTTAAGCGGGTGGGATGTAAGTACGACGATGGAGTAGGCTTCGAAGTAGTGTTTTAATTTCCTTAAGGCTACCACAAACTCAAAGGCAAGTTTTTCCAGTGGTAGGTATCACTGTTCGGCGTCCAAAAGAGTCTTCCTCGCGTAATAGGCTGGGTGCTAGATTCCCATTTTCTTACATACTAGTGCATAACTTACAGCATAACTGGATACTGCAAGGTAATGGTATAGAGAATCATTCTCTTGAGGGATTACGAGCAAGGGCGGTTTGCGGAGGTAAACTTTGATGCCCTCTAATGCCCTTGAGCAATCATCGTTCCACTCCACATCTTTGATCTTCTTCAACAACTAGAAGAACGACTGGTACCTTTTGAATAACTTTGAAATGAATTGATTTAGGGTGGCGAGCATCCCCATGAGATTTTTCACGTCTCTTATCGTACGGGGATGATGCACCCTGTTAATGGCATCAATTTGGTTCGGGTTAGATTCGATACCTCTATTGCTGACCAAGTACCCAAGTAATTTTCCTTACTGGACGTCAAAGGAACACTTACTCGCGTTGAGTTTCATTCGGTACTTCCTAAGGATTTCAAAGGTCCTTGATAGGTTAGAGATGTGGTCATCCTTGAGCTTTCTCTTGATGAGCTATTCATCGATGTAGACTGATAACTAAGCTTTTGCGTATGTGTCGTTGAAAGCCAAGTTAGTCAAAACCTTATAATACCTAAAAAATATACAATCTAAAGTGTAGAGGTAAATAAGGGTATCAATCCACTTCCTAGGGAGTAAGTTAAAGACAAATTCAATTGTAATTCACTTTTTATTTTCTTTTTGTGCTTTTTCACCTTTCTACTTTTTTTTTAGCTTTTTCAATATATAAACAAAAGGGTGAGATGATGATTTAAACTAAACTAAATTAAATTGTGAGATGAAAACAACTAACTAGAAAGTGACCAAAATGAAAAATAAAGTCTAACACTAAAATAAGAGATAAGTGAGGTAAATAATTTTGAGAGCAATCAAGGAGTGGGATTATACCACAAATTTTAGTTATTCTAATTAATTAATTTAATTATTTGAATTCTCCAAAATTAATATCAAAATTACAAACCAACTCTCGTTGCAAGTGTAATTATAATAGTAATCTTTTAGAATGTTAAGTTTAACACCCCACAACTCTAGAAAAATAGATCTACACTCCTTTTAATTAATCACCCGCTAGGATCGATCAATTAAAATTTATATCAATCTTAGAAAATAATTTTAGAGTTGAAATTCAAGTTATAATACCCCACTTAAGAAACCCCTATCTCTAGTTCAAATCTAAAATGAGTATTATAACTAGAATTTCGATTTTCTCTCGAAAATCATTTCCCCTCTCTCGATGCGTAAATCTAAGGGTGAGGGATCAAAATTAACATTCAAAGGGACTTTTCAAGTAATTAAACTAATTAAAATAAAATAACATCAAATAAGGGTTTTACCCCCACCCCTTGAAAGGGGTTTTAGCCTAACATGGTATGAAATATAACAAATTAATAATCAAAGGCATAAACAAATAAAATAGAAGGGTAAAAGGACAAATCTTCAAACAAGTCTCCTTGATTTGCAAAATTGGACTCTAATCCTCCATTGAAATTGAGCAACATCCATTCAAAATGAGTTTTCCACAATATTCAATTACATACAAACACTCATTTGAATCACTCAACAATTAATTTCTCACAAATATCTAAAAAAAAATATTTACAAAAATATTCTACCTAATTTATTTTCTAGTCTAACCTATCTCTCTCTAGAATTTTCTTCCTACCAAGCTCTATTTGATGATGAGTCCCCCCTAAATGGTGTCTTGAGTCTTCTTTTATAGTAGAGGCATGACACATATGGGCCTAGGGATAATTTGAGTAATTGGGAGTGCACATGTGCATGGGGTGAGGAGTGTGTGCACATGAGGTGTGAGGTCAAATTGTAGAGGGAGAATGAGGGTATAAAAAATTTGATATGGTTTAAGGGTAGTTTGGGTAAAGGTAAAATAGGTAGTTGGGGTTTTTAAGGGTAAATTGTAAAAGGGGGTTTAAATGAGCACAAGGGGGTTTTTATTTGGTTTTGGCTTATCTTTGTTTTGGCAGGTGACGATTTTTTACTTTGGAGAAATGGGCTTGGAAGGCTTTGGGGTTGGAATGAAATGGGTATGGGGTTCTGGGTAAGGACGACGGCGTCGGGGCCGGTGGAATTGGCTGAGGTCGGCGGTGTGTATAGTTGTCGGGAGTTGAAGATAGGTGGCCGGAAAGGTGAGAGAGAGAGGAGAGTGCGCTTGCGATCGCCGACGGCAGTCAGAGGGGACAACGCCGGCTGGAAACGCAGGAGGGGGCGGGCGTCGGCGCCGGAGGAGACGCAGAGGGGGGCGGGTACGGGTAGATGAGGTAGGGGTAAGGTGTTGATGAGGGTATGAGAGAGAGAGAGGGTGTTTGGTGTTTTGGTTATGGAGGAGAGAGGAGAGAAAGTGTTTGGTGGGAGAAGATGAAGTGGTGAGGGGCTGTGTGTGGATGAGTGTAGGGAAGTAAGGTGTGGGTGAGTGTTGGTTAGGTGTGTTAAGTTTGTGTGTAGTGTGGTGTATAGAAGTAGGGGGGGTATTAATTTGAACCTTTAAAATAAAACTAATTAATAAAAAATAAAATTAATAAAATAAAATAAAAACCTAAAAAAAAGAAAATCCAATTTGAAATAAAACAAAGACTCAAATAAAAATTGAAACTAAAAAGAAATTAAAATAAAACTTAAAATTAAAATCCTAAAAAGAAAATGCAAAATCTAATAAAACTAAAAATACATAAAATCCTAAAAATTCTAATAAAATAAAATAAAACTAAAACTAAAAATTAATAGAAATCAAAATAAAATAAAATTATACTAAAAAAATAAAATAAAACCTAGAAAATACTAAATAAATCTTAAAAATAAAAATGATTCAAAAGTAAAAATCTAAAAAATAATAAAAGGGCACAAACAAAATACACATAGGCTTGGGGTAAGTTTGGGATAGGTTTAGGCTCGGGTTAGGGTAGGCTAGGGTTACGGAATAAGGGTATTTAGCACCATATTAACTGCAAATTGCTCCGAAATATAGCTTTTAACATCGCAACTGCAATTAAGCTTGCATATTGAACAATTAAGCGCATAAGACCCATATTGTTGAGAATTAGCAACAATAGTACGTCTATTTGGGGTATAAATTGTACAGTTTTGATTGCTTATCATAGACCTCCATAGTGCTTCCCATTTAGTCCTTGAACATTTTTGTAACCAACCGTTGGTAAGTTTCCCCTGCATTTTTTAGCCCAAAGGGCATGACCTTGTAGCAATATAGTCCAACTGTGGTTATAAATGTTGTTTTCTCTTGATCCGACTCGTACAGGGGGATTTGGTGATACCCAGAGTATGCATCTAGGAAACTCATCCTTTCATGTGCTGTAGTGGAGACCACCACCTGATCAATTTTGGGGAGAGGGAAGTTGTCTTTAGGGCATGCCTTGTTGAGGTCGGTGAAATCGATGCAGACTCTGCACTTTTTATTGCTCTTACGGACAACCACCGGATTGGATATCCATTTGGGGAACTGGACTTCTCGTATGGATCTTGCGTCCAGTAGTTTCTCAACTTCCTTCTCTACTGCCTTGGCTTTTTCCAGAGCAGTTCGGTGAGCTTTTTGTACAATTGGCTTGAATGCTGGATTGATGTGTAGTCGATGACAAGTGATGTTCGGATCAATCCCGGGCAGCTCATAAGGCTCCCGTATAAAGATATCTAGGTTACTTCGGAGTAGGGTGACCAATTCCCTTTTTTCGCGATCGGTGAGTCGGGTTCTAATCAAGAACTTTCTTTCACTTGAACTGTTGCTAGCTGTGACTTCATCCAGGTCCTCGACGACTCTTTTAGAGGGGAGAATCATGGTCTCCCATATCTTTGTTGCTATTTCTAGGGCACTAGCCTCTGCTGCTCTTCGTCTTTTCTTATAGCTTTCTCAACCTTCTTCTCTGGCTTGGGATGGATGGCTGCTATGAAGAACTTTCTCGCCATCGCCTGATCTCCGTGGATCTCGACCACTCCTCGCTCAGTTACACATTTGAGCTTATGATGGTAGGTAGAGGGAACGGACTTCATCACATGTAGCCATCCTCTGCCAAGGACCGCTTGGTAGGGTGAATCAATATCGACCACGAGAAATTTGATCATTTTTTAGATGTTTCCTTCCCTTACTGGAAAGATAGTCTTTCCCAAGGGGATGGTTACTTTTCCAGTGAAATTAACTAGAGGAACGGTGGCTTCCTTTAGGTCGTAAATAATTAACTTCAACTTCCTGAACAGGTCGAGGTACATTACTTCGGATGAGCTACCTTGGTCGATGAACAACCTGTCGACTTCATAGTTAACTCTCCTAAGTGTAATGATCAATACATCATGATGTGGGATTCTTACTCCCACTAGATCCTCATATGTGAACACAATGTGCTTGTTGTAGTCGACGTCCTCTGCTCGTCGACGCTTTCCTACTTGCATTTTGGCTGGATCGATTTGAAAAGTTTACATTACTGCTGTAAGCTTTTTGACTTCCATCCGAGCTGTGTTTCCTTGAATCTGTTTGAGGTCGGATGCTCCATGAATTACTGCGAACTCATGGATGAATTCTTTCTCGAGCACGTTGTCATGCCTTTGATCTTCATTGTCAGCTACCTTCTCTGCCTTCTTTTCCACAAATTCTCTTAAGTGTCTAGTTTGAGCTCACTTTTCAAGGTGAGACTTGAGGACTTTGCACTGCTCGGTTTTGTGCCCGCCCTCTTTGTGGAAAGCACATCTTAGTGCATTATTTGTCTTTGAAGGGTCTCCACCCATCTTCCTGGGCCACTTAATGAACGGTTTGTCCTTGATCTTTACTAGAATCTTGTAGATAGGTTCTTTAAAACTGTGTTTACTTCTTGAAATGCCTTCGAGGCATCATTCTTGTTCCCATTCTTAAGGCCGCTTTTGCCCCCATTCTTACACCTTTTCTTTTAACTATCAGTTTTGTCACTTCCCTTGCCGGTAAATTTGGCACGACCATTTTCCCCTGCACTGATATGGGTCACATCTTCAACTTTGGCGTATTTTTCAATACGAGCCATCAAGTCGTCGATGGTTGTGGCCTCGTTCTTAGTGAGGGACTGGTGTAAGAGGCAAGAGCTAGATAAGCCAATCTTAAACGATGCAATGGCGACCTGCTCCGAGCAGTCCTCGACCTCGTTGAACATCTCCCAATACCTCTTTGCGTAGTCTGTAAGGCTTTCCTAGGGCTTTTTCTTCATAGTCAACAAAGCATCCATCCTTTTCAGATGGGAGCTGCTGGTAATAAAGAGCGTTGTGAAGAGCTCTTCCAAGGATTCGAAGTTCTTGATGGATATATGGGAGAGTTTCTTGAACCACTTTTGAGCCACTTAAGCTCGACAGGAAAATTCGGCACATCAGTGCGTCCTTGTGGCTCCAAAGGGTCATGGCCTACCTGTACTATCTAACATGGTCGATGGGGTCAGTCTTACCATCGTAAATCTTAAATCTGGGCATGGTGAACTTCTTGGGGGCTTCTTCTTACTCTATTTTCCTTAAAAATGGGGATTTCATCTCGGTCCTGAAAGCTCGTCTGGCTAGCTCTCTAGTCGATCTCGCGCCCCGATGTGCTGGGTGTTGGTCCATTTCTCTCCAGACCAAATTTCGTATATCGTCGCTCCCTCGGCCTGGGCTCCTATAATGACAAGTTGATTGTCATTGTTCGGACCAGTCGTTATCTGACCAGTGTCCCTCAATTCTTTGAGATCCACATCTTGGGCTCCTTCATCGGCTGTAAGATCTGCTCGCCTGAGGGGTAGGAGTTCGGTAACGACATTGCCTTATATTGCGATGGAGTTCTCTCTCCATTTTATCTAGTCTTCTTTTGAGACGAGCATTCTCGGCTTCCTTCTTGCGAGTAGCTTCCTCTTGCTCTTGGAGCCTGGCCTCGTAGGCATCGATCAGCCTGGAGACTTGCGTGGACCTAGCTGGTCCCTGGCTTTCTTCTGAGGCCTGCCGTTCTGGACAAGGCCTTGGGTTTTAGCGTCGAACTTCAGTTCTAACCCTACGAGGGATATGTTGCTCTTGAATATCCCCTACTTGAAGGGCATTGCTGCTGTGACCAGACATTCTAGGTTCTTGTTGGTGAAGGCTTTCTTAAAGTAAGAACAATCGCTTCCCACAAACGGCGCCAATTATGGTGACAATAAATCTCAACACAAATTATAAGCAAATGCGATCACAAAAAAAAAATGAATAACACAAATTAGAATAATTGCAGTCACACAAGGCACAAGATGCACATGGTTCGGCAAATTGCCTACGTCCACGGTGGTGCTCTCTGTTTATATTTCTTTTTTCTCTAGGGGAGTGTTTACAATTGCATGCCCTTTGCCCCAGGTTAGGGTGGGGGGGTTCAATATATACATGTAATTCTCGGAGAGTGGGGGTGTTGGGTACCTCCACGTTGTCCCATAATCCCTAGAATATCTCCACGTTGTCCCATAATCCCTAGAATATCTCCTGAGAGATTTTAGGGGTTGAATGGGTCACTACTAATTAACCATTTATAAGGCTTGGGAGTTTGGGCCGGGATTTCCCTATTTTTGATAGGGCTTAGCCTGACTACTTCTCTGGCCAAGATAAATAAACATGGTACCCACAGGTTTCATTAATATAAAATTTCCTCAATAGATTATATTTGAACAAGTAGTAACCTCTTTTGCAATGGATCCTAATGTAATACAAATGTTTGCTAGTGAGGTATATTAGAGAAAACCGTAGAATCCATTTGACTAGGTACATCAAACCGAGCCAATTGGTAAAATTAATCACTTTTTAAAATGGTAAAGTCTTAGAATTATTTTTTGAGGATGAGACTGTTTATATGCATTGAGTTTGGGCATGTTAACTTCTTTGTTATTTGAGGTTTTTAAATTACACCTAGTTTATTTTTTGGGCTCTATATTATGTAATAAAATAATATATCGTTGCCCAATATAAATTATTTTATCGACGCAGGTCTCTTCCATTATGGAGCCCGAGTGAAAAATGTCAATTTGTTTTTATCAAACCAAGTAGCCTTGTTTATTCAAACTAGAGTAAACAATCCCCAGGGCCCCTAAATTATACAACTTGGGCCAATTTAATCCCTACACTAATAATGTGATCAATATAGTCCCTGAACTAATATATTTTGGCCAATTTAGTCTATAAACAGTTTTTTAAGATAAAAAACTGTTTTTTTTCCTATTTAAAAAAGAAGTTTTTAAATTTGATAAAAAAAAGGAAAGAAACTATTTTTTTTAAAGACGTTTTTTTTTGTAAATTATTTTAATAAAATGTTTTTTTAAAAAAAAGTGTTGTTTTTAAATATTATTTAAGAAACTGTTTTTTAAAATAGAAAAAAAAACTTTTTTTATCATATTGAAAAAACTGTTTTTATCCTACTTAAAAAAATTTCTTTATCCTCTTTAAAAAAAAATTCCTATCTAAATGTTTTTTATCCTATTTAAAAAATACTCATAGTTTTTTTATTATTTGGGGTACATTTCAAAGGTTTTAACTCTTGTTAAAAAATAGAGTGATTCTTCAACTTTGAAAAACAGTTTTTTATCAAATTTAAAAACTGTTTTTAAAAACAGTTTTAACTACTTTTTTATCAAATTTAAAAATTATTTTTTCAAATAGGAAAAAAAACTGTTTTATAAAAAGAAAACAGATTTTTATATTAAAAAACTGTTTTTTATCCTATTTAAAAAGTTGTTTTCATTCTACATAAAAAACTGTTTTTATCCTATTTAAAAAACTGCTTTTGATCCTATTTAAAAAACTCAAATTTTTTATTATTATTTTGGGTACATTTCAAAGGTTTTAACTCTTGTCAAAAAATAGAGAAATTCTTCAACTTTGAAAAAATAAAAACAGTTTAAACTTAAAAAAATAGTTTTTAATTCCATTTTAAAAAACTATTTAAAAAACTGATTTGAAAACTTTTGCTTATTCAATTTTAAAAAAACTGTTAAAAAATTATTTTTATTCTATTTAAAAAAGAATAATTTTTTAACTTTGAAAAGAAAAAAACAGTTTTAAGCTATTTTAAAGATTAAATTAGCTAAATATTAGTTCAGGTACTAAATTGATCAAATTATATTAGTTCAAAGATTAAATTAACCAAATTATTAATTTAAAGAATAAACTAGCTAAACTTATATAATTTAGGGGATACAGAAATTATTTACTCTTCAAACTATATGCGCAAATTAGTAGTTCACCTTGGGCCTCATAAACCTAGGGACTGCCATTGAATTATAGATACAACTTGGGAACTATTCGTTAATAGGTTAATCCCAAGGGTTGTTCAAGTTGGTAGAGTCAGGGTGTAGCGGTAAATCCAAGCACTTAGGTTCGAAACTTGGCAGCTGCGTCTTGGGACCACGAACCGCATGAATTAAACTCCTGTTATAGAAAGCATTGTTCGGAGAGGAGGGATTAGTCCGAGGTGCGTGTAAGCTAAAACTGATCACATTTTTACATATGTACTCATTGTAGAGTATCGTATTTTGCTTTGTTTTTATTTATATAAATTTTATCAAAATATATAGAACAAAATAATGTACAATAAGGGTAGGGGTGGTAATTTGAGTTAGTTGTGTTATTTTCGGGTCGCGTTGATTTTTATTTGAGTATAAGTTTTGAATAATCTTAAATCTATACAAGATAATCGTGTCAATTTCGAATCATTTCGAGTTATTACCATAAAAAGATTATCATGTCAAATATTATCGGCCCTAAATAAAGGATCACTAAAAAGTATTCCTATCAAGACTTTTGTATATTTGATGTAGTGGTTCTATACAAATGACATCAAACGTGTCATGTCATTACGAAAGTTACCATAACACATACAAACGTGATTACGTAATTAGTATATCAAGGTAAATTGAAGTTTAGAGCATCAATAGTGAGGGGAAGAAGTCAAATAAATTTATAAATTTACAAAAGGTAACTCTTCAACTGTGTAATCTCTGAACTAAATTTGTAGGTGAGGGTGGAGATTTTGTACTTCAATTTGCGATCTTTTTTAAATTTGAAAAATGATTACAATTTTTTTTTAAGTTTTATAAAATTTATTTGTTCGTATCAATTATTATGAATAAATAAAGTTCGTAACAAATATAAAATTATATATTTAGATTCTTACGAATAACATTACTCCGTAATAATTCATACAAAAAATATTTTTTTATTTCCTACAAACAATATTAATTTTTAGGAACTATTTTACAAATTTGTAAAGCCTCCACCATTGTGGATTTGACCTTTGAAGGAAAGGTAAATCCAACCTTAATTCTCTAAATTTACCAATCTTAAGCATCCAACCTTAGGAGGTAGTAATAATGAACACATATGCATTATGAGAAAAAAATTAAGTCTTTTCTACTATAAAGAAATATTTTTGCACGTCATAAATGGAAACCCCATCAACATCTTACCTTTTATATTTTGACTCAATACATTTATAATACTTCATTTGTTTCAAATTTAGAATTTTTATTCATTTTTTATGTAAATAAATATTCACCAAATCAATAATAATAATAATAACAAACACTTGATCACTATTATAAAATATGATTTATCAATTTGTAAAAAAATAAATCATTAATTTGAAGCAACAAAACAAAAAAAATAAACCCTTAACTCAAGTGTCTCTCTCAAATGACGTACGCTTATAATTATACCCGTAATATAAACAACTATGGACAAGACTTTGTACTTTATTAATCTTATCGTTGGTTATAGTAGTGGCCCATCAATTTATCTAATCAAAAGGAAGTGCTGGTGTCATCCTAATTGGATATGTGAAGGGACCCAGCGACATTTGTTTTTATTATATGAAGATAGGTTTATTCAAGCGTTAAGATTCCGAACATATTAATATATCATATTTAAAGCTAAACAAGAGGTTCGGTTCCACAAAGTGATGATGGAACCGAAGCCCACCAACCCAATAAATACAAACAAATTCAACTGAAGTGAAATAGGCGGCACTTCACCTTCGTGCATGATATGACACAACAATGGTGATTTTTATATATAAATATTGTTAACTGTCACATTATCTCCGGTCAAATCAAGTACATTTCAACGACACATAAATTAAAACATCCTATCGTGCGCATTTCAAAATATAATTTACTAAATTTTAAAGATTAGTTTAATCTTGATCATAAATAAATTAAATTATTAAATTTTCCTCAATAGTTTGAACTTTGAAACTCACTTACTCCCAATTAATATGTTACTTTCAAATATACTTTCCAAATTTATCTTTTTTTTCAAATGATGAATGCACAGGAATGTCCACAGTTTGGTCAGTTTAATTTTGAAGCACAATATTCAATTTAACTTACCATGTCGATTTTAGGAAAAAGCTACTTGAGAATCAAACCAAATAGAAAAGACCTTGTCGATTTCAAACAATATTTCGATTCATTTAATGAAAAAAATCACACAAGAAACATGAACCGAATCAAATTATGCATATCCATAAATAAAAACATTAAACATATTAAAGATAATTGCCAATAAAGGAAGAACACAAAACATATTATACATAAAAAGATACACAAGCATGACTTGGGTTTTTTCTATATCTTCAAAAATATGTCTATTTTTTTTCAGTATCTTTATCCACGCCTTTTTCATATCTTTTCTTCTTTGATTGAATGGTTGATTTCCCTATTTTATATAGAGGGGAAAGAGAGATTCGCAAGACCCATATGATGAGAATATCTATTAGAAGAGAGAATGAATGTTTGGGTATACTTTGTAGAGGTTAGCAATAATTTATATGAAAGATGGATTTTATTCATTATAACATAGTGCTCGTTTGGTTAGGTTGTTGGAATACAAATTTTTCTTATAAAATCACAAATCAAATGGAAATTCATCGCGTCTCTTCTTTGTAAATCGCGAGTCAGACTATCTTAAAAAATGTCAATTTGTACTAGTTCAGGACGGTTTTAGCTCAGGTAGTTTTTCTGCACAGCCCAATAATAGCCTTTCAATGTATACGTATGGATAAGTTGTAAAAATAAGGTGAAATTAATTCTTTTCATAAACATGACATGACATAAGGCACGAGTTTTGCTATTAGAATACTAACAAAAAAATTAGTGGCAACTTGGGTAATTTGCATACTTTTGGGGAGTTTTGTGACAATTTTAGAGTATAAATTATATTGATTTTAGCTACACTTTATTTAGCAATAAAAAATTGTGTTAGCAAATTTTTTTCATCCCTTAAGTCCGATTTCTAGCTTAGTGGTATATCAGCTTTCGCAATAAATAAGTTTAAATGTAGATGAATTATAAAGAAATTAACGTTTTGTTGAAAAAAATAATTTTTAAATAATGACTTCTAAGTTGCGATTGAGTAATAGGAGGTTTTGATAAAAAAAGTGATCTCTCTCTCTCTCTCTCTCTATATATATATATATATATATATATATATATATATATATATTATTTCACAAGGAGAATTCACATATAGGATTTGGGAAAAAAATGTTGAATTCACATCCCCAAAATGAAAATTCAACAAGGATTTACAATCTGATTAAGTATAATGATTTGTATATTTAATCTGATTTCGCATCTAAGATATGCGAATTCAGAAGAAATATTTTTTTTATTGAATTCAAATCTGTTATATGAGAATTCAATTTAACTAAATGAACACAAATCTTCCAAATGCTAATTCATTGGACATAAGTTTAACCACACAACGCCTTTTTTCATTATATATTTTCAAAAACCACATTACTCCAACGAATTGCACCATTTTTCTCTCCTCAACTGGCGACAGGTTCATTAAATAAGTATTCCCTATTGGAAAAAATAACTTGGGATTGACATTTTAAATACTGAATTTTTTTAGCCCTATGGATCTTTGATTAATCATGTACTGAAAAAAAAAATAAGAACTAGGTTTGATGAACTAGGGTTTAGAATACAATACCTTTGCGGATCAGTTTGTAATCTAATGTGGAGAAAATATTTATTAATGACGGGACTGCCTTGTTTTGAATCTCCAAAATCTTGCATAACCTTCTATAATGCTTAGATCTTCTAGTGTATGATCCTCCCTAAAGCTATATAGGTGCGTGACCACCTTTTTATAAGAAAATTCTTTATTATGAGTGAGATGGTCCTCCCTCATCAAATCCTAATGAACCATTATATTAATAAAAACCGTTTCTCACACCTTTATATACAAGTACAAAGGTGGACTCGGGTCAAAATGAGTTTTTTAAGAGTCTCGGCCTAACTACTTAGGCATATCGACTACACTAGGGACTCTAGATAAATAATTAAATTAGCTCCAAATAAATACTCAAAAATCTCAATAACATTACGACAAATATTTTCTTTCTTTATTTAATCGAAAATTAACTCCACTAAATAATTACCGCTGAACTCCAATTTAATTATCTCTTAAGTCACTCGGATATTATGAGTTCTTATTTGCAAAGTTGATTATGGTACACAATATGATTTCCCACGTGAAGAGTTCGATACCCACTTGGTAAAATTAATTTACTATTAATTAATTTTAACCAGCATTCCACCACGATTATAAAATAATCCAACGACCGGGTTTTACTATTGGAAACAAAACATATAAGTTTATCAAGGGGGTATCACAGTTGACGGTATTCCATGGATGTAGATTCCTTCGAATTATAATCTCAGACCTACTAACACAACTAATAGCTAATATGCAGAGATAATCTGACCCGATATAAATCACATCGCACCCATAACAATCAAAGTGATATTTGCGCAAGCATTCCATTCCTAATAATTCTCTCGATTAAGAATATATGCACCATTTGAAAATGATGTGAGATTGTATGATTCTAATTAAAATAGCCCTTAAACTCAAATCTCACGAGTGGTCTAGTTCAATCAATTCCTATGATGTATCGATCACAATGATCTATCAAACTATCTAACAAGTTCTCGAACCATCAAACAGGTTCCCGTAGTTTGAGATAAACTACTAGGATTGCATTGAAACTATCCCAATAGGGCGTAAACTCCCTATCTAGGTTGTGAACGTTTCAATTGTGTTAGAAACGAAACTCTAATCTTCTTGTGATCAACCCCACGTCGCATCACTAGAATTCTTACTAAGCTCAATTGACCGACATGTTTATAATATATTTAAACGAAATATAAGTTATTGTCGTAACCACGATTCTTATTTAAAAATGAATTGACATAATTTTACATAAAAGTAATCATAATACATGGTTTTAAGAATAAAACCCCAACAATCTCCCACTTAGCCTTAAAGCCATGTATCCAACTCTCAACCCATCTACATGACAATTTTCTTCCTATTGATAGAAAGATTAACCAGGTGGTATTAGATACAACCTTGTGATAAACTTATCACCCATTCCATTCAATCTCTCGAACTTGCAATTCTACCTCTATATTTACTGAAAAACGTAATATCTAATTACACTTAAAAGAATCCTCCCAAAGTTACTTAGGAAGTAATCGAGTCATATTACCTATTTAGTTGCCTCCAAAGTGGCAACAACTTAGGCCTCCTTGGTGGAGTCAGCAAACACTCCTCCAACTTATAGCTCAACCTCCTATTAATAAACACATATTCAAAGGTGGAATAATTTAGACTCCTTATATGACTCAAAACCTAATATTTGTACGTCAAAGGTATAAGACTATTAGACTGAAATCTGTTGGCCATGTCGAAGCCATATCAGACTTTAGTCTAGTACACAACATAACATATCTGAGGTTGTCCACCGCTGAATATTTATGTGTGTTACTCATTCCTTCCATATAATCAAGTGTCTTTAGACATTGATTCACATATATAGTGATCCCAAACTTTGAAATAAACATTTTTCATGGAATCTCGATACTAATCTTTTATATACAAGATTGATATAATTGACTTGGGATAATCTGAACATCCTTTACAACCAATCTAGCATAAGCCTAATCATAAAGATATGATTGGCTTGTCCTAAATACTTCATATCAAATGTTCGGATAACAACATTCCTTTATGAAAGAATACTATCACCTTGTTGCCAATTAGGTAAGTATTATCCATAAATTATATTAAGAAATAACACCACATTTTTGTCATGCTTCTTATACAAACAAGTACGTTTTGAACTTTGATCAAAATCAACACTTAATTACCTAATCAAACCGAATGGCCCAAGACCTTGATGTTAGCTTAAATTCATAAATGGATGTCACAACTTACATCACTTTTCTTTTTCTAACTTCTTACTATGTGCTTATCAAGACAATAGTTCAAGAATGCAGTCTTAACATTAAAAGAATTCTGACAGATTTTAACATGGCTGTCGCGAGAAGGTTTGCTCATAGTCAATCATTTTCTTTTTAAATAAAACCTTTATTAATCCTCTCCTCGACGGTTTGCACCTTACCACCCATATTTCTTTTAACTTCTAGTAGATCCTATTTTTCCCGATGGATTTTACTTCATCAACAAGTCTACAAGCCCCAAAACTTGCTTGAAATACATCGAATCCTTTTTGGTATCCGTAGTCATAAATCAAAGCCAAAGTCATTATCTTGGAATGCCTCATTGTAATTCTGGGTAGTCGGTTCATATTTTCTTGGGATTATATCAAAATGATTATCTAAAACACTAACAATTCCTGATGCTTCCACTACGATATGGAACCACTTGTAATATAGCATAAGTGGCGCGTGTATCCTAATAATTAATAATTCTCCCACTACGACAAGGTATTGCATTATTGATATTAAGTCTTATTTCATCTTGTACGGATGGTCTAACAACATTGGTAATATGCTGTTTCATTATACATTGTAAGTCAAACTTTCACCAGGGCCCGTAGTTTATTACATAATCCTCTTATAAGAACCTAATATTGATGAAATCAATGACCTTTTTGTACTTAGAATTATGATATAAACTACCTTTGTAACTTTTGGGATAACCAAGTAAGAGACATACCTCTTTCCTTAAAAATTAAAATGTATGTTCAATAGGAGTTGAAGATATCGATTAAGAAGAAATTAAAGCCCAGTAAGAATCTTGCAGTCCTGAATAACTTATCATGGACCTTATCATATCCAAAAGAGCCTAAAGTTCGCTTTCTTTCTTTTTAATGATTGTCCATCAACGTTATTCATTTTAGTATTTAGAAGTAGTGGTTAGACAAAACTTATAATGTATAAATTATTTTTCAATGTACTAGAACATATAAAAGATGTCCAGTTTTAATAAAATAATTTTCATAAAATCAATTGATATCTGTTCAAAATCAATTTAGAAAACCGAAATCAATTTGTAAAACTAGGTACATTAAATAATTTTTCCACATTAATTTTATGTACTCACTATTATTTAAAAATATCCTTACTACTTATACCGTTATCTTATTCTTAATGCCCTTAACTAGGAACATCTTTAAAGTAATTGCCTGATTACCTATAAACTTTGCAATGAGTTGGAATCATGATTCGTGGTCCTCAATTCTATATACCATGTTACCATAGACCGAACCAGAAACCATGCATTCAGTTTTAAGAGGAAAACCATTACCTTGTCCAATTACATTAATAGTCCTTGAAACTTATTCCAATAAACTATTTAAGACATAAACAATGATAAAAAGTTGAGTTCATTTTTCAAATCTTAGAAACATGAAATTAAAAAAATTAATTTCTAACTAAACATGTGATATAATTCGATTATATTTTAAGTGGCATCCCTCAATCGCCAATTCAAAATTAATTCGTCGGATGTCTTAGTTCTCTTATGAGGTGAGATTTCTCATTGGGAACTTAAATCACCACAAATTGAACTATACAGACTTTCACCTTTCATTATATCATTCGGAGAGTTCAAGATCCTTTGTCTAACATAATGAATAGCTGATAACTTTTGATCCCACTCCTAATGACAATAACTCCTTTGGGAGGATATCAAAAGTTGTGTCCAAGAGTGTACCACCAATTAATTTTAGATTATTCCATATCACATAGACTCTTCCTTTGGGGGACCTCCCATGTGAATAATGAATCCAAAATTACACATTAGGAAACTTATACAGATCCCTTGAATAATTAGTATTCTTCTTTCGAGGACTTCCATAATATTGAAAGTCTACGAATCGTTGAAGGAGTTCATGGGGGTGTTATGTTGAAACTCCTCTTCCACTTAGTATTTAAAAACTTGAGGGTTTTGAAAAAATAAACATTAACTTCTATATGCCCCAATTCATTGGTAATTTTTTAATTTTCTTTTATAAATTAAATCACCTAATCTCACTATTTTAATTTTCTTAAAATAAAAAATATAATTTTAATTTTTAAAAATAAAAATTTCAGAGATCTCAATTTAAATTCATACCTTTAAATATAATTACACTTATTTAATTCAATTTAGAACAGAATAAAACACAATACAAATTTTTGAAGAAAAATGGAGATCTAGGCTAATCTCAGAATAAATAATCTATGTTGTCAATACAACTGTTGTTCACAATTATCTAATTAATTAGAAAATAAATTATGCAACATAATAAAATAAAGAGACCTATAAGAAATTAAATAATTAAATACAGAAAAGAAGCCCTTTCCACCATGGTTTAGACTTCTACTTGAAGTAAAACTCTTCATGCAAACGAATCCTTGTTGAACTAGACTTCCTTTTAGGAAAGACTCCAACTCGAAGTGAAACTCTCCATGTAAAAGAATCCTTTTTGAAGAAGACTTTCGTTTGTCCAAGAGTACCACTCGAAGTAAAACTCGCCATGTAAAAGAATCCTTGTTGAAAAAGACTTCTAATTGGGCAAGAGTCCAACTGGAGTTGATACGAAAGCGTGAACTAAAAATCAGCTGTATCGGACATCGTTAAGGTCACCTACATCTTCTTTTAATGAAGTCTACTTCGAGTTCAACCCTATGGATATTTGATTAATCATATATTGAAAAAATAACAAGAACTAGTTTTGAAGGACAAACCTAGGGTTTAGAATACAACACCTTTGCGGTTTTCCCAATATTCCTCTTTATATACGACGAGTTTGATCACCAACGAAGATTATCTTGATCTTGTTTTCAATCCAAATGACTCAATTGACTATAAAAAAGTGTTGTTTAAGATGGTGCTCCTGCCGTTTCAAAAGGTACTGTAGTCGTCCCAAATATTTTTTTGGACGACATTTGAGATGGCTCAAAGGGGTATTATTAGACCCCCATTCTAAATACTTGTTAAGACAATAATAGCAATCCCAAAAGGGTTTTTTGAGATGAGAACTAAGTTGTCTCAAAAGGTCATAGTTTATGGGATTTTTTTGAGATGGCCAAGAAGTCGTCTTTTAATTTATTTATTTTTGAGATGGCAATGGTAGTCACAAAATGATTTTTTTAGACGGGAACTAATCCATCTTAAAATCTCATCATTTACTAGCTCCTTTTTAAGATGACAAGGAAACCATCTTTAATAATTTTGGTTCCAAAATTCAAATTACACCAATTCTAGAATATATTCTATATAATCATAAGAAAACTTTTAAAAACAATATATAACATCTTTGGCATATATAACATACAATCTTCCATTAACATATAATTAGAGTTCATACAAGTAAAAGCACTCTACACAATCAACAATTCTAATATTGTGTCTACCAATCTAAATCTCTCTACACAAGTTCATTCATCTCATTGAAAAAAATACATAAAAACCCATCTACTCCTAACATAAAATGATGTAAGAAAAGTAAACCCATGACCGTGAAGCATATGAAATCCAACAAAATGGGTTCAATGATTTGTCTTGTCCATAAAAGGTTTCCACCTGCAATAAGATTTATTTAGTGTCAATCAGAAAAGAATTATTTTTAATAGACCCTATAGAGGACAATATTTAAAAATATATCTTGATATTAATTACCTTTAAAAACACTTAAAAAAAATTAAAAATTGAGCGAGTCTACTTTTTTATTAATGAAAACCAACCTATTTCAATATAAAAATTAACTAAAGAATAATTACAGCAATAGCGACAGGTGTAATTAGTAAAATATCTCTCTCTATACATAATAAGTAGTGTTTTAAATTTCATAATGATAAATATATGTTATTACCTAGTCAGTATGAGACGATGAGGTGCTGGCCTAATACCTACTCCCTTTATAGCCATGCCCCTTTATCCTAACACATCGCTAAAAATCTTATTTCTCGCTTCAAGATGATTTTTCTTATCTTTTGGTAGCTCAATCAGTCATCTTTTAAGCATTGCCTACAATTAAACCTATATTAGAAATTAATTAATGTAATTTAAATCCTCAAGCACGTTAATTGATTTTTAAACAAAATAACATTTAAATAACTTTAACCAAATGGTGGCTTTCGTTAGTATATATACATACTGCTCTATCTGATGATCCATCTTTAATATTAAAAGGTTTACTATTCGGATTCCTGAGCGGCTTGCCCCATGCTAATATCATGAACGAGTTTTCCTACTTCTACCCTTTAATACAAAAAATTATATATGTATTAATACATGTACATATAACATACATAATTAGTGTCTAGCATTGAGCATGGCATATCTTAAGGTTCATGGAAATATTATTATTAGTTGGCACCATATTAGTGTCGTATTAACATAGACTTGAGCCGTTAGATAGTATCCAATGAAGTTGATGAAGTAAATATGTATAATTTTGTTCAATGGAGATAGTTTGTTACAATCCATTGCAACTACTCAAAACAAAAATTCAGCAACCTAAAAATAGAAATTCAGCACAAAATTTCAAGCACAAGACAATAATGTATTATAACTACTCAAAACCAGATTTCAGCACTCAAAACTACTTAAAAACTGAATTGTTCCATGAATGATTTCAAAATTTTAAATTTCAGCATTCAAAACTACTCAAAATAGAAGATCATTAAATGCCGAATTTCTAAATATTAAATTTCATAGGCAAAGTAAAGCAAATATTCAGCATACAAAACTAATCTATGGATGCAAAGTAGGTTACTAGTTTGCCAAATGAAAACTAATCAACAATAATGGCCGATAAGTTTAATTGAGAACAAATTTATAAACATGTACAAGAATATGGATAGTTAAGCAAGCTATATCTCTTGGTGGTACAGACCATTTGAGGATTAGCTCGATTTAGGGCAAGAAACACATACAAAAATAAAGACAAAAGGTCTAGAAATAAAGTCTTACACATATGATATTGACGCGACACGACATGTTGAAATTAAACTTTCTCAATGCACTTTTTTAATTAATGAGTGAAACATTAAACGAAATTTTAACTTTGACATGCCACAAACATTAATTGTAATTCCCCTTTGTTTTTAGATTCCTTCTATTCCCTATTTAATTCATCGGTTAGATTGTACAGATATAAATATTGATTTCAAGTTCATGACTAAATGAATTGAATATGTTTTTTCTCTCTTACATGGTTTTGTGCCTAAGATCCTACACATCATTCTTTGCACTATTACAAACAGTAGTTGGAATTGCATTAATTGTAAACAATTTTCTAAAGTTTAAGAACCTTTCAAAACATATCCACTTTAAAAGACAACGACTTGAAGTTCATTCATTGTGAACAAAAGTTATGGCAATCATAACACGTTTGGCTTATACTAAGAAAGTTAACATTTCATTCATCCAATAAAAGAATGTTATCTTGTTTAGATTACACATGCGTAGAACACTCCAAACTAATACAAATAAATACTGCACTAAATATTATATAGCTAATTTTGTTTTGTTAAATATATTCCATTTTATCATCAGAGATTCAAAGAAACCCTTCTTCTACCCCTTTTAACTTACACGTATATGAGAAAAGAATTATAAGGATCACCATGATTCTCCACTTTATGAATTTGACCAAGCTTTTGTTTGAACTACATGAGAGTAATACTAGGAGATCATGGTAAAATGAGTGTGTACATGGAATGTACAACACCTTCTATCATAAACATCTTGGATAACATTCCCGAAAGATTTTCCATTAGAATCTCCGTTATTTAAAGGGAAGGCACAAGGACCTGCAGATCTTTCCATACTAGAGTCCCAACTAAGAAACTAGGTGTCCAATAAATCAGAACAAGTATTTCCATAGATGAATGGAGCAAGAATATCGTGTAAAAAAAACTTGTATAATATATGTATACCTTGATATATTTGTCAAAATTAATAAAGACATAATCATATTTGCAGGGATGAAGTACATTAACTTTCCAATCACTGAGAGGCATTTATGACGAACATGTCCATTCACACTAGATCCATATACCTGCAAGTCAGAATATAACAACACTATTTATATAAATAATAGAGGAGAATAGGGACTCATTTGTGACCTACAATCAAGGTTCTCCAAAAAATTGACCTGAATTAGAACAGGCAGAAGGTCCATCCCGAACTGCTTCAGAAGTTCAGCCTGATCATTTAGTAGTTTCTCATGAGTGATAACCTCAGCTACATTCTCATTAAAATCTTCTTTTTTGCAAGAATTACCAACAGTAGACTTCTTTTAAATAGGCCCTTTAATAAATAAATTAGCACTGGCTGGAAGAGTTGTGGTTCCTTGAGGGAGCTAGGGAAGAAGCTCATTTATATCTTCTATGCTTTTGTTTCTAATTACTAAAGACAATAATAAAATTTACTACTTTTTATGTTCACGAAAGTATGTTTTTACTCATGAGAATATCAGATTCTTTATTCTTTTTGTGAATTCCTGATAAATTATTAAAGGGTTTTTTATAACATTTTATTTATAATGCTAATCTTTGTATGGTTCTTTTCCCACTACTTTATTTTTTAACTAGGATGAATTATAACTACTCGTAAAGTCTTAAATCATGGTTTGTGTTTATTATTGTTATAAATTAGCACTTTGTTTATATATATATATATATATATATATATATATATATATAGTAGGATAAGTAAACAGAGAAGTGAGTACTGTGTTTCGGATGGGAGACTATGTTGAATTGATCATAGATAATCGTTGCATTAATGTCACATAATAGTTCGCACATTAATGGGTGCATATTTTCTTTTTCATGTCTTTTTACCAGTATTCATAAAATTCATCATAGGAGGAGACATATGATGGATATGTGTCTCTGCATAAAAATTGAATTAAAAATTTCACACGAGTTTTTTTAAAAGAATTCAATTATAGTTATGTTTGTTATAATTGATTTTAATTAAAAACTTCACATGAATCATGTTAGTATTTGCATATTTTAAACATGACTAAGCCCACAAATGGATGACAAGTCGTACATAAAATATATAAAAATGAATAATCTATAAACCGTCTTGGTATCTCTAATAAGGTTTGGATTTACAAACCAACATAACTTATTTTAAAATGTCGATATTTTATAACTGAATTGACCATGTATTGTATTCTAAAACAAAAGGAAGAAAAATATAGTAAATAAGGTTTGGATTTATAAACGAACACAACAAGAAGTGAATTGATCATCACTGTATTCTAAATCTCTAATCAATTGATCATTAGTGAGTTTACAAACCAACACAAAAATAACTGAATTAATACTATACTAGATTTACAAACCAACACAACAGTATCTCTAATGAGGTTTGAATTTACAACCCAACACAAAAATAACTAAATTGATCATGTACTGTATTCTAAAAGAAAAGGAAGAATAGTGCAGTAAATAAGGGGGATAATAAATTGACTACGTCTAGGGTCCAAACGTAAATACAAAGAAAGGATTTGGGTGGTCAACATCAAGACCAAACATAAGACAATTCCTTATAATGTGGCGAGCCCAAATAGAAGTTAACAGAAATCATAATTAAAACATACTCCTCCAATGTGTGAACTAGATTGATAAGATCTAAGATTAGGAATTAAATTAAAAATGCGCATACATGCATATATAGAACATATTTCAATTATTAACTGTAGAAAAATGGTATGGTATGGGAAAAAAATTAAACTAATTTTAATTATATAAAGTAAAAAGTGAATGTGAGTGTGAGTGTGTTTTCTTAAACCCTGGGTTAAAAGCATTTGCCTTATTCAATAATGCATGAATCATTCTTCTTTGTATATTATGTATTTTCTCTACAATAACATTGTATACAATTAGCGTTAGTGTAGGGTTTTGATTAAATAATGTTCATTGTGGATGACTTTGCCTTGGTTCTGGCCATCGGTCGACCGATGTCATGCAACAAGGCAAAGTCATTCAAATGATGATGAATGTCATTCAACAAATGCCCATAACCAAGGTTGATATGCGATCTGTTTTGTATACATCTAATGTAATTGTGGGTCTAAATTACTAAAATATTATAATCTAATTGTCGGTTAACCTACGTCGCACTTCAATTTTACGACGTTGTGTATCAGTTGATCGAAGCCCAGAACTAAGGCAATGTTGGCCAAACGATGTTAAAAGTCATTCAACCACGTAAAATAAAAAGGCATTCAACTTTAACAATCTAAGACTGTCCAGTTAATATATAATTGGATAACATTTTCCTTAAGGCTCTTATTGTATTTCTAACAACATCGTAATAACTGTTGAATCATATCTCTTATTTCATTAAGCCCAACTTCATTACCAAAGGAACTCAACTTAGGGTTATCACTATTGAACATTTGTTGGGAAAAAAAAAACCTTGAATCAACGCTAAAGATATCCATTAAAAGTTCAAAGAAGATGAAATTGGTAATGATATGTTCACGAATAAAAAAATAACCTAAAAGAATACAACAAAAATGAATACCTGCCATCATTTGTCCCGTAAAGTTATAGGGTTTTCGAGGTCAATCAAATGATCACCACACTCTGATTAGTCATATATGCTACCCTTTCCACAATTATATATTTTCATCAGTTTAAAATATATACTACAAGTTGTCCACTTTAGATATGTTGCTACTTCTACTAAGTATTTGGAGTTTATTTTTAATATGAAGTACTAATTTTATGTATGATACATACTTCCATTAGTGATATTTTATTTATTTGTTTTTTCCCACATCTGTGTAGGTGATATTATATATATTTTTTTCACTTTCTTTCCAATTTAATTTATTGTAATAAACTTTATCCACGTTTCGTTGGCCTCCACTGTCTGGGTGACCGATGCTAACCTCCCCATGTTTAAACAAGATAACAATGAAGAGAACATTTCCAAATTAAGTAAAACCAAAGAAGAATTAAACAAAGTTCTGATCAGTTCACTTGCCCAAATCCTTCCCATTAGTCACATTAAAAAATCGAGAGTCCTGTGACCCAATGCCATACATGAACAATGCCTCGCCCTACTTATGGGAAAGATGAGGTATGCCTAAGAAATTTCATTTTACACTTACAATATATGTTTAAGAATTTTGAAGAGGTTCAAAATTTTGTATTAAGTTATGTTTAAATGATCAATTAACAAAAATGACTTATGGGTGTTTTCTAAAACAAGAAACAACCTCAGGTTAAAGTCATTCTCATTGTTTCTATTATTAAAATGTTTGATTCAATGAGGCATGAATAATTCCTATATGTATATTATGTATTTTCTCTACAAAAATAATTTATATGATTAGCTTTAGTACAGGGCGTCGATTGAATGACGTTCAGTGTTGCTGACTTTGCCTTGGTGCTGGCCATCGGTCAACCAATGCCACTCAACAAGGTGAAGTCATTCAAAGGGTGATGAATGCCATTTAACATATGGCCAACACCGTGGTTGATATGATGGCTATTTTGTTTATAACTAGTGTAAGTGTGGCTCTAAATTTCTTCGTTAATTGCTGATTGACCAACGCCATGCTTCGGTTCGCTGATGCTGCATATCGATTGATTGAAGCCCAGAATTAAGGAAAAGTCAGCCAAACAATGTTGAACGTCATTTAACCATGCACAACACAAAGGCTTATATGTATGAAGTGATATATTATTTTTAAATGATCAGTTAACATATATGATATGTTTGAGCATTTGTTGATATGTTATGTTTACAAGTGTGACCCTAAAATCTGACTTATAACCCCAAAACAATCATCCACTAGTCAATTTCAAAAATCAATAATCCAATGAGAACCTAAACACTTCCCACAAGTTACTTTTGTACCTATTATGGTGTTCGTGCCTCTCTCGAGGCCACTTGATTGAGGTTTTGAGTTTTCGCTCCCTAAAGTCCATTTTATACCACAAAAGGAGCGTATACTAGTCATTTTCAGTAGCTCGAGTTTGATTAGAAAATGAACACTTCCCATATGTTACTTTTGTGCATCTTAGGGTGTATGTGCGTCTTTTAAGGACACTCGGTTGATGTTTTGAGTTTTGAGCTTCAAAAGTCAATTTTTAACATACAAAAGCATATTTACTAGTGAATTTCCAAAAGAAGATGTCAAAGGACGAAAATTTCTCTCCTCACGGGATACTTTAATACCTCTTTTGAATTATTAACTCCCAAATCTCATTTTCAAATTCATAATAAGCGTATACTAGTTAACTTTTGCAACCAGGAGCCGAGAGAGGACACGATCCTTCCCTCAGGTTACTTTGATACCTTTGGAGTTATTCGTGACTCTTTCCATGCCAATTCATTTTTTTTCACCACCCAGACTAACTTTTAATCCCAAAATGAATGTTTACTAGTCAATTTTAAAAAAAGGTCCCATGAGAAAATAGATAATTCTCCCGAGATACTTTATTACCTTTTAGGGTGTGTGCACCTCTTTATAGACTACTCAGTTGCTATTTTGAGTTTTTGACTCCTAAATGCTATTTTTAATTCTAAAACAATCGTACAGTATTCAATTGCGGGTCGAGAGTCCAGTGAGGATACAATCACTTTTCTTAGGTTACTTTTGTGCGTCGTGGTGTGTTTGTGCCTCGTTTCATGCCACTCAGATCATGAAATATCAAATTTATCGTTTTATATTCTTTAAAGATCGTGACATTACTTTTTTGTGTTTAATAATTTTTTTATATAAACTAGAATTTTAACTAATTCTTGTCTTTTATTTATTGCTTTCAGGTACCACCTCATATGTTGGAGTTTGTGTTCCAACATTTAGTGATTTGAATGTTATAATTTAGCATTTGATAGGGTGTTGGATATTATTAGCAATTTTTTCAACGGTGATGCATGTTTGAATTAATTGGGTCCATCACATATATCACAAAAAAAATCGTATTCGATTAGTAAATCAAATTAATGGCATAAACTACTTGCAAAGGGCATTAATTCTAACTAAATTTCACACAAACAATTATACCAATATTCTCATAGATTAATCTTAAAACTATACTACAACACCCAACTGACAATTCGAGTTTTCAATTGGCTCACCCTTAACCTCCTATCACCACTACAAATTAATCTAGTATAAAAATAAATGATATTGATCAATAACCAAGAAATAAAATTACCTTTTTATCCGTATCAATTTGACGATACTATAACTTGAATGCTCGGGACTAAATCAAATATTTAAATTCCAATGAACCATGTCAAATACCCATAAATTAATATCATATGATTTCCATTGAAAGAACATAATTACGATATTTATATTTAACATACAACTCTCTCTCTATATATATATATATGTATGCAATTGTCCATAATATTAAGAAATAAGAGTGAAAATTCATCACTGATACTTAGGTGGTAATTGAACAATTACAAACACTAATGCTCTTTTTCCATATATTGAAATCATTTGAAGCACAAATAGAAAAAAGGTACAAACTACAAATATTTAGGAATTCAATAAATTCTTACAAAAAATATTTCCTTAAGTGGTCCTTTCACTTTCTTGGAAGATTTCTGCTCCTTAATGCATCTATAAATTAATAATTACTCTTTTGAAATATCCTTAAAACACCTTCTCACTCCATAGTCCTACAATTAAATCATATATTTTCTTACATTGGTCTGAAGCATACTATAGGACATAAAATTTAAATAATAAGTATTTCCATCCAAATATTTTAAAAGACATACTATAATATATTTAAATTCCAATGAGTATTTCCCCCAAAATATAATTACAAATATATACACAGAATGATACAAGATAATAACTATAAAAGGCCAAAAGTAAATGAGTACAATTTCCCATTCTCGAGGTAGGTATTGTTTCACGAAAGTGTACAAAGTTTTTATAATCAATTGACATTATCTCAGTTGATCAGATCATTTACTTTCTCGTCCTACATCATCCAAAAATTATGTTATAAATTTTAAAGTCAACCATGTATCACTGATTGCATCAATTGAAATACCCGATAGAATAAACTAAATCCTAACTATTAAATAAAAATCTGAAATAAAATTATTGAAACCAATAATATATCCACTTATTCAAAATATCTCATAAATTAGTAATTGAATGAGTATTTGAATTTAATGAGAATTACCAAATTTATTATGCATCACTGAAGACTTTGTAGCATTTGTTAATCAAACAAATTTAGACTTAACTAGAGAAATCCAAGATTGGACTCTTACAGACCCTAAAGATAAAAAAACTTATAGAATATGCTTTAACATACGCAGGTGGTACGTTCAAATATATAGACCAGGTTATTGAGTGGTTAGTTCGCGAAGTACCTAGAATAGAAACAATTAGAACAGGGATCTGTGATCTCTTTAGACAAAAATTAAGAAATGAATATTTTGTAGAAGAACTGTCAAGACCTAAAAAATATCAAGAATATACTAGGATACTTGAAGACAGTATAGACGTATTAAAATATATTAGACAAAAAATATTAGCTGAAATAAAGGTTATTTTAATTAGAGCCAGAGGAATCCGCCCTCTCCTTAAAAACGTAGAGACATTTGCCCCTAGAACATACCGTAGATTTTTGTCATCTTATGGTGATAATAATTTAGATGAATTTATAAATAACGATATAGTTGATATTGTTAATCAGATATATAAAGAAACTAGACTGATAAAACCACAATACCGTATAAGGTATTTAAGACTAGAATATTTTCCATCAAAACCACATCAAATTTCCAGACTTCCTGAGGAAAATATTTATACAGATAATCTTTACTATTCAGAATCCTTGTACGATAGTGACGGAAGAAGCTTGAGAAGTAGCAGTAGTCCTGAAACTTCTACACTTAGATTTTAAGATTAATTAATCTTTAAAATAAGCTTAAAAACCATATAAATCATTGGGGTAGAAATTCCTATTCCGAAAACATTAGAAAAAGAGATATGCATAAAAAGACAAAGTGTTCCCCTGAAGGTGGTTCTAAAAAGACAAAGTGGTCCCAAAATCGTGTGGCTAACATTAGCCCGTCATTTAATCCCGTTAAATAAGCCAGTCGGAGAGACTTACCGTATATATATATATACTAGCGGAATGCCCGTGCCTGAAGGCACAACAAAAATTATCAAAATACATAATCGTAAAACAACAAAAATTTTCAAAGACGTAATTGCTAAACGAAAAAAAATTCATTCCACAAAGCATTGAATCTTGTATAATCAAGCCAGATAGTTTATCTTATAACAAAAAATATAGTGAAATATAAATTTTTTGGGTAAAATTTACTTTATTTATAGAGCGAGCCACCCTAATTTAAGTGTAAACAATACTTATTTCATTTCATTATATAATGGTATACTATTTTGTTTATAGGACTATCCACCACCATATTTAAGAAATAAAAAATAGTACAACAATATAAATAGTTGACAACAACACTAATTCACATCCAGACAATGACCCAATAAAACGCGACATGGCATCGCATGTTACGGAATCTTACTTTTTTAATTAAATAAACACTACCAAATAAAAGTTACACGTCATACGACCAAATAACACGACAATATACTATATAAAATCTTATTTTTTATAACTAAAACTAATACCACACGATAATGTAGTATCCTATATCCATTAACTGTGATGGAGAAATAAAAAACGACGGAACTAATTGATCAAATAAAAAAGAAAAAAGAAATTCCCCCTTTGTTATTTCATACCAAATACACAAAAGTTTACCGCTGATGGAAAGTCAAATACACTGTCCAAATACATAAATGACGGTCTTATTTTTTTTTAACTAAAACTAATACCTCACGATAATGTAGTATCCTATATCCATTAACTGTGATGGAGAAATAAAAAACGACGGAACTAATTGATCAAATAAAAAAGAAAAAAGAAATTCCCCCTTTGTTATTTCATACCAAATACACAAAAGTTTACTGCTAATGGCAAGTCAAATACACTGTCGAAATACACAAATGACGGAATACTATCCAAATATAGAAAAGTAAATAAACAGAATACTATCCAAACTTCCCCCTCTGTTATGCCAGAATACTATCCAAACAGTAGTACCTTTGTACCCGGATCAAACAAATTAAGAATCCAAATCTTCTCTTAAGAAACCAAATCCCGAACAAATTAACAACCCAGATCAAATTAAGATCCCAAATCCATTAGGAAGCCCGAGTGGTCTTTTTCCTGCAATGATAAAGAAAATAACAACAGTAACATAAAAAATTCTCACTTAGATATGTTTAACATAAAAAATTAAAAATTGAAATAACATAATTAACATCAAAACCTTACATGTATGTGATGCGAGAAAGAGGGACAAACTCAAATAAACTCAGGTTGTTTCAATTGAAAAGAGGAAGAAAGAGTTATGGTAACTGTTTGCAACAACAAAACGCTATAAAAATAGACATACCATGGAAATAAGAATTTTGAGGTTGAAACTGGAAAGGGAATAGACATGCCATGAGGGCGAGGGGCAGCAGCATGGGAGGGTGAGGGAGGCAGGTGGATGAGTGAGAGAGTAACTGACATAAGGGTCTGTGTGGGGAGGTTCGAGTGGGTTTGTGGTTTGGGGGTTCAAGCACCTCCCAAATCTAATTAGGAAGGCATAAACATTCATCCGCAACCCACCAGCCACATCTAAGTCTACACAAAAATTAAAAAGCCTTTGTACAAATTAGTAACAAATGGCATTTAAACAAATTAGTAATAAACTTTAAACAAATTAGTTATGAAGCTACATATATGAGGCTGCTACAGGTATGAGGTTGGCTGCTACATGTATGAGGCACACCTATAATATTGAGCCTCATTAGCTATAAGGCTGCTACAGGTATAAGGATGGCTACTACAGGTATGAAGCTATGAGGCTGGCTGCTACAGGTATGAGGCACACCTATAATATTGAGCCTCATTAGCTATTGAGCCTCAATCATCACCACCACCAAATCTTACAAACAAAGAAAAACTAAGTGACATTTACAATCAATTGTGTCTATTTCATGAAAAAACAAAACTATCTTTAACCAATTCTTCGGCATAGAGGAAGAAAACCATGCCCAACCAAGGACGGGCACGCATAGATGCAAGAAATATCTCAAAATAATAAGTTGACAGCTATATTAGTCCTCATCAATTACAGGTTGATCTCTCTTACCAGGACTGACTACTGGTTTTGCCATTATAATCTGTTCTACTCGTAGCACAGTGAAGACAGCATCAGCAGCATATTTGAGAGCGTAAAACATGGTAATGTGAAGATCCCAAATGCTCATGGTAGACGCATGTTTACAGTCACCTTCCAAGTCGATGTCCACATTGGTGATTCCAGATGCATGTTCAGTCCAAAAGAGGCAAAACCAAATTCATTGTCAGGAGTATAGATATATGATATGTCCCATTATAAAATCCAAAACCAAATTTTTATTTTATGTAATGCAAAAAAAATGACTGAAATGCCATAATTCAGTCCAAACTCAATTGCAATACCTTGAATAAATGAAATTCCCGTACAAAGATAAAGAGGAGTTTGGATGCTTGTAGGCTAATAAAAAAATACAACCGAACCTCACACCACAAATTCAATTACAATAATAGGTGTTGACAATTAAATCTAATTTCCAATTGGGGCACCCAAAACACAACCTGAACTTACATCGCATATATGTTAGGACTACGGCCGTTTGAGATGATTACCTGCATCAACACATAAGCAGATTACATACACATAATTTATATTAATAAAAACTAAAACACTTATAAATATTATATGATGGTAAACTGACTACTATAATCTCTCTTGGTATTCAAACAAAAGTAGAGTCAGGGCATGGACATTTGACACAATTTTGAGAAATTAGAGGTTTCTTGGCATATATTAGTTAGGAGTCACATTATCCAAACAATAAAGAAACACTAACAAAATATTTTAAAAAGAAAGATTCATCGAGAAACAATAAAAGAATAAAATGATAGCAATTGGAAGGTTCAACTTACATTAGTTTGGAGGTATATAAACATAGTTAAATACATATCTTTGAAGAGCAGCAGCAACATATATTCTCTGTACACCATTCAAAGGCCTTGAGTTTCGGTGCATAAGCAGCAGCATATTATCTTTCTTTTATATACATATCTTTGAAGATCTCGCAATTTTGTACAAATTATTGGGCTGCATAGTCATCCACTGATGAAAGGAAAAAACCTCGCAAACATGTTAAGTTAGAAAAACATTAGTTACTTGTGTATATATATATCAGAAGAATAAAATGAAATGAAACAGGGATAAATCTTTTAGTTTTGATTCTAGATATCAAAAGAGAGAGTGAATTATGTATATACTGGTATTTACACAAATACAAAAAACTTTTCAAAGAAAACCTAAGAAGAATAAATCAAGAATGAAAAAAAATTAAAGCCTGCGAAGAAACATAGGTGCGCTAGAAACAGGGATTAGCTGTAATAAAAAAAAAACATAAAATTAGTAAATTGTATACCGCTAGAGGTTGAAAAACATACTAAAAATGTCCACCTTTGCGTTTCCCAAGCATATAGGATGACAATAAGTAACGGACCTGCACAGTCAATTAAAAGACCTGCCCAACAAAAAGTCCATAAGATAACACATGTATGTATATAATGTTGAATATTACTAATGAATAAAATAAGAAATTGCAATCAAACTTGGACCCCATTGTGAGCGTCCACAACATCATTTGCATCAATTACAAACATTATATTCTTTAACAGTTTGGCTACTGCATGGTTTGGTTACTGCAGAGATAGAGAAGCGTTAATATCAAAATGGAGATTTGAGACATAATTCACTATGAGAATTTTCACTGGCACATAAATGCAATGACTTCTGCTCACATGGGAGATAAACTGTAGTGTGATTTCAACTCAGTCTTATCCAAGATTGGAACCTCTGGTGTTGAAATGCAATGACTTCTACTCAATGCAATGACTTCAAATTGGATTCTTTCCTGAACTTGAAGCGGTCATCACTGGTGTTGAAATTAATTGCAAAAATGAATGGGAAAAATGGATCCACAAATTCATTTCAGTTAATAATACAAATATAATTAGTACACCACCGGTACTTATTAACAACAATATAGTATGTAATGAGACCAACCCGTCTGTCCTGGGGTATATCGGCCTTCTCCTTTTCTATCGTGATAGCCCGAGAGATCTCACTAATATCATCAACTAAACCTCGTGAAGCAGCATCACTACCAGTCCAAACTCTCCCTTGTGTGACCTCTTCCAGTTCATCTACCTGTAACAGAATGATTGAGATTGCAACAAATTGATAAAAAATAAAAAAATCAATTCAAAGTGCATCTTTGATGGACTAACATTCATGGCTCTTGAATAAGCATAATAACTCAACCACCATTAACAATAACACAATCCATAATATAGCCTAGTATAATACAAACATATAATTGTGTTCTAAGTTATATACCACTTATATTCAGGACTAAATGTTATTAGCAACATAATTTATGCAAAATTATACTCAGGTTCAACAAATGGTCTGATTATATCTCGAAAGAGGTGTACAAATAAATAAACTCCACTGGCACATATAAATGGTAATTACAAATGCTCAATTATATGTAAGTTACAATTTATCAAGAACTGAACTAATGAATTAATAAATTCCTGAAGAACGTGTTCAGTTATTTCCAGTGTTAGGCCAAAGGCCTGTATTGTATATCTACAGCACGCCAAGTGTTAGCCCTAAAGCACAAAAATTGACACACATTAAACATTGAAGATTTAGTTGTAATGAATGTAAAAATTCAGAGGTTTATTTGAAATTTACCAAAAATAAAACAACACTACTACCACCACCACTAAGTATCTACACAACAGTAAAACTACAAGGGCAAAGCCCTGCTAATGGAAGGTTCAAATTCAAACTGTACAATTTCGGTACATTGGATTGCCAATTTTATAATTATGAGGAAAATTCATAAGAATAAGAATGCTTCTAAAGTCAAATCCCAATCCTAGAGCTACAATCTTAGACATACACCTCAATCAAGATTTGTAGCTGACAACATTAGCTGAAATGTAAAAGGGGAGTAGAGGGTGCATCGCATCCTTATCTTGCAATGATAGAGCAAAGGCTTAAGATGAATCATCAGTTCCAGTAAAAGTCTTGGGCACGTCTGGAACATTCTGCTGAAACAGATTCAGTGAGATTTTGGCACGTCATGATTTATATATTATTTAGTTAAAGGTTTGCGAACGAACATCGGATTTCCGGAACTGGATGGTTATGTAAGAGTACAGAGCTATATAGCCATCTATATGTTTTGACATTATGATCCAACCAAAAAATTATCTACTACACTATAATAACACAATGACAAAGAGCACCCCCACTATTAAGAAGATACGTGGAAGTGCATTAGATATTAAAATATATAAATAAATAAACTACAGATATGAATGTTCAATACCATATTGAATGTTCAATACCTTGTCATTCCAAGTACCAAATGGGTTGGAGTTTACTCCAATACCAATTTCAGCTGCTACATCAGTAACCTAACAACATTAAGTAAATATATAGCTTTAAAGCTAACAGGAATGTAATGAATATTTTAAACATGATCATGTTTAAAACATCTCTTATAGTAATATACATGACATGAGAATGTTTAGGAAGCCATATTCAATATCGGGAAGGGTTGGTACCAGAGGGAGCAGTTCCCACAATCTATCAAAGTTGTAAAGCATCAATATATGATATGATAAAACCATGAAAAGATGAAAATTAAAATAATCACAATGATGAATTCATGTTATTAGAAAGAAAAATCTTTTCTAATAACAATACATTTTTTTATGAATTCAGTTTGATATTTGTTCTTTTTAATATATTGTGAGTCCAAGACTTACCCCCTCAGAAAGAGAGAGCTTTCACGATAATTAAAATTTTGAATTCTCAAATTGAAAATAAAAATAAAAATGTTCTAGTATGTAAAGTTTGTATAGTTCTAGTTCCAAGACTAAAATTCAAATGAAATAAAATAAAAATATTAGAGAAACATTAGGAAAAATATTTAAATATGATATTACCTTTATGTTCATTGTATAAAACTTAATAAAACAAACAAAATATTTAAATTTGATATTACCTTTATGTTCATTGCATCCCCAAAACAAAATAGAACAAACAAAATTGTTGTCAATTTTATAAAATACCGCAAGTGCACGGGCTATTATAGAATAGCGAGTGTAAGTACGGGTCGAACCCACAGAGATTTATCATTTTTTTCTTTAAAAATAATTGTGACTGTCCAACTAGACTAAATTGGGTTGGAGATGAGATGTATTATTAAACTAAGCAACACAAACAAGAAATAGGAGTACGAGAGATATAATCAAGGTAGCGTGAAAACTAGGACATTGGATCCATTTATCACGTTAAACTAACACTGTGCAATAATTTAAATTCGTCATTCCCGATTTTATAACTCAAATTAAACCGGCTCTCGTCGTATTTAATTCGGAAAAATAATACGTGAGAAGTCCAAAATAAAATTTAACGTCTCTAAATTTAGACCCCTAAAATCCCTATTCCCTTAAAAAGTTCACTTTTAAATTTTAAAATATAGTCTTTAAGCATGGGCTATCAATCAATTTAATAAAAGTATAACCCATCAAAAAGTACTCATACTTAAAATATAAAAATGATTTTTTTTTTTCAAATAATGCCGAAGGTTTAAAACGCACTCTCGTGTCGTTTTAAATGAATACCGAATTTTTAAAACTTTTAGCACATTCGGGAAATAAAGACGAAATTAAATTACACACAATATTAATCACACATGATAAATTTCACCTAGTCCTAGTGAGGAAATTAAGCTAACATAATTGTAGACATAATAAAATTGCAAGAATGAATACTCAATTTCATTAAATAAACAAACTTACAATTGATGTGTCACAAATAATCTTGACAAAAATTTCACCTACAAAATAATTATTGGCCCTCTCTAAAGCTCTCTCTATCACCCCCTAAAATAATGAACCCAAGGGTCCTATTTATAGGCTTAGGATTAGGGTATTTGAGTTGGTGTAAACCACCCTTTTAATTGATTTATATGAATTATAAATTCCTAAAAATCAACCAAAAAAAAGAGTCCCACGGAATATCTTGAAAATCACGTAATGGTCAGCTCCAAATCCCTTGATTTTCGGACTAAGAAGCTGTCAAACCTTATCTCTTTAAGGCTGCGTTTGGGTGCAATTTGGGCTTGAGAATTTTTTCCCAAAAAAATAAGGTCAAGGGCAATCGAACCCCTGACCTCCTCCTTCCACGCGCGCGCGAGACCACTGAACCAAGCAGCAATCTTATAATAATAGCTGCTTCAATAATATATAACCCATTCCCATTTCCAGAAATTGCATTCTTCCACTTTGGCCCCTTAACTTTGTACTTCTTTAAATTATTCCCACAATCTTCATATCTTCACTAAATCACCTCGGATCTTCACCAAACTTCAGGGGTACCTGCAAAAATATAAAATAACTTAAATTAATTCAATTTCAGCCCCAGAAAGTTTAGAAAATTATGAATTTACCCTTATTTATATTTTTGACCCCGGAATTCATAACTTTTTCATTTTAACTCCAAATTCAACCAAATTTCAGAGGGAACTTTATTTTGCCTAGATAAACATTTAAAAATTATTTTCAGGCCCATAAAGTTTTTGAAATTACAATTTTACCCTCGAAGTTATTAAAATTGTATTTTTTAACTCGGATTTTATTCAAACCTGCATTTTTCTTTTATTTTTCGAAAACGACTCTAAAAACTCATTATTTAAGATACAATGGGTCTAACAAGGCCTAGATTTGGGCATAATTCATACAAAATAATGCACTCATCAAATACCCCCAAACCTAAACTTTGCTAGTCCTCGAGCAAAACTAAAATTTTAAAATCTAACTCACTTTCGTAGGAATCACGATTGCACTTAGCATGTGCAACAAGCCGTTAAACCTCTAGGTTACCCTAGTGGACGAGTTTTGTCTCGTGAGGGTTTGCAGTGAATATACCCACAAAATTCAAAAGCTTGACTCAATACAAATTACTAAAAAGTAATATAACCAAGTTTGAATGCAAACTTCATAAATATAGTAGAATTTCATTTCTCAATCTCAACTTATTGTGTGTGCATAGCCAATATAACCGTCAATTTCAAAAGATTTGATCCTTGCATTTCTTATCCGAAAGTTCGTTTTGATTTCAAAATCTCACAGAATGCACTCACAATCGAACACTCGAAAATGGATTATTTTCTCTCGGTATATGTGAATAAAAGAGTAAATTTATATGAACAAATTTCACATATACATAATCAAAAATGGAGTTTTATACAATGGATGAATATGATCTCATGAACAGAAAATCGATTACTTGTTGAAAACATTGAATCACACCATAGATCCTATTCGACTTCTCTCCACACTTTAACTAACTTCACTTGAGATCCATTAGGACTTTCTTTGGTGGTATTGTAGGCTCGGATTTTAGCTAGAAAGAATGGCTTTGGAGTTCAAAATTTTCTGAGAATATAGAGATTTTTCTATATTTTGACTTTAAGCACTTTTTCTTCTAACCTTCATTTGTCTTTTTCTTTTCAAGCTCACATTTTTTTTTTTATACTCACATTCGTGCAACCTCTTTTTCTTTTGGCCTTTTTCCTACCGTAATTTTACCCTAGTATTCTCAGAAAATAGGTATGGCTTGTTTTTATAGGCTTTAGACTCCCAGTTGGAGTTGGGTAGGATAATGGGTTTTCAATAAAAGGCTTATTTTCTTTTTGGCTCAATTGGGTTTGCAATGGAATATTATAAAAAGGTTGGAATTTAAGCTTATTTTTGGGCTTTCAAACGATGGCCTAATCTCATTTCTCAAGTTTTGTTAATCTGATTTGTGTCTCAAGACGACTTACTAAGACTTCTAGTGCTTAAGATTCACATTTTGACCTTTTATTTTCAGTAATCGAACAAAACAAAGAATTTAAGATCATCAACGAATTTATCACTGAAGGAAAGATTGAGTAATTTTAACTCGGATTGATTTAAATCTCTCGAAAACGATGAATGGCACAAAATCTCATCGGGTTAAAATCTCCACATTTATTCGTTAAGCATATTAACTTTCGCCTCAATATCCATTGTCGATCATATTATATGGCTAATGTGTAAAAATTTCATAAGATGAGAGATCCATGAATTAATTCTATATTAAGAAATTGTTTCAAAACTCAATTATATTGAAAATCTTTTTGGATTTTTTTTTTTTTTTTTAAAGCGGAGAAAAATGACCTCAATACCCCCAAACCTAATTTCTACATTGTCCTCAATGTTCACGACAAAAATGTAAAAGGTGGGAAAGATATGAAGGATATTACCGTAATGAGGGACTTTTTCCAACGCACAATTCCTGTAAAACAAAAAGTATGATACAACAACAATGACCCATTTTCATGTTCACTCGTGGTACACAGGGTCTTGGAGGAGAATATCCTCCACTTTTTGATCTCGCAATTCCAGATATGGCTTCAACCTTTGACCATTAACTTTGAAAATTTCACCATTTTTAGGATTCTCTATCTCAACCGCCCCATGTGGGTAGACTGTCCTAACAATAAAGGGACCGGACCATCTAGACCTCAACTTACCGGGAAAGAGATGCAGTCTAGAATTGAACAAGAGAACTTTATGTCCAGGCTCGAATGACTTCTGTAGGATGGACTTGTCTTGGAACATTTTCATTTTCTCTTTATACAATTTTGCATTTTCGTACGCATCATTCCTAATCTCTTCCAACTCATTAAGTTGTAGTTTTCGGACCTCTCCCGCAGCAGGTAAATCGAAATTGAAGGTCTTAATGGCCCAATAGGCCTTGTGTTCTAACTCTACCGGAAGGTGACAGGCTTTTCCATAGACAAGCCTATACGGGGACATACCAAGTGGTGTTTTGTAGGCAGTGCGATAAGCCCACAATGCATCCAATAACCTTAAGGACCAATCCTTTCGGTTTGGATTCACTGTCTTCTCGATGATTTGCTTGATTTGCCTATTGGAAACTTCAACTTGACCACTAGTTTGAGGGTGATAAGAACACCCTACTTTGTGCGTGACCGAGTACTTTTTCATAAGACTTTCGAAGGATCGATTACAGAAATGGGTTCCCTGATCACTAATGATGGCTCGAGGCGTGCCGAAACGGGAGAAAATATTTTCTCGAATGAATTTGACCACCACGTGGCGATCATTCGTCCTACATGGTATGGCTTCTACCCACTTAGACACATAATCAACTGCCAAAAGAATGTAGTGATTTCCGTAGGAATTTGGAAATGGACCCATAAAATCAATGCCCCAACAGTCAAAAACCTCGATAATCAGAATGGGATTTAAGGGCATCATATTCCTACGTGTGATCTTTCCTAACCGTTGGCAACGGTCACAACTCCTACTGTAATCATTCGAGTCACGAAAAATGGTGGGCCAATAGAATCCACACTGCAAGATTTTTGCAGCGGTCTTTTTAGCACTGAAATGACCTCCACAGGCTTGGTCATGGCAGAAAGAGATTACGCTTTGAATCTCGTGATCGGGGACACACTTTCGAATGATTTGATCGGGACAATACTTGAAAAGATACGGGTCATCCCAAAAGAAATGTTTAACTTCCTTTAAAAATTTGGAACAATCTTGCTTAGACCAATGCAATGGCATTTCACCTGTCACAAGATAGTTCACAATATCGGCGAACCATGGAAGC
Source organism: Sambucus nigra (assembly GCA_949130495.1). Lineage (NCBI taxonomy): Eukaryota > Viridiplantae > Streptophyta > Magnoliopsida > Dipsacales > Adoxaceae > Sambucus > Sambucus nigra. The sequence continues at coordinate 116,504,200 of OX422222.1, read as the reverse complement.
TGAGAAACAAGCATCAGTTGCTCATCGGGAAAGGACTCATTTAGTGGCAGCATGTTATTGCAAGATTCATTGGTTAACCTAGACAAATGATCCGCCACTACATTCTCACACCCTTTCTTATCCCGAATTTCAAGGTCAAACTCTTGCAATAATAGGACCCACCTAATGAGACGAGCCTTAGCATCCTTTTTAGACAAAAGGTATCGCAGGGCCGAGTGATCGGTGAAAATGACAACTTTGGATCCTATCAAGTAAGACCTAAACTTCTCAAGAGCAAAAACAACAGCGAGGAACTCTTTTTCAGTCGTGGAATAGTTCAATTGGGCATCATTAAGAGTTCTACTGGCATAATAGATGACGTGAGGAAGTTTCTCATTACGCTGACCTAGAACCGCACCTATGGCATAGTCGGAAGCGTCACACATGATCTCAAACGGCTGATTCCAGTCGGGAGATCTCATAATAGGTGCAGAGGTCAATTCCGTCTTTAGCCTTTCAAAGGCATGAACGCATTCGTTAGTGAAATCGAAGGGTGTGTCCTTGGCAAGAAGATTGCACAAGGGTCGAGAGATTTTGCTAAAATCCTTAATAAATCTCCGATAAAAACCGGCGTGTCCTAAGAATGATCGAACTTCACGCACAGTTTTAGGGGGTGGGAGATTAGCAATGAGATCTATTTTAGCTTTATCTACCTCGATACCCTTTTCAGAAATGATGTGACCTAGCACTATGCCTTGTTTGACCATAAAGTGACACTTCTCCCAATTAAGCACAAGGTTCTTTTCCTTGCACCTCTTCAGAACGAGGGTGAGGTGATGGAGGCACTCATCAAAACTAGACCCAAATACAGAAAAATCATCCATAAAGACTTCGAGAAACCGCTCCACCATATCCGAAAAGATACTCATCATGCACCGCTGAAAGGTGGCGGGTGCATTGCATAACCCAAAGGGCATGCGTCGGTAGGCAAAAGTACCAAATGGACAAGTGAAGGTGGTTTTCTCTTGATCCTCAGGAGCGATGGGAATTTGATTGTATCCGGAGTAACCATCGAGAAAACAGTAATATGGATAGCCGGATAATCTCTCTAGCATTTGGTCTATGAAAGGAAGGGGAAAGTGATCCTTCCTTGTAACAGCGTTCAACTTCCTATAATCAATACACACTCGCCAACCGGTTTGAATCCTTGTGGGTACTAACTCATCATCGTTATTTTTCACCACCGTAACACCAGATTTCTTAGGGACCACTTGAACGGGACTGACCCATTGGCTATCAGAGATGGGGTAAATGATACCCGCATCGAGCAATTTTAGCACCTCGGCTCGGACGACCTCTTTCATATTTGGGATTAAGTCTACGTTGTGCTTCACGGGAATTTTTAGCATTGTCTTCTAAGTGTATCCTATGCATGCACACTGAGGGACTTATCCCCTTAATGTCGGCTATGGTCCATCCTATGGCTTCCTTGTGTTCGTTGAGAACACGCAACAATTTATCTTCCTGTTCTTTGTCTAAGTCAGACGCGATGATAACAGGTAAGGATTCAGAAGGTCCTAAGAACCTATACTTGAGCGTTTCAGGCAATAGCTTCAATTCAAGCTCGGGAGCTTTCTCAATCGAGGGTGGAATATGTGATGAGGAAAGTGAGAGGGGCTCGGGTTTTGACTTCCAATTTCCTACTTCCATGATAGGGGAAGAGTCGAGGAGGGCATTGACTTCTTCGATGGACTGTTCGACATCAAATTCAGACCCAAAAAAAGCAAGACAAGAAGCTAAAGGGTCGTCATTATAAGTTTGCTCGAAAGTCTCTTGAACAATACTATCAATCATGTCGACATCCACGGGTTCATCGTCATCAGGTGGTTGTTTGGCCAAATTGAACACATTAAGGTCCATAGTCATGTTCCCAAAGGATAGGTTCAATTGGCCGCTTCGACACCTAATGACGGCATCAGATGTGGCGAGGAAAGGACGACCCAAAATAACAGGGATTTGTGCTATAGGATTTTGCACTTGTTGGGTGTCCAAGACAACAAAGTCGACAGGAAATATAAAGTCACCCACTTTAATTAGGATGTCCTCAATAATACCTCTCGGGATTTTCACAGAACGATCGGCTAAGGACAAGGTAATCCTAGTCGGTTTCAACTCCCCCAAACCTAGTTTCTCGTATACGGTGTACGGCAGAAGATTCATGCTTGCTCCTAAATCTAGAAGTGCCTTATCGATGAGGTACTACCCTATCTTGATAGAGATCGTCGGAGTACCGGGATCCTTATACTTGATGGGAGTTCGATATGAAATGATCGAGCTTGCTTGCTCGGCGAGAAAATCTTTCTTGGGTACGTTGGTGCTTCGCTTGAAGGTACAAAGGTCCTTTAGAAATTTCGCATAGGATGGGACTTGTTGAATAGCATCAAGCAGTGGGATATTGATTTGTACTTGCTTGAATACTTCCAACATCTTATCAACTTGCGCCTTTTTCTTTTGTGGCACCAAACGCTGTGGAAATGGAGCTTTTGGTACATAGGTCTCTACAGATGGCTCGGAAGGTAACGGTGAGGATGAAGTTGGAGACACGGGTGGATCTTCCTTTGCCTTACCTTTCTCGGATTCACTCTCGGTAGGTGGTGAAATGTTTGTCTCTACTTTCTTGCCAGACCTAAGAGTGATAATGGCTTTTGCATGCTCTTGGGGGTGTGATGTTCTCGTGTTGCCTTGAATAAGAAATTGACCCCTTGGCATGTTACCCTTTGGATTGGGTTCGGGCTGACTTGGGAATGTTCCCTTATTCCTCTCACTTAATGCATTAGCTAGTTGGCTCATTTGGACCTCGAGTTTGGTAATGGCTTGCGTATTCGCGTGCATGCTTTGCTGGGTAGATTGGAGGACATTTTGCGTGGTTTGCTGGAATTGAAGGGTACTTTGGGCAAGAAGGTTCATCGAATCCTCTAAAGATTGAATCTTTTGTGATGAGGGATTCGAGAGTGCAGTGGTATTCTTTTGGAAACCCGGGCGTGGGTTATCGGAAGATTGACCTCCACTTCCTTGGTATTGACCCTTGGACCATGAAAGATTGGGGTGGTCTCGCCATCCCAAATTGTATGTATTGGAATATGGGTCATACTTTGGCCTATTTTGGTAGAGGGCATTGGCTTGCTCGGTGAGTGCCTTGTGGGCCGGAAGGGCAGGGCAATTCTCGACTAAGTGGTCGAATGCATCACAAAGTATACACATAGGGGAACCTACATGTTGAACGGCCGCAGATGCGGTTCGATTTTCCTCATTGCTTGTCTCTAAAGCTTCTAAACGTCGGGCCAATGTGGCCACTTTGGCATTTAAAGCATAACTTTGTTCAACTTGGTGAGCGAACCCCTCATTCGAGGTGGTGGATCTAGATACTCTATTGGGTGCCCATCGCTGGGACTTTTTGGCTATGGCTTCTAGAAATACCCACGCATCGACCTCACTCTTCTCTGTAAAATCACCATTACATAGTGACTCGAGCATAGTTCGGGTGTTACAATCGAACCCCTCATATAAAATTTGGACTTGGCGTCCCATCTCAATCCCATGGTGCGGACATTGCAGCAGCAAGTCCTTGAATCGCTCCAAATACATCCACAATGCTTCTCCCTCCTTTTGACTAAATGTGTTGATGGCGTGACGTATCGACGCCGTCTTTTGGTTAGGAAAGAATTGTTGTAGGAAGGTGACACTCATTTGGTTCCAAGTGGTGATGGATTCAGGTTTTAACGAGTTAAACCAACTCTTAGCTTTGTCTTTCAACGAGAACGGGAACAATTTAAGCTTAACAATCTCATCGGAGAGTTGTTGGTACTTAATGGTCCCACATATCTCCTCGAATTCACGCACGTGAAGGTACGGATCCTCTTTTTCAGTACCCCGAAACACGGGCAACAGTTGGATTGTTCCCGAATGGAATTGGAAATTATTTGCATTGTGATCGGGGAGAAGTATGCATGAACGCTGACTAGACCTAGTTGGATAAAGGTAGTCTTTAAGGGCACGTGGTGCTAACTCGTCTCCCATCTCGGTGAATATCGAAAATCTACCTACGTAGGTATCGGGAATGCTAGACTCCACACTTGACAAACGACCGGTATGATTTCGAAACCAACTTCGCATGCACTCAGTTCACTCGATTTTTTTTTTTTTATGTGATGAAAAATAATATGACTCAAACCACGTAATTCCTAGCTAACACACAGCAAATTGAATTATCTAATTTAGGTGAGGGGAATTTCAATTTTAAAATCTAATTTTCCCGAGATTAATTGACGACAACAAGGGTCTCCAAATTAATCTCCCTAATTAGACAGCTCCTACTCTTTGACAAGGGAGAATTTAAAAGACGACCAACTACGGTTATCGCCTCAAAACCCGTTTTTTCCTCCAGGTAGGTGGTCGGTACGAAGACACATTAAAAACCACCAATCCTAGACAAGGTGAAACGGAATTGATTTGACAAGTTCGCGTTGGAGTAGCTTTTAACTCTAGCCTTGTTAAGAGGTTTCCTATGAGCTATGTGATATCCTAAGGCCAATGTCTAACTGATTTTAAATTAAATGTGATAGCTCGGGATATGCAAATGCTTGGATAATTAGTGATTTTCGGGCCAAGGAGAGGTGATGAAATCCCCACCTTATCTTTCACACGGGTTTTGCCCTTAAGTCAATTTATGCAATGTGCTAAATTAAATGCGAAATCAAACCACGTAGGAGCACCCAAAAAAAAATGTACCTCCGGCGTGGACTTTTTACAGTCACTTGTTTACGTCGGGCCGAAGTTTAACTTGACGTCGATCGGAGGGGAACGCCGCCTACGTTTCAGTCGTCCCCGAGAGTTCCTTGTGCCCGTGGCAAGATTGCACAATTTTTTTCTTCGCGTTCAAGCACTGTTGGACACTTTTTCGAATTTTTCGTCACTTTTTTTTTTTTTTTTTTAATATGCTCCTGAAAAAAAAAAAAAAAGAAACTACACCAAACGTAAAATGCGACACATGCAAAAAAAAAAAAAATTAGGAAAAGAGAGGGAAAAAAAAACGGCACACGCGCTAGTGGTGTATTTAACAAGAAAAAAAAACACTTAGGAAACAATTTTATTTATTTTTTAATGAATTTTTACTAACAAAGATGCGAAAAGTAAAAAAAAAAAAATAGTCCGAAAATCACAACTTTTAAAAAAAAAAAAAAAAACGAACAAATCCCCGGCAACGGCGCCAAAAACTTGTTGTCAATTTTATAAAATACCGCAAGTGCACGGGCTATTATAGAATAGCGAGTGTAAGTACGGGTCGAACCCACAGAGATTTATCATTTTTTTCTTTAAAAATAATTGTGACTGTCCAACTAGACTAAATTGGGTTGGAGATGAGATGTATTATTAAACTAAGCAACACAAACAAGAAATAGGAGTACGAGAGATATAATCAAGGTAGCGTGAAAACTAGGACATTGGATCCATTTATCACGTTAAACTAACACTGTGCAATAATTTAAATTCGTCATTCCCGATTTTATAACTCAAATTAAACCGGCTCTCGTCGTATTTAATTCGGAAAAATAATACGTGAGAAGTCCAAAATAAAATTTAACGTCTCTAAATTTAGACCCCTAAAATCCCTATTCCCTTAAAAAGTTCACTTTTAAATTTTAAAATATAGTCTTTAAGCATGGGCTATCAATCAATTTAATAAAAGTATAACCCATCAAAAAGTACTCATACTTAAAATATAAAAATGATTTTTTTTTTCAAATAATGCCGAAGGTTTAAAACGCACTCTCGTGTCGTTTTAAATGAATACCGAATTTTTAAAACTTTTAGCACATTCGGGAAATAAAGACGAAATTAAATCACACACAATATTAATCACACATGATAAATTTCACCTAGTCCTAGTGAGGAAATTAAGCTAACATAATTGTAGACATAATAAAATTGCAAGAATGAATACTCAATTTCATTAAATAAACAAACTTACAATTGATGTGTCACAAATAATCTTGACAAAAATTTCACCTACAAAATAATTATTGGCCCTCTCTAAAGCTCTCTCTATCACCCCCTAAAATAATGAACCCAAGGGTCCTATTTATAGGCTTAGGATTAGGGTATTTGAGTTGGTGTAAACCACCCTTTTAATTGATTTATATGAATTATAAATTCCTAAAAATCAACCAAAAAAAAGAGTCCCACGGAATATCTTGAAAATCACGTAATGGTCAGCTCCAAATCCCTTGATTTTCGGACTAAGAAGCTGTCAAACCTTATCTCTTTAAGGCTGCGTTTGGGTGCAATTTGGGCTTGAGAATTTTTTCCCAAAAAAATAAGGTCAAGGGCAATCGAACCCCTGACCTCCTCCTTCCACGCGCGCGCGAGACCACTGAACCAAGAAGCAATCTTATAATAATAGCTGCTTCAATAATATATAACCCATTCCCATTTCCAGAAATTGCATTCTTCCACTTTGGCCCCTTAACTTTGTACTTCTTTAAATTATTCCCACAATCTTCATATCTTCACTAAATCACCTCGGATTTTCACCAAACTTCAGGGGTACCTGCAAAAATATAAAATAACTTAAATTAATTCAATTTCAGCCCCAGAAAGTTTAGAAAATTATGAATTTACCCTTATTTATATTTTTGACCCCGGAATTCATAACTTTTTCATTTTAACTCCAAATTCAACCAAATTTCAGAGGGAACTTTATTTTGCCTAGATAAACATTTAAAAATTATTTTCAGGCCCATAAAGTTTTTGAAATTACAATTTTACCCCCGGAGTTATTAAAATTGTATTTTTTAACTCGGATTTTATTCAAACCTGCATTTTTCTTTTATTTTTCGAAAACGACTCTAAAAACTCATTATTTAAGATACAATGGGTCTAACAAGGCCTAGATTTGGGCATAATTCATACAAAATAATTCACTCATCAAAAATCGCTCAAGAAAGGTTTCGTATCTCAACCTTTGATCTTAGATCTATTTTACTTTCTTTAAAGTCCAAATGTATGAGATGTATTTCCATACACCATGTAAACTTGTGTTTATCATGAAATGGACCATCTAAACAACTATAAAACAATTTAGATAAATAGATTCATAATATAAAAAGGTTTATGAATAAGTTCACAGTTAAAATACTCACTTGACAATTTTGTCGAACGCTTGGGATTCATGTTACCTGAAATGACCAAAAATAGTATAAGAGTGTTGTTAAGACTAAAAATTAATTTGACATACAAAAACTATAAAATAGTTTGAAACCCAAATATTAGAATCCACGAATAGACCTAGGATATAAAGTCTGGGGAAAATTTCTACCTCAACACAAATTTCTTACCTAAACATACAACATATGAAGCTTAAAAAACTTTCATGCCTGTAAAGATAATCCTCAAGAACTTGCAAAACTAAATAGCCATAGGAGGCATAGAAAATTCAACATAAGACCCCCAAATAACTACAAAACCTAATTTTCAAATTATTTCTAGAAAGCATTTTCATAGGAAAAAACATACCCAAAATCAATAAATAAAAAATCGGTCTAAGAGAGAGACTGAGTTAAAATGTAAGGTAAAAAATCATAAACACAATTATAACTCAGTTTTGAACAATAAACTCCATAAATCTTCACAAAATAGATATCAAACCAAGTTAGAGAAGAAGAGGAAAACCTCACCTGAAGAAGAAGAAGAAAATTGCGTGAAAAACTTGAGAGAGAGAGAGAGATAGATCGTGAAGAACTCGAGTGGGTATGGTATGAGTCTGTGAGTGGGTATGACGTTGATTGAGGGGGAATGGGGTTGATTGAGTGGAAAGGGGGTGTTACCAAAATACCCCAAAATTTGAAATAAAGTGAAATAGTGGTGAGGGTAGAGGGGGGGGAATTTCTCCATGAATTTTCAACCCTCGGATTCAATTTTGGCCCATTCGATCCTAGCCTCTGATTAAGTTGTCAACTTATGAAATAGTGTGAAAATTTTTACTCCTTATTATATATATATATATGGGCGTGTGTGTGTGTGTGTGTGTGTGTTAAAGTGTTAGTTTTGACTATTTTTTAGAGTTGGTTTTGGGGATTGAGAACATGTTACTGAAATTGATAATTGAAGGGTCTAAATATTAATAGCAATAAATATACCTTAATCTCTTGTGTGCCTACTAGAATGACTACCATGTTGTATATATATCCTAGTTAAGCATTTGGTTGAAATTGGTTCACGTAAGGATGTAATCAGTTCAATGTTATTTGGTTAGATGCGGCGGAGGACTATTGAGGTCCTTGCTTTGCAACACGAATTCTATTTTTTGGCATTGGGGTTTGCTGCCTGTTTTAGACACATAGTGTTGTCTTGAAAGAGCTTTTTATAGGCGCTCTGGTGGAATCGGGGTTTTCAGCCTTCTATTGAAGTTGGAGGATTAATACATGGCGTGATTCGATCTATATTCGAACCTCATCTTAGTTCTTGTGACCTCTTCTAAAGTATTTAAAGTTGAATATCGCACTTGGTATCATTAGTATCCCCTGTTTCTTCTTTCATGAATTTTTAACTTGTTTGAATTTTGTGACATATTTTTGGGTCCCTTAAAGATGAATTTCAATTTATAATCACCTATATTATAAATTACATGATACCTATTGAGTTTATTTTAGTTCCTAGAAATCATTTGAAAAACCATATTGATATATTAAACTCTTTTGTTTATTACTTTGTAAATGAAAAAGGGGTTTTAAGCAAGAATTATGAAACATTTGCTTCTATGTATATTCAAATAGATGAAAAGTAGACGTGCAATATATATATATTCTAATAGAGAGGGGGAATGCATTAAGATCCAAAAATTGGCCTTCGTTACGGGCGTTAACCTTGAAGGCAATCATTTTTATGTCTAAATATACTCATATTGAACTTGTGAGCATAGTATATTGAGTCAAGCGTGTCACATATTTTTCAAAAGTTCCAAGATTAATTTTCGATGGCTTGCTGTTTTTACAACCAAGGGGATGAAACATGTTCTAATGAATGTTGACGAAGTTAATTTTGTGGAAAGTATAGTGTAGTTAATTATGTATAGTAACGTGCTCATAAGACTTGATATGTCTGAAGAATCTTACCTTTATGACCGATAAACCATTAACACCAATACCCACTGTTGATGTAAAAAACTAGACTAGATCTAATTTCTTAATCACAGATAAATATATGTAAATAAAATAGAGAGACAAAAGGTTTGTAAAGTAGTTCGGCTATAAGGGAAAGCCTACGTCCACTGTGTTTCTTATTTCCTTGTATTATGTCTTGCCTCTCGTGTCTTGAATGACTTGAATCTGCCCTTGATGAAGGGATTACAATGTATTTATAGCCAACTAAGGAGATAGATAGATGTAATATTAATGTATTGAATGCCTTTATAAATTAGGCATTTACATGAGTACATAACGTCCATAATGTGCCTGGCTGTTAGCGTTTTGCTCATCAAGTTAGTCGTCCTTTCCACTGTTGGTCGGCCTTCCTGGAGTTGGTTAGCATTCTGTATGTTGGTCGTCCTCCCAGGTCTTAGTCGGCGATGCTATGACTTGTTGACTAGGATTCTTTCCATATAGGATAACATGTGTCCGTCTCTGGTTGGTCCACATAAGTGGGTAATTTTTGGTAACAACACCCCATTGACATTATTGCAGTTTTACTCTTAAAACCTTATAATGACATTTATTTATTTCAATAATAATGTGTCAAGTTCATTTGAAATGCGAAATATGTTTGTGAGGATGTCTTATATTTATGCTTTAAATATATTACATGTTATGTCGGTCAATTGTACTTACTACGAGTTTCGGTGAGTTAGGTTTGGTCTGATCACATGAGATCGGAATTTTGCTTCTAGTATAATTGATCTTATATGGAGTTAACATCCTATCGGTAAAGCCCCAAGTTCAATCCTAGTCATTTGTCTCAAACTATAGGAAGTTGTATAATGGTTTAGGAACATGTTTGATGGTTTAAAGAGGATTGTGACCGGTACATTCGGGAATGTATTTAATAGGGCCACAAGTGAGATTCAAGTCTATATGCTGAGAAGATTTGATTTTCACAATCTCATAAGTTTGCAAAGGGTGCATAGGTTCCAAATGTTCCAAACATAATCCGATCGAATGAACTAGTTTGTCATTTTGGTACTTGGTTTAGATATTGCCGGGATGTACCATTAGAGGGTGTGCCTTTCTGGTGGCCTTAACTTTCGTACTGGAATATTCGGCTTTATACATTGCGTACTAATTTAAACTTTATGAACAATGTGGAAATAGCAAACATAAAGAAAAGTCACTTTAAAATCATTTTTCAACAATCTAAACTCAAAGTTCAACAAATTTAATATAATCTAACAATTTTTTGTACCACCATAAATTTAATTTATAAAAGTTATTATAGTTGTGCTTTGCCATAATTAAGTTACTATGACAACTACGCGCAACAATCACATTGAAAAAATGATACGAAATATCATTCACAAACATATATGAAAATGAATACGAAATATCATGCACAATCATGAATATATTACATATTTGTCAAATAAAAATTTGAAATACTAACTTAAGTAGTTGATGAAATATTTATAGATTTGTTGATTGAATTCAAAGACAACTAATAGAGGAAATAGTGGAAATTAACTACAGGTTTTATTGATATACCTGGAGGGTTTGAAGAGAGAGTTTTCAACAAGTAAAGCATATTGACTGAGGAAGATAATTGTCCTCTTATGTATAGTTCGCAACTCCCACGTGCTAAATCAATTTAATTTTTTTTTATTAAATTTTCATTTGGGAGATGCACATACAATATTTAAATTAAATTTGCAAACAATTTAATTAAAGAAAATATTAATCATAATTGGATAATTAATGAGAGGTGAATTCTCACTTGAGAGGTGCGAATTCAATTTTGGTTACAGTCTAGGCAATCCTCATATTTTTACTACAAATTTTTGCATTCAACTAGTTCTATTTTTCATAAATGGTGGCTAGATTTTAGGGATAACGTTCAAATCTATTATTGAAGGATTTCCTAGCTAATTATTTCTGAAATCATGGATTATCTAACAAATCTAGTGCCACGCACATTGAGTCCCATATTTTCACTTGTAGGGGGAAGTTTGCACAAGTGCAATTATATATATATATATATATATATATATATATATATATATATATATATATATATATAGAGAGAGAGAGAGAGAGAGAGAGAGAGGTAGAGAGAGAGAGAATCTCATGCATTCCCAGTATGAGGTCCTAGTATGCAGACCATTTTTTTAAAATATTAAAAAAAAATATTTTGGGATTGATTTTTTTATGGTATTTAAATATTTTAGGGGATCCATAAAACAATGAACTCAAAATGAATTCTTTTACTATTTTAAAAAAATCGATCAAATTATGTTATTTTGAAAAAGGTATTAAGTTGTTAAAAACTCACATTGTTAGACTGATTTTTTTAAAATAACAAAAAAAATCATTTTGAGCTGATTTTATGATTTTTTTGATGGGTTCCCCCGAATTTATTAAATACCATAAAAAAATGAACACAAAATTTTTATTTTTTCTTTATTATAGAAAATGGTCCGCAAAGTGGATATGCATGAGAACTCTTCTCTCTCTATATATCTATATCTACATTATACCTCTAATAGAATATTATTGGAGGTATGAATAACATTTAATACGTTTATCCTACACTTTCTCCCATCGCTCTCTGTACAGGTGTACATATACATTATTATTTCTATGTATCCTTTTCCCCCCCATGTCTATTTAGTTTTCTATCATTTATCTTTTAATATAAGCCACTGAAAAATGTTTAGATCCCCAACCTCTCCATATTCCTCCACGCTAACCCCTAAAATCACCCCCTTCTCCTTATACTTAAATGTCTGCCCATATATCTCTCCTACATTAATATTGTTCTTACTTCTCTCCAATGGCGTAAACCAGCAAGTTACAACACCTTTGTTCTAATCTCATTTCCCATCACCATGGCTATTATGTGGTGAGTCGTGACGGGTTCCTCGAAACCAAGCGACGACAACAGAGGTATCGAGTTATGTCCCAACTCCGAACGAACCGATTGGCTCATTAAATAAGGCGAGTACATTAAAACCTGGTGCCGATGCTGGTTCAAAGAATCCGATTTTTCCTCCAAAAGAGGCCGTGGCCGACCACCTGGATCCAGCAACTAGCAACTACTTGGTTCTTTGGGTGAGTTAGAAACTAAACCCTCTTTATATTTGTTGTTATTTAGGTGACGGTGTTTATACGTGCGCGCGCGTGTGTGTGTGTAGAGAGGTGAAAGATAAGCTCAACATATCAGTTTGGGAAGGTAACTTAGGCTTTTTGATTTAAGAAGCACAGTTATTTAGGTCGCAATTTGTATCATTTTTTCGTATATTTCTTTTATGATTGAGTATCCAATTTAATAATGTTATTTTTTTCTCACGTGATGCTATGATTTGTGAAGGAAACTTATTTGTTATAGAGCGGGAGCATATTTTACTCTTTATGTTGTTTATGTGCATACTAGAGGGGTAACTAAATACAAAGATTGGGGTATTTATTTTCCTCCTACGTTTCTTACGAAAATAAAATAAATCCTTTTTTTTGTATGAATGTAAACTTATTTTTGTAACCGTTGTGTGATTTTTGTTAAATCCATGTATTAATTCAAGAAACCACCACACTTAAAAGTGATAGAGCCAGCTAGGGGTGTGCACGAACCCGAATAGACCGATTGGATCGAAAAAACCAAATCGGACCGGACTCACTTTTGTGGCTTTTTTAATTCGATCTAAAAATATATAAGACCGCATAATTCGGGCCGGTCTCTGTCTTGGGTCATAAAAAATGGGTTTGGACTGAACTGCTTTTTATATATATATATATATATACACACACACACACACACACACACACACTAGAGTGTACCCGTGCCGATGGCATAGTGATAATTTTGTTCCCAAATGTTTGTGATTATAGAACACTCGCACTCCCATTTATGGTATTATTCACTTTAAGAAGGAATTAAAAATACTTACAAAATTCCATCTTATTTAATAACGATGTTACACACACACACTTTTTGTAACACTATATTTTCTAGCTACATGTTACTTAATACTACATGTCACGTTGAAAATTATAATACCTTTGGAATTCATTCAAATATATGTAATTTGAAAAGTCAAAATAAATGTATCATAAGTCAATTTTTCTAAATATAGATATTTTCCCACAACTTCAGTTTGTCCCGCAACATCAGTTTGTCTCATAGATATTTCAAGTGTGCTACTAAAAAACTCAATATAATGCCTTTTTTTTTTTACTCTTTTACTTAATTTACTTAAAAAAACTAACATTATAGTGTATAGCTTATTTGTATTGGAATAATGTTCTAATTGTAGAATTGAGTGAACTTAAATTCAAATATTTAAAATCAACTCCGTCGTAGAGTTAAATGTAAATTTTTTTACAAATAATTTTTAATAAAATTATACTTGATAGCATTTTTTTATAAAACCTTGGGATGACATAATCATAACGAATATAGTTTGAATGGGGAATACATAAAAGACACGTCATGGTGTGAGTAGAAAAATGTCAATAAAGGTGAAGAGGGCACCATGTATCTGTGAGCAACATATATAAGGACATAAACCGTGTACACATTTAAGATTCTTATATGTATAGTAGAAAATATGTGTGACACGTATCGCATACATGTCATGTACTCATTTGTATTGAGCACGGGCACCTGATGCCATCCACACATAAAAATGTTCTTAATAAATTTATATTAATACACTATTTTTCATGGACTAACGGAATTATATGCATGTTAAAATAGTAAATTATTTTAAATTAGTTAAATATCGAGTAAAAAAAATTTCATTGATAGAAAAATATCATGTTGAATAAAAAATTCTTTAAAAAATTAATAGTGAATAGACTGAGCAAAATATTTTTACTCATTAAAAAATTATACCAATTTGTTTATTATAATACTTTTTTAGCCCCCTTTCGTATTTATTTGTTTTTTGTAATGACTTTCCAAATAATATTTTTTTCATCAAGTACTTACATGATTATGGCAGATCGAGAGTAGGGTATAACAGAAGTTTGAAATGATGATGTTTAGTCTGGTATGGTCATATCACTTCAAGTCTATTTTTTCATAGGTGCAACTTTATTAGCTGCAGGCAATTTTTTCATAGTTGCAACTTTATTATTTGCATGCATTTGGAGGGAACAGATGCTCCATTGTCTGTTTAATTTCAGTTAGTTCTTTTCAACGCATTTTTTCGTTGCTTGGTTTTACTCTCATCTATACTTGTTAATAGGGCTGGCAATTTTTGACACGATACCCGTTTATGGTAATAACTTGAAATGACCCGAATATGACACGATTAACTTGTATAGATTTAAGAGCACCTAAAACTTATACTCAAATCAAAATCAACACGACCCGAAAATGACACGACTAACCCGAATTTCCAACCCTACATGTTAACACAATATAAAGATGATGTGCCTCTATCTCTCATCACTTTCATACAGACAAACTATTCTCTCCATTCCTCGATTAAAGAGCCCAAGCTCCAAACCACCTTAAGCAACCAAACATCAAGCCGCAAAACCACTACACTAATACCCGACTCCTTATTTATTCAATCATTTGACCCACCTCATGCCACCACCTTATCTGCTGGAAAGAAAACCCCATCCACCCACTCGCTACCACGGTAGCAGGTGAAACACAAAACCCCCACCAACACACTCAGCTACCAACCCTATTCATCCTCTACCTCCTTATCTTTCCTACAAACCAGCACCCCCTGCCCAGACTAACTCAACTTGTTGCTCTGCTCACCTCCGGTTAGCACCAAACCAAGACCCAACAGTCCCAAACACACCCCTAACCCGGTAACTCCTTCCCCCTTATCATACTTGAATCCTCACTGAACCCACTCACATCTCAACCCCACACCATACCCATTTAACTTCTAGCTAAACCCGTCTTCATATTATACTACCCAGCAAACCCAACATTTGGTTCCCTAGTTTCTAAGAAACTCAGTACCTGTCCAAAGTGTTTAGTTACCTAAATAATAACTTCAAATCTGGAAACAAAATCAAAACACACACCACCAATCACATGAATACAACTCCATAAACAAAAATATAAGAAAGTTATCGATTATCACCCTTCCAAAAAATAAGGTATGTAGAGGAAAGCCACAGTGAGAGAGTGATGGAGAGAAAAAAACACTTGAGGAGATATGAGTAGCATAAACATATAATTTGTTTCTTCTTAAATCACAGTAGAAGCACATATACAGTAGCCTAAAAATTCACACAAACTCAAATAAACAAATATAGAAGAACACACGTGATGAGGGTGAGATGAAGCTCCAATATTTTACACATGGACTCATATCTTCATTATCAACTTCTCCAAATGTAAGCGTAAACTCACGGTTCACATGAAATGAGGTGTGAAAGAGAGAAATGAGGACGTGGGTGGCGGTGGATAGAACTGGAGTGAGAGGGAGAGGACGGGGGAGAGCGACGGACTGGAGAGTGGAATGAACAGAGAGAGGATGAAGGATGAGAAACATTACATCTGAATATAGGGGTTGTGTTTTCTCGAGCCTTGTGGTCAATATGAATATCTTAGTACAGAGATTTTGTACAGTAGCATATCAGTTCATGCAACCCATCTACATAGCTATGTTTTCTCAACTGTTAGATACATTAAATCTCAGCCGCTAGTTGATAAAGACCAAATTCATCAGATTTAATCTCAGCCATCAGTTGGTATAGACAAAAAAACCCTCCTCCTTTATTTTATATATATATTTGATAACTCACACAGACAAACTTAATAACATAACCTAATTAATCCCTCCCAAACCCCTTACCTCTTTTCTTTCTATCTTCATACAACGGCGCACCACTCATCTCTCTCTACACTACATAGAAACCCCGGCTTCGCCAGAGGCAGTAAATTCCAATGACCCACACCGTTCAAGTATGAACCCCACCTAAGCTTTTGCTTTGATTTTCTCTGGCGCACACCACCCCCCGTAGTGGATCTTTAGTAAGCTTTTCCTTTGGACTATTGACGCGACTAAGAATGTGTCTCATAAGTGCACTATCTTCTAGGCTCAAGTGCAAGCCTGTCGCGTTACTAATAAAACCGATAAGTCGGGATCGTATCCACAGGAAAATAGGACAATGGAATTATGACGACGTTGGACAGATGAATAAATCCTAATTCTGACTCTAAAGAAAAGGAAAAGATGATTGATTTGGGAATTGGCTACAACTAAATGCAATTTTGAAATTATGGAAGAAAAGCAACTATTCTAAATTACCTAAAATGCTGATGAAGAATGATTTAAAACTTTAAACTATATGATGAAGAAAATAGGACGGGAATACAATCCTCCAACCCTAGTGTATTGATAATATAAAACTAATCGTAAATTTAAATGATTAATTAGACCCATAATTTAGTATTCCCAAGCATTACGTATATGAGGTTCAATCCCACATCATACTTAATCTGAGGACAAGTAAATCGGTATTTCAATAATTACACTCGAATTATATTCTAAAGCATCCCGGTTACTCGGAAGCAAACGAGATCTAAAGATCTATAATTGTCATGTTTCTATGCAATACGATCATAATCAAACCATTAAATTTAGACGATTAATTTTATGTACATACAACTACCACATCAGGTTGGGTTCATGCATCCCGACCTTGAAAAGTCTAGCCTACCATGATGAAAGTAATGAAAACTATTTTGGAATTGCAGGAAATCATGATTAAACTAAGGAAAATTTGTAGAAAGATGTAAACGAGAAATTAAATAGAAGAAATTACTCACTAATCTTACCAAATCACTCAAAGCATTAACTACAATTACTGGTAATCACTGAATTCTGAACAATCTTCACTCTTGGAATTAAAATTGTAATCTACCTTCAAAACTAGGATTTTACAGAAAAAATGGAAAATTATATTAATTCACCATACAAAGACTGATAATGAAACGGGTTTTTATACCCTACAAAACTTCAGGAGTTTTAGAATCACTAGGACTCTCCATTAGAAGAAGATAGGAAAATAAAATCTCGACAGCCGAACCGGTCCGGGCCTCCTGCTGATCGGTCTGCCTGGAATTCCGACCGATTCTTTTTATTCTTGGGCGGATTGATCCGGGGTGGATCGGTTCTTTTTATTTTCTTCCATCTTCGGTTTGTCTTTGGTCTGGGGTTCTCTGGAAATTGGCAATGCGGACCGGTCCGGCCCAGATCTGTCTGGGCTTCCTTTGACTTTTTTCCTCAAACTTTGACTGCTCATATCTTTCACACCGGGAATCCGATTGAGGTGCCATTTATTCCTATATGCTCACGAACTTGATATCTTCAACTTCTCTTTAGGTGCCTCATCCGAATTCTGGGTAGAAATTACACTTTTCCCCTTTTGACTTTCTTTGTTTTCTTTTCTGATTCTCCTGGTTTCTTTCTTTCTTTAATTGATATCAAATACCTGTAAAATCATTACGAAACACCAGAAACTCAGTGTACTCGTTAGGATAAGTCAGTAGCAAGATTATGAGATAAAGTTAAATTGATTACGTTGTTCGATATGCTAAAAGTAACTAAATTAAAGGGATAAATTGGGAAGAATTTATGCCTAATCAAACCCCCCTTACTTAGAAGTTTGTGCATCCAAAGTAATGTAAAAGAATACTAGCAAGGCTCAACTCTTGAAAAATATTTTATTGGGATAGAATACCTTTTTTGCGGGCAAGCGATTGCATTTTACGTATGCAACAAGCCTTTAAACCCCTAGGTTACCCTAGTAGGATGAGTTGTGTCTCGTGAGGGTTTTCAGAAAAAAAAAAACCACAAAATTCGACTCAAGGAAAATTCAAAATACGATAAAATTGTATTATTCAAACTTTCCTTGAAAATAGTCATCATCAAGTCATATTTACATGTCTCAAATCATAGTTGTGCGAAGCCAATAATTTAATCGTGGATTTCCACCGATTGACCATTTCGTTACTTATCCGAAAATTCGTTTTGAATTCAAATTCTCACGGAATGCTCTCTCAAACGAATCACTCGAAATGTGGCTATTATCTCGATATGCGTGATATAAAGAGTAAATATAATGGACGCAAAATCACGCACACAATTAGAAAGACAAAAATTTCATAGTGATGGGATCTCATCAATGGATTTCGGTTTTAAAAATGGTAACATTGCCTCTTATTCGTGCATTCAATCTCTTTTATTATCTTTTGGTGTATCAGCTCTCCACGCGGTAACCAATTTTCGCAATTTAGACTCGGTTAGGACTTTTTCGGGTTATATGCGGTAAAATGACAATGGCAGGGAAGGTTGGAATTGGAAAAGTCATTTATGATGTCCATTTGTGCTTTTTTCGAGTTATTGCTCATTTTTTCTTCTTTTTCTCTATTTTTTCTGTTTTTCAGTTCTTTTCTTTTCTTGCTATTTTCATTGAGCATATCTATTTTTTTTCTTGCACCTTTATATGCACTTATCGGACTTAAATTTTGAATTTTTCCATTTTTTGTAATTTCGGGCTATTTGGTTTTTATGGGTTGTCAAACGAAAGGGAAAATCTATTTGGCTCAATTTGGGTTACAAAAGAGGTGATTTTTCGCATCTTTTTCTGGCCAATATTTTTGGGTGACAAAAGAGGGCCTACTTCATTGTCCAAAATACCAATTGCGTTACCATATGTGTTTCGAGATGAATTTAAGTTTAGAGATCAATTTTGGCACGTTTTTCAAAGCAATATCACACACGTTTTTCATAACCAATCAAAATGAAAGGATTGAGATCCTCAATGACTTTTTAGGTGCTGAAAAGAACTTTGAGTTAACAATTAACTCGAATTGATTTAAAATTTTCACAAAGATGAAAGGCTCGAATCTCACCGAGTTTTTTAATCTCCACACTTATTCGCTAAGTCGTCAATTTTCGCTCAATTTTCATCTTTAGTCAATTTCGGCTTTGTGTATTTGAATTTTACAACTTGAGAGTTTAATCCGACTTTTAATGATATTTTTGAAAATTTTGAATTCTAATTTTTATTTATTTTGAACAAATTTTTTTTTGGATTTTTCAAAATTTTATGATTTTTTTGAAATTTTTGGGCATTTTTGAAAATTTGTGAAGTTTTAGAAATACACACTTGTGACCCCCCCCTAACTTAGACTTTTGCATTGTCCTCCAGCAAAAATGACTAAAATCTAAACAAGGCAAAATAAGAAGTGCTATAAATAAAACAAATAAATGGAGAAAATGCAGATTTTATATAAAACAGGACCGTGGTACAATTACAAGGAAAAATATACAACCATGTGAAACAGGGAAAACAAATAAAAACTGCAACAACCAAATAAAGCTTCACTGGGGCGGGGGTTGGGAAGAGGTGGGTGTGTCGAGGCCATAGGGGTCATAGAAGTAGGATGGCAATGGTGCGTTGGGATCCCCTTGGTGTCGGTACAGGTCCGCTTGGAAATAGAACATCATGCTCGTATCGCGATGGTAGTCGGTCAAAAAGTTATCGAATCTCGTCACAAGAGCCGACATACGGTTCGTGAGGTCGCTACCCGCCCATTCAAAATCAGGGTTATCTACTTCTTCTGCCGACTCTTCATCCGTACCTATGTCACCCATTTCCACATCAGCGCCGGCTACTTCTTCTTCCTCTTCGTCGCTCTCACTCGAGGCAGCATCGTCCTCGCTATTACTTTCCTGCCTCGTCCGAAGGACGGCTAGTTGTTTGGGGCTCTTAGTGCGGGTTCCCTGTACAAAAGGACCGAGGAGGTCAGTACGATCGAGCGGCGCCTCAATGCCAGCGTTCTTGAGGATGGAGGTAATCAAACGTGCATATGGAAGTGGTGCTGCACCTTTCTCATCCATGGATACGACCATGATGTCGGCGTATAGGGTGCGATCTAGGTGAATGTAAGTGTGGGGATCGAAGAGGTGATAGGTCAATGTATGCATCGCTGAATCGTTGGATGTTTGCAAAATATTTTCACACACAATTTGGAATGTGAGGCGCGCTTTCTCATTAAGACGTCCAACAACGAAAGTTTTCCCAATCCATGCAACATTGGGGGCAATGCTCCCCATAATCAGTTCTTTGGCGATCGGTGCAACATTCCTTGGGTAGGTGAATTCTTGAATATCGGGAACGTCGTATTCGGCCAACTTGGTCGTGAGAAGGGCCAATGAAAAAGGGATGACGGTGCCATCAACATATGCTTGAGATTTGAATTGGCCCATCCAAACAAGGGTGCCATAGAAGGAGCGGACCTTGGCTACCTAAACCACTTCGTACGGTTCATTAAGAAAATGACACCAACCCCTAGCCATGAATAGGGCAGTGACGGAGTTGGGCAGACCCGTCCATTGGACAACGCGCTCCATATGGAGTTTGCGATCCGAACCGAAGAACTGATTGCACCAACGCTCCTCTTGGCGGGAATGAAATTCACCATGGACGGAGGGGAGGATGTTGATGGAGTCGTATTTGGTGGGGGTAGGTCATTGGGCCATGATAACAAGGAGAGGTTGCTGGAAAATGAGGGAGAGAGAAGATAGGAGTGATGTAGTTGAAGGTGTGGAGAGAAAGGGAGGCTATGGGTGGTTATTTATAGGTGGAAGGTTGTGGGTAGGGCTTGGAATTGGAGGGAAAAAGTGGTGTATTTGGGAGGGTAATTGAAGGTTTGGGTATGGGGGGGACGAATTGGGAGGGAAGGAAGGGGATTGGGGAGAAGGGGGTGCACCTTGGGAAAGGGGGAATTTAAATTCTGCAGAAAGCGAATCAGTCCGCCTGGGGACCGGACCGGTCCGGTCCTTCAATTTTCGAACTCTTCAATAGCCGGATCGATCTGGCCCTAAAATAAAGGAACCGGTTTGAGTCGGACCGGTCCGGACCAAAATTAAAGGAACTGGTCCGAGGCTTAGACTGAGATGGATATCGTCCCCTGACTTAATTTCGATCCCTCTTCTCCGAAAATTTTCACTTTCACAGCATACTCCCTAACAATTTTGGACTAAAAACCTCTCGATATCAATGGTTAACGTAACTTGACTCAATTTCTCGAAACATGTGAATGCTTTCACCTTATTGTACCCTAATCCTATGGACTCTCACTACGCACACGACTCTCGTCTACTATACACAAGAATTCACCCCAGACGCATTGGGGGTGCGTAGACCTTACTGTAGCAGCTCACTCTACCCCGTAAACGGGGTTCGACAACCACACGGTGTCGATTTCTTCCACACACGCCTCTAGATATGGCTTTAGGCGTTATCCATTTACTTTGAATGTATTTCCCCCTTTCAAATCGTCTAACTCAACAGCTCCGTGAGGGAAAACATTCTTCACAACGAATGGGCCAGACCATCGTGACCGCAACTTGCCTGGAAAAAGATGAAGCCGAGAGTTATAAAGAAGAAATTTTTACTCGGGAAGAAACTCTTTGCGTCAAATGATGCCATCGTGAGCGAGTTTCATCCTTTCTTTGGAGATTTTAGCGTTCTCATACGCATCATTGCGTATCTCTTCTAACTCATTTATTTAAAGCTTGTGAGCTTCACCGGCCTTATCTATGGCATAGTTTAACTCCGTAATTGCCAAATACGCCTTATGCTCTAATTCCATGGGAAGATGGCAAGGTTTGCCATACACAAAACGAAAAGGGGACATGCTGAGCGAATTTTTGTATGCGGTACGATAGGCCCATAGCGAATCATTCAATCTAAGTGACCAATCTTTTTGGGTAGGATTGACTGTCTTTTCGAGAATATTCTTGATTTCTCGATTCGCTAGTTTGGCCTGCCCATTCGTTTGTGGGTGATAAGTCATTCCAACCTTGTGAACGACACCATAATTTCTCATAAGCCTCGCGAATGGCCTATTGCAAAAGTGCTTGCCATTATCACTAATTATCTCTTTCGGAGCACCAAAGCGGGAAAGTTTGTGTTCCTGCAGGAACTTAATCACCACTTTGTTGTCATTTGTCTTGGTAGCTATAGCTTCCACCCATTTAGAAACGTAGTCTACTGTGACAAGGGTGTATAGGAAACCAAAGGATGGGGGTAAAGGGGCTATGAAGTCAATACCCCAACAGTCGAAGATCACAATAATGAGTATGGGGGTAAGAGGCATCATGTATCGTCGGGTAATAGCTCCCATCTCTTGGCACTTATTGCAAGATTTACAAGCATCGTTCACATCCCGGAATATTTGGGCCAATAGAGGCCGCATTGCAGAATTTTAGCGACCGTCTTTTTCGTTGGAAAGTGGCCTCCACAAGTTTCTGAATGACAAAATTGGATGACTTTTGGGATCTCATCATTCGGTACGCATCGTCGGATAATTTGGTCGGCGCAATATTTAAACAGGAAGGGATCGTCATAGAAAAACATGCGCGACCAAGTAATAAACCTCTTCTTATCTTGCGGTGTCCAATCGGGAGGGACGGCTCCCGTGACAAGGTAGTTCACTATATCCGCAAACCAAGGCAATGAAGAGGTAGCAAAGAGTTGCTCATCAGGAAAGTATTCGTCTATGGGTATGGGATCACTAGGTACGTCGGACGAAAGCCGTGATAAGTGGTCGGCAACGACGTTTTCTACCCCTTTCTTATCTTTAATGGAGATATTGAACTCTTGTAGGAGTAGGATCCACCTTATGAGGTGCGGCTTTGCATCTTTATTTGCAAGTAGGTATTTCAATGCCGCGTGGTCGGTGACGCCAGTAATGGGAGAACCGATATGGTATGATCGAAATTTATCAAGGGCAAAGACTACCACTCGCAATTCCTTCTTCGTGGTAGAGTAGTTAAGTTATGGTCTGGTAAGAGTCCGACTAGTGTAGTAGATGACATGATCCTGCTTATCTTTTCTTTGGCCCAAAACAGCCCCTGTCGCATAATCCCTAGCATCACACATAAGTTCGAATGGTAAAAACCAATCCGAAACTTGCATGATGGGAGCGAATACAAACATGGTTTTCAGTTTTTCAAAAGAGTTTTGACATGATTCCGTCCACTCAAATGGGGTGTCCTTCATGGGTAGGTTTCTTAAGGGTCTAGCGATGGCACTAAAATCCTTAATGAACCTTCGATAAAACCCCGCGTGGCCCAAGAAGGAGCGCACGTCTTTGAGCGATTTTGGTGGGGGAAGATCACCTATGACATCTATTTTGCCCTATCAACTTTTATCCCTTTGGATGAAACTATGGGGCCAAGAACTATTCCCTCAGTGACCATGAAATGGCATTTCTCCCAATTCAGCACTAAGTTCTTTTCCACATACCAAGCAAGTACTTTGTCCAGTTTTTCAAGACAGATATCGAAAGAGGTGCCAAAAACGCTGAAATCGTCCATGAACACTTCAAGTCCTCTCTCGACCATGTCACTAAATAGGCTCCACATTCACCTTTGAAAGGTCGCGGGTGCATTACACAAGACGAATGTCATACGTTTGTAAGCAAACGTACCAAAAGGACAAGTGAAGGCTGTTTTCTACTGGTCAAGTAAATCTAACTCAATTTGGTTATATCCGGAATAACCATCAAGGAAGCAATAGTAAGGGTGGCCCGCTACTCTCTCAAGCATCTTATCAATAAATGGTAAGGGGAAGTGGTCTTTTCTAGTTCTTGCATTGAGTTTCCAGTAATCAATGCAAACGTGCCACCCGGTGGTGGTACGTTGGGGAACTAGCTCTCCCATAGCATTCTTAATCACTTTCATGCCCGAATTCTTCGGGAAAACTTGAATAAGGCTCACCCACTTGCTATCCGAGATTGGGTAGATAATCCCAGCATCCAATAGCTTAATTATTTCGGTCCTCACCACTTCTTTCATATTAGGCTTTAACCTTCTTTGCATTTCTCTCGAGGGCTTGATATCCTCTTGGAGATGGATCTTGTGAGTGAAAATCAAAGGATTTATCCCTTTTAAATCAACAATGCACCAACCAAAGGCACCTTGGTGCTTCCTCAAATTCTTTAACATCTTACCCTCCTGCTCTTCGTCTAGGCTAGAGGAGACAACAATCTAAAATGTCTCATCCTCTCCTAGGTATGCATATTTAATATGGGAGGGGAGTTTCTTCAACTCGAGGGTTGAAAATTTTCATTGGAGGGAACCATGCATGTATCCCTCGGTGGTAACTCCTCGAATCTAGAAACCCAACTTACATCTCTCGCGTCCTCATCCGGCGCTTTCTCATTAAATAACTCTCTCAACTCCTCAACCTCCCTCTCGAATGTAGTGTACGTCCCCTCACTCTTGTGACTCAACACTAAACAGGACCCTAAGGCATCTCAACAATAAGTTTCCTTGAAATAATCCTCTACGATCTCGTCTATTAGGCTCACCACGTGAAGATCATCTTCTTCCCCCGTCTGTTGGGCGATGTGGAAGATGTTAGTCTCTAAAGTCATATTCACAAAAGTGAGTTGCATTCACCCATTCCGACTATTGATGATTGCGTTAGTCGTATCTAAGAACGGGCACCTAAAAATGATGGGAACATGTTTGCTCGAGGTGAAGGAGGGCTCCGTGTCCCAAATGACAAAGTTTACCGGGAAGTAGAAAGTGTCAACTTAGACGATCACGTCCTCAACTATGCCTCATGGGACCTTCACAGTTCGATCCGCTAATTGGAGAGTGACCTTTGTGGGCTTGAGGTCGCCCAAGTCAAGTTGCCTATAAATGGCGTAAGGGAGGATATTGACACTTGCTCCCAAATCAAGTAAGGCTTTCTCGATTTTATTTTCTCCAATGAAGCCGGAAATGGTGGGTGCACCGGGATCTTTGAATTTGGTTGGGATATCATTGAGGAGGATGGATCTCACGTTCTGTGCTAGGAAGACGTTTTTCTTTACTTTCATCCTCCTTTTTACCGTCAGCAAGTCTTTGATGACTTTCGCATAAGCTGGAATTTGTTTAATCGCATCGAGGAAAGGTAAATTCAGCTTTACTTGCTTTATCACGTATAACACTTCATCACGGGGGTTTCCTTTATGGGAAGGAATTAACCTTTGAGGAAACGATGCTGCGGTGGGTGATTTCACTACTACCTCGGGCTCACTAGTATCCTCTTTCTCACTCTCATTCAAGGGAACATCTTCGGCCTCTTTCGTGTCGGGAAAAATCTCCTTGTCTTTGGTAGCATCGTGTGGGGGAGGTGATAAATCAATGACTCTCCCACTACGAAGAGTGTTCACAGCTTGACATTGCTCCTGATGTTCTGTCGAGGTGGAGCTAACACTATTTTGACCTTGGGGCGATCTTTGGCCCTGGGTAGAAAACTTGACTTTCTCTTGGATACTCAACGATGATTGCAACTGTGAAATATTCGCATTCATGTCGTTCATCATGCGCTCATGCCTGACATTAGTTGCAGTCTGGGTATTGATAAAGTGGTTGATCGTATCCTCGAGACTTCTCCGCGGTGGAGGGATGTATGCTCCTTGAGGTGGTGGTGTTTGCACATATCCTTGCATATGTGGAGCTTGTTGAAAATGCGGTGGTGAAGGAGGGGCAACATGTGAATTAGGATTCATCACAGCATGTTATTGCCCATAGCTAAAATCAGGGTGGTTTTTCCATGAAGGGTTGTAAGAATTCCCGTGTCGGGCACCGAAATTACCCTTAAAGCCTCCTATGCCACTGGCTTGTTCTTGAAGCATCACTTTGTAGGCGGGTATAGTCGGGCATTCCTCAGTTGAATGACCCACCTCACAAATCGCACACACCTTCTCAACAGGGTTTGGGATTGATCCAGTTGGTCCTCTTCCCAATACCTCATGTACGTCTCGCAGTCCTTTCTCGAGCATATCTAGTCGACTATCCGCTATAGAATTCTTTTCTACATGAAATAGGCCGGACGCCGATGGAGTGGTGGTCACTTGAAGATTTTGATTCTGAGCGTTAGGTTCAGATGTATCCCAAGATTGGGTAGTCTTGGCGATATACCTCAGGTGAAGCTCAACATCATGGGCGTCTAAGTCGATAAACAAACCACTACCCATGGTTTCAACCAGTTTCTTTGAGAACGTGTGCGCTCGCGTTCAAATGATCAAATTATATACAAAACCCTTTTAACCCAAACAAACCCTAAACATGCAGCAGTATGTGATTGAATAAATTGATAATCTACGCAAGAACATTCAAACACATGCAATTAAGGAAAAAATCCCCCACAGGGGCAAAACCATTTATTTTCACTATAATTTGTAAGAAAACGGCTTATAATCGGATTACAATGAAAATACAAGTTGACTAAGAATTACCCTCGGGTATCGGATTCTATCATCGCGGCTGGAATTATCCCTTTCCAGTAGGGCTGAAATGAAGAAGAAGAACGGTCTCCTCCACAAGGGTTGAACAAACCAAAGTTGTGTTCTTGGGTTGCAAAAGGATTCACAAATATTTGGCAAGGATGTGTGAATCAAAACATGAGTCTTGGGACTCAAAAATATGAAGACTAGAGGTATTTGGACTCTAAAAAACGTCTTCTAAAGTCTTGCAAAACAACTCCCCCGAAGTTGGTATTTATAGGGAAATACATGAAGAGACCCACGATTTTAAAATGCTGAAATTCTATCCAGCGTACAGGTACCCCGAACCGGTTCGGGTACCCTGCGAACCGGTTCGCCTCCCTGAACCGGTTTCGGACTGGGTTCGGGAAAGTGTGCTGGGAACAGGAGCTTAAACACTTAGAAAAATTCCCAGTATTTTCAATGAAAATATCTCCATTTTCAACGGGCCATAACTTGTTCACCATAGCTCGGATTGAGATGTCGTTTCTTCCAGTATCTTTGTTGCGGCAAGCTCTTCAACTTTTCAGTTGACCGGTCCTTCGGACGGTGGCTGGAAAATTACCAATTTGCCATTGAACATCCCTATCATGCCTTGTTTCACTGATTTGACTTCTCTTGCGTACCACTTGCATTACGAGCCTAGAATTGAGGAACGTGAAGTCGTTGATGCAGGTGAGGGACACATTAATGGAGATAATGCATGCGTGATTCCCGGAATTCGGATAGAGGCCGTCATGTGAGATCGTGAGGAGACGTGCCAAATGTAGCGACGTACGACATAAATAAATGAAACATTTTGGACATGAGAAGAATGTCCTTACAAATCTCCCCCTATGTCTATGCTGGTACATACATAAAAAAAAACGAATTATCAAATATGAAATTGCCTATACAAATCTACCCTCCCATGAACCCAAAACTGGAAAAGGTACAAATGAATAGTCTTCATCGTTTGTTCTTCAATTCTTCAGGAATCACAGATCTTTTCTCATCAGGGTGTGCAATTCAAAGATCATCAATGTAGTACCTACACACATGAGACACAACAGAATACCAAGTGACATATCGAGTTTGAAATAAAGAGATAAACATATATATATATATATATATAAATTTATGAGCAAACTCAAATTTCAAAAGCTCCCCCATAATAATTCATTCTCCCCCTTTTTATGATGTCCCCAAAAAGACAAATGAAAGAAACAAAGTAAATAAGAAAGAGCGGGGTGACACTAGGATAAAACCACACCATGAATGAACACAAAGCAACCAAGACGATGATAGCGTAAATGAAGTGGTGTGATCAAATTCAATAGGAAAATCAATGCATACAAACATGACATATGTGCACGATGAATATTGGATATTCCTAGCGAATGAACTTAAATGCTTCCTTTGGTGTAAAATAGTGACAATATAATGTATTGACTCAGTCAAATCAACAAATCAAAGCTCAAAGTGATTTTCACACCAATAACATCCAAAATGATTTTATGCTTTTTCAGGACTTTCAAAAATTCTCCAACCAAACTCCCTCAGATATAATTTTGAATAGAGGCATTCTAAATTCTCAAACTTTGGAGAATTGATGGTGAAACCTAAGTGGCCCATATTTGGCATGAAGTGATTTTTATTGCCTGTAAATTTTTTCGGGCTCTTTTAACCTCTTTGGACCTCGGATATTAAAATTCCTCCATTTTTTAGGTCCTTTTTAACGGTGGCTTTTGCGCAAAGGATAACCTTTCGCAGCCCCTCCCCGTTATACAAAAACACACAGTCTCACCAAAACGGTTTTTACATGCATTCCAATCTTGTCAACTTTTATCGCATATTGTACATTGTATAGACATAATTGAGATGGAAATACTCAAGCCAATATGATATAGACAAGTGCAATAATCAAATATAGCCGTGCATGTGTGCAATAAAGGATACAGGAGTCAAACATGTAGGAAGATATCACTAATTACATCTCAAAGGCTCCAATCAATGTAAAGCACATGGATGAAATGATGTAGCCTCTCAAATCTCTATCAAACAGTCACATGGACATATGGAATGAAGTTGTGACTTGGCTATCTTAAATGCTCATCCATAAAAGGTGCTTAAAAGTACAAAAATCTTTTTGGTCTTTTTCAAAAAAAAATTTATCAAAATAAAATCTTTTTGTGCTTTTCTTAAACAGAATAAAGAAAATCTTTTTGAATTTTTCAAAAGAATTAGAAAAAGCAAAAAGAATAAAACAAAGCTGTACAAGTAAGCAATGGTACATATAAAACAGACTAGTAATAGGAAGCATATGATATGAACATGAAGAAGCATCCTATTCTAGACAAAAACCAACCCCTCAGTCAACTGTGCAAATCCCTAAAGACTTCCTAAGACTCTCAAATCTAAGGGCTTCTAAAGGTTTCATGAAAATATCGGCTAACTGACGGTCGGTAGGAACAAAACTCAGGGATACGACTTTCTCTTCAACTAACTGACGTATAAAGTGCTCACGTATCCTGATGTGTTTTGTGCGCGAATGCTGAACTGGATTGCGGGATATGAGAATCGCGCTCGTGTTATCACAGGAAATGGTCATGGTGTTTTGTGATATCCCATAATCCTCCAGCATTTGCTTCATCCAAAAGAGTTGTGTGCAACAACTCCCGACGGCTATGTACTCAGCCTCCGCAGTGGATAAAGAGATGGAATTTTGCTTCTTGCTCAGCCAGGAGACAAGAGCAGAACCAAAATAGAAACACCCACCAGAAGTGCTCCTACATCCATCTACATCCCCAGCCCAATCGGCATCTGAATAGGCGGACAGACGGTCATCGGTATCAAAGGAATACCAAATCCCGTATGAGAGAGTCCCACTTACGTATTTAATAATACATTTTAGAGCAAGTAAATGTGACTCTTTTAGGGATGCCTGATATTGCGCACAGACTCCAACACTAAAGGCGATGTCGGGACGACTGGCAGTCAAGTAGAGAAGACTACCTATCATACTCCGATATAAGGTTTGCTCTACGTCCTTGCCTGAAGTGTCCTTACTAAGCTTGGTAGTGGTACTCATAGGTGTACGGGCATGCTTAACGGAGTCTAAACCAAATTTCTTCACTAGGTCTCTAGCATACTTGGATTGGGAGATGAACATCCCATCCTCTAGCTGACGAACCTGGAGACCAAGGAAGAATGTAAGCTCACCAACCATGCTCATTTCAAACTCACTTTTCATCTCCTCCTAAAAGTGATGAGCATGCTGGGAGCATGTGGATCCAAAGACTATGTCGTCAACATAGACGTGGGCAACCAAAATAGCACCGTCATCTCTCCTGACAAACAACGTCATATCTACTCCCCCTCTCTTGAAGCCACGAGCTAAGAGATAGGAAGTAAGCCTCTCGTACCAAGCACGGGGTGCTTGCTTCAAACCATATAAGGCTTTCCTCAGATAGTAGACGTGCTCAGGGTGCTGAGGGTCTTCAAACCCTTTTGGTTGTTCCACATAAACCTCCTGTAGAATGCCATTCAAAAAGGCACTCTTGACATCCATCTGATACACCTTGAAGCACAGATGACATGCGATGGCGAGCAGAAGACGGACGGACTCAAGCCTCGCAACAGGAGCAAATGTCTCCCCAAAGTCTACACCCTCTATCTGTGTGTAGCCTTGAGCGACCAACCTAGCCTTATTTTTGATTATGGTACCATATTCATCCATTTTGTTCTTGAAAATCCACCGGGTACCTATCACATTAGTCTTACTAGGTCGGGGGACTAATTCCCAGACATTATTCTTTTTAAACTGAAGCAACTCATCCTGCATAGCAGATATCCAGTGTTCATCCTTGAGTGTTTCTTTATGGTTCTTGGGCTCGACTTTGGACGTGTAGCAAAGATGGATAACAACATTCTCTAGCTGAGCACGAGTCTTGACCCCTAGAGTGGGATCACCAACAATGGCAGAAGGGTCATGACTCTTGCGAACCCAAGCAGGTGTGTCCCCTAACACAGGAGTAGGGTCCACATAGTGTGAGAGAGCAACAGGTAAATCACTGTCAGAACAATCCTCATCCTCACACTGAAGGTTAGGATCAATAACCGTCGAAGGTTCGTCATCTTGCACGGTAACGTTTATTGATTCCATAACCCTAGAGATCTTCAGGTTAAATACCCGGTATGCTCTACTATTCGATGAATATCCTAGAAATATTCTCTCGTCGCTCCGGGAGTCGAACTTTCCTAATTGCTCTCTATCCCGTAGGATGTAGCATTTACTCCCAAAAACATGGAAATATGCCAGGTTGGGCTTCTTGCCGGTCCACAACTCATAAGGTGTCTGTAGTGTGTGTGGACGCAAATAAACCCTATTCACCGTGTGGCATGCAGTAGACACTGCCTCTGCCCAAAATATCCTAGAAACTTTACGACCTAGAAGCATAGATCTAGCCATCTCTTGGATCGTTCTATTCTTTCTCTCAACAATCCCATTTTGCTGAGGAGTTCTCACAGCAGAAAACTCATGTTTGATCCCAAGGCTATCACAGTACAAATCCACCTTTGCTTCCTTAAATTCAGTGCCGTTGTCACTACGTATTCTGTTAATAGTGACACCGTGTTGATTTTGCAGGACACGGCACTTAGTTGTTAAAAATTCTACAGCATCGGATTTCTCTCTCAGAAAACCTACAATGGAGTACCTGGAGAAATCATCTACCATCACGAGGATGTACCTCTTACCACCTAGACTCTCAGTACGAGTGGGACCCATAAGATCCATGTGAATCAACTCCAGAACACGAGAGGTGGTAATGGAATGTAACTTCCTATGAGGACTACGAATTTATTTTCCCAATTGACAGGGTCCACAAACGGTCGAAGTTGACTTTCCAAGAGATGGTAAGCCACGTACTAGGTCCTTTTTAGCTAAACGATTAAGATCTCTAACGTTCACGTGACCTAGACGTTGGTGCCACATATCCATAGGAGTGATCGTGGCGCTGTTGCAGACAAGTGAGGATGTGGGCTCAGTCCCATAACAATTATCCTTGGTCCTCACCTCTTGCATCAAAAGTTTACCGGCTTGATTGTAGACTTTACACGCGTCCCGGTCAAACTTTACTGCAAAGTCAGTGTCGCACAGCTGGCTAATGCTGAGAAGGTTTGCTTTCAAACCTTTGACGTACAAAACATTTTCTAGCTTAGGAAATCCAGGTAACTCGACAGTACCACGTCCTATAATGCTAGACTTGCTCCCATCTCTAAAGGTGACTCTGCCATCCTGATAATCCTCAAGAGTCGTAAAAAATGAGGCACCACCTATCATATGTCTGGAGCACCCACTATCAAAATACCACTGTGAGGTATTGTATGCTTTGAGAGCAACATGAACAACAAAGGCCTTTTTATCTTTCTTAGGTACCCAAGAAGGGCTGACCTTTTATTTGCCTTTGTTGTTGTTGGTTTTAGGTGAAATGTGAGAAGTATTTACTAACGGCAAAGTCATCCGTCGAAATTCTTCCATTAAACTCTGAGTCGTGGCAGCTAAGAACTCAACACGCTCTCTCAGACTAGAAAACTCATCAGTATGACGTGGTGGAGCAGTAGTACATCGTGTCCGACCCATGCTATAGCAATACTCCCTAAGGTGTCCTTTTCTTTTGCAATAAGTACAAAAGAGCACAGTCAAAGGCGGACCTTGGTTTGCTTTTCTTGGTCGAACTCTCCTGCGAGGTTTTTGACGGTGACCATAAGGGGTTGTAGTAAACTCAGGAACTGGTCCAGGTGAAATTTGGGACGTGGAGGCACCATCATAACCAATTCCTTGTCGATCACCAAAACCTAAAGCGGAACCGAGGAGCATCTTTACCATCTTCCTAGATCTGTCCTCGATTTGTACCTTGACTTCCCGTGCTTTCTCAAGATCATGAGTCAGCTGGTCAACAAGGGCTTCAAGTTTCTTACGAGTCTCCACGGAGGAATGGAGCTGACTCGTAAGACTAGCCACTTGCTTGATCAAGTCCCCTCTCTCTTTCTCTAAAATACTCTCTCTCTCTCTAAACAAATTCTCATTCTCGACACATGTAGATTCTCTCTCTCTCAGGGCGGTGCAGGTGGAGAACTCTCTTTCTCTCGCTTTCCTTAAATCTTCCTCTAATCAGGTGATCTTAAGAACTAACGCTTTGTTATGCTTTTTAGTTTTAAAAGACTCAGAATATAACTCAGCGTAGGCGTGTTGTATATCACTCTCTCTCTCACTTGTGTCATTCTCCCCCTCACTCACATCGATCTCACTGTCGAGGTGATCCTGTGAAGCATCATCCTTAACGTCGTGAGGAGAACTAGGAGTGCTCACTTGGATGACCATGAATGCGGTGAAGATACACTCATGCGGTGACTCATCTCCTGAATCCACCGTCTCGACCTCACTGTCGTCACTAAGGGTAGCATTAAGGACAACTTTCCCTTTCTCTCTATTCAGACGATTGGCACACTCAAAAGCTCTATGACCCCTACCATCGCACTCAAAACATCTCTCACTTTCTTTCAGAGAAGGATTTTGGGAATCTTTTTCATTTTTCTTTTCAAACTTATTTTTCTCAAATTTCTTTTTATCTTTAAAATTGCCATTTTTCTTAAATTTGAGAATCCTCTTGAAATTTTTTGCTAAAAGAGCCAAATCATCTAAGTCAAAATCGCACTCAGAATCTAACGTGTCAGTCTCTCTCTTCCTAGATGACTCTTCCCTCTTTCTAGCTGGTCTCTCACTCCTTCTCTCTTGGGCTTTAAGTGCAATTCCCGTATCTCTAGATTTAGCATTTTTAGGGAACATATCAATTTCATAAGTTTGCAGATCTCCTACAAGTTCTTCCAATTTTAGCGTATTTAAATTGCCCTTAGAATTTAGCATAGTGACTTTAGGGATAAAACGCTTAGGCAAAGAACGAAGAATCTTTTTAACAACTCTAGCATTCGGAATATGTTCACCAAGATTAAAGCTAGTATTCACAATGTCAGAAAGTCTAGCATAAAATTCATCAAAGCATTCAGATTCATGCATGGTGATTATTTCAAATTGAGTTGTCAAATTTTGCAACTTAGACTCTTTCACAGCATTAGTTCCTTCATGGGTGAGTTGTAAAACATCCCATGCCTCTTTTGACGTGGTGCACGTCATTATGCGTTTGAACTCATCAGGTGTGACAGACCCAGAAATAACACTTAGACCCTTAGAATTAAAAGATGACCATTTAAATTCTTCATCAGTCCAAGAAGTGTCAGGTTTCAAGTTGGTCACATTATCAACAGTCACAGTGGGAGGAGTCCACCCTCGTTCAACCAAAATCCAGACACGTTCATCAATGGCTTTTAAAGCCGACCTCATACGGGCTTTCCAATAAGCATAATTTGTCCCGTCAAAAACAGGCATTTTATAATATGACTTCTCCATTTGAACACGCACTTTTTCAAAGATCAATTTTTTCAGAAAATTGATATCTTAGAAAAATTTTGTGGAAAAAGGAATACGCGATAGATTAGCGTAACCTGCTCTGATACCAATTTGAGAACGTGTGTGCTCGCGTTCAAATGATCAAATTATATACAAAACCCTTTTAGCCCAAACAAACCCTAAACATGCAGCAGTATGTGATTGAATAAATTGATAATCTACGCAAGAAAATTCAAACACATGCAATTAAGGAAAAAATCCCCCACATGGGCAAAACCATTTATTTTCACTATAATTTGTAAGAAAACGGCTTACAATCGGATTACAATGAAAATACAAGTTGACTAAGAATTACCCTCGGGTATCGGATTCTGTCGTCGCGGCTGGAATTATCCCTTTCCAGTAGGGCTGCAATGAAGAAGAAGAACGTTCTCCTCCACAAGGGTTGAACAAACCAAAGTTGTGTTCTTGGGTTGCAAAAGGATTCACAAATATTTGGCAAGGATGTGTGAATCAAAACATGAGTCTTGGGACTCAAAAATATGAAGACTAGAGGTATTTGGACTCTCAAAAACGTCTTATAAAGTCTTCCAAAACAACTCCCCCGAAGTTGGTATTTATAGGGAAATACATGAAGAGACCCACGATTTTAAAATTCTAAAATTCTATCCAGCATACAGGTACCCCAAACCAGTTCGGGTACCCTGCGAACCGGTTCGCCTCCCTGAACCGGTTTCGGACTGGGTTCGGGAAAGTGTGCTGGGAACAGGAGCTTAAACACTTAGAAAAATTCCCAGTATTTTCAATAAAAATATCTCCATTTTCAACGGGACATAACTTGTTCACCGTAGCTCGGATTGAGATTCCGTTTCTTCCAGTATCTTTGTTGCGGCAAGCTCTTCAACCTTTCAGTTGACCGGTCCTTCGGACGGTGGCTGGAAAATTACCAATTTTCCCTTGAACATCCCTATCATGCCTTGTTTCACTGATTTGACTTCTCTTGCGTACCACTTGCATTACGAGCCTAGAATCAAGGAACGTGAAGTCGTTGATGCAGGCGAGGGACACATTAATGGAGATAATGCATGCGTGATTCCCGGAATTCGGATAGAGTCCGTCATGTGAGATCGTGAGGACACATGCCAAATGTAGCGGTGTACGACATAAATAAATGAAACATTTCGGACATGAGAAAAATGTCCTTCCCCTCTTGGAGTTAATTTTTAGCCCATTATGGATAAAGGAAATGATTTGCGTTTTGTCAAAACCATGATGGGGACACGAGGCAATTAACTCATTGAAACGCTCGTAGCATCGTTCGAATGACTCATTTTCTAGTTGTCGGAATGTTTGAATTTGAGCCTTGATGGAAT
The DNA here is from genome assembly GCA_949130495.1 of Sambucus nigra. Lineage (NCBI taxonomy): Eukaryota > Viridiplantae > Streptophyta > Magnoliopsida > Dipsacales > Adoxaceae > Sambucus > Sambucus nigra. Next base: position 116,468,890 of record OX422222.1, on the reverse strand, counting down.
TCATTCGATGTGGAGGAAAGAACTTCTTGAGAAATTTGGATTGTAGCTCGTTCCATGATGAAATCGAGTTTGGAGGTAAAGACTATAGCCAGGTCTTAGCCTTATCCTTTAGCGAGAATGGGAAGAGTTTGAGGCGGAGCACATCTTTTGTGCAAGTTTGATCACTGAACGTCTCACACGCCTCCTCAAATTCCATAATGTGGGCATATGGCTTTTCTGAATCCAGTCCATGGTAGGTGGGAAGTATTTGGATCATCCTAATTCTGAAGCGAAATTGCCCTGTATTATACGGGAGTAAAATTCATCTCGGAGTGACAGTACGCTCGGGATATAGGACGTCTCTCAAAGGGCGATACGGGGCCTCTCCCTCGTCGGCAGTTGCACTACCGTGTTGTGACATCTCTCTCTCTCTCTCAAAGATTCAGTATCCTCACTTGGTATACTAGGAGTGCTCTCTAAAGTGTGGCCTAAGAAGGAAAATGACATGTTGTTTGAGATCGAGTGTGACGGTGTGGGAGGTGGAACCCAGAACTGTGGAGCGTTAGGAGTGTGAGGGCTATCAGGATCATACTCAAAAATTGGGTTTTCGTAAATGTGGGTTGGAGTATTATGGGGAGTTAGAGTGAGTTTAGAATTTTGCATTAACAGCTTATGAGAGATAATGATGAATCTTTTTGTGCTTTTTGAATTTTTTTATGTTTTTGGAAATTTTTGGTCAAAGTTTTAGATTGAATTGATTTAATCCTAAGTCTACCTAATTCCCCAGCAACGACGTTAAAAACTTGACGCGACTAAGAATGTGTCTCAGCAGTGCATTCTCTTCTAGTCTCAAGTGCAAGCCTGTCGCGTTAGTAATAAACCCGGTAAGTCGGGATCGTATCCACAGGGAAATAGGATAATGTAATTGTGACGACGTTGGACAGGTGAATGCATCCTAACTCTGACTCTAAAGAAAAGGAAAAGATGATTGGTTTGGGAATTGGCTACAACTAAATGTAATTTTGAAATTATGGAAGAAATGCAACTATTTTAAATTACCTAAAATGCTGATGAAGAATGATTTGAAACTTTAAAGTATATGATGAAGAAAACAGGACGGGAATACAATCCCCAAACCCTAGTGTATTGATGATATAAAACTAATCGTGAATTTAAATGATTAATTAGACCCATAATTTAGTACTCCCAAACATTACGTATATAAGGTTCAAGCCCGCATCATACTTAATTTGAGGACGAGTAAATCAGTATTTCAATAGTTACACTCGAATTGTATTCTAAAGCATCCCGGTTACTCGGAAGCAAACGAGATCTAAAGATCTATAATTGTCATGTTTCTATGCAATACGGTCATAATCAAACCATTAAATTTAGAGGATTAATTTTATGTACATACAAATACCACATCAGGTTGGGTTCATGCATCCCGACCTTGAAAAGTCTAGCCTACCATGATGAAAGTAATGAAAACTATTTTAAAATTGCAGGAAATCATGATTAAACTAAGGAAAATTTGTAGAAAGATGTAAACGGGAAATTAAACAAAGGAAATTACTCACTAATCTTACGAAAGCACTCAAAGCATTAACTACAATTACTGGTAATCACTGAATTCTGAAAAATCTTCACTCTTGGAATTAAAATTGTAATCTACCTTTAAAACTAGGGTTTTACAGAAAGAATGGAAAATTATATTAATTCTCCGTATAAAGAATGATAATAAAACGGGTTTTTATACCCTACAAAACTTCAGGAGTTTTAGCAGCATTAGGACTCTCCATTAGAGGAAGATAAGAAAATAAAATCTTGACAGTCGGACTGGTCCGGGCCTCCTGCGAATCGGTCTGCCTGGAATCCGGACCAGTTCTATTTATTCTTGGGCAGATCGGTCCGGGGTAGATCGGTTCTTTTTATTTTCTTCCAGCTTCGGTTGACACGACTAAGAATGTGTCTCAGAAGTTCGTTCTCTTCTAGTCTCAAGTGCAAGCCTGTCGCGTTAGTAATAAACCCGGTAAGTCGGGATCGTATCCATAAGAAAATAGGACAATGGAATTATGACGACGTTGGACAGATGAATGCATCCTAACTCTGACTCTAAAGAAAAGGAAAAGATGATTGGTTTGGGAATTGGCTACAACTAAATGAAATTTTGAAATTATGGAAGAAATGCAACTATTCTAAATTACCTAAAATGCTGATGAAGAATGATTTAAAACTTTAAACTATATGATAAAGAAAACAAGACGGGAATACAATCCCCCAACCCTAGTGTATTGATTATGTAAAACTAATTGTGAATTTAAATGATTAATTAGACCCAAAATTTAGTGCTCCCAAGCATTACGTATGTGAGGTTCAAGCCCGCATTATACTTAATCCGAGGACGAGTAAATCGGTATTTCAATAGTTACACTCGAATTGTATTCTAAAGCATCCCGATTACTCAGAAGTAAACGAGATCTAAAGATCTACAATTGTCGTGTTTCTATGCAATACGGTCATAATCAAACCATTAAATTTAGAGGATTAATTTTATGTACATACAACTACCACATCAGGTTGGGTTCATGCATCTCGACCTTGAAAAGTCTAGCCTACCATGATGAAAGTAATGAAAACTATTTTGGAATTGCAGGAAATCATGATTAAACTAAGGAAAATTTGTAGAAAGATGTAAACGGGAAATTAAACAGAGGAAATTACTCACTAATCTTACCAAAGAACTCAAAGTATTAACTACAATTAGTGGTAATCACTGAATTCTGAACAATCTTCACTCTTGGAATTAAAATTGTAATCTACCATCAAAACTAGGGTTTTACAGAAAGAATGGAAAATTATATTAATTTGTCGTATAAAGAATGATAATAAAATGAGTTTTTATAGCCTAAAAAACTTTAGGAGTTTAGCAGCACTAGGACTCTCCATTAGAGGAAGATAAGAAAATAAAATCTCGACAACCGGACCGGTCCGGGCCTCCTGCGGATCGGTCTGCCTGGAATCCGGATCTGTTCTTTTTATTCTTAGGTGGATCTGTTCGGGGCGGATTGATTCTTTTTATTTTCTTCCAGCTTCGGTTTGTCTTCGGTCCGGGGTTCTCTGGAAATTAACAATGAGGACCGGTCCGGATCGGTCCAGGCTTCCTTAAACTTTTTTCCTCAAACTTTGACTGCTCATATCTTTCACACCGGGACTCCGATTGAGGTGACGTTTCTTCCTATGTGCTCATGAACTTGATATCTTCAACTTCTCTTTAGGTGCCTCATTCGAATTCCGGGTAGAAATTACACTTTTGCCCTTTTGACTTTCCTTCTTTTCTTTTCTAATTCTCCCGGTTTCTTTCTTTCTTTAATTGACATCAATACCTGTAAAATCAATACGAAATACCAGAAACTCAGTGTACTCGTTAGGATAAGTCAGTAGCAAGATTATGAGATAAAGTCAAATCCATTACGTTGTTCGATGTGCTAAAAGTAACTAAATTAAAGGGATAAATTGGGAAGAATTTATGCCTATTCAACTATGTTAATAATGGTTAATGTGATGGTGAGTGGTCCTAAAGATCACATTCAAATCAAAACCTGTGAGGTATCATATCTTGGGATTTCATAGCTTTGAGTGAGATTGAAAGATCACATTTTCGTTTTCATTTTTCACTTTTCTTTAGATCTTTTTGTAAATACTCATCTGTTAATGTTTATTATTAATGTATGATAACCTCAAGTTTGTTTAAAAGCTCTTTAGTTAATTTTATATAAGGAAGACAAAACAAATGGGGTTTGGGGTTGGTTAGTGAAGTGTATTCCCAATTCTCAAACATCTCATATATTTTCGTTTCTTCCTTAGTTTCTCATACATTCCACTCTGTTTTCCTCTCTGTAAAGTTTTCTAATTATATAGTAATGTCTTTTAAAAAGGGAATAATGTGGCATCTTTCTCACTATATATATATATATATATATATGCATTTATTTAAGTATAAGTACACTATGGCTACACTTTCTTTACTCTGATTAAATGTCTTTTTTTGTTTCACTTGCATAGACTTTCATTATTTATGTTTAAGATTTACTCACAAATATCTCCCTTCACAGAGCCATTCAAACCCAATCTCCATAACAAAACTGGGACCACTTCTTCTCAGCTCCAAACAACAAGTTTCAATTCTCAATCTAAAACTATGAGAACATATCATATGAAACATTCTAAGGTATGTCATTCCAAAATTTATTCATACCATTTGTTATAACGCAAATCTATGTTGTTTAAAGAAAAAAAAAGTCGAAACTGAGCTGTTTTTGTACAGTCTTCGGGGCCCAAAGTAGTAGTGAAAAAATAGCTGAATATAAATAATGGTGCATATGAATTTCATTCAGATCAAATGGTGAACGGTAAGATCGAAATTTGTGTTAAGCTACACTTTTTTGTTTTTGATTTTTAGATCTACTATTCCAAATGTTATAAATGCGATGTTTTTTCACTTTTCATTTATATAAAACGTGTTGTTTCTATGTTTATGGACCGAATAGGACCGAGACTGAACACCAGCCGCTTTTTAACCGAATAAGATCGATATCGATTCTTCCGGTCTGATCCCGGTCCAAATTTTTTTAGAATCGATTAATGCGATTCGGTCCCAAATAAACCTCAAAATCGGATCGGACTGAACTGTGAACACCCCTAGTACCGACGCTGGTTCAAACAAGGAAAACTCTTTTGGATAAAAAAATCCACCGTCACCTGCGCTTCCCTCCCACGTGGCGCCATCCCAGTCGCCACTTGCCTCACTATCAAGGAAGACAAAGACGTCCTCAACAAACAGTTCGCTTTCGAATTCTCCCCCCAATCCGAAACCATGTACTTCATCGCCGACTCTGAAAAGGAGAAGGATGATTGGATCAATTCTATAGGTCGATCCATTTTTCATCACTCCCGATCCGTTATAGATAATAAAATTATCGATTATGTTAGCAAGTACTAGAACCTTTTCTTTAATTGTCGTATCGTCTTTCTCTTTCATAAATGTGTATATGGATTGGGGATCGTTTCGAATTCATCGTTTTTTATGAATGCTTTGTGTTTTTTCTGTTAAAAAAATAATAAAATAAAAATAAATGGCATAAACCATGAGAGTAGCTTCCCAAAATCACAAAATCCAAGTCAATTGATGATTTTTTTAAATTTAATTTTCTTGATTATGAAGCTTATGATGATATGTTTAATTTGGGGTTTATCAGATGAAGCCAGCCAATCATCTAGAATGGCATTATGATGAGAAGAAGACGAACCCACCTATTGCAGATGAATAATAGTTACCTTGAAGAGTCATTGCTCCATACTTTTCTTTGTTGTGTAATGTTCATCGCATATTTGTATAATTGCTCTTTGTTAGACATTTTTGAAAATTTAAATTTAAAAGCAGGATAATGAACTTAGCTTAATTGATTTAGTCTAGACATGATGTTCATTGTTATATTTATGAAAATATCTATATCTCCTGTAACACCCCACGATTTTCGGAGACTGAGAAATTAAATTTTGGGAAAATAAAAATTAATTAAATTGAAGAATTTTAAAATTTGGGAGTTGAGGCCCAAAAATAGAGAATATTTTAAAGTATTCCGGATGATGATTTTGAGGGTACCATTGATCCCGGAAGGGTCGAGATAGTCAAAATGACTGTCATTGGGTTTTATTTCGGCTCCGGAATATTTTTAAGTCAGTTTGACTCGAATTGGTGTAAACGAGTCATTTAAAGTGTGTATTAACATTTAAAATTGGGTTTATTGTAGGGGTGTAAGCGGTACGGTTTGGTCGGTAAATAGTAGATACCAATACCAAAATCAAACTCTAGATGGTAAAACCAAACCGTACCAGTTTACCACCCGGTACACCAAAATCAATACCAAAACCAAATCGGCTGGTATTTTGGTTTTTTCGGTAATTTCGGTTTTTTTCTGGTTTCTGGTTTTTTCTGGTTTTTTCTAGTTTCGGTAAATTCTTGTTTTTTCTGGTTTATGGTTTCGATTTTTTCGGGTTTCGGTAAACAACACTAAAAGTCCCAAAAAACCAAAAACAAAACCAACCAACTTTTTTAAATATTAAAACCAAAACCAAAACCAACTTTTTTCTGTTTTTGGTAAATTCGGTACGATAATTTTGGTAAATTCAGTACGGTACAGTAATTTAGGTACGTTTTTTTTTGTTTCGGTAAATTCGGTACGGTATGGTAATTTCGGTACGGTATTTTCTCGTTTCAGTAAATTCGGTACGGTAATTTCGATAAATCGGTTTTTTAAATATTAAAACCAAAACCAACCAACTTTTTTTCGGTAAGACTGGTTTCTGGTATTTTAATATATGAAACCAAAACCATTTTTTTCGGACCAAAACGGTACGGTAAAAACCCGTACCGCTTCCACCCCTAGTTTATTGTTTTAAAGGATCTAAGGCTTACGGATGAAGCCTTCTCAATTGAGAAAGAGAGAAATAGAAAGAAAAGAGAAAGAAGAAGGAAAAGAGAGAGAGGAAGAAAAGCTTGGGGATTTTCGGCCCAACCGCGACATCGAGGATGATCCAACCTGTACAAATCTGAGGCAAGTGTTTAATCTTGCTAAATAGCTATTTGTGTATTTCATTTCATAATTTGTGGGTTAAAGAAATGGATTTTTGGGTATTAATATCAAAACCTAGATTTTTAGGTTTAATCTTGAAATCAATGTTTATATATGGATTTAATGGCATAGAAATGGTTGGGATCAACTTTGGGTTGATTAATGGGCTTAAAATCATGATTTGATGAAGGTTTGGGGGTTAGAATGAAAAATTTAGGGTTTAGAATTCGTGGGTTTTGATGAAGAAGAAGACCCCTTCAAAATTTGCAGGCCCGAATCGATTCTCCCCCTTATGCGAATCGATTCGGTTTAGGGAAATTGGCAGGTCTGCATTGACCGAATCGATTCGGACCCAAGCCGAATCGATTCGGCCTGTGGCAGAAGCCCAGGTCTTTGGACCCGAATCGATTCGCCTTGGAGGCCAAATCTATTCGCTGGGCCGAATCGATTCGGAAACAGTACATTTTGAGGTATTTTCTCTATAGTGATTTCAAACCCTTTTTGGTTGGGTTTATTGATTTGGGGGCCTTCTCTTATGATGTAAGAAATATCTTCTTGGAGACATATAAGGAGTTTCCCACATATTAGGATTTTGGGGACTCCTTAGGGTAACTTGGGAGAAATGTATCCATGTATGTATTGGAGTTACATATGGTGATTGTGGGGAAACCTCATAGAGGTTGGAAATACCAATTTTAGATATAAAGGTATAAATATGATGTGAAGTTGAGAGCTCTTAGAGAGTGAGGGGTCTCATATCCTTAGACATATTTAGACTATGAAAAAATTGATAACTCAATGGGAGTAAGGGTTCATAAGATAAATTGAACCATAGGTGAAATTGGGAACGATTGGGATCGTACTATCGACTAGAATAAGCGGTGGAATAAATTCTAGTTAGGATAGTTTACACGTAATTGTGGGAAATAACCATTGAGATTCCAATACTTGCAGTGAGGTTGGAATAATTTGAGGTTTTAGACTATTAAGTCATGTATGTGCCTATGGTTGAATATTACTAAAGGAAACTATGTACTTTTGAAAATGGATGAAATGTGTAGTGATGGATTCCTACACAAACTCTTGGGTGATAACCCTAATGTTGAATATATATGTATAGATATATACATATGTTTTTGGGAGACTATTCATCATAGGAAAAATGATTGAATATGTTTCAAGTGAGGGATTGTATTCACATATCGAGGTAAAATTTAAAGGAAATTATGGTGACGGCTTGTACATCGAGGATTATATATACATATAGCCGAGTTTATATATCTCATACTTATGAACGAGAATTAGTTATATATAAGGATATGTGAATATATGTATATATATCTATATAGATATGAATATATAGATATATTTATGTTATGGATATACATGGTATGGATATTTAAACCTTATATGATGATTTAATATTTGATCATATGATTGGATCATATGGATGTATATATATTGTGCATGTGAATGATATATATACTTATTTGGTTAAGCATACCCCGCTCATGCTATCATTGGGAAGTTTCGCGCGTAGAGGGTGAGCATCCTGGCTAGAAAAGCAGAGTGTGGATATTCCCCAAGTCATAGTCGTCCCGTGTGTTATTATGTGATTTACATTTTTATTTTTGGGATTAGACGTGGTGGGTATGTTTCGTCTCATTGCCGGTTTGGAGCTATGACCGCTTCCCGGTACGTCCTGTGCGTGAGTTTACCACGAGATGGGTGTCGTTTAGTACCACCATGGTGGCCCCAGTATTGCTACGTGAGCCGGGCACTTGGAAGATGATAGCATTGATGCAGTTTTATCGGCGATATATATATAGCCGGGTGGTTTATGAGCATGTCCATTGTACATCAGATATGATACGTACACTTGGTCATGGGTATGGATGATTGGTATATGTATATATGGTGAGCATAAATACCTATATATATATATATATATATTTATATATCCTATAGATGAAAGGATATAGAATCTTTGGAGAGTACATCTTGGATGATTATGGTGTACTAGATTGATGGGGGTTGATGTATCGCATTTAAGGAATATTTCGGTTACATCATCCCAAGGATATTATTGGAGTTCTAGTTCTAGTAGTAGTGGTAGTATTATATTGTATATATGGCATTATGGATACCTAGGATCGACATTGTCCAGGAGTAGTGTAACGGGGTGGTTCCTTGTTTGGATTTCGCTTTGCGAGACACCCCACGCATGAAACGCAATGCAGTGTTGAAATTGGATAAAAGTTCTGTCAATTATGGTATGTACGGCATTATGGACCTCTATGATCGACATTTTCAAAGAGTAGTGTAACGGGGTGGTTCCTTGTTTGGATTTCTCTTTGCGAGACACCCCACGCACGAAATGTAGTACATTGTTGAGAGCAGAGAGAAGTTCTGTCGATATTTATGTGTGGCATAATGGATTTCCAGGATCGACGTTGACATGGAGTAGTGTAACAGGGTGGTTCCTTTTTTGGATTTCGCTTTGCGAGACACCCCACGCACGAAATGTAGTACATTGTTGAGAGCAGAGAGAAGTTCTGTCGATATTTATGTGTGGCATAATGGATTTCCAGGATCGACGTTGACATGGAGTAGTGTAACGGGGTGGTTCCTTGTTTGGATTTCGCTTTGCGAGATACCCCACACACGAAACGCGACGCATCGTTGAAATTGGAGGGAAGTTGTGTCAATAATGATTTCGCATGCTTATTAATTAGAAATTTAAATCATATGTTTCAACCCAAATGCATATTGGGTAACTTATTAAATTATAAATGGTTAAAGTATAAACCGGAATCCGCTAAGCCTAATAAGGCACATATGATTGAAAATAAATACTTAACTGTGGTTAAAAAGGGGGTGGATTCTTGGGGTATGATAGGAAGGTAGATCTCGTGGGTATAGGCTAGGCCTATGATAAGTTAGGTTGTCCTAATAAATGGGGGTAATTTAACTAAAATTTGAGGACGCGAATAGGTGTGCGCCTTTAGATGAGAGGTGAGTTGGGGTTTCACGAGAGTGCGATTCCACTTTTAATTATGAAATAAGTGCATCGATATTTATTATGCACGGTTAACACACTTGCTAAATATTTTTCACACTCGGGCTCTGACCCGTTTACTTTTCTCTCCTGCTTGTATATATATATATTACTACAGGTGTCCTACCGCAGGGATGCCGGATGACCTTCTATCCAGATTCTTGGGAGCCGTGACATGTGCGGACTGTTATAGGATGTATCTGGTAGTCGCTTCCTCCTTTTAAAATTCTAGGTAGGATTCATGTTGTATATCGGGTTTTGTACCCAAGGGATATTTATAGATGTTTATATTTATTCCATTCCAGTTATTGTATTGGCTGTGACCCGACAGCTTATTCGGGTCTACTTTTTGTAGTATATTCTGTGGTAGTTATTTATTTCATTTTTATTCTAGCATTTTATTTATCTTAGTTCTTGCATGAATCTTTCATTTTTTAAGAGTAGTGTTGGTGGGTTATCTGTTGCTCATTTTATTTAATTTTAACATCTCGCCTATATGATATCGGGTAGTTAGTCCTATATTATATAGTACTGACAGTTGATGTTGAGACTGAACCATCTGAAGCTCCTGATTTAATATAGTATAGGGCTGACCACCCGTTATTATTTTAAGAGGGGTGTTACATCTCCCCCACTATATGTGCACATTTTTGCTGGCATGGTGTTTCAAAAATATAAATAAGTGCTTAGGATTCTTTATTTTTATAATTCGAACAATTTTTGTAATGTAATGTAAGGATAATTTAATCTCTCCTGTGGTTGAGGTGGGCGGCAAACCTTGGGTTTGTATAACAAAGTATATGAAAAAGATAACTACATAAATGTTGTAAACACAAAAGTATGAAAACAACAAGTACAAATTTTATTTTTGAGATTAATCTAACAATTTCTTAGCTAAAATATGCATAGTAAATTGTAAATAAATTGTACTACACATGCGCATCACGCGAATTACACACACACACACACACACACATATATATATATATATATATATATATATATATATATATATATATATATATGGGACAATGGTGTTATGAATATTAACTCATATATGATAAACACGCATGATAAACATGCATGGCATTTTATGTGTTGTATGCTTGCATGCATACATACATACATTTTTATTATTTTATTAAAATATTAAAAAAAATATATTTTTAAAAATATATATATATATATTTATTATTATTTTTTAAAGTTTTTTTAAAGATTTTTTTTTAAAAAAGGCGGATTATTATGGCTGAGTTTTATCACGGGGCAAATTTATCACCGTGCCCTTTGGCACGGGCATTCGCTAGTATATATATATGGGACAATGTTGTTATGAATAGTAACTCATGTATGATAAACATGCATGGCATTTTATGTATTGCATGTGTATACGCATACATACATATATTATTTTTTTTATTAAAATATTTTTTAAAAAAATTAAAATATTTTTTTAAAATATATATATATATATATATATATATATATATATATATATATATTTTTTTTTTTTAAAAGTTTTTTTTTTAAAAAGGCGGCTTATTATGGGTTGAGTTTTATCATAACGACAAATTTATTGTCATACCCTCGGACACGGACATCCGCTAGTGTATATATATATCCATATAATAAAGGAGCATGGCTTTTGAAAATTTTGCCAAAATATCTTCACTTTTTTTATGCATGACATTTTTCTCTTTCATGCCCATACATGAAATATCATGCTAAAAGTTTTTTTTTTTTTGTGTGTTATATATATACTATTATAAATACATGTATTTTTTTAAATACGTGTAAATTTATATTTTTTTATTAATATTTTTCCCATTTTTTAAAAATATTTTTTTAAATATTTTTTTCTTTTTTTAGTTCATTTATTTTTTATTTTTTCTCAATTTTTTTTTATTTTTTTTTTCTCAAAATTTTTTTTATCAAGAGGGCAAATTTATTGCCGTACCCTCGGGCACGGGCATCCAATAGTATATATATATATATATGTATATATATATATATATATAGTACGGCGGCATTTTTGTTTAATAAAAACTCTTGGGAATAGTAGTTTGGTTTGTTGTGACATCACCTGCTCATGAGTTACAATTTGCCAATAATTAGGTTCTCTCTGTACAATCCAACCCCACGAGGTTGACAGATTTGATTTATGTGTTTTTAATTAGTGAACATAATTCATTTGGACAGTCGGCCTAAAAAGATGATAATATGAGGAATATACTTTAAATGCAATACTAAGCATTTTCAATGGCTGAGGTCGAAAGTTAGCCTGATATGATGATTGTTCCAGATGTTGCAATATATGGTCAAACGAGTGGGGGTAAGATTCTTATCAGTTGTTTTAATTATAGTAATGTCGAGGTAAGTAGAGTTTGTCATCTAATTAACAATACTAACATGATTTCTAGCTAGACATGCACGACATATCTTTTAAAAGAAATTTGTTCTTATAGAGAGTTAGATGATGGGTCCCTTCACCTAAAATGCATATGGAAAAGAGAGATTGTATTTAGACCATCAAACTGTCATTTGGTTCATCAGTGATACACTTGCTTTATTAATCTAATACATTGGTGCTTGAAAAAGACAGACTATATTCATTGTTTTACATCTTTCGTTTTTGAGGGAGTGCAACGGTGGGAAGGCATTTAAGTTTTATTTGTTTATTTATTTTTCTTTTAAAAGTGTCTTAAGCTACTTTTGAAGTAGACTATATATAATATAAATTATATATTTAAATACAGATATCTATTTTATTTAAAAGAGCTAGAACTCATTATTCAACATTCACTAAAATCAATCTAATCCAAACTGGGTATGCATGTGTCAATAGTTTTCTATTGGGAAATTTGTGTTGAGGTTATTGTAACATCCCAAGAAAATTGAGAAGCTATTGCGATTAAAGCAAAATTAAATCCTTAACAATACATATAGAGCATTTCTATATCACAAAAATAAACATGATGGGTCATCAAAATACATAATGTCCAATCTCAAAATTTACACGTCAATCTAAACTGTCTCCTAACAACAAGGATAGGTAAAATACACCTCCAAATTATTACATTTTCACTCAAAGGAATGCTAAGTTTGCCAAATATTTACTTTGCCAATTTATACAAAAATAATATTCTCAAAACGCCGTGCTCTTAATATCCTTAAAAAATCCGTAACGCACAAATTCACGCTTAACTGCCACTAAAAAAAGAATGTGGAAGTACACAATATGCCAAAAATATATGTTCAATATAATAACGGTGAATAAATTGCAACAATATGAAACCGTATGCGAGTCCAATACGAAACCCAAGCATTGTACTAATTTATTTCTCAATAACACACCAATAGGTCACCGGGTCTCACCTCACCTCACCTTGGATTCTCAAAGCCTCATTCCGGCTATCAAACTTTTGGACTTTTGGCGGGTGACCATTCTCAGTGCCACATTAAAATTTCATGGCATTATGCCGACATAAACAAATACACCATATCTCAATCGAATAACACATAGAATTTTAATGAATACCACAATATTTTAAGAGGAATACAAATAACTGAGAAACAAGAAAATACTCTCGAGAAATTTAGAGGAGTATATTGTGTAAACTCCGTACCTTTAAATAATCACTTGAAAACTCATAAAATTCTTTCTCGAAATTCTAATTACACTATTACGTTCCTCTCACAAAAATAACAAAGACACCTTCTTGAATGATTTGGAGAAAATCCGATTTAGATCTTCAAAACTTGGGCTGAAAATTGTGTTTAATAGGATTTAGGTTTTGCAGATGAGAGGAGATAATAATTTAGGAGGATACTGCTTTTTGAGAAGGGTGTTATTATTAAAACCATAAGATTATATTAACAGCCACCTATTTTAATTACACACCTTATTTAGTCTCATAGTCCTTTAACCTCCCCTACAATCGCGGTTTGTAAAAAAAAAAAGCAAAAAGGGGATATTCAGACCAAATTTTTTTCGAACAATACCCAAAAAAAAAACACACCCAATAAACTCTCTTTTTCATCCTCTATCCTCAATCATCAAACTAGCCTCTCCATTTGTAGCAGCGACGGATGACGACGAACCCTCTGAAATGTCATTGTGTAATTTCGGACAATACAAAATGTATGTTGGTGATGCAATCCTTACCTGAGTACCTTTGTGAAAACTCAGATGTATTAGAGTTTGAAAGATGGAGGACTATTCCTTTGGTTTTTTGTTGCCGAGGCTCTGTTTTTTGTTGTATTAATGTGTCTCTATTTTTGTTATCGACCTGTAATTATTTGGAGAATGAGTTGGACTTTTTTTTTTGTTGTTTGTGAATGAGTTGGACTCGAATGAGATTGTACTAGTCTGGATAAGTTTTTGTTGTTTGAGAATGAGTTGTACTGGAATGGGAGTGTACTAATATGGATAAGCAGGAGCTGTTTTTTGTTATTGGACTCTGGTTGTACTGATTTTATTGGAGATCCTAACTGTGTTAGGAGTATTTTTTGGCCGGTGGGTTAAGATAAGAATAATATTGTCATATATGCCTTTAATATCTAAAAATTCACTCGGGTGTTATTAATTGGAATCGCAGGTTTATTTAAAAGCTCTATTTTAGAAGGGTTATAAGTGTTTTAAAAAGTCTAAACGCGTCTATTATATAAAGGATTTAAAGAAAGAGTCATAACCAAACATTAAAAAATACATTACGGACGATCGAATAGTCGAAATTGGTAGATATTTTGTTATGTTGAAGTTGATGGCGAGATGAAGCTGCTATAAGAAATTCAGCTCGATCGGACGGTCGATTATTTTTTATATGTAAAAAGTTATAATTTTTAAATTTTAATCCCGATCTAAATTCCAATTAAAAGCTTATTTTTATATATAAAAGGCAACATTTTTACATACCAAAATTAAATAGATTTGAAAAAAAAAATATTTTTTTGAAAATTTTAATTCAACAAAAATTTATACGGCTAAAAAATCATGGGGTGTTATATACTCGCCCACTAATAATGAAATTTTGTCCTTGAAATTCGACGAAGCGTAAACGTCAAAGGTAAAGTCGCGCAAATAAAATAAGGCTTACATATGCCTACCCGTAGAATGCTACGATTGGGCACTCATGCACCCAATCCTATACACACATAACCCACGAATAAAGATACAATATATATCCCAACTTTCTCTCTCTCTCTCTCTCTCTCATATATATATATATATATATATATATATATATATATATATATATATATATATATATGAAAATAACGGCGTACTACGCTCTCTCACGAATCACCACTTGATTCTATCTCAAAAAGACATCTCAAGTTTAAATCCCCAAATCAAATCACATCACTACATTGATACTAGATATACCCAAAAATTATACTAATAATTTGCCAAATAAATATCTTCTTCAAAATCAACTCTCAGGATCCTCACATCAAGATTACTAATTCTAATCTTAATGTCTACAACGCCCTTAACACAAAACTCCCCATCACCAAGAAATACAGCTAACACGTAAGGGGTACGAATCAACAAAGGGGATCAAAGATTGGTAACGAGGAAGCTAAACGGACTCACAACCTACGAGAGCTAGGACCATGTTCTGATACCATCTGCAAGGAAATTGAGGTGCCACTACAATTAAAACTAAGCCAAATCCTTAACATCATATATAGAGCATCCCTATTTCACAAAAATAAACATAACATGTCATCAAAATACATAATGTCCAATCCAAAAATTTACATGTCAATCTAAATTGTAACCTAACAACAAGGCTAGGTAAAATACATTTCCAGATAATTACATTTTAATTCCACTCAAAATAATGCTAAGCTTGCCAAATTTTTACCCAACCAATTTATACAAAAGTAATATTCTCAAAACGTTATGAGCTTAATAACCTTAAAAAATCAGTAATGTTCAAATTCACGCTTACCTACCACTAAAAACAGAACGAAACAGTACACAATATGACAAGAATAGATGTTCAATACAATAATGATGAATAAATTGCAACAATACGAAACAGTATACAATTGCAATACGACACCCAAGCATTGTACCAATTTATTTCTCAATAACACATAAATAGGTCATCAAGCCTCACCTTACCTCACCTTGGCTTCTCGAAGCCTCATTCCGACTATTAGACTTTTGAACTTTTGGCGGGTGACCATTCTCAGTGCCACATCAAAATTTCATAGCATCATGCCCAAATAAACAAATATACCATATCTCAATCGAATAACACATAAGATTCTAATGAATACCATAACATTTCAAGAGGAATACAAATAATTGAGAATTAAGAAAATACTCTTGAGAGATTTAAAGGAGCATATTAGGCAAACCCTGCACCTTAGAATAATCACTTTAAAACTCATAAAATACTTTCTCAAAATTTTGATTCTCGCAAAAATAACAAAGACACCTTAAACGATCTTGAAAAAAATCGATTTAGATCTTCAAAACATGGGTTGAAAATTATATTTAATGGGGTTTAAGTTTTGTAGATGAGAGGATATAATAATTTAGGAGAGTACTGTTTTTTGAGAAGGGTTAAAAGTATTTTAAAAAGTCTAAACCCTTCTATTATATAAAGGATTTAAAGAAAGGTTCTTAATCAAACTCAAATACTAAAAAGTACATTATGGATGATCGAACCATATAAATTGGCTGAAATCTTAATATGTTAAAGTTGATGGCGAGACGAAGCTGCTGTAAGAAATTAGGTCGATCGGACAGTCGATATATATATAAAGCAGGAAACTTATGTATGTCATAAGATTGATCGATGATGTCATCGAATGAATTTTTTCATGCATTTCCTCTTTTACCCCTTAAATTTTTGATTCCCCCTCTTTTAACACACTCTAGTTTGTTTTCCCCCTTTTGTTCAAAATTCAAACATAAGGATACAATAATATTTGTCTCAATGTCTCCCTTACCCTCATTTTTCCATACCTAGCCGTCTCATTTCTTTCCCTCACTTTACCCCCTCTCTCCCTTTCTCTCTCTTTCAGCTTTACTATTCTATAGCAAGATTTTCCAATTTCCTTTCAGCTTCGGATTCGAGATTCGAGATTCGGGTATCAAAATAATAGTTTTGCGAATCTATTATATAGTTATAATGATGTATGGTTTCAGATGTTGTATAATGATGTGTGGCTTCAGATTTGTACCTTTTCAATGTTGTGTATGGTTTCACAATAGATACACGATTATAATGCCTTTGATGTTGTTTATATGTTTTTTTGTTGTAATATTAGGTATTTATGGATCTACACAATCTCTCTCCCTCTCGCTCTCTTTATCTCAAACCCTCAATAGTGGTGGTTTCTATTCTCTATCTCTCTCAAATCCAGGACTATCTGGGTTAGTATTTAATATTTTTTTCATTATTCGGATCTCTTCCATCTTTGTGAAATTTTTTATATCTTTCTTTGTCTATAGGTACATATTTGGGTTTTTAATGTTAGTTTCAAAGGCATTTTCACACTTCTCTAAAAAAGTGTGTAGTATCTTTCGGGTAAAATCTTTGTTGGGGCATTATAAGTCTATGTTTGGATATATTTATTAGAGTCCCTATTTTAGAATTTATCCGATGTTGGACTTTATTTGATTATATGGAAAATTAAAAATATAGGTGACGTGTGGTCCGAGTTAAAAATGTGTTGCATTGATATACATGTGATGTGTTGTAGCGACACGATTCGTTTCATTATCTTCCTATCTTGCGAAATTCACGTGCCTCTCTCAGTCTGTTATGTTCTATCACTCTCTGTTTGGGTCTCAATTTTTATCGGTGGTCATTGATCATTAGAGGTTATTTATAGGCATTCACTGTTCTCTCACTCAGTGTCGAGGTAGTTTTATTGGTTGGTTGGTTGATACAACCAAATTTAGATAATCAATCAAAATTTAATTTAAAGCAAACAAAAGAAGGGCATGACCATCCAGTGATGATAAATCTAGGCATTCTTGAATCAAAGGACTATAGATGTTAATAAATGAGTTTTGAAAATAAATAAATTGGGCTAGAGAAGATATGAGAGAAATGACATGCTTACAACCAATTCTGACAACACATCTTATGTTTAGAAAATTTCTTTATTGACTTATGTTTTTCAATTTGTATGTGATTGAAAACATCACTGTTTCTTCTTAAAAGTCGACTGTTACAAATTTCTTTATTGATGTAATGTTTGGTTGTGGAACTGTTTCAGTACCCGTTGCTTGCAACTGGTTGATATTTTAATCTGTTTCTATTAATTTTTTGTATATCTCTCACTCTTAGATTCACTAAACTATGGTTTGGAGCAGGTATAATCTATTTGGTACTCATCATCTATTTGGTTTCAAGAACCTAAAGCCTTTCCCATGGACGGGGTTTTCATTTTTCAGCAGTTGTCACAAATTAACTTATAACCATTTTCAGCGGAGATCGACTTCAGATCCGTTCGGCACATATCCGAGTCCAAATAATCGGGGATCTAAATGAAAGAAAGGATAGAAACATATGAGATGAGTCATTTATCTCCATTGTCAGAAGAATCTGTAAACGAAGAGGACACGACAAATAGGTCAAAAAGTTATCTCCATTATTTGATTTATTATGAATTAAGACTCTTACAGAATTAAAAGTTAGTTTTGTACTTTTTTAATTCTTCTAAGTCTAAGAGGTAAATTCAGCATTAAACTAAATGGTCAGGTCTTAGTTTAATGTCATATAGCCTA
Organism: Sambucus nigra; assembly: GCA_949130495.1. Taxonomy (NCBI): domain Eukaryota; kingdom Viridiplantae; phylum Streptophyta; class Magnoliopsida; order Dipsacales; family Adoxaceae; genus Sambucus; species Sambucus nigra. Next base: position 116,450,460 of record OX422222.1, on the reverse strand, counting down.
AAGCATGAGAAGAGCCTATTGAAACATATGGTGTACAACTGTGAGTGGGTTACAACCTTAAAAGCTTCCTCTAGAGAGACTTTACTTTGAGTTCTCTCAAACCAATAGTTATGCCATGAATGTATATTTGGCATCAAATGTGAAAAATCACATGATGATTGGGAGTAAATTCAGTTGTCATTGATGATGCTGGAAACAGCACCACCCTTCAAGGTGTTTATGAGCTCAATTCAATGTTAACAATGGCATAATATGAGTAAAGGTATTCAAACAGTAGAGGGAGATGAGGAGAAGAGGATGAACATAATCATGTAAGTGGTTCAGCCAATCAAGCCTACATCCACTGTGAAGGTGTGTGGTTGATATCACTGTATGAGGGCTCTAATGGCCATGGATACAATCTCTCAAGATTTCTCTCTCTCTACTGTATATTTGGACAGAGTTTCAGCTAGGGTTGCTAATTTCGGGTCCTTTGCAAGGTAGAGGATGACCTCTATATATAGTACCTGGGGGGGGGGGGGGGGAATGTACCCCCCATGCATTCAATGGGCATGTGTGTGTTGATCTAGCCAATCTGATGAAGACATCTGTCACTGTCACATGTAGAGAATGATGATGAAATATTCCCCCCATGTGAGGGGGATGATTTGTTATAACTGAACTGTGTCCACGTGTCCTTGTCCACACATGTCAATAAGTGCTCGGCCTTCGTGCTGGGTCATGACCTCGGCCTGAAAGAGTCCGAGGTTGTTAAGGTCTAGCTGCCCATCCTATCCGATATGAGCCATCATGGTCTCGGCTTAAGTGAAGCCGAGGTAAGGCCTTAAGGTTGGCATGTTCTTGGAATATTGGCCGATTCACAGGTGGGGTTGACCTTGATAGTGGTATGCCTCCTTGTATCCTCGGCCTACCCCCGACCGAGTTTTCCATTTCCGATTGAGTTGATGAACTGCTGACCCCTTGAAGAGGTTGGCAGTGGTGTCGGCCAGGGCCGACCCTAATACGGCCGAGGCGGCGAGTTACTGATTCAAGGCCTTTCTAACGTTGGCCATGACCTCGGTCGAGGTTGATGTCTCTGGACCGAGGTGACACCTAGGGCATATCAATCACCCCCCAACCCTTAGTTACATATGAGAGCAGGTGACTGTGGGATCTCTTCACCTCCGAGGTCTTTCTTCTATATGCCGATGCTCATTTGACACTTGCCCATTGCTAGAGTGAGGCGTGCCTGACAAGCATTTAATGTCAGCCGTCCTTTGGGGATCTCAAGGCAATGATGGAACTTGGGAAGCGTGCGCTCATATTTAAGGTTTAAAACCCCATTTTACCTCCTTCTTCCTCACTTCTCTTTCCTGGCTCGATTCTTTTCAGCAGCACTTTCTCTCTCTAGAAAAGCTTTGATTCGAAGCGTTTTGGTGGTGATTCCTCGCAGTCTCTTCCTTCTCTCCTACTATTTCGTCTTCAGGTATCCTCTGCCATTCTTTTCTCTTCATTTTCCCTATTTTCCTCTTACTTTTGTGTTTTTCGATGAATTTTGGAGATTTTCGGAGAGGTCTCCATACTTTCAGGCTAACTGTTCTTGCTCTAGGTTTGATAGTTTGATCCTTAAGTTGCATCATTCCATTAAGCAGTCTTGTTTGTAGTTTTAGGAGAGTTGTAAGTGTAGGGTCTGCCTCTTATGCTCAGACCCCTCTACCAACTCTTAGAGGAGTTTCCTTCTCTCAGAGAGAAGACTTTAGAGAAAATTAGGCAAATAGAAAGAGCGCATGAGGAAGCTCGTAGGTCAGAGAAATTCCCCCTCAGACCTATCTTTCCCCCACCTCTGAAGGTAGTATACCCTGAACCATCAGAACCCGCTAACCAAGCCGAGGTACCTGCTGAACTCTCACCAATGTCTGAGTCTGAGTCTTCCACATCAGACCCTATGTCTGTGGACTCTTTCCAAGAGGCCATGGACTTCTCAAATCAACAAGATCAGGTCCCTGATCAAGCAGAGGTCTCCAGTAGGGTCTCGTCTCATAAAAATTCAATCATATCGTCCTCTTCCTCAGAGGTTGATATTGTCAAACCAAGCGTGGTTATTCCACCAATACTCGACGCCATTCCCCTATCGGCCGTCATAGGGGGTGAGTTTGCTCAGAGGTTCCCAAGTAACCCTCCAACGTCTGCTCTGGCCGACGTTGAGCTAGATAATGACGATGATGATGATGTTGAGAGTGATGTCGACGTCTCTGAGGCGGCCGATATTGAGAGTACAGTTAGTGAGGTCGACCTTCTTTACTTCAGATACCTATACTCCATCAGCCCCTCCATAAATCTCAGGAGACCTCTAAGGGAAGAGAGGGCCTACCACAATCGAGAAGGTGAGATCTATTTGTACGAGCAGATGTTCAAGTTGGGCTTTCGTTTTCCCATCCACCCCATCATTAGGTCTATACTAGCCTACATCAACTTGGCCCCTTCCCAGTTGTCACCTAATTCTTGGAGGGTAATAATTGGGGCCATAGTCCTATGGAGGGCTGTTTATCATTCAAACCTTCCAGTCCAAGTTTTTGTAGGTTGCTACGTCCCTTCGTCTGCCAAAAACCATCCGAGCTATTACCATTTTGTAGCTCAAAAACTTGAGAAGAAGATGCTCCAAATAATTTAGACTTCTAATCACAACTGGAAGCCTCGTTATTTCTTTGCCTCAGGGCCATGGGAATTTGGTCCATGTGCCCCATCTTCCACACTAGAGCCGCAAATGCCCATAAGATGGGGTAAGATCACAATGTCTGCCAAGGCCGACCCTGGTCTAAGTCTACAAAACCTTCAGAAGGTCAAAGACCTTCAGGATCAGGGGATGTATGGTCTGCTCGTAAAATTTAAAAACCTAATGACCCCCCACTACCTCTCTGAGACAGGTTTAGGGGGAAGTCCTCTTCTAGAGTTTGGTAAGTGTTTTTTATTCAAGTTATACCTTTGAGTTTATGCATGTCTGATCTTCTAACTCAGACTCTTCTATTTTGCAGAGCGCCCAAAGGGGATATTAGACGAGCTTTGGGAGATGGATGCATCGAGTTTGACGAGGCTTGCTAAGAAGGCAGGTCTGAATGCTCCTCCTCCTCCTCCTCCTTCAAACTCAAAGGCTCAGGCCACAAAAAAGAGAGGTGCTACCGACCCTGCCCCTGAAGATCAGAGGCATAAGAAGAAAGGCTGGGATTCTTCCATCCCCATATCCTCTGCAAATGCGTTGGTGACTCGTATAGGGCAACTAAAGATCAATGACAACATCATAGGCCACAGTCTGCAGGCACTGGATGCTATCGGCTCTTCCATGAACGAGACAGATAAACATTTTTGTCGGTCAATGGATATACCTCTGCTGGTTGAGTTCGGCCTCCCCAGGTCTATTCAGGTATGACTTCAGATTTTAGTATTATCCTCAAAGTGTAGTCTCTGATTTGGCTTTCAACTCATATACACGATCACATAATTTAGAGGGCCTGGCCGCTATGCATTATCTCGCCAACTGGACTCTGAGGAAGTTACCCCTCATCCAGAAGGGTCAAGAGGCCGAGAAGGTGCAAAGCACTCTGAATACCGAAGTAGACCGCCTGAGGTCTGAATTTAATGAGTCTGAGAAGAAGGTTAAGGGGTTGGAGAAAGAGATCTCTAAGCTCAAAAAGGACCATGCTGCTGCTTTGAAGGCTAAGGATGATGTTCTCCAGCAGAAGGTCGACTTTGCAGTGAAGGAAGCCCTTGAAGATGCCTCTGAGGGGATTTTGGCAGACTACAAAGTATCGAACGAGTTCATGAGCTTTGGCTTCAAATACCTTGAAAGAGGTATTAAGGCTACTGTCAAATGGGCTGCTGCTAAGGAGAAGGAGGCAGGGAGTCTGAAGGCCTCTAACTTCGTAGGTATAGGTTTTGCTGACCCTCAGTTTGCCCAAGAACTTTAGGAGGTTGAAGAGGAGGTCGTTGTCCCTGCAGATACTGTGCCCCTGGACGGTACGGAGACAGGAAGAGCCAATCACAGAGATGACGAGGCCGAGGTGACAAACATTGGCTAAGAAAATCAGGCCGAGGATGCCAGCACTCTTCCTTCTAATCCTTACCCTGAATGTTTGTAATCTATGAAGAACATCGTTAACTCATATTTTTTGAATCTTACAACTGTATGATAACCTCTGAGGAGGATATTCACCTCCGTTTGTTCTGTTGAATGCTTGTTTGCCATGTGATGTTTTAGTTCAATCCATAGCCTTACCTCAGACCCTGTCACCATAGTGATATTATAAGGTCTGAGGTTATCAACTAATAGGTCACCTTCATAATTAATTTCACCAAGTTAATGATGTTAAGTGTCGGAGGTCATCCAAGTATGGTGTCTGACCTCAGACCTTGTCACCATATAATGATGTTATAAGGGTCTGAGGTCATCAACTAAGATGTTATCCTCATAATTTATTTCACCAAATTAATGATGTTAAGGGTCTGAGGTCATCCGAGTATGGTGTCTGACCTCAGACCTTGTCACCACTTAATGATGTTATAAGGGTCTGAGGTCATCACCTAAGATGTTATCCTGATAAATAATTTCACCAAATTAATGATGTTAAGGGTCCGAGGTCATCCGAGTATGGTGTCTGACCTCAGACCTTGTCACCACTTAATGATGTTATAAGGCTCTGAGGTCATCACCTAAGATTTTATCCTCATTAATTCTTCACCAAATTAATGATGTTAAGGGTATGAAGTCATCCAAGTACGGTGTCTGACCTCGGGCCTTGTCACCACTTAATGGTGTTATAAGGGTATGAGGTCATCAACTAAGATGTTATCCTCACAATTAATGATGTTAAGGGTCTGAGGTCATCCAAGTATGGTGTCTAACCTCAGACCTTATCACCACTTAACGATGTTATAAGCGTCTGAGGCCATCACCTAAGATGTTATCCTCATTAATTCTTCACCAAATTAATGATGTTGAGGGTCTGAGGTTATCCGAGTATGGTGTCTGACCTCAGACCTTGTCACTACTTAATGATGTTATAAGGGCCTGAGGTCATCACCTAAGATGTTATCCTCATTAATCCTTCACTAAATTAATGATGTTAAGGGTCTGAGGTCATCCGAGTATGGTGTCTGACCTCAGACCTTGTCACCACTTAATGATGTTATAAGGGTCTGAGGTCATCACCTAAGATGTTATCCTCATTAATTTTTCACCAAATTAATGATGTTAAGGGTCTGAGGTCATCCAAGTATGGTGTCTGACCTTGGCCTTGTCACCACTTAATGGTGTTATAAGGGTTTGAGGTCATCAACTAAGATGTTATCCTCATAATTAATTTCACCAAATTAATGATGTTAAGGGTCTGAGGTCATCCAAGTATGGTGTCTGACCTCGGGCCTTGTCACCACTTAATGATGTTATAAGGGTCTGAGGTCATCACCTAAGATGTTATCCTCATTAATTCTTCACCAAATTAATGATGTTAAGGGTCTGAGGTCATTCAAGTATGGTGTCTGACCTCGAACCTTGTCACCACTTAATGGTGTTATAAGGGTCTGAGGTCATCACCTAAGATGTTATCCTCATTAATTCTTCACCAAATTAATGATGTTAAGGGTTTGAGGTCATCCAAGTATGGTGTCTGACCTCAGACCTTGTCACCACTTAATGATGTTATAAGGGTCTGAGGTCATCACCTAAGATGTTATCCTCATAAATAATTTCACCAAATTAATGATGTTAAGGGTCTGAGGTCACCCAAGTATGGTGTATGACCTCAGACCTTGTCACCATTTAATGATGTTATAAGGTTTGAGGCCATTGCTTAGATTTTGCCCTCATACTTTCTACTATTAGAGCATAATAAAGCAAGAATCGACATGGAAACTGATCTTTTATTGATAACCTCTTCATAAGATGGCACATTTACATAACTTTTTGCAACATCATATATAATACTTCTTTAGGTGATCAGCATTCCAACGGTTAGCGAAAGGTTCCCCTTCTAGGTTTTCTAGCCTGTAGGTCCCGGGTACAACTTCTTCTGTCACTTTGTAGGGGCCATGCCAGTTTGGGTGGAGTTTGTTTGTTTTCTGTAAGGTCTTCTTCAGTACCAAGTGTCCCATGGCAATGGGTCTTGCCTTCACCCTCTGATTGTAGAATTTTGCTGCTCTCTGCTAGTAAACTGCTTGTCTGATTTCTGCGTCTTCTCTTCTTTCTTCAATCAGATCTAAGTCTAGTCTCCTCTCTTCCCCATTTTTATCAGGGTCATAGGTCTGAACCCTATGAGTAGGTAGTCCCACTTCTGTTGGTATGACTGCCTCTGAGACGTGGGCTAGCATGAACGGGGTTTCTCCTGTTGGTGTCCTTGCCGTGGTTCTGTAGGCCCATAACACAACATAAACCTCTTCAGTCCATCTGCCCTTCTCTTCTTCTAACCTATTCCTGATTCCATCGAGGATTGTTCTATTCGTGACCTCAGTCTGACCATTTGCCTGAGGTCGTCCCGGAGATGAGAAGAACTTTTTTATCCCAACTCTTACGCAATACTTTTATAAAGAGGAGTTTTTAAACTGTGTTCCATTATCTAAGATGAGAGTGTTTGGGAGGCCATGTCTGCATATGATGTTTCTCCAAATAAATTGGAAGGTCTTCTGTTCTGTGATCGTTATCATCGGCTCTGCCTCCACCCACTTCGAGAAGTAGTCAATGGCTACTATCAGGAACCGGTAATTATTGGCAGCTCTTGGTAGGGGTCCTACTAAGTCAATTCCCCATACTGAAAATGGCCATGGAGAGGTGATTGACGTCATAGGTTGATGAGGTTGATGAGGAATAGTGGAGAATCTCTGACACTTATCGCACCTCTTCACGTAAGCTGCGACATCTTTGTCCAAGGTTAGCCACCAGTAACCCTGGGTAATAATTCTCTTGGCCAAGGGTCTTCCTCCTATGTGACTGGAGAAGAAGCCCTCGTGAACTTCCTGTAAGACGCGAGGAACTTCAGTGGGATGCACACATCTGTGGAGAGGTAACAGAAATCCCTTCTTGTACAGTACGTCTCCTACTATAGAGAACTTGGCAGCCCTATATCTCAATTTCCTCCTCTCTAGCTTAGATTCGGGTAGCTCTACCTCTTTGATATATCTGACGAGGGGGTCCATCCATGAGTCTCCTTGGTTCAAATTGAGACAAGGGTTTCATACCTCTTCTTCCTTAATGGTCGCTTTTCCTAAGACCTCGACCGGGACTGTCCTTTTGACATTTGTCTTCGTTGTCGAGGCCAACCTTGCTAATGCATCTGCGTGGCTGTTACTTTGTTGAGGTACTCTCTTCTGTTTTGTCTCTTCAAAATATTCTAACATCGTTTTCACCCTCTTAAGATACTTAGCCATCCTTTCATAGACTCCCAATACTTGATTGCCGACCAGCCTTGAGTCGCTATGAAGTAGGAGTCTCCTTACTCAGAGTCTTTGCTAATGAGAGACCTGCTATCATGGCCTCATACTTTGACTCGTTGTTAGATGCCTAGAAGTTGAATCTCAGAGCGTATTCAATGTTGGCACCATCTGAGGCTGAAAGAATCAACCCTGCACCGCTTCCATTATCATAGGAAGAACCATCAACGAAGAGGTTCTAAATGTCTATATCTGATGAGAAGGCCCCTTCTGTCATGATTCCTTGTTTGAAGAGGTACCGATCCTTCTCGTTCTCCGCTACTCCGCTCCTTATTCTCTTGGATACGGCCACTTCCTAGTTTCGAAAGACGTTTGGTGCAACCTTTTCCAATTCTCGGAAGACCTTGTTGTTTGACCCTTTAGTATCCTTCAGGTCATTCTCTGCCTCGGCCTCTTCTCATGTGAACTCAGCAACAAAGTCTGCGAGAGCCTGCCCTTTGATGGCTGCCCTAGGTTGATAAGCAAGGTCATACTATCCCAACTCAATGGCCCAGGTCATCAATCTTCTAGACTTCTCAGGTTTATGTAGAACCTGTCTTAGTGGGGAATCGATGAGGACGACAATGGAATGGGATTGGAAGTAGGGCTTCATCTTCCTTGAGGCATGTATCAAGGCATAAAACAACTTTTCCATACGAGGGTAATTTTGCTCAGACCCTTGAAGCGCTTTACTGTTGAAATACACAGGCTTTTGGGTTCCAACGTCTTCTCGCACTATGGCTGCAGTGATTGCCGATTCGGAGACCGCTAGATACACGTATAATTTCTCTCCTACTATGGGCCGAGATAACAACAAGGGAGACCCAAGGTAAGACTTGAGCTGGTTAAAAAGATTTTTCGCACTCTTCGTCCCACTGGAAGGCCTTTCTAAGCACTTTAAAGAATGGAAGACACTTATCCGTTGCTTTGGAAACAAACCTATTGAGTGTGGCCACTCTCCCCGTGAGTATTTGGACGTCCTTGATGCTCCTTAGTGTCTTCATATCAAGCAAAGCCTTGATTTTTTCAAGGTTTGCCTCGATTCCTCTTTGATTGACGATAAATCCAAGGAACTTTTTAGCTACCCCGAAGACACACTTCGCGGGGTTGAGTTTCATCCTATACAAGTCCATAGTATCGATGGTCTTTTCAAGGTCTGCCACATGAGTGCAGGCCTTTAAGCTCTTCGTCAGCATATCGTCTACATACACCTCCATAGTCTTGCCTATTTGATCTTCGAACATCTTATTCATAAGATGTTGGTATGTTACCCCCGTATTTTTTAGACCGAAGGGAATTACTTTATAGCAATACGTCCCTTTATCGGTAATGAAGGATGTCTTCTCTGAGTCCTCTGCATCCATGAAGATCTGATTGTAGCCTGAATACGCGTCCATGAATCTTATGAGCTCATGATTCGAAGTAGCATCTACCATCTGATCTATCTGAGGTAAGGGATAGCTATCTTTTGGGCAAGACCTGTTCAGGTCAGTGAAATCAACGCACATTCTCCGCTTCCCATTGGCTTTAGGCACGATGACTGCATTCGATAACCACTCCGGATATATGACTTCTCTTATAAACTCAACCTATTCTAATTTTTTAACTTCTTCCCGTATGACGTCGTACTTCTCCCTGGAGTAAACTCTTCGCCTTTGTTTGATAGGCCTGACATCTTTGGCCACGTTGAGCTTGTGACTTATAACCTTAGGGTTGATGTCGGGCATGTCTACGTGACTCCAAGCGAAGACACTCTGCCTCTTCCTCAGGAAGTTTATCAGCTCTTCCTTGATTTCTGTCTTTAGGGCTTTGCCGACCTAGGCGGTTTTTTCCGATTCGTCCTCATTGAGGACGATGGATTCTATCTCTTCCGCAGCCTCTCTCTTCTTCAACTTTGTTTCATCTCTTAGGTCCAATGTATCAATGCTATAAGTGGTGGTTGCCCTCTTATGTGCCTCTCTATCTTCGGTCGAGTTGAAGTAACATTCTCGTGCTATGGTTTGGTCACCCTGCACTTCCCCTACCCCATAGGGGGTCGGGAATTTTAGCATCTTGTGGACCGTCGACGGCACAGCTTCAAACTCCTTAACGGCCACTCTTCTTATGATGAGGTTATAGGCTGAGAAGACATTTTCATCCATTACAAAAAAAATTATCTTCCGGGTCAACCTCTTAGTCCACTCGTCACCCATCCGTACGTACATCTCATACATGCCCAATAGGTGGACCTTTTCGCCGCTGAAGCCCATTAAAGTATGATGATAGAGTACCAGCCTAGCTCTGCTAAGACCTAGGCTCTTGAAGCAAGGCCAAAACATCACGTCTGTTGAACTCCCTCCGTCCACGAGGATCCTCTGTACCTTGCATCCATGCACCCTTGTTGTTATTACCAAAGGGTCATCATGCAGGGCTAAGATACCTTTGAAGTCGAGCCTGGAGAACCCAACTATAAGAGTGTCCATGTCCACCTTCTTTCTCTTCTGTGCTGTATCAAAAGACGTTAGATTTATAACTTCAAGTTTGTCCACTGACCTGGCCTCTGCCACATGATCTTTCCTGTCAGCCACTTCAGAGCCACCTCCCGCAAGTCCTCCCCATATGGTGTCAACACCAAAGGAGATCATGCCAACCCTCTTTATCGGGGTGTTGTCATCTTTAGGCGAAAGGTTCGGATCGTCTTCATCATTATCTTTCGAGCCGTTGCCTCTTCTAGCTGGGGCATCGTCACGGCATCTATCATTTCTCCTTTTCTTAGGGTCATCTCTTCCCCCTTTAGGAGCTTTTCCATCAACACACTTCCTCAGCTTTTCGGATTTTAACATCTTCTCATTCTCATCCTTCAAGGCGAAGCATCTGTCTGTAACATGGCCATGGTCCTGGTGGAACTCACACCACAAGTTTTTGTTCCTCTTATGTGGAGGGGCCTTCAGTTTCTCTGGCCATCTTAGAGTCCTATCATTCTTGATCTCGTTGAGCATATGCTCATAGCTCACGGTTAGAGGAGTATAGTGAGCGAACTTATCATCGGGTGACCTCTTCTTTCCATCTTTCTTTCTTTGGGACTTCCCGCTACTACCGTGGTTCTCATCCTTATACATGGCGGCCATTGCCTCTTTGACATTCATGACTTTTCCCGCAGTTGCCAGTAGCTCTGCCATGGACCTGGGAGGGTCTTCCACGAGTTTCCACAATAACTTCCCTTTCTGAAGACCTTCTATGAGGGCGGTCATGGCTATATTCTCTTCGTAATCTTCAACCTCAAGTTTCTCTTTGTTGAACCTAGCGATGTAGTCCCTTAGGCTCTCGTCCTTGCTTGCTTGACATATAGTAGATGAGTGATCTTCTTTTGAGGTCTTACCCCAAAGCAGAAGTCGTGAATGAATCGTTCGGCTAAGCCCTTGAAGTTCTTAATTGAATTCTTCGGAAGAGAAGTAAATCAGCTGTGTGCTGCTCCTGTTAGAGTCCTAGAGAAGGACCTACACTTCATCTCATCAGGTATCGAGTAGATGTCCGCTGCTGACTGATACATCTCAATGTGATGTACAGTATTGGTGCTACCGTCATACTTGGGAGACACCACGGGTGGTTTGAACTTAGCAGGGATCGGGAAGCTCACTATCTTAGCCACAAATGGAGAGCCCTTTGAGAAACCTCTTTGCAATGGGTCTTGGCTCTTAATGAGGTTTCCTATCTTCTCCCCAAGATGTTGGATAGAGTCATTATATGGTCTCCTACCGTCGGCCTGGCCGAGGTTATCTCCAGCCACCTCCAAGGGATGGACTGAGGGTTCCCGAGCCGTAGCACAACGTCTGTTGTTGACCTCTTCCTGATCTCTACCTCTTCCCGCACGGGGTCGGCCTTGGTGAGGCCGACCTTGACTGTCTCCTCTCTGCGAGCCATCTTCACTTCTCGACCTTGATAACCTCTGTCTTAGGTCATTTACTGGGCCCAACCTCTCAAAGGCTGACCCTCTACTCAATCGATCAAAAGTTGATCCTCGCTATTGGGCCTCTTCACCTCTTCTGTCGTGACAACCTCGGCTCTGCTGAAGACGATGTACCGTATTATTTGAAACCTCATACGACTCCTAACATTCTTCTGGCACATCTTCCTCCTCTAGGTCATCATAGCTATCCTCCGGGCAAGGGTTTCCTTGCCTCCCCAGGCGTAAGCGCCTAGGGTCAGCAACGACCCTCCTCCGCTGGGGTGTAGGTTGGTCTTTTCGTGGTGCCTGGGGTGGTCCCCTGGCTTCATGATGGGGCTGAACCACCGCCGGAGTAATCATCTCCGGTGAGACCCCAGGTGGTCTCATGATGTTTTGACTGAGTTGTGCAAATGTCTCCTGCATTTCTTGTTGCGTTGCAGCCAAATACCTCAAGGCTGCGGCCACCTCCGCTATTTCGGACTGAGGCGGTTCCTTGATGGAACTAGGTCCTCCCGCTCCAGACGGTGGAAGAGGCGGTGGTAATTCTAGTGCCATATGTTAACACTATAGAGCTTGAGTAGCAGATGAGCTTAGTACCTCAAAGGACCTCTTTCAATGGTGAAACAACTCCACGCAAGGGGTGGTGCCTGGTTCACCACCAGAGTCTCCAGTGAGGTTAAGCTAAAAAAGAGGAAGAGACAGCTTCTCTCTTCCCACAGACGGCGCCAAAATGATGATGCTGGAAACAACACCATCCTTTAAGGTGTTTGTGAGCTCAATTCAATGTTAACAATGGCATAATATGAGTAAAGGTATTCACACAGTAGAGGGAGATGAGGAAAAGAAGATGAACATAATCATGTAAGTGGTTCAGCCAATCAGGCCTACATCCACTGTGAAGGTGTGTGGTTGATATCACTGTATGAGGGCTCTAATGGCCATGGATACAATCTCTCAAGCTTTCTCTCTCTCTATTGTATATTTGGACAGAGTTTCAGCTAGGGTTGCCAATTTCGGATCCTTTGCAAGGTATAGGATGACCTCTATATATAGTACCTGGGGGTGTAATGTACCCCCCATGCATGCAATGGGCATGCGTGTGTTGATCCAGCCAATCTGATGAAGACATCTGTCACTATCACATGTAGAGAATGATGATGAAATATCCCCCCCATGTGAGGGGAATGATTTGTTATAACTTAATTGTGTCCACGTGTCCTTGTCAACACATGTCAATAAGTGCTCGGCCTTCGTGCTGGGTCATGACCTCGGCCTGGAAGAGTCCGAGGTTGTTAAGGTCTAGCTTCCCATCCTATCCGAGATGAGCCATCATGGTCTCGGCTTAAGTGAAGCCAAGGTAAGGCCTTAAGGTCAGCCTGGGCCGAGGTTAGTTGGCATGTGCTTGGAACATTAGCCGATTCACAGGTGGGGTTGACCTTGGTAGTGGTATGTCTCCTTGTAGCATCGGCCTACCCCCGTCCGAGGTTGCCATTCTCGATTGAGTTAATGAACTGCTGACCCCTTGAAGAGGTTGGCATTGGTGTCGGCCATGGCCGATCCTAATTCAACCGAGGCGACGAGTCACTGATTCAAGGCCTTTCCAACGTCGACCATGACCTCTGCCGAGGTTGATGTCTCTGGGCTGAGGTGACACTTAGGGCATATCAATCACCCCCCACAACCTCTCTGAGACTGGTTTAGGGGGAAGTCATTGGCTCTGGAGGACCATACCCAATGCCTGCCGGAGTAGAATGCGCAGCCCATAACACTTGTAGATGTTGACGAGGGAAAGGTCGAGGCTGGTGTTCAAACGTTGGAAGCCTGTGAACTTCTCCAAGCTGTGGGAATTCGGGTGGATATCAATTATGAATTTTAAAAAACTTGGGTTGACATCAATTTATTTTTCACATTTGTAAATTTTAAAGCTTTGGAAGATATTATAAAGATTTTACTATTTGTTATTTTCCATATGATGCTTAATGGAATATTCTTTACAAGTTAAATTTTAAAGCTTTGTAAGATATTATAAAGAATTTACTATTTGTTATTTCCCCTATGATTCTTAATGGAGTATTCTTTACAAGTGTTCATGAAATTCAAATCTGATGTAAGTTTTTTATTCAACTTGTGAGGAGTACTTATAATATAGAGGAGTCTAATTCTTATTTGGATTATGAAATTTAAAGAATATCATTATCATTATTACTTAAATGTGTTTGGTACGTATTACTTAAAGGGAATTTAAAGAACTAAATATGGTTACACATTTACTTAATACGGTTAGTACTCAGGTATTTATTTGACAGGTGTTGATGCAAAAAATTGAACCGAATCCCATTTTTATGATCACAGATAAATAGATAAAAGAAATCCAATCATGCACATGAGAGACAAAGATTTTGAAAGTGGTTCGGCTATAAGGAAAAGCCTACGTCCACTGTTATTTTATTCCCAGGGGTTTACAATAGCACAATGTGGTAGAGAGAGGGAGAAAAATGAATCTGTTGATGCAAAAAATTGGACCGAATCCCATTTTTATGATCACAGATAAATAGATAAAGGCAATCCAATCAAGCACATAAGAGACAAAGATTTTTAAAGTGGTTCGACTATAAGGAAAAGCCTACGTCCACTGTTATTTTATTCCCAGGGGTTTACAATAGCACAATGTGGTAGTGAAAGGGAGAAAAATGGTGTATCTTGTGTATGGTCTCTCATCATTGTCGGATCTCCCGCCCTTTGGCTTAGGGGATACATGTATTTATAGTGATGGGAGATAAAGAGATTCATTGTATGTAGACATTTATGTCTACATTCAACGAATCTAATTGTTGAATTGCTTGGTATGCTATGTGTTGTCATCTATTAATACAGTATAAATGTACATTAAGGCTCATTAAATGCGCTGTCATCTTCATTAATGCACATTAAATGCATAGTTATCCTTTGATCTTCCTGGTTGGTATGCCGACCAATTCTCCTCGGGTGCCGACTAACTCTCCTCGGGGGCCGACCAACTCTCCTCGGGGGCCGACCAACTCTCCTTGGGTGACGACTAATTCTTCTCGAGTACTGACCAACTCTCCTCGGGTGCCGACTAACACTCCTTGGATGCCGACCAACTCTCCTCGGATGCCGACCAACTCTCCTCGGGTGTCGAATATTACCACATAGGATGACATGTGTCCTTTTCTGATTGGTCCTCGTAGATGGAGAATTTTTACGTTAACAGAAGCCCCCAATGCTCCATGCTTGATGGTTTACTTGAAAGGATGGAGTATTTATTCTGCAGTGTTGCTCGGTGCTCGTGAAATTCTTGATCTACCTTCTTGATTTGTTCAACATAAAGTGCATTATCTCTTGGACGACATATGATGCAGGCTGATCGATGGTTGCTAATCTTTCTTTTGAGGAACTCCGTGTGCTATGTATCACCCCTGGGAATTTGGATGCATCCATGCCATAGTATTCAGTTTGTATCTTGTCATAATCTTCAAGTATGTTGATTGGTTTGCTAGCCGACCAACTGCCTCCTGTGCCGAGCAACTGAGTGCTAACTTCACGTGCTTGATTCTTCTGATTTATGATCCTCTGAATACTTTGTCGAGTAACATACTAGATTTTGAACCCAACTCTTCAATCTGATTAGTACCAAGCTAATGGTGGACTTCGAAACATTTTCATACAACTTCTTCTTCAATGTTGGTCGAGATAGTAGTAGCAAAGATCTCAGTGCTGTAGATGCTGATTTTGACTTCTGAACTTCAATAGCATGTGCATAATAACTTCTGAATATGCCTCATGAACTTCTGAATGCACCTCCTGAACTTCTGAATATACCTCCTGAACTTCAATAGCCTCCTGAACTTCAATATACCTCCTGAACTTCAATATCAAAAATAATTCATGAGCAAGAAAAACAACTTCTGAATGATAATTGGTCGGGGCCCAGACCGTGTGAGTTTGTGGAGTTAAACTTGATGCTCGACTGCATGATGTTATAAGAATGTGCCGCCAAATGAACAAATATATTTGTAATAGAAGCCCCCAAGTGTGGAATGTGAACTTTGAATGCTTTTTGCTTGATCGCTTTCACATACTCATACTTTGTTTCCGACCAACTGTAGTTGACAGCTTCTTATTTCCAACCAACCTGAGTTGGTGGATTTTTTCTTAATGAGCAACTTTGGCACTTTTTGGAATAGTTGTAGCTCTCGACCAACCTTAGTTGGCATTTTTGTGAATATATTTACTTCCTAACCAACATAAGTTGGCATTTTTAGGAATACTTTTACGTCCCGAGGAACACATAGTTTTACTTCCCGGAGGAATACAAGTTTTACTTCCCGAAGGAATACAAATTTTACTTCCCAGAGGAATACAAGTAGCTTTACTTCTCGGAGGAATACAAGTTTTACTTCCCGAAGGAATATAATTAGCTTTACTTCCCGGAGGAATACAAGTTTTACTTCCCGGAGGAATAGAAGTAGCTTTACTTCCCGGAGGAATACAAGTTTTACTTCCCGGAGGAATACATTTACTTCCTAACCAACATAAGTTGGCATTTTTAGGAATAGTTTTTTGATACTAAATGATAGAGACTTCCTCGGAGCTGACCAACAGATTGTTGGTAATAAGATATAATAAATGCTGGAGACCTCCTCGGAGCTGACCAACAGATTGTTGGGAATAAGATATAATAAATGTTGGAGACCTCCTCGGAGCTGACCAACAGATTGTTGGGAATAAGATATAATAAATGCTGGAGACCTCCTCGTAGTTGACCAACATATTGTTGGGAATAAGATAATATAAATATGCATAGACATAAAGAATGATTTAGAATAATAATAAACTGTCTTGCTGATCTGTCGAGGCAACATTGCATAATGCCAAATAAGAATGATATTTTCCAGAATATAAGAAAATGGCCGAGTACTTTGCCGGGCCTGAATATAGATAAGAATTACCCCGACCAACCATCTGTTGGGGGGTGAAATATAATAAATGTTATAGTTCTTCCTCGGAGATGAATATGATATAATAAATGCTCGAGACCTCCTCAACAGATTGTTGGGAATAAGATAATATAAATGCTGGAGACATCCTTGGAGCTGACCAACAGATTGTTGGGAATAAGATAATATAAATGTTGAAGACCTCCTTGGAGCTAACCAATAGATTGTTGGGAATAAGATAATATAAATGTTGAAGACCTCCTTGGAGCTGAATATATGATTATAAATATTTGTCGAGCTCCATGCTGAAATAAGAATAGAATATGCATCGAAATAGATATAAAGAATAATAAAGTGCCTCGTTGATCTATCGAGGTAGAATTATATAATGCCGAACAAGAATAAGATCTTCCAGAACATAAGAATATGGCCGAGAACGTTGTCAGGCCTGAATATAAATAAGAATTATCCGACCAACTATCCGTTGGGGGTGAAATACAACGAATGTTGTAATTCTCCTTAAATCTGAATAAGTATCTTGTCGAGGCACTATTGCATAATGCCAAATAAGAATAATATTTTCCAGAACATAAGAATATGGCCGAGAACTTTACTGGGCCTGCATATAAATAAGAATTACCCCGACCAACTATCCGTTGGGGGTGACATACAACGAATGTTGTAATTCTCCTTAAAGCTGAATAAGTATATTGTCGAGGCACAATTGCATAATGCCGAATAAGAATAATATTTTCCAGAACATAAGAATATGGCCGAGAACTTTGCTGGGCCTGCATATAAATAGAATTACCCCGACCAACTATCTGTTGGGGGTGACATATAATAAATGTTATAGTTCTCCTCGGAGCTGAATATGATAATAAGTATCTCGTCGAGTTACATGTTGAGATGAATATAGAATATGAATCCCAAGGGATATATAGAATAATTTGTGCTTGAGCCGATATCTGGTCCTGAATATAAATAAGAATTGCCCTGACCAACTATCCGTTGGGGGTGAAATATAATAACTGTTGTAGCTTTTCCTCGGAGCTGAATATATATAGAGAGAAGAAATTTTTCGAGCTCCATGCTGAGATAAATATAAAATATGAATCCGAACGGATATAGAATAATTTGTGCTTGAGCCGATTTCTCCGAGTGAAATGATAATAGTTTCTAGATTGTTTCCGAGCATTCGTCGACGTTGAGTCTTGTACCTGTAAAAATTAATAATTTGCTCTACCATATGTGTAGGCTGAATTGATTAGCCATGAGAATAATTTACTCACCCAATCAATATATGATATGTATATGCTTGAGAAATAAAAATATTAATTTCAAAAAATGAAATAATATATGTTGGCTGATATGTCGAGGTAAAACTGCCAGATGTAGAGCAATAATAGTTTCCAAAGGTTTAAGATTGTGGCTGAGCTTTCGTCGGGATTTACGTCCCTATGAAATCTTAATAAGCTGCCCGAGCACCTGTCGAGACTAGATCAAATAATTATTGTCATGAGAATAATTATTCAGCCAAACAATATGTGATGTGTATCAGCATAAGGCAATAAAAATTTTAAAATATAAAATAATATGTTTTATGCCAAATGTGTGTGAGATGGACAAATTATTATCAAATATGCATCATAAATAAGACTTAGAGTTTTTTGTAAAGTTATTTAATCTCCAACAACTAAACAGGTATAAGTTGCTGTTTGAAAATTATTTATCACTTGGTTTTCAAAATATTATGGGGTGATCACAAGTTAAAAAAGACTTAAGCCCCCTGTTTGTCCCCGAGCTAAACTCGTGTTTAAAGAAATATCTGGGGTGCTTCGCATTTTTTAATACCCCAAGATTCTACTGCTGCCGACAAACGGCATGGATGTTGCCGACCAATATTTAAGGATAACTCAAGTTATAGAATATATGGTGCCGACCAAGAAGAAAATGGTCCCCGACCAGCTGAGCAATTTCGCCGATCAACAAAAATGGTGCATTGACAACACCGAACAACATTAGATGTCACCGACCAAAAAGTGGATGGTTGGATAGTTGCCGACCAGTAAATTGAACCCTCCGAACAAGACTGAGATGTCGCCGATCAAGAAGTAGATGATCGTCAACCTGCAATTGGTTCCACCGAGCTACAATATGGGGCTCCGACCAATAATAAGATACCTCGTAGTTGGATAAAATTATTTCAACATTGCTGATGGATCTTCACATCTTATCTCCGACAAACAAAAATGGTCTGGTTAAGCTTCCCTTTAATAAAAGATGGCCCAAGATGATGCCGACCAACAATATCGATGGCTGACCAGAATATCTCGAATCCTTAGATCAGAAAAATAACATTCGATGTAAAATTTAAGCATTAAGAATGTTAATTAAATGAATAATTATCTAATCCACTATACCGTGTGATTCCGATAAAGAAACCATGCGATGTGATGAACGAGGGGCCATCATATCAAATTTGTGCCCAGAGTCTTGATATGGTCATGATTTGTTTTACTGACCCTCTTTTACAAGAGGTGGGTAATGATTTTTCAGCTGAGAGAAAATTATTTTTGATATTGATCCCTTCCTATTCCCTATTTGTAGAGATAAAAATATGCTGAATGATCGATGTTATTACCAAATTTATATAAAAAATTAATCAATGAGACTTTATTGACATAGATGGCATGTGAACCAAATTAAATATATAGCTCATAAAAATGAATGCAAAGAGACTCAAACTTGAAGAGAGAGAAAATAGATTTGGGTCATGATTTTCATGAGAAAACTTTTTATTGTCTTTAACCTTTTCCCATTCTTTGATTAAAAAAATGATGGGAATTTGAATAGTCGTCAAAGATCTTACAAAATTTATAATGAAAATTATCAAATCATACCATCGTCGTATATATTGGTATATGTAATCATTTAAAATAATTATTCCATGATATAAAATTGAAACTTGAGAATCAAGAAAAAGTTATGATTTATGAAATCCACTATTTTTCAGATTTCTAAATAAAAATTAATCTAACAGTTATGATTTAAAAATCATGATATGCAACATTTTGCAGATAATAATTGGACAATTAATTTATGTATATAAACATAAAAATCATGATTGAATCAATAGATGTATGTATAATTGATTATACGTAGAAAAAATAAAAACTTAGCTTTTGATGGAGAACAATGCTTGTAACACGTTCCCACAGACGGCGCCAATCTGTTGATGCAAAAAATTGGACCGAATCCCATTTTTATGATCACGGATAAATAGATAAAAGCAATCCAATCAAGCACATGAGAGACAAAGATTTTTAAAGTGGTTCGGCTATAAGGAAAATCCTACGTCCACTGTTATTTTATTCTCAGGGGTTTACAATAGCACAATGTGGTAGAGAGAGGGAGAAAAATGGTGTATCTTGTGTATGGTCTCTCATCGTTGTCGGATCTCCCGCCTCTTGGCTAAGGGGATACATGTATTTATAGTAATGGGAGATAAAGAGATTCATTGTATGTAGACATTTATGTCTACATTCAACGAATCTAATTGTTGAATTGCTTGGTATGCTATGTGTTGTCATCTATTAATACAGTATAAATGTACATTAAGGCTCATTAAATGCGCTGTCATCTTCATTAATGTACATTAAATGCATAGTTATCCTTTGATCTTCCTGGTTGGTATGCTGACCAACTCTCCTCGGGTGCCGACTAACTCTCCTCGGGTGCCGACCAACTCTCCTCGGGGGCCGACCAACTCTCCTCGGGAGATGACTAATTCTTCTCAGGTACTGACCAACTCTTCTCGGGTGTCGACTAACACTCCTCGGGTGCCGACCAACTCTCCTCAGATGCTGGCCAACTCTCCTCGGGTGTCGAATATTACCACGTAGGATGACATGTGTCCTTTTCTGATTGGTTCTCGTAGATGGAGAATTTTTACGTTAACAACAGGGTATATTACATCTTTGACATGGTATATTAAATATGTAATCTCATTTTGACTGAGTTTTACATCTGTTGGTTTTAAGACACAACCACAACTTTTGGTTTTAAGCCACAACCACAAGCCACAACTGGGTATATCCTATACAATAATGTAATCTGCAATTTTTAGTTTAAAACCACAACCACAAGCCATAAACGTATACACTCTGATTTTTCAAAGGTATTCTCTAACATGTGCACTGTGGTATTCTCTAACATATCTATTTTTAGTGTTCATTTGAAGGCCTGATGGTTTGGATATGATGCTTATATAGGTTCAATCAAGAAAGATATTATCACATGTACACTGTATACTGCGACTATCACTACTACACTTTACATCGGTATATTATGTTTTTGGTATTATAGCTCTAACATTCTGGCATTAACACTTACTATTTATTGTTAGTGCCATTCTAGATCTAACATTATGATTGAGTTTTTGTTGTTTTACATTTGGCCAAGTTCTCATATCTTTAGTCTTTCCTGTTGCATGTAGTAGGTAGCGTGGTAGGGTATAGTAAGGTAGGATATGAGGGTGTGTTTTTGGGTTGGTTTAGGGGCAGGTAGTGTGTAGCAGTTGAGTTGGATTAATGGGGTTAGATGAACTAATTATCCGCGTTCGGGTGTTAGACGTAATAACTTCACAAATCATGAAAAAAAGATGATCATCCACCTCCAAGCTCTTATTGGTAACAGGTATTAAAGTAACCACTCTCTTTATATATATAATATATAATCTTTTTTTACAATATGAAGTCATGCATAACCTCGTGATTTCCTGATTGGGCTAGATCTATGGATGGGGGATAAGATTCTCATGTTTGTATTTTATTCTATTATTTAGTGTTTATGAGGATGGATGTGAGATTATTCTCTTCTATTTAATATTTGGCGAATTTATTGTGGGTGCAGATGGGAAGCTATATCTTTATACCTACCACAGATAACATATAACGATATAAAGAATTACTGAATTACCCAACAGAAAAAGAAGGTTAAAAAACTTCAAAGACAAGGTGAGCTTAATGATCATCAATTTGGGCACATAGTTTCTGAGTCAATTTCAAAGGGTCAGGGGAGAGAAGGATACAAACTGATATCCACATGGCCAAGGAAGCTCAATGGGAAGAGGTATATGAGAGTGGGGTTTTGGGTGAACTAAGGTGGGATAGGCAACACTGGGGTGGAAGGTGGCGTAATAGGTATGAGGTCAGGGGTGGGTAAGAAAGGGTTTGGGCGTGTATGGGAGCGCATTTGGTAGCAACGGTTTAGGTGGATTATGTGCCTTTGAGTGTTTCAACATTTTTTGTTTTAATTTTTGGAGTTGGATGGACTTTAATATTTATATGGTGTTTGGGAAAGCATAATTGGGGACATTTGTATTTGATTTGTGTTGTTACAAAAAATACTAAAAATAGGATGTTCTTTATACCATGTTCGAGTGCTCTTATCCGTTAATGAATAAACATGACTTTTGTTACTTATGTTGTTGAGCATTCCCTATGAAATATAAATATGATGTTCTTTATACGAGTTTGAAGGCTAATTATCTGCCTTTATTGATGTATTGATGTTCTTTCACCATTAGGTGAGTTAAATCGATGGTGTTAGTGAGTTAAATCGATGATGTTTACACGAGTTTACACTTATAAGATATAAAATATTTATTATTTAGATTATACACGACTTAATAGATTTCAAAATTATCAGTGTGACTTCAGGCATGGGCATACCCTAGTGTGTGTGTGTGTGTGTATATATATATATATACAAAGTTATAATTTCTAAATTTCTATCCCCATTTAAATTCCACTTAAAATCTTATTTTTATATATAAAAACCAACTTTTTTACATACCAAAATTAACTAGATTTCAAAAAAAATATTTTTTTCGAAAATTTTAATTTAACAAAGATTTTTACGGCTAAAAGATCACAGGGTGTTAAAGTTATTTAACTTTTGTCTGTAATCCCAATGAAAATTAGTTGTTCGTCTCTCTCTAGGATAAATTTTCAGTCACGCTATAAAAATGGTGGTGGAGGGTTGACCACAATATTGAACCAAGGTTTTGGTTTAACCTAAAAAGGATAGTTGATAACTAAGGGTATTGCACCTTCAATGTCATGAATTCGATTCTCCATACTAACATAAACTTAGGGTCACGAATCACAAAGAATAATCTTTTTTTTTCATGCCTTGTTTAAGGTGGAGGGAATAGTCTGAGGTGTGCGCAAGTTACCCGGGATGGATAATCCTTCGTGTGAAAAAAAGATTTTGGTCATTGAGTGCGAAATTTATTGACAAAGATCGGGGTTTGGGGAGGGAGGCCCCCAGGAAATTTTTAATAGAGTTATTTATTATTTTTCTACAATTTGTTAGCCCTAAAATCGCTTGAGGTTGGTTTTGTCTATTTCTTATCCCTAATCGACAATTAAAAATATTTTATAAATTGTTTTTTTTGCAAATGAAAATTAAGGTATTCTTGACTTTACTCCTGAGATAATGTCATATATAGACACTTTTCAAATAATTAGACTTACCTCCACATTTATATGGTACAAGGAGATTTATTAATAATGTACATACGGGATGATGCACATACGAGGGTAAGTCTAATTATTTAAAAGTGTATGTTTATGTCTTATTAGGGGACAAAGTCAAAAGCACCCTAAAGTTAACACATAGAACATATTGAGTAGATCCACTCAAATTATTACGATGTACATTAAAAGAACTAAAACACATATTTAAATTGATAAATTGAACTAATTCTGAACTACATGAATAATGATAAAAATAAAAAACTTACAAGGAAATATACATCAAGGCAATAAACAATAACTGCGCACAAGAATCTCAAGAGAAGGAGATGATGCAACAATTAAACTGATTAAATAAATTAATAGAACTTTATGAAATTAAACCTACAATCCAGGGATAAACTTCTCACACCAAGGCCAGAAGATATTTTATTGAAGCAGTGATGAAGAGTTTGAGAAAGAGGGACACTAACGATGAAAGGGGGTTGGGATATCACAATTTAGAAAGAGGGAAAAATAGAGAGTATCTAGGTTTTTTTATGAAAGTGAAAATCGGGAGTTTAGTATCAGGAATGCGCGGTTGTCTGAGTTTAATATTTAAGAAATTATATTTTTTTCCCCTCATCTTTGTATAGTCTATATATAGTTTCCTTTTACTTAAGAAACTGACATTTATGCCCCTAATGTTTTTACCGTATATGTGAGAAGAAATTCTGAAAACTCAGTTGGTGTAATCGCCCCTCTCGGGACAAAGTAGTTCGTCTCCTTGGTATGCCTTAGATGGGCGTTTTGTTTGGAATCTATAAATACATAATAAAAAAAGTTAGTAAAGTAAAATGATACTCACATTTTTTTATTTTGAAAAAATCTATCATAGATATCGTTCAATTTGTTTCCTTTTCCGTATCCATTGAGAAATGTATTATCTGAACACTAAAAAATCTATAAATTATTCATATCCATTTTGAAATTCACAATCCATATATTTATTTGTATCCCTCCAAATAATATACACAATTATCTTCATCTGCATTCTTTCGAATTTTCTAGATTCGGAGAATATCTGTACGCATTTACATTAATTAAGTAACATGCATGTGCTTATTTAGCAATCATTTGGAAAATTTTAAATATACAATCAAGATGTTTCCTACATAACATAGATAAAATTATAAATAAGATGAAATATTTAATTAATATTAATTATAAAAAAATGTTAATAAAAGTTCAGGAGGATTAAAAACACATACTGACATATTATGGGCATTAAGGTACCTATTATTTACCTAATAATGGTCCATGTCGTGTCCATGTGAGTTTGGGAAAATATTTTAGTCAACACGTAAAAGAAAAGAGATTGATGAGCGTTATGTAATTTGTCTCCCCTATACTACATTCAGTGGCGGATCCAGAAATATTTGCTAAGGTGGGCGAGAGGATGTAAAAAACATAATAGCGATAATCAGTCAACAAGTAGAAAATAAAATATTAGATAGTAAATATGTTTAAAATTTCATTAGAATAATACCACAAGGGGGTCATAGGCCGGGGCTGGCGGGAAGTTTGTTTGGATCAAACTCCAACTTTGAAGAAATTATTTTAGACATTTTTAGCTATTTCTTAGGATGCTTTTGATGGTAATCATATTCGTCACTTAGAAGGAGGAGACAATGTTGACGCATTTCTTTTATAGTACTTAAGCATAACTAGAAAAAATAACCAAAATTACTCTTAAACCTAACATTTAATAAATTAACATTTTAAATTAGCATATTACAAGCCCTAACATTAAAAATTTACAGTTTACAAACCCTAATAGTTAACAAATTAACATTAAAGAAACCCCCTAACATTTAATAAACCATAAATTTTACAATTAATCCTCACATTTAGCGTTGAGTAAAACCTATAACATAACAAATAATACCAAAGTAATATTTTTAAATACGATAAAATGCAACTAAACTAATCTTAGTAGATACTGTAATTGCATGAGAAAGCCGGAGTGTTCGCGGGAGGAATTTTGATTTAAACCGTCGAGTTCGCCTATAAGGAAGCATATAGGAGCAGATGGTTGGTCTCTCTCTATCTCTCTCTCTCTCTCTCTCTCTCTCTCTCTCTCTCTCTCTCTCCAGTCTTGGATTGTATATTTTGACTGTTTGAACTTTAGATATTTTCGTAAAGAGACTACATGTACAACTTCTAATAAAAAAATCTCTCTAAGGTGGGCATTTAACTATATACCCTCTAAACCTTTGGCCTATTACTATTTTCAAGTACAAATTTTATGTTTAAAAAAGATTCCCAAAACATAAGGTGGGCAGTTGCCCACCTTGTGTCCTTATTGTATCTGCCATTCATTACATTGGCAACACCACTATTTATTAGTCGTTCTGACTATGTCAACATGATTGATGACGTCAAAAGTTACCATGACTTTAAACGAAAAGATGTTTAATATAAAATAAAGATAGAGTTTAAGATGTTTTTAAAGAGGGAATATATATATATATATATATATATATATATATATATATATATATATATATATATATTCAATTTGTTTATAGGTTAATAAATTATTTAAAGTGTTTGCAATGTTCCCCCAAATATTACAGTCGTAATGATGAGTAAAAATAAGGGCTCTTTTGCCTTTACCTCCAGTTTATAATACCATATTTGACATAATCTTAAGTTTCACAATCTCTGGACATAACTCCCAAATTTTTAATCCTGTTAGAAATCTGTTAAAAATTTCGTGGTTCATAGTTACACTTAACCCCCAAGTCAATTTTTTGACTAAAGTATCCCAATTTTATTTTCTTTCCCAAATCAAAACCTTAACTTCTCATCCAACACTAAACCCATCACCACCTTCTTCACCACCAACTCTTCCACCTCTATCACAAATTAATATTAGGGCATTTCCAAATTAGTCAAATGGGTAACTTTCTAGTTCTAAAACATCCTCATCAAAGACCTCCTTCTTTCAACCTCCACTGCTCCGTCCCTTCTTCCTGCATTGATGATTGGTGGCAAATAGTCTCTCTTTACACTAACCAAACTAGCGCAAATGTTTCTAAAATCTTCCTCATCACCGATGAATACTCTGATTATTTGTATTCCCATGGGACCCACCTCACCCATTTTTTTATCCAACAAGTGATCAATTCTGTCATTAGAATAAAACCCTTCCCAGTATATCACAACAATGAGATCTACCTCATTTTAACCTCTGTAGATGTCACCGTAAAGGGTATCTACCGAGCGATGTGTGGGTTCCACTACTTCACCTTCCCATCCATGTAGACTACATCCTACCCTACATCTAGGTTGGAAATCCGGGTAAATAATGCCCCGAAGTCTGTGTGTATCCGTTTGTAGTTTCTGGGTACATGGGTGGAGGTGGGCTCGAGGCACTTACGCCACCGAATGCTGTCAGAGATTGGAGATTTATGTGCGGGGTTTTATGGGGCAATTTGTGGGGGTGCGTAGATTGGGCAAGTCATGAAAGACAGAGAGGGAAAAAACTATAATTCGAGCCTAGGTATGAAGGGAGGAACTGGCGGTGATTGTGATGGAGGTGGAGGTTGAGGAGGTGGTGGTGGATTTAGTGGTGGATAAGAAGTTAGGATCTTTATTTGGGAAAAAAGATGAAATGAGGGATTTTGAGCCAAAATTTGAGTTGGGGGTTAAATCTAATTATAAAATACGGAATTTTTAACAAAACTCTAACGGTATTAAAAATTTGGAGGTTATGTCTAAGAGATTATAAAACTGAAGGTTATGTCAAATACCATATTATAAACTAAAGGTTAAGTAAAAAACTCCGAAAAAGAAATTGAACAAGTGTTTGGGGCTTGTATATATTTTTAACGTAACTCTCGGCTTATACCAAGTACATGCATGAGGGGGACAAGAGATGACCTCGATCATGATAACAAGTGTTAAGGGGGCCTATAAACGGATCGAATTCGAACCGAATCAGGAAAATCTAAATCCATATCCATTTATGTTAAACGGATTCAGATCTGATCCGTTTATTAATCTGATCGGATCAGGCAAATCTAAATTCATATCCATTTATGTTAAACGGATTCGGATCGGGTCCGATTATCTGATTATCTGTTTATGTTAAACTTGATTTGCAACATTTTTATTTTCAACTCTTATTTCATAAATTTATTTTGCGAATGTTCTAAAAAAACAAATAATGAAATAAAGAACTATTATAATAAATATTTAAACTATTATTAAATACAATATATATTAATTAAAAATATAATATATATAATTTTTACATACATACATACATACATACATACATACATACATATATACAAATATATATATATATTAAAAATATTAATCGGATCGAATTATTAACGGACCAAAGTATATGAATCCAAATCCGCTCCATTTAATAAACGGGTAATGGGGTAATCGGATAATCGGATTTTAGACATGATCCATATCCCCTTAAATAGATCAGATTCAGATTCGGATTCGGATTCGGATTCAGATAAAATCCGATCCATTGATAGACGTATAAGGGGCATGCTAAATAGTTGAAAATAGTGATGTTTTGACATTAATTAATGAAACAAAAATATTAACGTAGGATTCTTACTATTATTATTGTTTATTACAAGCATGCAACTCGTGCGATACATGGATGCATATCAACTGTACTCGAAAACAACCTACCACTACAGGGATATTGATTTTTCACGGCATAAATTAAATGCCAATAAAAGTACTAAAATGCCACTAACACTTTGGAGGAACTTTTGGCGACATTTGAACAAATGCGGTAATAGCCAATGTGGTAAAAGAACAAAGACATTTTTAAAAATGCCGAAAAAAGTTAGCGGCACTTTTGGCGGCATTTCCACGACTGCGGTAGCCAATGTGGTAAAAGAATAATGGCATTTTAAAAATTGTCGCAAAAAGTTAGCAGCATTCTTAAGCATTTATATTAGTGATGGTAATAACCTTTTAGCGGCATTAAAAAATGTTGATAATAACCTTTTGCAACACTTATTAAATGTTCAATACACTTTTGGCAGCATTAAAAAAAATGCCAAGAATAAATATAGTGGCATTAAGCAAAATGTTGATATTATTTTTTAATATATGATTGAGAACAAGTGTTAAAAAAATCAATTATAAGAAGTACTGCATTTATGTGAAAATACCTTAACATAACATTAAATTAAGAGGGAAGTAATCAAATTAAAACATCATTAAATTAAAATAAATAGTATTCATCGTAAATAAATGTTATTGTGCTTGGAACAATTATTTATCCACAAAATAAAATGTATCACTTGTCCAATAAGAAAAAGCAGGGAAACATGAAGCGAAACGAAATTTTATATAATGTACGATCCTTCTTCATCAAGGTCAAACATCCTATTCGACCTATAAATAAAAAGGTCAATCGTTAGTCATTGATACTTATTCTTTTAATTAAAAAATTAAAATTAAAAACTAGTACATTAGCACTATGCCATGCTATAGTTGAATGATGTGCATCTCCAATTGTGGACTTGTTTCCATAAGGTCTAGGCAGTGGTTCATTTGTTACAAATATTTTCTCAATATATACTTCCCAAAAGTCTTCTCCCAGTGGCGTACCCCCTAATTTTGTTGAAGGGTCCTTGCTCATAATGAATCCACGTCCCACAACCACTTTTGGAAGTCCGAAAGTAATAATGTCTACAATTTTAGGAAGTGCATTATTTGAGACCCTTTGTCGTGGTTGATGGTGTTTCTTCTTATTCTTTGATGGTTCTTTCTACAAACAAGATGAATATGTCATCAACCATATATTTTTGGAAAAAAATCGGCACAGTTTTATTTATTTTTAAGACATCCCAAAAATTTTAAGACTATATACAACCAAATAAACCAACTCAATGTAAAGTATACATAAACTCCCCAAGAAAGTGCATATATATTGTGCCCCTTAAAATTATTTAAATTAGTAACATACCTGAATTGAAGTAGCATTCATTTGATCACTAACATTAGCAGCAGTCTCGGGGGCACCCAAGTGTTGAGAATTTACAATCTACAAAAAATAAATTATTCTAGTCATGAAAACATATAGTGTTAAATTATAATTTTAAAAAATAGTTATCTACTTGCCTATTGAGATGCAGCTAAATGGTGATTTGATTGTGGTAGCACTATAGGTTGAAATTGGTTGGTTTCTTCTAATTTTTGCTCGGGTTGCAAAATATACCTATATAATGGTATGTTTTGCTCGTTGGAGGATTGAGGAACCTGTTAATAGCAGAATTTAATACTAGAACATACATTTATACATATACACGATAATTAAGCATAAAAGATAAAAATGTGTACTTATTAACCTGTTTGGATACAACGGAAGGGCAAGTCATCATGTGTGTGCGTATCAACTCAAACTGAGCCTCTAAATGATCAAATTTATCCTGAAATTCAGATCGAATATCATATCGTAGTCGCTCATAATCTTTTCATTAACCTTCAGCCGCTTAGTTCCATGCACATCAGTTGGAGATGGTCCATGCCCATAATCTTGACAATGACCATGTTTATCAGGTTTCAGGACTTCATAAAATATCTCGTCTTTACGACTGACGGATTCATTACAATCTGACAGAAGTTGATCTACTTTTTCCCTCATTTTTGACTGAAATGAAACGATTCTTATTATATAAAACAAAAATTGTAATCATTCATTCACAAAATCAAAACAGAATAAAGATCCCAGTATCTCCCCACCACTAGTTTTAAATTCTTCACATAATAATTTCATGCACAATTTTAACTTTCATAAACAATAAAGATATTTAATTGTTAATTTTATCATCATCCGTGTATGATATATATTATGCTTTTAACGATACGACACAATCTCGTGCATGTTGCCTTTTATAATAGTTGATAAACAAAATAAGAATTTTGATTAATAGGTAAAATGATGTCCTTGAGATTTAGAATAAGGGAGGGAACATAGATGATATTTTTGTACCATTGCTTCAGCGGAATCCTTATCGATGGCTGAGACATCGCTCCTCTCGTGTGTTTTAATGTAAACATCAACCAATGAAACCTTTTTCCCTTGATCAACCTCCATCTGCATAAACCCAACAACTCGTAAGTCGTTACATAAATAAGTTTGATAACATAAAATAATATTGACAATCTAAATTGTTTATAAAACACCTTATGAGCAACATTCACATGGCTCTTTCTTCCGAAAGTATGTGGTGTTCTTTGCTTCTTACAAGTTCGATGATTTCTTCGACTCGTTCTCTTTTACAAAATTATATTTAAAATATATGTTTAACTTTAATTTATAAAACTTTACTGCTAGTAATATATTCATACCCTTGCCTCACGAGTTCCCCAATACTTAATAAGTTGCGACCACTGCTCTAACTTTACTCTAGGTGGATAATATTTCAATCTCTCTTTGTCAATATCAAAGGCACGATAATGTTTCTTCACCTCTGCTTTCCAATTATTCCATATCTTTCGAACCTTCTTCATGCATATTTTTTTGAATTCTTCAGGGGCATCAGGGTTCTCCTATATAATTACAATGTATAGAAAAACAAGTCATCTACTACACATGATTTTAGCTTAGATAATTATCTTTGTAAAGAATTCAAATTTTTAATTCATTTGCGACAAATCATGGTATCATTTGATTTTACCTTCACCTCTCGCCAAACATGTTCCTTGTATGGGTATAAGTCCTTGCATCGCTAATCTTTGAAATCCAACAGTAACCTATTCGACATCGATATAATATTAAATTAATAAACTCTTACATCGATTAAATAATCATCTTTAAATTGTCAAGAGATAACATAGAGTATTGTAAAGAGTATTCTAATAAGAGTTGTGTTATACGAAAATTTACAAAAGAAAGTTTACATGTTCCCATCACGAACTAAAATGCCTAAATGGGTAGATAGTTTATCTGTGGTATTTCCAACTGGCTGATAGAAATCATTGAAGTGAAGCTCTAAGCGTTTTCCCATATCCCATAATTCCCCAATTTTGCAATGCCTCTATGTTTAGTGGCATATTGTGCTGAAGCTGAACTATAAAAAATTGAAAAAATAGGTTAACTTCGATCTACACAGTTAATTAAACACATATAAATCAAATAACTTTGAGTACCTTCTTCATGTGAATGGGCGTCTTTATTATGTAAAGGCCTACTATTGCTTTCGCTATCACATGAGTTTGATCGTTTGATCGAGCTAGAATCTGAAAGGGAATGAGAACTAGGCTGAGATTGCGGCTGAAATAGTGGTTGGAGATTGGATTGTGAGTGCAAAAGAGACTGTGAACGGGAATGTTCCCGTGAAAGGGATTTACTCTTCCGCTGCGATGTCATAGCAACCTTCAATATTAAAATTCACCGCTGAGTTTACAAGAGTATGAGGGCCAAGTTAGTCAATGATTAGAAATATAGAAAGGTTACTTAAGGTTCTTGGTGCAAATCCCAACACTGGATTTATATGAAAATACCCAAGCATGAGTTCATCCAATCAACTCACGATTTACATGATGTAATAACTGGATTTATAATCACTATTCAATCAACTGGATTGGGTCTGATGTTGTTACATCATGTAATTGAATATGATGTATGCTTACATCATAAGCATGATGAGTTGTTATAATAAAAGAAAATGG
This sequence comes from Sambucus nigra, assembly GCA_949130495.1. Taxonomy (NCBI): domain Eukaryota; kingdom Viridiplantae; phylum Streptophyta; class Magnoliopsida; order Dipsacales; family Adoxaceae; genus Sambucus; species Sambucus nigra. The sequence goes on along the minus strand of OX422222.1, from coordinate 116,418,895 downwards.
ATTTATAACAACTGCATTTATTATCCAGTGATGAGTTCATTTTCTTTTGTTATAGTAACAACATTTATAACAACTCATGCTGCATTTATAATCACAGTTTACACGATCTGCATTAATTGAATATGATGTAAGCATGATGTAACAACTGGATTATAAATCCAATCAACTCACCGTTTACATGATGTAACAACTGCAGGTTATATTGGAAGAAGTGGAAAGCACTCAAATATAATCAATAAACGATATCGGAATTGTCCAGATTCATACAATGATGAATATAAAAGTAAAACTGAAGATGTCCAAGATATTGTAATTATCAAATATAATAAATATAATCAAGCTAAATATGATGAATATATTGTAATTGTGGAATCACTAGAGAAACTAACCAATGATGAATATAAAAGTAAAATTGAAGATGACTAAGATGTTGGGCACAAGCTGAAGTTTTTGCTCATAACAAAATTATTGACTCATACTTGCAAGATACTGCTCCAATTTATTTAGTTTAATAGAACAAAAGGATAAATCTTTTTTGCCATACAGGTATTTGTTACTTCCACAATATCATAATAAATCGAAGTTTTAGAATTTCATGCAAGATCAAAGCTTCTAATATCTCACAATTGGCAGACAATAGAACAATGAACAAATCCCTTCATATTGTACCAAATGTTTTAAACTTGGTCACAAGGTAAAAAAATGCCTAGTCTCCCAAGATGCTGCGATAAATAAGGAAGTTAAAAAAATAAAAAACAATCACCCAAACTGGCGAGTTGTGCAGAGCAACAAGATGCTGCTTGTTTAATTAATCAAGAACAACAAACAACAGATCTCCAATTGACTTTTCAAACATCAGTGAAGGATTCATTTTTGGAAAGCATCATTGAGCTCCATTTCTCTCAGGAAAGAAGGGCAAAGACACCTTTGGATCTCATCCACACAAATATTTGTGGGGCAATACTGACGCCATAACTTGATGAGAACAAGTATTTTATTACTTGGGTTTATTTTTTGAAGCAAAAACCAGAGGCTCTACCGATCTTTAGAAAATTCAAAGCATTGGCTGAACGACATAGTGTGTATGATATCAAGATTATATGAAGTGACAGAGGGGGAGAATACACTTCCAATTAGTTTGCGAAATTTGTTGAAGAAGAAGGAATTGATAAGCAACTGATAGTAATTGGGCATGATCAATTGATGATATGAAAAGTACTTTTGGGCATGTATTTTCTCTCGGATCAGGTGTTGTCTCTTCGATGTCTAAAAAGCAAACCAAAGTAGCACAATAAATAGTTAGAGAGGAATATGTAGTAGCTACTAATGCAATTAGTCAAGCAATTTGGTTAAGGCGTATATTGGGAGATCTGAACCAACTAAAAAAGGAGGCAACCAGTATTTTTTGTGATAACAGGTCAGCTATGGTAATTTCTAAGAATTGATCGTTTCACAATCATACAAAGCACATTTCCACCGAGTATCATTTTATTCGAGAAATAATTTCAAATGGTGAGGTCAATTTGGAGTTGTGCAAGTCAAATGAATAAGTTGGAGACATCTTTACTAAAGCATTGCCAATGAACGAGTTTGGTTACTTCAAAGAAATGCTTGGCGTGAAGAAAGTGCATTATTCCTATAACTGTATTAAATAACATTCATGTATTTGAGTCATCAGTTATCTCAGATGTCACTTGTGTGAGTTCCAAGAATGGATCTAGAATGTGTATGTGCATTGAATTAGTCACAACGAAATACAATATAAGGCTATTTAGTTCTCTATTTGTAAACGCAGATAAACAACGGGAAATATAGTATAAAATTCTGTTCAGTTTTGGATCTCTGCTTTAGCAACTCAGATATTTCTTCGAACAATTTAATAGGTTAAATATTGTGCATCACATTTGATTTAATTAGGTAACTGTCATGTAATTATGAAATCATATACATGATATATAAATGGCTTCTACAAACATAATGTCCCAAGATGTGATAATGGGAGGGGATAGGACTATGACGCAAGTAGTGTGCTCCAACGACAATTTTGTCGGCCTGTGAAATGGAAAGGGATTTAAACAAATCTTTTGTTTGTTTGGATGCTCCACACACTATACCAAATTTTCTCAACCACTTTTTCCAAATGAAGACTACCATCTCACACTGTAAAAGCATGTGGTCAAGATCTTCATTTTACTTTAAAAAAGCACACTCCAAATTAGAGACAATGAGGTACTTGGTCTCTTCTCCTAAGTCATTTCATGAGTATTCACTTTCCCATGAGCCAATGGACAATAAAAGACCTGTCATTTCAAAAGATTACCAATGCACCATATAAATCTAAACGGCACAAATGACTCAAATATCAAAGATTGAACATGATTAAAATATGAATTCAAAGAATAATCCTCCCCACCCAAAATCCACCTCCTACCACCCTCACTCAAACTCAACGCCTAAAACTCTTTTAGTAAGTTGAGAAGGAACAAAATTTTTAAATGTGTTATCTTTATAATTTCTCTGCCAAGAAGGTTTCACACTATCGAATAAAAAAGACCGTGAATACATTATTTGATTTTTGTTCGAGGAAAGCCTGTATCACTATGAGAAACAGTAATTTAATGCGATATCCCCACTCCAAACATTGTCTTAAAATCAAATGGACACGCCATCCCTTTCCTCAAAGGCTACATAAGTCAAGGAGTTAGGTCCAGTAAAAATGCAGGTCTATGGACTTCTATAGGCTCCCTCTTAACCACATTTGAATCTTGCCCATCCTTGTCCAACCAATGGATGCTCTTAGTAACACAGTACCACAAAATATCCTCTTATTTTCACTTTGAACAATCACCATATTCATGGAATTTTTGTTTATCTTAACTTATAATTTGTTTCCTGTCATTGGAAATTTTAACTATTTTGAAAGAACAATTGTTTTTGTTTCCATCCATATAAACTAGTTGACAGAAAATATCATCCTAGATACTAAAGACCAGTTGCGGACCTATTATTATTTCTGCAGACCGCCTACAAAATAACAAAGCTGCGTTGGAGAAAAATGTATTTTTTGATGGCCAGGGGGTTGATAAATAAAGTACATAATTTATCAACCCCCTGTCAACGAAGCTGCATTGGAGAATAATGTATTTTTTGAAGTACATAAATAAAGTGTTTTCTAAATTATGTACTTTATATCTAAATGATACTTTAGATATGGCTTTATTCAGCGAAGGACAATATTTTCTCAAGCTCAAGTTTCGGGTAAGACCCTTCTTCCCCTTCATTCTGATTAAAACAGAAAAACTATTCTTGCCTTGAATGTAAAACGAATAATAATTGTTATGACAATCTAAAGCCCTAGAACCTAATACTGTTAAATAAAGACAAAGATATGTAAAAGGATATTGGGAATTTTCAAGGATTGAACAGGGTATTGAACACAATTCTATAGACCTTTTAACACACAAACTAAGTTGCTCAATCGATACCTTTATCTCTTATTCAAGTTGAGTTAGTAACTGCCAAATCATTTAACAATTTGAACTCTTAGCTCTTCCTAAACAATTTTAGTACAAAAATCTGGCTATTTTACCAAGTTACACAGAATATAGCAAATAATATAGGTCTTTTTATATATTGTAACAGTATACGTTTAATAATGACTCTGTAGTATTGAAGAGACTATATTATATTATTATTGTATATACATTCCTATGCTCCCCTTAATTCAAACCAGCGTCACCTGACATCCTACTTTCGTAGGCTGCATATATTTATTCACTCTTAACTCTATTTAGAGCCATATATTGTCAAATCTCTCTCCATGACGTTTTTGTTTTACTTCATTAAAATATATAATAATCACGAAGGTGGGTATATTTTTGAATAATGAGTGATATTACAGATAGTTTCAACAATAAAATAGAATACAAAAGCTTGCTATAATCTCATATAGGAATGAATCATAAGTTGAGAGTGCCGAAACTATAAATTGGGATAGGTGACTAAAGCTAATAATTGCATAATTTGCAGCTTCAGTGAGTCTCATTGTAAATATTCATCATAAATGGAGTAGAATTATCCTCTGTATACATTATGTAGCAAAGTGATTCTCCCATTATCCATCATTTTATCAATTCTAATGATAGTTTGATCCATATTGTTAATGCAAAGTTGATTATAGCTTCACTGCTTTACACTCCCAAACCTTCATGATGTAACCAAATCAAGTGGACAACAGGGAAATTAATTTAAAAATATTAACATAATGCCTCACCTTTTCACATAACATGATAATAAAGAGTTTTGGTTCTTTGATCCCCAATTATTTTCTCTATTGAGTTTGAACCCACTATATTCAGTTATTATTTAATCAATATCAGATTTCATTTATGCTAGTCTCAAGGTGGATGAATATGTCCCGAGGCAGAAGGCTAATACAAAATGGGAACTAACACTACTAATCCTAAGAAACAAATGGCTCTTCAACTAAATTTATCCCCTAGAAAATTCCCTAATGGAGCTGAACAGTTCTTAATTGGCCTAAATAAGTAAAACAACAAATGAAGCAATCACATTGAGAATAAAGATGATGAAGTTTCTTCGTTAATAAATATTTTAGTAGTAGATGTAATCATCAATAAAAGGCAAGAAATATAAAATGCATTCATTCATTAATCATCAATAAATACAAAAATAAAACTAAAAACAGAAAGAACTTGACTCTCCATGATTACTGATGTGAAATAAATAAAATGCATTCAATCATTAGTCATTTTTAAAATACTAAACTAAGAAAAGAATGCCAAATTTCATGAACATCTAAGAATCCTTAAAAATAAAACCATTCATAACTGAAAAATTCATATCAATTGCCATCTTCATCCATGTCAGTATCATAATCATCACTAGTCTCCTCATTTTCATCACTTTCATCTATATCACTTTCGTTAGCTTCCTCGTCCGCCTCGGAATAATCTTAATAAGCCTCAGAAACATCCTCATCACTACAGTCCTCATCAATATCAACACAAATATCATCACCTCCATCTATATCAACTATGTTGTCAGCAATTATTCCCTCCACACTAGCCCTAACCCATTTAATATCCCCATCATGGTTGATTAGAGTGTCATCCAGTTGTTGGATGTTGTACGGCTCAACTTTCGCATCTATTGTGTCATCTCCATAAGTATCTTTACCATATATGTTATACAAATCTCTCGGTTTCATCTTCACGACAGATTGCCAATCTTCTTCAATTGGGTCTCGCACATACCAAATTTGTTTGGCCTGAGATGCTAATATAAATGGTTCATCTAACAGTCGATTATGCTTGTATAGTGAATGTTTGAAGTTCACTAATGTGAACTTAAAATTATCCTTTTTCGTCCCCGAATGGGTATCAATCGAATCACACTTGAATAGAACAAACTTGAAATAATTTGAATAGCGTAATTCAAATATATTCGTTAATACTCTATAATATGTTACATCCCCCGAAACAGGTCGTTTGTCCTTTGCACTTGCAAAACTTTCGGTGGTGGAATCAAGCATAACTCCACTATTCTGAGTATTCAATCTTCTCTCACGCTGCTTTGTGCGAAACCTGAACCCATTTACAATATATCCCGTGTATTTCCTAGTCCATTGGGAGGGCCCTGACGCCAAAATTGCAACTTCCTTAGACACCTCACCCTCATTTAGATTTCGCACCTAAATTTTTCCATATGATTGAGTAACAAAAATTAGATGTGTAAAAATTAAACGTGCTATTAAGATTTTAAAATGTTGTTGCATATAAATACAAAGATGACTTACATGATTCCCAATCCACTTGTGAAACGTTTCGTTGTGAATGCGGTTAATTTCGTTGTGTCCTACACGAGGTCTCTCCCATTTTAGCATTGTTATATGTTTCCTGTAAAACATATATGTATAAATTGAATACTGTAGAGTGATATTTAATTAAATAAAGTTTAAAATTCATTCAAATGTTGTCTTACTCGTGAAAAGGCTTCACTACGGCGAAGTCGAATAACACGTATCGATGTGCTTGTGAAAAAGAAGTGTCATCAAGCATAAATGCTACTCCTTTACCTAATGTACGACCTATTGAACTTGATTTGGCATCAACTTCATCATTTCGTAAAGGCTGATTTAACTTACTCTCAACATCACCTAGGTACCTCACACATAATGTCGTGCATTCCTCTGCTAGGTATCCTTTAACAATTGAACCTTCTGGACAACTTCGGTTATGAATATATTCTTTTAGTGTGAATAAAAATCTGTTCGTCATTGTAAAAAAATTAAAGTAGTATTCATATGCATTAATTTAGGTGACGCAAACATAATTCATACACGAAACGTACCTCTCGATGGGATACATCCATCGAAAATGTACCGGTCCAGCAATCATTGCCTCCTCAGCTAAATGGATTGTCAAATGCTCCATAACATCGAAAAATGTTGGGGGGGGGGGAGATTTTCTCAAGATGACAGAGTGTAAGAGCAACACGATCTTGCAAATATTCATAATCTTTGAAGGCCATCGTCTTTGAACAGAGTTGCCGATAGAAATTACATAATTCAATCAAAGACCTTGATACATTCATAGGTAATGATTTTCGTACTGCTAGCGGGAGTAGTTGTTGCATTATGATATGATTATCATGGCTCTTAAGTCTAGAAATATTCCGCTCTTTAATGTTTACACGCCGTGAAATATTAGATGCATAACCATCTGGGACTTTGATATTCTTTAAAACGTTATAAAATATGTCTTTGTCACTTTTACTTATTGTGAAGCATGCTGGTGGTAAATATACTTTGTTATTTGACAAGCTTTTAAGGTGCAATGCTTTTCGAATACCCATGTTCTCAAGGTCTCGACGAGCCTTCATATTATCTTTTGATTCTCCATCAACATTTAACAATGTCCAAAGTATGTTATCGCACACATTTTTCTCTATATACATAATATCAAGATTGTGACGAATCAAGTGATCCTTCTAGCATGGCAGCTGAAAGAATATGTTTTTTTCCTTCCAATGTAGAGAACTATCACCATTCCCTTCACCGCAGATACTCATTTTTCTCTTCTTCGTTGCCGATGAGTGACCCTTCTCATTATTTCTTTCCATTGCCTCTAATTTCTCCAAGACATCATCCCCGGATACTTGAGTGGGCTTGACTTCTCTTTCAATTTTCCCATCAAAAGTAACAGTACCGTTTCTGAATTTATGGTTATGATCCAACCACCGACGATGGCCCATATAGCAAAATTTCTTCCCATTCTCTAACTATTGTGAACGAGTGTTCTTGTTGCAAAAAGGACAAGCCAATATCCCTTTTGTACTCTAACCTGACAAATTTGCATACGCAGGAAAGTCACTAATTGTCCATATTAACGCTACACGCATGCAAAACATTTTTTCAGTCGATGAATCATAAGTAAGTATGCCATCATTCCACAATTCCTTCAATTCGTCGATGAGAGGCTGCAAGTAAACATCGATATTATTTCCTAGGCCGGGTTGACCATCAACCAACGTAGATAGTATAAGATAAGGTTGTTTCATACACATCCACGGAGGTAAGTTGTATATCATCAAAACAACGGGCCATGTGCTATGAGAAGTGCTCATTATTTTAAAAGGATTGAAGCCATCGGCTGCTAGTCCGAGCCTAACATTGTGAGAGTCACTAGAAAAATTTGGATTTTGTTAATCGAAGGTTTTCCATGCTTTATAATCATTGGGGTGTCTTAAGATGCCATCGTCATCGTGTTCCTCTTCATGCCATGTCATGAGGGAGGGTGTTTTCAATGACATAAATAATCTTTGAAGCCTTAGTTTCAGTGGAAAGTACCTAAAACCTTTGCAGGAATTTTTCGACCCCTAGCTTCTTCATCATTAGACTCACCCGAAAATTGCTTCCATCTTGAGGTGTGAAATCTTATGAAATCCTCACGATCTTTGTTCTCTTTCCAATACAACATATAATCATTTGGACATGCATGAATTTTTTGATAATCAAACCCCAAATCATTAACCATCTTTCTTACTTGAGAGTACGAACTTGGCAATTTTTCACCTTCCGGAAGTGCCTCTTTTAAGAATTGAAGCAATGCTGTAAACGACGTGTGGCTCCACTTATAAAGTGTTTTCATATGAAATAGCCGAACAATAAATGAAAGTGATGAGAAAGATTTGCAACCAGGGTGCAACTCACGTTCCCCATCTTTTAACAACTTGAAAAATGCTGATGCATTTTCATCCATCCCATCCTGGTCTTCATACGGGTCATTACATTGCATATCCTCTTCACTTCGATTTCCGAATATATCATGTAGTAGTCCACACATATCATCGATTGTATTCGAGTTATGCACTTCATCCGCTCCACTAATTCCCATTGTGTAGGGAGCACCTTTTACATGATAAATCCACCTAGTGTAATTCTTAACAAACCCATGTATGACCAGATGATCATAAACAACTTCTCTTTTATGGCTAATGGTATTTCGAATTTTCTTACACGGGCACTTGATCACTAGCTCAGGGTATTTATTGGCAAATGCAAAGTCAAGAAACCCATTAACTCCTTTAATATAAGGCTGAGAAACTCTTGACAATTCCATCCAACTCTTATCACTATCCATTTGAAAAGATTGTTGATTACCTCACACTATCCCTAAATTGTTGTTAGATTCACTCGGAAAAATTCATAAAAAATATAATAATAATAAAAATGTTAAACCATAAATCATTAATATGCTCCTTCGAAACTATGTAAATTTACAAATAGTAAGACTCTAATTATAACACCATTTGGATGCGGCCTTATATGAAAACTACCAATATTTAGTGATATAAAATGAAGAAACTTAACTATCAATATATTTTAACCTTAATTAGTTAACAACAATTAAAAAAACTCACTCATAACACAATCAATTACTAAACGATATTAATGTAGCAATGAATCATGACACATTAAGAAGAAGACTACGCCTAATGCCTAAACATTTAAGCTTAAACGAAAACAATGTACAACGAATGAATACCCCAACACAACAACACACATCAAGACTTAATTTTCTAAAATCTAAAAAGATTAAACACAAAATAATGCATAAGTCCCTCGCTTAAAAAATAACTTTAGAAAAAATAATCATTACGAAAAACAAATCTCCTTGTCAATAATGAGATAGCATAATTAAATCATAGAATCTAGATGAAAACGCTACTAAATCAAAATGTCCAGAATATAAAGTAATATTAAAACTTGTTTGTTATCTTAAAATTCAGCATGAGTTTCATGAATAAAGGGGCTTACTAAATTCAACTACAATGTAAAAAACTAATTTTGTAAAGATACCATCACAACAACATTAATTACAAAACGGAACATATACAAACTAAGTTGGATGACTGAAAACATTGTAAAAAAGGTTGTTACATTTGTTCGTGCATTAAGTATATTGTCGAACTCTGGCGATTAGCTCTAACTTGCAGTTTGGACATTATCATATATAAAAGTAAGATGAACTAATAATTCTAAAATAGTTTAAAATAAACGAATAAAGACATGTAGACCCATCTAATTTTCATTTAGAGCTGCTAAGTTTTGTAATATCAAACTAAAAGGCTAATGTGATACATATATACATGCACACATGAATACACACATACATATACATGAGAAATAATATATACATATCAAACTAAAATGCTAATGTGACACATATATACCATCACATGAATGCACAGATACGTAAACATGAAAAAAATATGTATACAACTCCCTATTGTAAAAAACACATCGATTTAGATGATTAAAATAATACTAATCAATTAAAATAGGGGTATAAGAGTTACACACAGATGATATCATAGGGAGTGATTTAAGTTTACGTTGAACTGGACTTTTTTAATCAATTGAAATAAATGAAAGAGTGAAAAAAATTTGGTAGTTACCAAAAATAGATAAGAAAATCCAACTAAATATTTCATCTAATTATATAAATAGAACCAAAAACACAGCAACAACTAACAAATTAAACATTTCTAACACTTTTCTCTCGCACATTAATTAAAATTAAAAAAATTTCAGTACTTTTTTCTCTCACATAAATACAAATTATAACAAAATAAGGATTACACAACAATAATTACCATAATAACACCCCCTACCAATTTTGTACTAATTTTTCCTTTATAGTTTCTTGCACCCCACTATATCTAGTTTTTCCTTATTTAAAATGTCTATCATAACCATTATCTATATGCATAAATTTTGTATAACACAAATGTTACGAAAAATAAAGATTACACTATTTCATATACATGATTATATAATATCAAATCTGAAAAAAGAGTTAAATACTAAAGATGTCAAAATATTATTGATTCATGACTAATGAGACTGGTATGGGTTTAAAAACACACAGGTACATATCACGAACAAAAGGAAATATTATCTTGCTTCAGGGATGTCTTCTTTCTTATATATCTTTCTTGTGAAAACTCTTTGTCTCTATTTCCAGTAATAGATAGAACCCAATCAAAAGCCAATATATGCAAGAAAGTGATTCTCTAAGCCAAAAAAATACACCGAAATGAGAAAAATATACCGAAATACACGGAAATAAGAAGAATACACCGAAATAAACAAAATAAAACGTAACTTACCTCAAAGTTTCAAAGAACAGAACCGTTCTTCTAACAGGGGAACAACAAAAATCGTGCAAAGCTTCAAAGATCAAAATCGTTCAAAGCTTCAAAAAAAAAAATACACCGAAATAATGAAAGTGATTCTCTGAGCCTTCGGAAATTGAAATGTGGGTGAGATGAGAGCACCGTCATCCTTCTTATACCAAGGGAACAAAAAAAATCGTTCTAAGATGGGTGAGATTGAGGCAAAGTGATTGGGTGAGATTGAGGTAGATACGTGATAAGGTTTGTTGAGGATTAAGTTTAAGAGATTGAGCCAGATACGGGAGAGGCAGATACGGGAGAGAGAAGAACGTGCCCGGAGAGCCATCGAAGCATACGCGACTTTATCTGCCAAAAAATAGGGCAAGCGTGATATTTTTTTAAAAGAAAATAAGACCCGCCATATTTATTTAAGTGAAGGTAAATTTTTTCCCAATTTTAGTGGCATTAGTTATGAAATGTCTAAAAAATACCACATTTGTTTCAGCATTAATTAAAAAATGCTCTACTTATGCAGCACATCAATATAAATGCCGTGAATTTTCAATACTTATAAATAAATGCTGGTAAAAATAAAATTCGCAGCATTTTTGAATAATGCTGAGAAAAAAGTGCCCCAAAAAATTAGTTTTCTTGTAGTGTACTATAAATACCAAAAAATCACGAAAACTAATATGAACTAAAAAGACATTCAAAAAATCCAAAAATACTATTTTTTCACAGAATTTCGAAAATAATGGAAAAAAATTTCAAAATTTATAAATAGAAAAACTTATAGAAAGCATGAAGGATATTCTTACAAACTTTTAGAAATCATGAAAAATAAAAAAAAAATGCTAAAAATTTATTTTAAAAAAAAAATATGGAAATAATAGAAAATTATTTGGCAATAACAATTTTTTTAAAAAAATATGGAAATTCTTGATTTTTTTTTACGAAATTCTGGCAATAATAGGAAAACATTTAATAAGTTTTAACATTATTGAAAAAAGATTTAAAAAATCTCGAACATTATAGAAAAAACATTTTTGAAGTCTTACTAATATTGAAAGAAATATTTAAAAAATATGTAAAATGCAAAAAACAAATTCCACCAAAAAAAATTCCAAAAAACAAAAAAAAACTGCCCCCATATAGACAACAAATCCAATAAAAAACGATTGTCAAAAAACCTCTAACCATGATAAAAATAGAAAAAATATTCCAGCAAAAAATTGAAATTTGTAGAAAATAAAATGGTTTCCACAAAAAAAACTCCAGCGTTGATTAAAAAAACTGCAAAAGAACTTTCAAAAATAGAGCTCCACGTGGCAGCCTCTGTATCTCAGACGTGTAATGTCATTCTATTTCTCAGATGGGGAAATTGTTTTTAGACAACAAATAACAAAACGGAATGCGTAATAGTTTACCCTTTTCAAAACATAAAACAAAATGCTATTAATACGTAATAGTACATAAATAGAAAAAAATTAACTAAACTTAAATGGTACTCCATCAGGTGAAAAAAGTATCGTGGAACAATATTTTTGCATTTGTATAGCTACTCAAGGGTTACGAAAAAGTCAAAATTGACTAGATTTGAGATTTTTATCATAATCATCAACCACAATTGGATGGTTTTCTCCTTAAAGAAAGCTAATTTTGATACATTCCACCAATAATATTCAAACATTGAAATGATCTTTTCAAATTATTCTCTTCATGCTTAATTGGCATTACTTTTCAAAACCTATACCTACAATATATGGACAATTTAGGCCAGTAATATGCATGTTTCCTAATTGTGAAACTTACATGCCATAAAACCAACTGAGTAAACTGAGCTCCACCCATTTAGCGTGTTATTAAAGGATCGCAATGGATTATTAAGGAGTACAAAGTTAATTGTATAATTTATATTATAATAAACACACTGTAGATTTTTGAGTGGTCAAACATAAAAAGTCATAGGTAAAATAAAATATGTAAAGTTTTCATGGTGTGAATTTGTTCCACAACTACTCAACATTATAAAAACCCTACTTTCACTCTTAATTACAAAAGGAAACGATCTAAGAATGTAATTAAAAAATATCATTCAAAGAAGACATCTCAATTGAATTTAGAAAAATATTTCTAACAATGAGGAAAATATAATATGTTTATTCTAATAAACATATTGAAAATTCTAAAGAACCTAAAACTAATTGAAAACTTAAAACAAAATCTGAAAAAGGAAAAATAAATACCAAATGAGATAAAAAATTCTTCCACCCACCAAAATTAAAACTCAAACCAAAATGCATACCCAATAAAAAAAATCAAATGCCAACAAATAACCAAATGGAAAAGTGATTGAAAATGAGAAAAGAACAAAACAGAAAACAAAATATCGAAAAGTGATTGAAAATGAAAAGCAACACCCAAAACAAAATACAAAATCTTTAACCGAAATATTAATTTAAAAAAAAAAGAATGTATTAGATGTATTATAAGGATTATTGTATCGAGGGTTGAAACATGATTTGCTCTTCTTGAGCTGCATTTATATATGTAGTTTACATTACAACATATTCCCCGCAGGCTAGGAGATTGGATTGTTCTTCATGGTCAGGGGAAAAAATATTTAGTCTATGGGGATTTTAAATTAATAAATTCACATATAAATTGCCATCACTCGTATTTAGTGCTTGAGTCATATAATGTGAATTCTTTTTCCTAATGCTCAGATTTTATATGTTGAATTTACTAATTTGGCTTCCGAAAAAACGCCAAAAGTCTAACAAAACGGGCACTCTTGTAAAATTAGGTCCCTCATTTCTTCACACTTTAGTAAAAGTCGAAGATATATTTCATGTTTGTTCTGACCTCATAAATGTTAACAACACATAATTATATTACTTTTTTTTAGTTGAAATATGAATATATTAACACCAAGGCAAAAGCCTAAAGAGATACAACATAAAGACCAAAATTTTATTACTGACAATGATAGTCACATGTACAAAGTGATTCATTCACATTCTGATAATCATATTCACAAACGATGGACCTTTACTACGAGGAAAAAAAAAACATATAATAATGGGACTTTTGGAAGGGGGGAAAAATATTTATGCTTACAAACTAAACACGTTCCATTTAACTTATAAATTTAATGTCCACGCTGATTAAAGTACAAACTTCCCTTTTAACTATTTTTGCTCATTATATAATTCAAAAACCATTAACTTTTATAAATTCAGCGCCTATACTAATGAAAGCACATATCATCCTTTAAATACTAAACACAAAATCAAGCATCTCATTATACCAAATTTCTTTTGATTGTATCCTTTTATTTTTTGTCTGCAATGTGCGAGTTCAAATTTGCAAAATTTTAATTCTAGTTTGCAAATCGCACTGCAGTTTTATAAACAACGCAAATAACATGTTGAAAACTATTGTTCAAGCCCACGCTATTGAGAATATTTTTTGGCCCCATTTCTTTTGTCGTCAGTAAATGTGCCAGTAAAATATATTAGTGGTTTTCCACTCGCCAGTTGTTGTTGGCTATGCAAGGAGGAGGAAGAGAAGACAAATCACCTCCTCTTACATTGTAAGGTGGCAATTGGTTTGTGGGATATTTTCTTTGCCATTACTAGGACTTCTTGGGTTATACTGGGGTCAGTGAGGGCTCTCTTAGAGGGTTGGAGATAGCCCTGTAAACGGATCGGATTCGGACCGGATCAGACAAATTCAAATTCATATCCGTTTATATTAAACGGATTCGGATCCGATCCGTTGATTAATCGGATCGAATCAGGCAAATCCAAATCCATATCCGTTTATGTTAAACGGATTCGGATCCGATCCGATTATCCATATATGTTAAACTTTATTTGCAACATTTTTATTTTCAACTCTTATTTCATAAATTTATTTTGCAAATGTTCCGAAAAAACAGATAATGAAATAAATAATTATTATAATAAATAGTTAAAATATTATTAAATAAAATATATATTAATTAAAAGTATATTATATATAATTTAAATATATATATATTAAAAACATTAATCGGATCGGAGTATATGAATCAAAATCCGCTCCATTTAATAAACATGTAATCGGGTAACGGACTTTCGGCATGATCCATATCAACTTAAATGGATCGAATTCGGATTCGGATTTGAATAAAATCCGATTCATTGACAGGCCTAGTTGGAGACCTCCGACGGGACAGGCGGGTGTCAGATAGGTGTGGCGGTTGGTCCCACATTGTATTTTATGGATGGTTTGGAAGGAGAGGAATTCGAGATGTTTTGAAGGTAATGAGACTGTGCCCCCAAGACTTATATATCTGTTTTTGAGCACGCTTCTATGTTGGTATAAGGGTAGCTCGGCAGTCACGAGTACAGAGGTTCTTGAGTTTGTCGACGAGCTATATTCTCTTATGTAGCATGAGTTTTCTGTGATGGAGGTGTATTTATTTTCTCCTTGTTTGTTTGCTTTTATCTTTATTGCTTTGTATACTCTTTGTATACGGGTTCGCACCCTTTGCGAGTTTTTCTAATGGCATTTACTTATAAAAAATATATATATATATATATATATATATATATATTAGTGACATGAATTTATAATCTCACTGAAAGGTGTTAGCATATATATCAGCGGCACTTAAGCCTTTTGCGTTGCTAAAACATAATGACTATAAACTCTGATGTGACTACATACTAATTGTGGTGCTTTTTTCATGGGGATAGGTAGTTTGGTATTTAGTGTATATTTATATCTTTTTAGCTTTTATGGTTCTAATTTTTTAGATTTTAAGGTATAGGGTTTAGTTTTAATTTCAGTTTTTGTTTTCTTTTATGGTTTAGAGAAGAGAAAATTGTTTGTGCCTATTGTATATATGGTGAGGGGATTTTCGAAAGAAAAAAGTTTTTTCTAACATTTAAATAAAAGCATATTGAGAACACACCCTCCTCCCCCCCCCCCCCCCCCCCCTCCCCTCTTTTAAATGACCCTTATATTATTCTATAACTAAAGTAGGAAGTGGTGACCAAAATCGTAAGGCTCATTTGGGGACACCCCTCTTGTTATGGCACCATCAATCTTTGAAGTAACTGAAATATGCACATGCACACACCAGTTGAATGGCCCTATACATGTGTATATCTAACATGCATGAGGTATCAAACATCAGAGATTGATTGTGATCTTTAACTAGACAAGAATCAAGCCCACCACCAAACCGCTGCCCAGTTGGTCCTGTGAGCTATCATGCTTTCCCAACTGTTCAATCCCACTCTTACTGAGACTCATTTTAGCTCCCATTTGATTCCAAGCGAGAGTTAGTGTCAGAAAACTGAAAATTCTTAGTAGCTTATTTTATGTTTGAAAAAAGATGGTATCATCTTGTGCAAGGAAAATTGGCTTCGGAATCTTGAAATTTTGATAACCAACTGCTGAAACAAATTAAACCAATTCGCTTGAATTCTAAGGACCCGTTTTGTTCTATATTCAGAAAACTCGATTTAAACGCTGCTTTTAAATACAGTTTTAAAATTCAGTTTTTTGTGTTTATAATTACTAGTATGCATTTGGTAAACTTGTTTTTAAATACATGTTTTTTAAAATTTGACAAAATTAGCAAACATGTATATAAATATGTATATATAAACATGAATACAACTTTCATACATATATGATATTAAAACATTCATACATATATATAGTTAAACTCACTATCGTACCTCATTAAATATATCTAAAAATACATGATATTAAATGTTAAATGTATGTATATATAATATATGTATCACTGTTCTAAAAAACCCGCCTAGGCTCCACCTAGGCACGCCTAGGCTTGAGGCTTGGGAGAAACGCCTCGCCTTAAGTTTTTCACGCCTTATTTTTGGTAAAACCCTTAAGGCGCATTTTTTTTTCCAAAAAGAACAATGCTTTAGTGAAATAATATCGTCTTTTAAAGAATTTTTTTACAAACCAGACCATTATCTCATCCAAAATAATCGAATAGTACTTTAATTTGTAAATATTCAGACATATTTTTATGATATGTACAATTTTAGTTTTTTAAAAGCCTTGTTATGGTTAAAAAATATTAAAATATATTAAGAAGGCCTAAACGCCCTTTGACGCCTTTTTACGCCAAGGCCCGCCTAGGCTTCAAAGGCTTAAGGCTTGGCCTCCACGCCTCGATCACGCCCCGCGTTTTTTAGAACCTTGATATGTATGTATACATTTATGTATCATGTATGTTATATTTTTATATATGTATGTATGTATGTAACATACATTATACATGTATGTATGTATATAACATACATGATACATGAATGTATACATTCATACATAAATTGTATACATACATGTATGTATGCATGCATGTATACATACATGATACATGAATGTATACATACATACATACATACATACAAACATGATACATGAATGTATATATACATGATACATGAATACATACATACATACATACATACATACATACATACATACATACATAACTTACATGATACAAGAATAGGATACATGATACATGAATGTATACATACATACATACATACATGCATACATCATAAAAATGTAACATACATGATACATGAACGTATATATATATATATATAAATTATATACATACATACATACGTACATACATAAAAATGTAACATACATGATACATAAATGTATACATATATAAATTATATATACGTACATTTAATATTTAATATCATGTATTTTTATATATATTTAATGAGCTATGTTGGGGAGTTTAACTATACATATATATAATGATATTGCATGTATAATTCACTATAAAATTATATACTTACATGAATTGATAATATTTTCTAATGCATATGTACTATATGTATATTTTATATTATTCCATACATTAATAATACATGTATAAAACTGTATATAAGTATCATGTATCTATTGATAATATTACTTAACTTTTTATTATTCTATACGTAATTTTGTATACATGTATATATATATTTTTTATTTATAAGAATTACACACATATTATTGTACTATGTATGTATATTATATATTAAGGTATAACTGCATTAAAATATTAAGAATAAATAATTCTGAGTTAAAAAATAAAAAACATAAGTTATAAAACACCCTAAACCTGTTTTCTGAAAAACTTGATTATAACACAGAAATATTATAATTTTGTGCTCAAAAATAGGTTGCCAAATGAATTTTTTTATTAGAGTTGTATTTAAACACAAAAAACAGGATTATACTTGCAAACCAAACAGGCCCTCTGCTACTTCGATATTGCATTCTAAGACAGTGGCAGACCCAGGATTCTGATTCAAGTAGGGCGAAAAGTACCTGGGCTTCGGAGAGTGGCGGATCCAGGATTTGAACTGAAGTGGGGCGAATTTTTTTGAGGAAACCCGGGGGTTCAGTGGTGGGAGCCTCCAAGGCGATTTTTTTTTTGGATTGTTTTTATTTATATTTCTGCAATTTTTAACCCTAAAAATGTTGAGGTAGTAATTAACTAAATTTAGATTCCTAAATTTTTCCATTTCGGATGCGGTTGAACCTCAACTTCGGATACGGTTGGTGTGTTGTCTCTTCAATTCCGCTTAAAAAATTTCTCCATTGACTTCCTATATTTACAACAAATTTAATTTAATTTCAGACTAATAGATTCACACTAAATTTAATTTAATTTCAGACTAATTTTACATTATAAATTAAATTTCACACTAATAGATTCTAGGGATTTTAATTTTAATATTCATTATAAATTTAAACACATATAAACAAAAACACATATTTTATTTTGTAAACAAACACATATAAGCATACCTCTATCTATATGAACAAATTCATATAAATAAACATATAAACAAACACAAAATATAGACAAATTCATATAAATAATAAACTATTTATAAACAAAATATACCTCAGGTGGAAAAGAGATGTTAATGTGATCCTCCGCCTAATAAAATATCGGGCGATCAATCATATACCAAATTAAAACAGGAATCTCATATGGTTCATTCTTAGCATCACTGTCGAAAACTAGTTTAATTACTAATAACCTATTAGGCTGGCATCAAAATTTTATTCAACTAATATTTTTAAACGAACGATTCAAATAAAACATTCACACAGTTTATATATAAGACTGAAAATGAAATAAAAATAACTGAATACTCGCTTTAACAGTATAAAACCAAATCAAATGCCGCACTAAAAGGCGGTAAAAGAATAAATAAATGCAGTTTGGTTATTGGCCCGAATATTTATACATTATCTCCTATCTAGATTACAAGGATATAAGCGTTTACAGTAAACCTGCATGCATCCACAACTACTACTGCAGACGTCAGACCCGAAGGAATCGCCATCCAGGCGTCACTGTGAATGGACACCTATATATATATATATAGCAAAAGAGAGGAAAAATAGATAAACGGCTCAGAGCTCGAGTTGAGAAAATATTTTGCAAGTACATAAATGCTTTATTTTTGAAAATATAATTTTTCTCAAATTTAAATTGGTATCGTACTCTTATGAGATACCCCTCACCCCTCTTCTAATAGTGCACACATATTGCATCCTAATAGATAACCTAGTTAAGCTACCTTGCCTAACTAACTCGATCCACCAAATCTCTGAAAACCCCTATAACCCCGAGTACTAAGGGCTCAACTTCTCCCCAGTCTTAACACTGCTCTATGTTCGTGCCTGGGGTGTCTTGCGAAGCGAAATCCAAATAAGGAACCCCCCAATACACTACTAATTGGCAGTGTCGATCGTCGAGATCCATTAGAACCTCAATACACAACATATATCTACATACTCATATAATTATATACATTTTCATACTTAGTCTCATATACATATCACAATATAAGTCCGAAAAAAATCTCCCGGAATGAGGATTAATCTTTATTCATTTTATCTCTTTATTCTAGTTAGATATATATAATATCTTGTTCTCATACACATGTAATATACTATACACACAAGTATAATTACCATCCCAACGAGATATAGCTCGAGGATGCAGTCTCTTTGCTATCATCTACTAGGGAATCACTCACATACCATCCTGGGTACCAATGGTCGGAATCTCACACCGTCTTGGTAAAAGTCAAATGACAACGTATGGTAAGCGGTCATAGTTCCTCCCCGAAAGTGAGACGAAACATACCCACCATGTCTCACCCCTAATAAAAATCTCAATATAAAAATGGACGCTATGACCTGGGGACTATACGCTCCCTCCTCCTCAAGCCAGGGGCCTCACCCACATCGCGCAACTTCTCATGATAGCGTTGAGGGGGTATGCTTAGTATATATATATATATATATATTCTACATCGTTCCTCAAATATAAATGGCCATAATTACCAATCACACATAACGATGGCTAATAATCCCAAAGATTTTCACTAATAATAACATTCAAGTATTCGCACACTCAGGATACTAAACCCAAAAGTATTCCCTCACTTGATAAATAACCTGTACCTTATTCATGTTTAAGGATTTATATAATTTCTCCAACTATACCAATTCGTCCTAGTCGTCCCTTAGGATTTACTCAACCATAATCGATATAATTATATTTTCCACGCGCACAATTATATATGCCTAATTGCCCACCGAAACTATCCCAAGAAATATTCATCCCCAAACACCCTTAAATTAGATGAGTCGTGGATTCCATTTTCCACAAACACAAGGTCTACATCTTGCTCAAATAATAATTTAGAGGTCCCCATTCTATTTTTGGGAACCCCAAATATCTAATTCCTCAATTTATTTATTTTCCTCAAAAATATACTTTTAGTGCCACACGATTATAGTACGCTCTTAGCCCTAGTAAATTCCCTTAAATAACTAGAAATAATTTCTCCGAAATGGATATCTATTTACTCAAATAAATAGGCTAGAAACAATTAAGTTTGGGATTTATCCCATTTAAATTACACTAGCCAAAATTGCCAAAAATTCTGAAGGGTCGATCGATCGACCTTAGGCCATCGATCGATCGATCGATCCGGACAACTTCTTCTCCAAGAAGATGTTTCGGCCATTAAAGCTTCCTCCAAGATTTTATCTCCTATTCTATCATTCTCCAACCTCAATCAACAACATATATACACATAAAAAGGGTTCTAATCATCCTAGAACCCAAATCTAACAACTAATTTCAAATGATTTCTAAATTGCTTGAATTTATTATTTTTCGTGGTTTATCCGTAAATCTTCCGAAAAATCCATTTTGATTCACAAAAATCCATCCCGAAAATCTTTGTGGTTTATTTCTACCAACTATAATATGAGATTTATGCTTGGAAAGAAATAAGCAAGTAAACACTTGCCTCGTGGATAAAATCCAACGACCTCGAGTCGAATCCCGCGGAGTTTGGCTGGAATCTCTCTTTTTTTTTCTCTTCTCTCTCTTCCTTTCCTCTCCTCTATCTTTTCTCTTTTTCTTTACTTTATCCCACTCTCTTGCCTTATATAGGAGAGAATAAGGGTTTATCCCTTTAAAAGCCAAAAATGACTCATTTATTCAATTGCGAGTTCCTTTTAATCCAAAAAATATCGGATACCTAAACACTACTCCTCGATACTCTATTCTGACTATCTCAGACATTCCGAAACCAACCGCACACTCGAAATTTCCATCCGAGGTACTTAATCACAATTCACTAATTAAACCCAATACATATCAAAGCGGGTTTTCTAATTAAAATATTATCCTTTATCGCTTTACCCAACTGCGACATGTACTTAAAATGGTCCAACTCATTTAGTTAATCCTGAAAGTAAGTGAAACACCCATCGGAAATCATGTAACACTCATAAACTCCAAAAATTATTTTTCTCAGAAATTTCCTAAATTTCCAAATTACACCCATTTATGAAATTTAAATTATCCATAAAAGTACGGGGGTATTACAGTTAAGCGGCCTGCAGAGCAGAGATGTAGGCTTGTAGCAACATTTTCCCCTCATATTTGAATATGATTAGAAGTAACCTCCAAGTTTAATTTTTTACCAAACCCCCCCTAATTTTATTTTATTTTTTATATTTTGAACTGGGGCGGCCGCCCCGCTTCGGCCTAGGCTGAATCTGCCTCTGGGTTCGGGGGAGGGGTGTTCCTGAAGCGATTTTTTTTGGGTTGTTTTTACTTTTCTTTGCAATATTTTAACCCTAAAAGTTTTGAGGTACTAATTCACTAATTTCATATTCCCATTAATTTCAACAAATAAAAAATGGTGAAAACGCCCACTAATTCAAGAAAATAAAGATCCCTCCAATAATTGCAGCAAATAAAAACCCACTAATTTCGAATTGCCATTAATTTTAGCAAATAAAAAATGGTACAAATAAACGCCCACTAGTTTTAGCAAATAAAAATCCCCTGATTAATTTTAGCAAATAAAAACCCACTAATTCCATATTCCCATTAATTTTAGCAAATAAAAAATGATAAAAAAGGTCACTAATTTCAACAAATAAAAATACTCCTTTCTAGGTAACTCTTAGAGTTAGTTTTTAGCAACACATAATAATAACTCTGTATAACAATATGCATAATCGATGGTAGTACTTTAGATTCAAAATAGTTAAAGGGAACCCTTGAAGAGGAGATGAGGCATACAGGAGAGGAGGCACATCACAGGTAGGGAGGAGGAGGAGGAGGAGGAGCATAGCAGTGGTGACAGGGCTCAAGAGAGGAGCCGAGGAGGATAAGAAGTGAGAATGAGAGGAATAGAGAATAGGTCGCTGCCGTTTTTAGGTTATAATAGGGTATGTTGTTTTTAAATAATTATAAAATCTTACACTCAAATTTGGAAAATAAAAATTGGTTACCTTTAAATTTAAAATTTTACAAAATAATCCTTTTTTTTCCTTAAATCCGAACTCGAGCGACCACCCAGGTTCGTCCTATAATCCATTTGCCCCTGTTCCAAGGGGTAGAGACATGTATAGGAGAGGCCAGGTTTACATCTTGAGGCGAGCTATGACCAAAATTTTAGGAAAACAAATTTATCTTAAAGTGTAAATAGTATGCGTTGTTAAAATGTTTATTTTGTATAATATGAACAAAAACATTAATACTTTATTATTATATAAAAACTAGACAAATATACAATCTCTTTTGACAATGACAATAACATAAAAAAATAATAAAGTAGCGCTTCTGCGTGGAGTATATGTTACTTAAGTGTTTTAAGGAGATTCTTTTCTTAATAAAAGTATTTGTTAATACATATGAGTATTGTAGGAAACTTATTGTATTAATTAAAGTTATTTTAATAAAAAAAACTATGTAGTATAGTGAAAATGTAACAAATCTAATGTTAAAAAATCTAATTTCTTGTAAAATACGATAAATATAGTAGATAATTTTGAATAAATTCTCAGAGGTGTCACACCCATTTTTGTATAGAATAAAAAATGCAACGCAAGTTCTCTATCAATACATATGAAAATCTTTTCAGAATGGTAGACCATGTATCCCAACATTTCACCTCACGAGACATGTGAATACATGTAAATATTAATAAGCATATTACATGCATTTGCTAAACGATGAAAAATGTACATAATGTTGTAAAATATATATTTTTAATGCTTGTTATGCATTATTAAAAGATCTTTTAAAATATCTGTAACACCCCGCCCGCCCGAGGAGAGCTAACGGAGCGCTAATGCGATAAAATAAATCCAAATCCACAAGTAACAAGGTATAGAGCATCTAAATAAATCCACAATAATATAAATCCATTAATCTCAATCTCTTCAATTACAACAAGTCTCTCGAATTAAAATTACAACTATCTACAAAAGATCACGTCCTCAAACCACGATGAGAAACCACGATGAGAAACAAGTATTTATCTCAATCTCTTCAATTACAACAAGTACCTCAAACCATGATGAGAAACCAACGATCAGATCCTCAAAATAAATACAAAAGATCTACAAAAGCTCCTCCAAGAACCTTCAACAAAATAACCCCAAGAACACCTATAATCTAAGGTTGGAACTCACAAATCTCAAGGGCCAATGTGTATATAAAAAGAAGAGGAATATAAAATATATTTGCTGCCAAAATTTGTTCCAAAAGTAGGTTAAAAGGGTTGCCCACGACTTCCTTTTATAATGCAAAGAAATGAAGAGTTGGAATCCAAAAGACTCCTTCAAAGAAGACAAACAAATGAAGAGTTAGAAGTCAAAACAACTCTAAGAGTAAAAAATATTTAAAAATCATTTTGAAATCCGTTTTAACTCCGATTTCGAAACCGTTTGAAATTCTCGCCTTTAAAAATAATAACCAACATATTTGAGCAATAAAAATAATTTTATCAAAAACTTTATTTTCCTCCATTTTTCAGAAATTAATTAAAATAGCCCAAAATTACGCGGATTGTTACACTTCCCCACTAACAATGGAATTTCACCCTCGAAATTCGCCGAATGCCTAACTCTAAAAAATCAGGTTAACAATCTCCAAAAATAATTTCTTTTCCAAAAATAAATTCCTCACATCTAATCTAGATGCCTATCACGAATATCACCTAAAATTTGCTATCTCCAAAAATTGCTAACTACACAATGAACCCAAAACTCAAGCCCCGAGGGTTGCCGTATACCTAAGCTCTGATACCATTTATAACACCCCGCCCGCCCAGGGAGAGAGAACGGAGCGCTAATGCGATAAGATAAATCCAAATCCACATGTAACAAGGTATAGAGCATCTAAATAAACCCACGATAATATAAATCCATTAATCTCAATCTCTTCAATTACAACAAGTCTCTCGAATTAAAATTACAACTATTTAAGTCGAATAAAAATACAAATCTTCAAAACTCTATACATCAAAATAATACAAATCTTTCCTAAACAATCTTCGCTAAAATCAATCTCTATAGCGCCCCAAAATTTGCGCTAATCTTCAACTAAAAGAAAATATGGGGAAGTACACAATACGACAGGAAAGATGCTCAACAAATATGGATTAGCAATGAATAAAGCGTAACAACACGAGTACGAATATTCAAATCAAAATACAAATCTCAAAGCATTTATCAATATAATTTCTCAACAACACTTTAACCGGGTCACCACGCCTCACCACATCCGTATATGCTTTATCAAGCCACAGTCCGGGAAACAGGAAATTTGGGGGGTGCCCAACATCCGTGCCATATTAAAATCTCATGACAACGTGCTCATCAACAATATAATGATACCACAAGAATCAAAATAATTTCAACAATTATTTTCCAGATTTCAATGAATTTAACAATTCAAATATGAGTTCAATTAACAAGAATTCAAAGAGAATGACACTCGCGAGATTTAAGGAGCATATTGTGTAAAACCCCTACCTCAAACCATGATGAGAAACCAATGATCACATCCTCTAGATAAATACAAAAGAACTACAAAAGCTTCTCCAAGAACCTTTAACAAAATAACCCCAAGAACACCTCTAATCTAAGGTTGGAACTCACAAATCTCAAGGGCCAATGTGTATATAAAAAGAAGAGGAATATAAAATATATTTGCTGCCAAAATTTGTGCCAAAAGTAGGTTAAAAGGGTTGCCCACGACTTCCTTTTATAATGCAAAGAAATGAAGAGTTGGAATCCAAAAAACTCCTTCAAATAAGGCAAAGAAATGAAGAGTTAGAAGTCAAAACAACTCCAAGAGTTAAAAATATTTAAAAATCATTTTAAAATCCGTTTTAACTCCGATTTCGAAACCGTTTGAAATTCTCGCCTTTAAAAATAATAACCAACATATTTGAGCAATAAAAATAATTTTATCAAAAACTTTATTTTCCTCCATTTTTAAGAAATTAATTAAAATAGCCCAAAATTATGCGGATTGTTACACTTTCCCACTAACAATGGAATTTCACCCTCGAAATTCGCCGAATGCCAAACTCTAAAAAATCAGGCTAACAATCTCCAAAAATAATTTCGTCTCCAAAAATAAATTCCTCACATCTAATCTAGATGCTTATCACGAATATCACCTAAAATTTGCTATCTCCAAAAATTGCTAACCACACAATGAACCCAAAACTCAATCCCCGAGGGTTACCGTATACCTAAGCTCTGATACCATTTGTAACACCCCACCCGCTCGGAGAGAGCGAACGGAGCGCTAATGCGATAAAATAAATCCAAATCCACAAGTAACAGGGTATAGAGCATCTAAATAAACCCACAATAATATAAATCCATTAATCTCAATCTCTTCAATTACAACAAGTCTCTCGAATTAAAATTGCAACTATATAAGTCGAATAAAAATACAAATCTCCAAAGCTCTATACATCAAAATAATACAAATCTTTACCAAACAATCCTCGCTAAAATCAATCTCTATAGCGCCCCAAAATTCGCGCTAATCTGCCACTAAAAGAAAATATGGGGAAGTACACAATACGACAGGAAATAAGCTCAACAAATATGGATTATCAATGAATAAAGCGCAACAACGCGAGTACGAATATTCAAATCAAAATACAAATCTCAAAGCATTTATCAATATAATTTCTCAACAACACTATAACCGGGTCACCAGGCCTCACCACATCCGTATATGCTCTATCAAGCCACAGCCCGAGAAGCAGGAATTTTGGCGGGTCCCCAATATTCGTGCCATATTAAAATCTCATGACAACGTGATCATCATCAATATAATGATACCACATGAATCAAAATAATTTCAACAATTATTTTCCAGATTTTAATGAATTTAACAATTCAAATATGAGTTCAATTAAGAAGAATTCAAAGAGAATGACACTCGCGAGATTTAAGGAGCATATTGTGTAAAACCCCATACATCAAACCATGATGAGAAACCAACGATCACATCCTCGAGATAAATACAAAAGATCTACAAAAGCTCCTCCAAGAACCTTCAACAAAATAACCCCAAGAACACCTCTAATCTAAGGTTGGAACTCACAAATCTCAAGGGCCAATGTGTATATAAAAAGAAGAGGAATATAAAATATATTTGCTGCCAAAATTTGTGACAAAAGTAGGTTAAAAGGGTTGCCCACGACTTCCTTTTATAATGCAAAGAAATGAAGAGTTGGAATCCAAAAGACTCCTTTAAATAAGGTAAATAAATGAAGAGTTAGAAGTCAAAACAACTCCAAGAGTTAAAAACATTTAAAAATTATTTTAAAATCCGTTTTAACTCCGATTTCGAAACCATTTGAAATTCTCGCCTTTAAAAATAATAACCAACATATTTGATCAATAAAAATATTTTATCAAAAACTTTATTTTCCTCCATTTTTCAGAAATTATTTAAAATAGCCCAAAATTACGCGGATTGTTACAATATCACACTTTGTACTATAAATATGACATATCCCTTAAGTATAGTACATTAATGAAATAAAAAATTTATTCACTCAAAATTATCTATGATCCCTTTTATTTTGTAACTCCTCATCAGGACAGATGTCTCTGTAAAAACTATTGGATAAATTTCAACATTTATATATTGTTATATAATATTTAGATGTTAATTTTATTATATTAATTGGTGTTTATTTTAAACTTAGTTTGGGTTTTATTTTAGAAGGAAGAAACATGAGCAAATTGGTGCGAAAGATATGAGAATGCTCAAAGTCCCACATTGGAAGATTACTACAAAAAATAGTGGTATATCAACTAAAGAACTACTAAGATTCTTAGTTGACAAGTCAAACAAGAGGCTATGATCCTACGCATTGCGATGGTGCTTAAGCACCACCAATCGCGACACGTGGCCCACGAAAGGGCGATTGGACGAATTAGGGCGCATTGCGCCCACTCTTGGAGCGTCGAAGCCTAATGTTTTGACAAAGTAAAACAGATCAACAACTGTGATTAAACGATTTGATCAAAGGGTTTAAAGTTCGAAACGACTTGATATGAACCGTTAGATGAACTTGTAGAGTTTCGTGTAGGGGATGTCCATTCGCTTACAATGGGATGCCTAATCGGAACCGTTAGATCGAAGTTGTTCCAAACAGGCATGATCCAACGGATGCTGAGTCGCTACATGAAGAGCTGTGACTGTTGAAGAATAGTGACATAAATGGCTATAAAAAGAGTTTCAGGCCTCTGTTTTGGACACCAAAAATTGTTAATTTCTCCTCTCTTCTTCCTCTACATTTTGGCATTATCAGATTATAAATTTAGAGTGTTCAAGGTTTAATCAAACAGTACATAGTTTGAATCAGACAACTGTTCATACACTGCATTGTATCCTAAAGGAAGATTCTATAAAGCCCATAATATACTCGCGATTCTGTCTCAACCGCATTGGGAAATTTTTTGCCTAAAAGACAACGTTCCTAGAATGTGCCTTGCAGAAATTAATTTAAACATTTCATTCTTTCCATAGCAAAATTCCAATAACTTTAGGCAAAAATATCTTATTACTCCCCACTCAAATGGAAGGAACAGTGGCACAATCTATGCAAGTCATGAGTCAAGACTTAATCCAACTCGACCGTTTTAATGGCGAAAATTTCACCCGTTGGCAAGAGAAAGTCATGTTCTTTCTCACATCACTAAAACTAGCATACATTCTAGATGGTAACCTTGAACAAATTCCCGCGCTCACACCCAAAGTCACCGAAGAAATAAAGCAAAAACGTGTGAAGAGTAAAGAAGTCGAATTTATGTGTCAAGGACACATCCTCAATGCTTTTCCTCTAACTGTTTATAGCGCTCATTGAATGGTTCTGACGACAAAAGTATTATGGACGACTTTGGAGACAAATTATCAAAACGAGTAAGTGAGCAATCGTAAGTCTCTGATTTCAAACTATATGAATTTTAGAATAAGTAATGATAAATCTGTTGTTGCACAAGCACATGAACTCTAACAGATTGTTGGTGACCTTAAAGGTGTTAGAATTAATCTTCAAGATGAATTTCAAGTAGGGGTGATTGTTTTAAAACTTCCATCCTTTTGGAATGGTTTTAAAAAGAAAAGTAATCATGATGAAAAGACTTATACTGTGGAATCCCTTATTTGTCACCTTCGTATTGAAGATGATACTCGTATTCGAGAAAAGAAGGATGAACAAGGTCAGGGTCATTCAAAAGACAATATGATTGTGGATCAAAAATCCAAGATTACCAAAGACTCAAAATTTAAAGCAGAGAATGATTCAGAATTTAAGAACCGAGGTGCAAATAAGAAAAAGAAGGGAAATATTTCTTATGTGACAAACCAGGCCATTATTTTTGAGAATGTCGTCTTAAAAAGAAGGCATTTAAGGGTCGAAGGAAACCAACAATGTTGAAGATCTTATTGCTACTGTATGAGAAGCAAATTCAATTGAAAATGAAAGTGGATGGTGGATGGATACCGGCGCAACGGTCCACATATGCAAAGACCTTTCTTCATTCAAAACATATCAAGAAATTGATGAAAAAGAAGTAAAGATAGAAAATAATCTTTTCACCAATGTAGTTGGGAAAGGCATAGTAGAATTGAAATTAACTTCTGGAAAGACTTTTACTCTAATTGATGTACTTCATGTATCTGATGTGTAAAAATCTTGTGTCTGAGGACCTTCTTAATAAGAGAGGTTCCGAACTTGTGTATAAGTCTGATAAGTTTGTCTTATCCAGGAATGGCCAATTTATTGACAAAGGGTACTCTTGTAACGGCATAATCAAAATTAATGTAATCAATGATATTAGTTATTCTTATATGGTTGATTCTATTTTTTTTATGGCATAGTAGATTAGGTCATGTGAATTATAAAAGTATTACATATATGACTAATCTCCGCTTAATCTAGGATTGTAAATTTGATAACCTTTCTAAATGTGAAATTTGTGCTCAATTGAAGATAACTAGAAAGTTGTTTAAATCTGTTGAGAGGACATTCAAAATGCTTGATCTTATTCATAGTGATGTATGTGGGATGAAGAGTAATATGACTCCTGGTGGAAATAAATATTTCTTAACTTTCATTGATCATTACTCTAAGTATGCATATACATATTTTCTTAAAAGTAAGGATGAAGTTTTCGAGAAATTTCTAATTTTTAAAGCAGAAGTTGAAACTCAACAAAATTGAAAAATTAATGTCCTACGATCCGATTGGGGTGATGAATATAACCCGAGTGAGTTTATACAATTTTGTAATACTCATGGGATAATCCAGCGATTTACGACGCCTTATACGCCACAACAAAATGGAACGACGGAAAGGAAAAATAGGATTCTAGTTGAAATGATAAATGCAATGTTAATCAGTTCTGGTTTACCTTTGTCGATGTGGGGAGAAGCGGTTTTATCTGTATGTTATATTTTAAATAGAGTTCCATTAAAAAATAAGGATATTACACCATACGAACTATGGTTTAATCGTAAGCCTAATGTTAGACGTCTTAAAATTTGGGGATGTCTTGCTTATGTAAGAAAATCCAAACCTAAAAGACTTGAACTAGGAAATAGGATGTGTATTTATTGGATACTCTAGTAGTAGTATGCCTTATAGATTTTTAAATCTTAAAACTCAAGAAATCATTGAGTCGGTAGATGTGAAATTCTTTGAACATCTAACAATATTTAGTACTTTGAATCAATGTTTAGAAAATAATAATCCGACTGTTGACTCCTCACCTTCAGAAGAAAATTCACAAATAATATCTTCTTCAGAAACAATAAATGACGTCGAACCGTGAAGAAGTAAAAGACAAAGAACTGAAAAAACATATGGGCCCGACTTTGTTATCTATTTGATTGAAGGGGATTTAAATGAAACTAAGAATAAAACAAAATTTGTTCTTAATATAGAAGATGAACCGACAATATTTCATGAAGCGGTAACATCTAGGAATGTTTTCTTTAGGAAAGAAGTAATGATTGATGAAATGAAATTGGTTTCGTCAAATCAAACTTGGGTTCTTTCCGATCTCCCCCCCCCCCCCTGGAGCTAAATCTATTGGGTGCAAATGGTATTTAAAAGGAAATTAAATCCAGATGGTTCTATAAATAAATTTAAGGCAATATTAGTTGCTAAAGGCTATAAGAAAAAAACATGGAATTGATTACTTTGACACATATGCTCCTGTTGCTCGAATCATTTCCATTAGGATATTAATATCTCTTGCTTCTATTCATAATTTAGTAATTCACCAAGTGGAGGTCAAAACTTCTTTTCTAAATGGTGATTTAGAAAAGAGATTTATATGGAACAACCCAAAGGGTTTGTTTTACCAGGCCAAGAAAAGAAAGTATGTAAATTGGTTAAATCTCTTTATGTCCTTAAACAAGCTCCTATGCAATGGTATGAGAAGTTTGATAATATGATATTATCCCATGGATATAATTTAATGATGCCGACAAATGTATATATAGTAAATTTGAAAACGATGTTGGTGTTATTATTTGTTTGTATGTGGATGACATGTTAATATTTAGGTCTAGTCTCAAATATGTTGAAGAAACCAAAAGGTTTCTATCATCAAAATTTGACATGAAAGATGTTGGAGAAGCTGATGTGATTTTAGGAATCAAAATTGTGAGAAAGAATAATTTTTTACCATTATATCAATCTCATTATATAGAAAAAGTTCTTAAACGATATAATCATTTTGAACTTAAGCTAGTTGCTACACCAGTGGATCCTAGTATCAAATTAATGAAAAATACTGGGCGCGCTATGGACCAACTTAAATATGCTAGTATTATTGGAAGTCTAATGTATGCTATGAATTGCACTAGATCAGACATTGCTTATGCAGTGAGTGTCTTGTGTAGATTTACAAGTAATCCAGGACAAGAGCACTGGAATGCAATTTCTAGGGTGCTTAGATACCTGAAGAGGACTTTGGATTATGGCTTACATTATGTAGGATATCCACTATTTTAGAAGGATATAGTGATTTAAGTTGGAATAATCTTGAATCAAAATCAAAGTCAACTACTGGTTGGATTTTTATGCTAGGAGGAATAACTATCTCTTGATGATCCAAGAAACAAACATGTGTGTCAGATTCAACGATGTAATATGAATTTATAGCCCTAGCAAATGCATGTAAAGAAGCAAAATGGCTTAGAGATGTGTTGTATGATATTCCTTTGTGGAAAAATCCATCTCTTTCTATTATGATAAGTGGTTATAACCAAACCACAATTTAAAAAGTTTCGAACAAAACATACAACGAAAAATCTAAACACATTAGTCTAAGGTTTCAAATTATAATAAAATTACTCAATGAAGGAGTAATTGCAGTCGATTATGTTAAAACGAACAAGAATTTTGCAGATCCTCTGACTAAAGGTCTTTTGTTAGGGAGATGATATGTATCAACTGAAAAGGAATGGGACTAAGGTCTATTAAATAACACAACTTTATTTAATGGGAACCCAAGTAATATCTTGAAATTATAGATAGGGTTCAATGTGGTACAAACAAGTTAAATTATAGTTATGGAATACTAGGAATTTTATACAAAAGTTCCATTCCTATGTGCCTAGTGTTGGTTTTCTATATGTTAGAGGATGAAGGTTACTTCTTAATAAATCATATAAGTGTGACTCGCAGAATCACTAAAGTTAATTTACCTATATGAGTGTCTAGAGTGTGGCCTCTTTCTATGGAATCAATATCGATCGTAAAGCGCTCATGAAATTAGGATTAGCACAAGGCCATAAATTTGCATGGTAGAAGAACACTCATAAACTCAGACACCAATATGTGTGATAGTTCTATCTCGTCTAAAAAAGGTCCTTGGTTCAATATACGTTCACCACAGCACCTTGATGAAGCTTTGAATTGTTTACACTATATGGAAGTTCAAGTCCGAAAGACACTTCTCATTTATGTACTAGATTTCAGCGACAGTGCCAAAAGTTTTCTATTTTCGTTTTGTAATTGATCCTTTGTATCCTCTCTTGTGTATATTGAAACTGGTGGGGGAATGCTGGATAAATTTCAACATTTATATATTATTATATAATATTTAGTTTTTCATTTTATTATATTAATTGGTGTTTTATTTTAAACTTAGTTTGGGTTTTATTTTAGAAGGAAGAAATATGAGCAAATGGGTGTGAAAGATATGGGAGTGCTCAAAATCCCACATTGTCCCAAATTAGAAGATTACTTCAAAAAGTAGAGGTATATCAACTAAAGGACAACTAAGATTCTTAGTTGACAAGTCAAACAAGAGGTTATGATCCTACGCATTGCGGTGGTACTTAAGCACCACCAATCGCGACACGTGTAAGCGCATTGCGCGCTTTGACGTGCACTTGGCATTTCACACGTGCGCATCGTCTCTTGGAGCATGGGAGCCTAAAGTTTTGATGAAGTAAAATATATCAACGACTGTGATTAAATGATCTGATCAATGGGTTTAAAATCCAAAATGACTTAATATGAACCATTAGATGAACTCATAGAGTTTCGTATAGGGGATGTCCATTCGCTTACGATGGGACGCCTAATCTGAACCATTAGATCAAAGCTGTTCCAAATAGGTACGATCCAACGACTACTGAGTCGCTACATGAAGAGCTGTGACTGTTGAAGAATAGTCACAGAAATGACTATAAAAAGAGTTCCAGGCCTCTATTTTGGACACCGAAAATTGTTAATTTCTCCTCTCTTCGTCCTCTACATTTTAGCATTATTAGGGTACAAATTCAGAGTGCTCTTGGTTTGATCAAATAGTACATAGTTTGAATCAAACAACTGTTCATACACTGCATTGTATCCTGAAGGCAGATTCTATAAACCCATAGTGTACTTGCGATTCTGTCTTAACCGGATTGGGAGAAATTTTACCTAAAAGACAACGTTTCTAGAACGTGCCTTGCAGAAATTTATTTAAATATTTCGTTCTTTCCATAGAAAAATTCCAACAAAAACAAACGATTATGAAATACTTAATTAGTTTTATCTTTGTAACTTTTTGCCAATAAGAAGACGGGTGTGAATCTGTAAAAAGCATCAAAGTATAAAGTTAGCATAATTGGGACAATTGATTGGTGCTGGTCGGTCCTTTGCTCTCATGAACTAACCATAAATCTTCTAAAGGTAATCAAGTGGTAAACATATTCCAAAGACACGAAAATACAAATACGTTTGTTATTTTTATCGATTATTAGTACAAAGGAATTCAAACTTATCTAATAACACATCGATCTGGTCAGTTCCATCTTACATGATGGTGTGTGTTTATAAATATGATTTCCAAAAGAACTAAATATTTTATTATATATATACACACACACACACACACACACACACATATACTGTGCGGACTGGATATGTGTCACGTGGCGGTGAGCCCAGAAAAGAGAGAGAGTGTGCCTATAATTTAACCGATAATTTTGAGGGCCACCGACATGTGACTCATGTACGGTCTGCACTCTTAAAATGCGAACTTGTCCGCATACGAGCATTATTATATATATATAACTCTCCCCATTTATTAA
The DNA here is from genome assembly GCA_949130495.1 of Sambucus nigra. Lineage (NCBI taxonomy): Eukaryota > Viridiplantae > Streptophyta > Magnoliopsida > Dipsacales > Adoxaceae > Sambucus > Sambucus nigra. The sequence goes on along the minus strand of OX422222.1, from coordinate 116,384,673 downwards.
ACGAATTTGTTTCTAAGCCCAGTCTCGCTCCTAATTCATTAATCGAATTTTAAAACCGTCTCCATTAGGGTCAGGTCTCCTACCGGTCAGGTTAAATTATCATCCCTAAATATACCTCCTTATAACATACCTATGAACATACCCATTTTTTTAAAATAGTAAAAAAATGTATTGTTTAACCAAACTTGATATATATGATCTACATAGTAAGAAGATCATCTACAAAAATAATCATAAAAAAATTCAACCCGAAAATGGGTAAAATAAAAAGTGGGTATATATGAGCATTTTTTACCATTCAAATTTTTTCCATCATCTCATCCATTTTCGAATTGAATTTTTTCCATCATCTCATCACTGAGTATGTATAAATATATGCACACACACTAAGAGAGAGAGAGAGAGAGAGAGAGAGAGAGAGAGGTAGGTTAATAAGTGAACCAAAATAATGTACTTTTTAATGAACCTAATAAGACATTAAAAAATAACCCTTAATTCCTTGTTGTAATTGATCTGCGCCAGCTGCAACAGACTCGCGCCTGATATGCACACACACGCGATTTTTTTAATATACACCCTCATCTGACACACGTGTTTCAATCTTGACCCAATTCACATTTGTTGATTCACTATTAGCAAAATTACATCTTTCGGTTCACTATTAGCAAACCTTGATGTAATCACAACTTTCAATTGATCTTTGCAAAATAACTCCACAATCTTGACCCAATTCACAACTGTTGATTCACTCTTAGCAACTTTCCAAAATGTTGTAGCTATTGGTGCTGCGGATTTTTCTAGGTTATAAATTATTGATACAAAAAATGGTTTTGTTGAAAAGACATTAAATTGGGAGAATGTGACCAAGTTTAGTTCAACCATATAGGCAATTGGGTGTCATCTATCGTTTATGATCTCTAGAAAAGTTTTCTCCTTGTTACTAAGATTGGTCATCATGAGATAATCGGTGCGGCCATAAATTTTTCCAGATGAGTGGGTGGGTTGGTGGGGTGTAAGGGGGGGGGGGGGGGTAAGGTTTGGCGTGTGTATATTAAAAAATAAGCGTGTCACATGCGTGTTCATTGTCGCCGGCGCAGACCAATTAGAATAAGAAATCAATGCTTAATTGGGTATTTTTTAATGTCTTATTAGGTTCATTAAAAATTTTATTATTTTAGTTCCCTCGTGAACCCTCTCTCTCTCTCTCTATATATATATATATATATATATATATATATATATATATATATATATATATATTAAACTTAAAATTTTTATATCATTTAAATGCATAAGATATTTATATTAATTTGCTAATTTAATGAAGGCTAATTTTTTTTATTGTAATACCGTAAAAGTTTTGTCCGCATAACTTAATATCATAGGGTTTACATGGTATATATCTATAGATTGGAAATATTCTTTTTGTGTATTTTTAGTTCATCTCCCAAATTTTTGATTATTCACCTCGATCGTTTATTATATTCCTAAAACTTTTCATATTAATAGTTCTACGCTTTTGGGACATATTATTTGAACTCGTATGTTTATATATTCATTTTGAAAAATTAAGTATTCCGATTAGACGTTTCCGAATTATTATTGAAAGTGGATGTTTATAAATTATTAACACAAATTAGGAACCGAAAGTTCCCTATTTTTTTTAATTATGAATCGAAGTTTTTAATTATCATTCAATGTTGGGACCTAAAGTTCCCATATAACTATTTTAATTTTGGGCTTGAAGTTTCCATATAAATATTTATATTTGAATACTAAAGTTCCTATCTAACTATTTTTATTTTGGGCTTGAAGTTGCCAAATTATACAATATTGAGACATACAACTATCTAAATATCTAAAATTGGAACCCGAAGTTCCCTTATTTATGTACAATTGGGACTTCAAGTTCCCTAATAAATATTTAACTTTGAAAAATCGAGTTTTCTTCATTCTAATAATAGGATTTGAAGTTCCACAATTATTTGGACCTAACGTGTCACACGCGCACACACACACACACACACACAAACACGCGTACACACACACACACACACACATATGTAACACAATCAAACCTAAAATTTTGATTGTATAATTGAAAGGGTATAGAGTAATAGTCCCACAATTATATTTGTGATATGAAGATCCATAATCATTATGTAATCATAAGCTCACAGATTGTTATTTATAATAGGGATATAACTTTCTCAATTACTATAGAAAACGTGAGGCCCAAAACTCTAATGTTATTTAAAGAATATTCCCAAAATAAAAAAATTCACAAAACATTCATTTATAATTTGGACATGAATATCTAAATATACTTTTTGTGGGAATTAGTTTCAACATAAACTAGATATTATATGATGTCTTTTCAACTCCTAGTCCTTTCAATTCTTTTATGTGACCCCTCGCCTATTTTAAGAATGGGTAAGCTGTACTTTATCAAAATAATCAGGAATCTCATATGGCTCATTCTTATTATCACTATCAATTTTTTTTTAATTACTAACCACCTGTGTTAAATTAAGTCGGTGCCAAATTTAATCTTTCATTTAAGTAACTACATGTGGAGCTAAAATAAATTTACTAAACCATCCACAAAATAAGAGTCTAAACAATCACATTACAAATATATATAAATAAATAATATGGATTAAACCATCAGTTTTGAAAATAAATCTAAATACAAGTCTGAAATAATAAAACTGAATCTGAGTAAAGTTTGATAAATAAACTGAAGAAATAACTAGTTTTAAAGGGTAATATGCCCAAATGAAATACTAAAGAAACTTCTATCTAGAGGTGAATAAACTGAAGCAACTAAAGCAACTCCTGGAAGCCTCCACAAGTTCTACAGCTACGCGTCCCTGGATCTAATCATCAAGCTTGGCGTCCATAGGCTAGACACCTAAAAGGTTTTTAAAATATTTTGACATTGGTCAGAGCCTAAGAAAAACAATTTGAAAATTTGCAAGTGTCTAATTCAGAGTTTAAATCAATTATTTGATTCCCATGTTAGTTTCATGTACATTCCATTGAGATCCTCACCTCTCAACTAATGTGCACACTTAACATACTCTATCTAGACGTACAATCCATTCTAACTGGATAACGTATCTAAATAACCTCAATAGGTCTGGCTCTCTCGTATTACTCATACGACATGATACCACAATATCAATAATATATTACCCGCATATTATTATTGAGTAATTTATTTAAGTTTCTCAACTTATTTTACTTTTAGATATGCAAAATCTAACAGTTCTACTATCACACATAAGTATATTTATCGCACTTGCATATATTTAATACACTTATAATATATACAACTATAGCATCCCCGAAATGTCCCCTCGTGATGCTAGCATACTCTGCTATCAAGTCCATGAACCTCTTGTACCAAACCAAGGACTATTGGTTTGTCATGTCTCCTCGAATCCAAAATCAATCAACACACACCGGAGGCGAACATGGTTCTAAGCCTTTGGGATATTAACATACCTAACGTACCAAAACCACACGTTGGTCCCACTAATACACAACACATAGTGAGCCTCCCTAAGTTCCATGTTCTAGGGTACACATCCAAAACTCACTGAAATCGTTAAGGTGGGATCGCCCTCTGTGCGGAAACCTCTGAATAGCAGGCAGCATAGGTATGTTCACACACGTAATGAAATAACAACCATAGATATTTACACAACCTATATATGCATATTATTCAGTAGGTATACGCATAACCCACATATAAGTCCGTACGTAGTATATATATATCGTATACTCAACATACAAATAATTACAATTATAACCTCTGATTGTATATTCTCGAGTATCACTCAATACCCGAAGGGCCCTAGTTACCCCTTATTAAATATCAGTAGCTAGTCCATTCACACCCTACTGGTCAAAAGCATAAGTTCTCTTATCTCTCCGTGATTTATTATATTCTCGCGAGTTTGATTAATTTCCAAATTATGGCCGATGGGTTCTAGCCTTAATTCTCTCATTTTGGCTAAGCCTAAACTATCTCATAGGCCTACTAAAATTAATTATGTCCATCACTATGGTGTAAGAATAACCCAAAAGCCTCTAGGTTAATTATTCATAAATTCAGGGCATAAATAAAAGAAACTGGGCAAATCTGAGTAACCGAATCGATTCGGTGAAGATGCCAAATTGATTCACCTACCGAATCTATTTTCTCTCTTAGCCGAATCAATTTAAAATGTCACATGGTGTCTTCTTCATTTAACTATTACGTTTTTTCACCATTTTTACACCACAACTCTTCATACAACATACCCAAACTCCTATACGATTTATCCCAACATCAAATAAGAGTATGTACGCACTTTCTAACGTAATTAACACATTGAATCCATATAGTCCTACACAAGAATGGATTAAAACTCAACCCAAACCATAGTTTATGTGTTCTTCATTCCAAATCAACCATTTACCTAGATTACTCCCATAATTATTGTCATATATAAACTTATTTCGTGTCCTCCACATATGTGGATTCATTCTATATGAGATCTTTCCCCAAATCATGAGTTTTATTTATTAAATCTCAGGAATATCATCAATTATCATCAAATTAAGAACCCTACACTATATGGGTTCATTATAACTCATAAAAATATGTAAGATAAACACTTTACTTATCAAGAAGGTCTAAATTCATTTTGTTTTGTGTGACGAAGGTTCCTCCTTTTGCTTTCGATCACGATTCCAGTAACAATTGTTGATGAATTAGGATGTTGCACCTCCAAACTCTCTTTTCTTCCTCTCTAATGTCCTCTTATATCTTCTCCTTTGATTCTTAGGCCTTGGGATATGTTATGTTGCTTCCCCAAATGACTAATCTTAGGTCTTAAATCTCAATTCCCAAAATTAGGCTAACTGGCAAGCCCAAGTGACCCCAACTGTCACACCCTACACCCAAATCCATTCTAATCATTTCATCTATATTATAATTAAATCATAATCTTCATTTCATTCGAAATATGATTCATTTATCAATATTTTTTTCATGTACAATAAATATAATCATGTTCTCTGTACCATAACGTAATTAACATTAGAGTCATGATTAAGAGAACATGTTATACTATAATTTCCTATGATTAAATATTATAATCATCAAATCAACCCACACTAACTCAATATAAGATGTGTGAGTCTATTAAAACCTCAGTGTGACAAAGACAAAAATCCCCATGTCTAATCCCCAGCTCTTTCTAACGGTGCAACTCTCAAATCACCGATAATACGATATCCTAGCTGAAGCGTACAAACCTGAAAATGTTAAAATATAAACCATAAGCATTAAGCTTAGTGAGGCACTCCTTCCCTGAAATGAAATAAAAGTTCTTTATCAAATCCAAGGATATAAAACCTAAATAATCCTACCATTCTATGAAATAGAAATTCTACATCAAATCTATGGATATAAAATCCAAACAATCCCTTCTTGCAATGAAAAAGCAATTTTAGATCAAATATGTGGATATAAAATCCAAACAATCCATTCCTACAATGAAATAGAAATTCTATATCAAATCTATGAACATAAAAATCAAACAATCTATTCATGCAATGAAATAGCAATTCTATATCAAATCTCTGGATATAAAATCCAAACAATCCTTCCCGTTGGCAAGAAGAGATCCTGGAACATAAGTTCCAATAAATCCTTTTCATAAGACAAAAAAAATCATTGGATTTTTGTCCAATTCCAATCCTATATCATGAGACCCAAATAATCCTGGATATTTTAATATCTGAACCAATCCCGAATACCAAAGTATTCAAACCAATCCTGGATTATATGACCTAGAAAAATCTTGGATATTTTAATACCGAAGTATTCAAACAAATCTTTCTCTTATAGCTATATTCATATTATCATATCGTTCACATATCTGTATATTTGAAATAATCATAAGTACTCTCACCTTGGCGACTTATGAGGCTTTTCCTTTTCCCTTGTCCGACACTTGTTCAACCCGTTCTTCTTCCCTTACTCCCATTTATACAATATTAGTATCATCATAAGAATATTTTCAATCCAATGAATAACTCCAACGTAACTCAATGCATAAGCATCATATGATTCCATTCAGATCAATTATCATAGATGAAGTTTCATCTCAATTCATGTTAAGATATTTAACATATACGAATCATAGCTTAACCATTCTTTAGTTTCTTACTGGTAATCCAATTCCTAACATATTAGGTTTCCAATACAAAAGACGACATATCATTTTAAGTTTCCTACAGCAAGATATGCCCATTTCTTCACTACATAGAAAATTCACCCTATAGGCTCCTCTATTATTCAGTCAACTTCCAGGAAATATCATAATTTTTTAAATCATAACTTTCTATGATCTTTCATAAAATTTCAAAAAACATATTGAATAATACAAAATTAAAGTTTCATAATTTTTAAGGTTCATTTTCTATGTCAAGCAAAATATCGAACACACGGTGTGAATACTTACTCTTTTGCAGTAAATTCTATACCCGAAGTTCAAACTATCACCCAAGATTCATTTCTTGGAATTTTTACATAGTTTCTGGCTATGCTATACATATATGAGTCTATTTTAATCTTAAACTAGAATTATTCAATTCGAGTAAGTATACAAAAATATATAGAAGTTTGAATACACAAGGTTTCTAAACAAAGCAATTTTAGGGTTTATACATTCAACATAGCTTAAACTTGCATCTAACCATACATATACATGAAGACTTGAAATTTTAATAAAACTTGATGATCACTATCAATTCAACCAGTAATATGAGAAAAATAACGAGATTTACAGTTAGGATTACCTTCGAAACTTTTATGTAATTTTTACGGATTTTTCTCCTAACTTTTTCCTTCCTAGACTTCCCGATCCTCTCTCCTCGGGCTAAAACTATTTTATTTATGAAATATGCTGAAGGACAAGGTTATTTTAAGTGTTTAAAGTAGGCCAAACCCACTTACTTCTCGAACCAATCAAAACAAATTTTTTTTATACTAATAAGACAAAATACTACTTAACGAATGGATAGATTTTCCCCTGTTTCGTAATTTCAGCATAACTCTTTGCTCGCACCTCTGCTTTATACACCGTTTGTTGTGTTACAAACCTAATTCATGTATATACAACTATCTTGTTTTCACCTCAAGTAAATTGTTATGTTACGATGGTCAAAACTAGTTTCCAATATGAAAATTCCTATCGAAACCTTCAAAATTTTGTGTTTGTAACTAATTCGACATTTCATGCCTTACGAAGGTAGGATTAGACTAAACATAATAAACTAACACTATATATTTTAATAAACACATTACTCATATCACATATGCTAAGCATGATTCCAAGATTAATTAATCATAATTATATCCGGGTTGTCACACGAACACTCTTGTGTGGGCTCAGTTATGACTAAAAAGGTCTCGGAACCCAATTACAAACCCTCGGGTACACTATTTAGACTATATCGACCCATTAGAAATCAATCGTGATCTTGAAATCGGCATCCAAGTCACTTTACAATAAAGTCCTATCCTGACCCCAATTAGTCTACACGCCACTCCCGATTGAGATATAATGCTGCCACGCCACTATCACTCTATAAGATGTAAAATAATCATTCACTATTCACTTAGTAATTGATTAAAAATTGGACTTATAAAGCTGTCCAGATTTTTCTGGACAGAATTTTGAGCAACTTTGAGCTCAAATTTAGGTGGGACCCGCACTACGATAATTGTGGGAAAATATACGAACGCGTTCTCCTCCGCGAGAAGATTAATGTAGTATATTCACATGTCCAATTTCATTAAGTTATGAATGATAAATATTTCCTCAAAGTGACTCACAAAGCAATGAAAGTTTATGTATTGGGTATGTTTTAACTCTTGTCCCACATTGGAAGAGTAGTGGGAAAATGGTGAGTTAATAAAAACCAAATGATGGACTAAGGCTTGGATGCCTTGGGGTATTCCAACTCTTTGAAGGGGAGATGACCTAAGCTATGCACGGGTTGACTTTTGCTCAAAAGTTCACACGCGCGCGAGCGCGTCCGTCTGTCCGTCCGGCCGGCTCAGTTCGGTTCGGTTCGGGCTTGGGCTTATAAAAATTTCCTACATTAATGGGCCGAATTTATTTAACTTTATGGGCTATTATTAATTAATTACGAAATTAATTAATAATTAATTAACTGTTTGACAGTTAATGCTAAAGGTCAACATTTAACAGATTAACTGGTTTTGACAGTTAATTTCGGTTTTGACTGTTCCAACAGTCAACTCAAAAGCTATAAATACAAACCTTTCCCTCCTGTTTTAGTTGCCGAAAAATAAACCCTCCAGAAAAATTCCGAAAATATTCTTTCATCCAGAAAATAGTTTTATTCATTTCTGCATATCATATCACTGTTTTGGTTGAGTATTAACACATATTTGTGTTCGTTGGAATTAATTATTGTTGTGCTACATAATTAATTTGGGAAATCCGTTCTATCTTGGGCGGCAATTATTCAATAACCTTTGAGCACGTTGGAGGGAATAAATTTTCCTTAAGGAGACTATTCTTCAGGGCTCGGATTTATATTTAATACTGTTATTATTTTTGCAAATTCAAGTAAGTGTTAATTTCTGTAATTCCGTTTTATTTCTGTAATTATATTAATAATTCATAATTCTGTACAATTGTTATTAATAAATAGTAGACATAACAATCTTAAGGCAAATATAATTTGTTCTACTGTTTTGTAGTGTACAAAATTTTTTTTTTACAGAATTTTTTTTTCTGAAATTTATTTGTTGGAAATAAATCTGTTTTGACAAAAAAATTTGATTAATTTATTACTTTATTACAGAAATTAATAAAACAGTTTTGGTACATAAATTAATTTCTATACGGTTTTTATATTCTGTTTTAGAAAATAAAATTTTATTTGTGAATTTTATTAAAATCTGTTTATGTAAAAATTTTAATCTTAAATTATAATTCAGTTTTGTACGAAATTCTTTTTATTATTAAAAATTAGTGTGAGAGAGGTTTTACTGTGTATAAACTTCTGTTTATATTATAGTTTAATTCTGAATTTCATTTGAATTCTTTTGGAATTCATTTATTGTGAATTATATTTAGAGGAAATTGGTGCACAAAATTTTGTATTCTGTTTTGATTAATTCATTATATATGAATTTTATCATTGATAAAAATTCTATTTTTGTAACAGAAATGGAATCACAAAGTACGAACACTACTCCTACGAAATTGATTGTCACCAACACAAATGTGACTGCACCCGTATCTATGCCACACGGGGAGAAATCGAAAAAGTTCATTAGGGATGACTTCAAACGTTGGCAAGGACAAATGTACTTCTATCTCACTACCTGTCAACTAGGTAGGTTTGTATATGAAGATTGCCCCTCTATTTAAGAGGGAGATGACTCTGAAAAGGTTGTTGCTGTTGATGCTTGGAAGCATTCGGACTACCTATGCCGGGATTATATTCTGGCTTACTTGGACAAGACATTGTACCATGTCTACTGCACGATCAAAACATCCAAGGAATTACGGAATTCTTTGGAAAAGAAGTATAAAACTGAAGATGCTGGGATGAAGAAGTTTATCGTCGGGCGTTTTCTGGACTTCAAAATGGTTGATTTTAAATCTGTGATCTCGCAAGTGCAAGAAGTCCAAGTGATCTTCCACGATATTCATGCTGAAGAAATGTCACTTAGTGAGACTTTCCAAGTTGTTGTAATTGTTGAAAAGTTGCCACCATATTGGACTTTATTCAAAAACTATCTCAAGCACAAGAGCAAGGAGATGAATGTGGAGGAGTTGGTGGTCAGGATGAGAATCGAAGAAAACAACCGTGAATCTCAAAAGAAATGTGGGAAGAATCCAATGGAAATGAAGGTCCATGTTGTTAAGGGTCCTAAGAAGAACAAACGAAAGTATGATGGGGAAGGCACTTCTAAACAGAACAAGAAGAAGTTCAAAGGCAAATGCTACAATTGTGATAAACTTGGACATCGCTCAAGCGAGTGTTGTAAACCTAAGAAGAAAAATCTAAATAACCCTCAAGAAAATGTACTGAGGGTGAGAATATCGCCAATGACTTGGCGGATATGAATATTTCTGTCATGGTCTCTGAATGTAACTTGGTTGGAAATACCAAGGAATGGTGGGTGGACACTGGATCCACACGACACATTTGTGCAAACAAATGAATGTTCACCACCTATAAGCCTTTAGAAAATGAGGAGAAGCTCTTTATGGGAAATTCTTCCACTTCTAAGGTGGTGGGACAAGGAAAAATTGTTTTAAAAATGACTTCTGCAAAGGAACTTACTCTCAACAATGTTCTTCACGTGCCAGATATCCGAAAGAATCTGATTTCTGGATCTCTCGACTAAAAATGGTTTCAAGCTTGTGTTTGTGTCTGATCGCTTTGCGTTGTCTAAGAATGACATGTATGTAGGAAAGGGCTACCTAAATGAGGGGCTATTTAAAATCAATGTTCTTACTGTAACCCCGAAAATATCTGTTTCAATGAATGAAATTGCTAGTTCTTCTTACTTGATTGAGTCATCTAATATTTGGCATGCTAGATTAGGAGTTGTTAATTTTGATACATTGAGTAGATTAATTAACTTGGAATTTTTGCCAAAATTTAATATTGATAAAAATCATAAATGTGAAATTTGTGTGGAATCTAAATTAGCTAGATTACCTTTCCATTCTATTGAAAGGGTAACTGAACCTTTAGATTTAATTCACACCGATATTTTTGATTTAAAATTTGTTCAAATTAGAGGTGGGAAAAAGTATTTTATTACTTTTATTGAGGATTGCACAGAATATTGCTATGTATATTTTTTACATAGTAAAGATGAGTCTATTAATGCATTTAAACAATATAAGAATGAAGTTGAGAATCAATTAAGCAAAACGATAAAGGCTATTAGGAGTGATAGAGGAGGTGAATATGAATATCCATCTGAGGAATTTTGTTCTGAAAATGGGATTATTCATCAAACAGCCGCTCCTTATTCTCCTCAATCGAATGGTGTTGCTGAACGTAAAAACCGTACTTTGAAAGAAATGATGAACTCAATGTTATTAAGTTCAGGAGCTCCACAAAATTTGTGGGGGGAAGCCTTACTTTCTGCTAATTACATTCTCAATAAAGTACCTCACAAAAAGACTCACAAGACACCTTATGAATTATGGAAAGGTCGAAGACCTTCCTATAAATATTTACGAGTGTGGGGGTGATTAGCCAAAGTGATGGTTCCTAAACCTAAAAGGGTAAGAATAGGGCAAAAAACCGTGGATTGTGTATTCATCGGTTATGCTACTAATAGCAGTGCATATCGATTTCTAGTTTGTAAATCTGAGATTTTGAATATTTATGTAAATACGGTTATTAAATCGAGGAACGCTTCATTTTTTGAAAATGAATTCCCGTATAACATGACCTGAGAATCTGGTCCTTCTAAAAGGACAAATCAAGCTACTACAAGTCGTACTCATTAACCTATTGAATCAATAGAGGATGAACCAAGACGTAGTAAAAGAGCAAAAATCTTGACTTCTTTCGGTCCAAATTTTCTAACATATTTGCTAGAAAATGAACCACAATCGTATAAAGAAGCTATATCCTTACCCGATGCTTCCAATTGGAAAGAAGCAATTAATAGTGAAATTGAATCCATATTACAAAATCAAACATGGGAACTAGTGGATCTTCCACCAGGTTCAAAATCGTTAGGTTATAAATGGATCTTCAAAAAGAAGTTGAAGGCCGATGGATCAATTGATAAATATAAGGCTAGACTTGTAGCTAAAGGATATAGGCAAAAGGAAGGGTTGGATTACTTCGACACATATTTATCGGTAACAAGAATAACGTCCATTCGGATGTTAATAGCAATAGCTGCTATTAATGGACTTGAAATGTATCAAATGGATGTAAAAACTGCATTCTTAAACGGTGAACTAGAGGAGAAAATTTATATGGAGCAACCTGAAGGGTTCAAGGCTCCCGGACAAGAAGAAAAAGTATGTAAGCTTGTTAAATCAGTAATGGATTAAAACAAGCACCTAAACAATGACATGAAAAATTTGATAATGCAATGTTATCAAATTGTTTCAAAATGAATGAATGCGATAAATGAGTTTACTTTAAATACATTCAGAATGGATATGTCATTGTATGCCTCTATGTTGATGATATGCTTATCATGGGTATTAACTTGGAAATTGTCAAAACTACAAAACAAATGTTGAGTAGTAGATTTGACATGAAAGATTTGGGAATCACCGATGTTATTTTAGGAATTAAAATTTCTAGAACATCGAATGGACTTATAATATCTCAATCTCATTACATAGAGAAAGTACTTGAAAAATTCAAGAAGTATGATATTAGTCCTACCAAGACACCTGTAGATGTAAATTTACATCTAGCAAGAAATAATGGTGAAAGCATATCTCAATTAGAATATTCTCGTATTATCGGCAGTTTAATGTATATCATGAACTGTACGCGACCAGACATAGCATACTCAATAAGTAAGCTAAGTCGATTTACGAGTAATCCAGGAAGAGATCACTAGAAATCAATATTGAGAGTTTTGGGTTATTTAAAATATACTCAAAACTATGGACTGCACTAATCAAAATATCCAGCTGTTCTTGAAGGACATTGCGATGGAAATTGGATATCCGATACAAAAGACTCTAAGCCTACGAGTGGGTATGTGTTTACCCTCAGAGGTGCAACCGTATCTTGGAAATCCTCAAAACAAACGTGCATTGCTAGATCGACAATGGAATCTTAATTCATTTCACTAGACAAAGCTGGAGAAGAAGCTGAATGGCTTCAAAATTTCTTAGAGGATGTTCCAAATTGGTCTAAACCTGTGCCCGCAATTTGTATACATTGCGATAGTCAATCAGCGATTGGAAGGGCACAAAATCACATGTATAACAGAAATTCTAAACATATTCGTCGTCGACACAATACCGTTAGACAACTTCTCTCAAATGGAATTATCTCAATTGACTATGTAAAGTCAAAAGATAATATATCGGATCCACTAACGAAAGGTTTAAACCGATACCAAGTTGAAAGATCATCGAGAGGAATGGGTCTAAAGCCTATAAATAAATAAGAATCAATATAGTGACAACCCAACTTAGCTGACTAGAGATCCCAAGATTTAGGTTCAATGGGCAAACCAAACTACATTGTATTTAGAAAGCACTTGAGGAGATTTTATCCTATCCATTCCAAAGATGAGACAGTGGACATCTGTCGCGGAATTAGGATAAGTTATGATTTTAATGACATCTATATTTTAGTACGTCTAAGTGGGGTATTGCAGGATACTCTTTATGGAAGTCACCTACGTGAGTAAGAAGGCGACCACTTCTATGAGAATAATGAAAGGCATATTCTCTAAAATACTCACGGAACCAAGTGGTGTTCATGGACAAAATGAACACAAACGTGAGAACCAACTGTGTTGAAGAATTGTTGTGTGAATACTGTTGTTTAGGTTTACAAAAACGGTTGACGGTTCAAGGAGGTGAAGTATACTGATTAACCAAGTAAATCTGATGGTATATCACTAAGGAAAGTTCAAGGACACTAGGCTACTTCTCCCGATGCAATAAATCTTCAATTTTACTCAACATGTGTCTCCATCTGCATTAGCATCTGTTCTGTTTTATTTATAGCGATATATCATTCATGTGGGGGATTGTTGGAAAATTGGACTTATAAACCTGTCTAGATTTTTCTGGACAGAATTTTGAGCAACTTTGAGCTCAAATTTAGGTGGAACCCACACTACGATAATTGTGGAAAAATATACGAACGCGTTCTCCTCCGCAAGGAGATTAACGTAGTATATTCACATGTCCAATTTCATTAAGTTATGAATGATAAATATGTCCCCAAAGTGACTCACATAGCAATGAGAGTTAATGTATTGGGTATGTTTTAACTCTTGTCCCACATTGGAAGAGTAGTGGAAAAATGATGAGTTAATAAAACCCAAATGATGGACTAAGGCTTGGATGCCTTAGGGTATCCCAACTCTTTGAAGGGGAGATGACCTAAGCTATGCACGGGTTGACTTTCGGTCAAAAGTCCAAACGCATGCGCGTCCGTCTGTCCGGCCGGCTCAGTTCGATTCGGTTCGGGCTTGGGCTTGGGCTTATAAAAATCTCCTACATTTTTGGGCCGAATTTATTTAACTTTCTGGGCTTTTATTAATTAATTACGAAATTAATTAATAATAAATTAACTGTTTGACAGTTAATGCTAAGAGTCAACAGTTAACAGATTAACTGTTTTTGACAGTTAATTTCAGTTTTGACTTTCCAACAGTCAACTCAAAAGCTATAAATACAAGCATTTCCCTCCTGTTTTAGTTGCTGAAAAATAAACCCTCCAGAAAAATTCTGAAAATATTCTTTCATCCAGAAAATAGTTTTCTTCATTTCTGCATATCATATCACTGTTTTGGTTGAGTATTAACACAAATTTGTGTTCGTTGGAATTAATTATTGTTGTGCTACATAATTAATTCAAAAAATCCGTTCTATCTTGGGAGACAATTATTCAATAACCTTTGAGCACGTTAGAGGGAATAAATTTGCCTTAAGGAGACTGTTCTTCAGGGCTCGAATTTATATTTAATACTGTTATTATTTCTGCAAATTCAAGTAAGTGTTAATTTCTGTAATTTCGTTTTATTTCTGTAATAATATTAATAATTCATAATTCTGTACAATTGTTATTAATAAATAGTAGACATAACAGTAATATTATTCTACATATATTAACCATTATCTCTTTCGATTGATATTTTAATTCATACATAATAATTAATTCAATTAAAATTTAAAAATATTCAAATTAATTTAATATTAAATGATCATAAATAGAGGGTGTTACACTTTATTAATTGTAATATCTTTTTAAGGACTCTTTTAATGGTTAAAGGTGACTTTAACTATCCTATTAATGACTTTACAATTAAGCATTTATTTTTTGGCCTTTCGTTTTATTTCAGTACACTGTTATAAATTTTAGTACGATCTTCTATTGGGGCAACAACCCATAGCAAGCTGTCAGACTCATTAGACTCTGCACAAATATTAAAGATGTATTACTGTATGCTGGCACCTCCAAATTTTGATCAAATGATAAAACATGGATCTAGTAAGAGTGATGTGCCTCCTCAAATCCAAGATCCCATTAACACCGTTGCCTCATATTTTGCAAATCTCCCAGAACCTATTTATCATGGTGAAACACCCATCACCAAGATATCAAATGAGGTTTATAAGTCATCTATTGATTAATGTAAACAAATATTATTGGGAAGACTCAACTTATCCAAAGGTACCATATATATCTCTACTGA
Source organism: Sambucus nigra (assembly GCA_949130495.1). Lineage (NCBI taxonomy): Eukaryota > Viridiplantae > Streptophyta > Magnoliopsida > Dipsacales > Adoxaceae > Sambucus > Sambucus nigra. The sequence continues at coordinate 116,369,189 of OX422222.1, read as the reverse complement.
ATCTCTTTATCACTTGTTAACAAGCATTTGGAAAATAAATCATCCATGGAGGCTTATGTATGAAGGTAAGGGTTTTTACATCATATACTTTGAATCATTGCAAGATATGAATATGGTATGGATTCACGAGTCTGTTAATATTGATATTGGTTTGTTCAAACCCATAAAATGGGTCCCTAATTTCACTCCATTAAAGTATAGGTCATGTACTTTAAATGTTTGTGTTAGATTTTTGGACTTACCTAATGAATATTGGCATCCAAGATTGTTACTAGAGATTTTAAGTGGGGTTGGAAATCTTGTCAGTATTGATCCTATAACACTAATACAAAAATAGAAATTAAAGTTATGGTCATGGAGACTATTTGCACGTATTTTAATTAAAGTTATGTGCCAAAGTTTGTTACTATTGAGAGGTAAGATGGGCTGAATTTTCTGGTTGAGTTTATGCTGGAGCAACTCCAATATTTTTGTGATCACTAGGTCATTCAGTTTCTATGTGTAAGTATGTTAAAAAACAAGTTCGTGTTCAAATAAATGTTTTAAGAAAAGCTTCTAGAGATAAGAGAACTGTATCAGTGTGTGTTGAAAACTCAATGGTGGTAGTCGATTCAAGTGGAACAAAACATGAAGAAATTGCAGCTATAGGAAGGCCCACAATATCGGAGGATCAAATCATTAATCAACAACTGATTGAGAAAGGTCAGACCTTTTATTCAGGGATGGTGGATAAAAAAAAGGCTATATCCTATGTGGAGTTAGACGAAAATAGTCGAATAGAAATTCGTGAAGAGAATGCCAAGTCAAAGTCTCCAACTGTTCAGCATGATCAGGTGTTGACTTCTCAGTATAATGAAATGGTGAATGAGAATATCCTAAAGGATCCGGCTGCAAAATTTAGAAAAAATTAACCTATATCAGAACAATCCAAAACTGATCAGCTTAAGGAATTGGCAAAAAGACATAAGGATAAGCAAAAGGATGAAATTCAATTTGGTACCCCAAAATATTTGGTTAAAAAAAATATCGAAATTCCTCATCGGGGGATATTTTTTATAATGATGAGTGTAATTCCTATGATGAAATGCCCCCTCTAGATGACATTTCATTATCGGAAGGGTATGGCCGTAAAATTAATTTGTATGTCGAGTTACCAAAGTATGACTTAGAAATGTCTTCTAATTCAGCAAAAGCTCGTTCTTTCATTGAAGAATCGGTTGGAAAAAATAGTGAAAAAATTAAATTTCAAATGTTCAATTGTCAAGTTAGCAACACTTTTAATATTTTGGGCAACATTAAAAAGTCATCAATTTTCAATCAAGATGAGGTGGATGGAATTAAACAAAAGAAAGGGGAAAAAATCACCATCAAGTGGATTCATTTCAGGCCTTAACAAACGAGGATAAATCGTCTCTTAAATATAATTTAAGGCCTTTTTCTTCTCGTTAAAGATTTCGTAATTGTTTTATTTTTCATTAGTTCTTGTAAGAGAGCATATGAGAGGATTTTTCTCCTAATTGTTAATGAATAAATTTTTCTTTCTTGCGAATATTTTTTATTTCCGTATTAAATTACCTTTAAATAGTATTACTTTTTAAGTCACTAGCATGGACGAATTAGTTAAACTTTATTTTTTTGTTGTTGCATTTTTTTTTTCACATAATATATTCCACGAATTAAAGGAGATTGGATTTTAAATTTATATTAAAAGTCATATGATTAACATATATTTTTTTAAAATTACACTGAAATGTTCCATAAAAATCAGGGAAAAAATATCAAACCACAACCAGTGTAATATTAGGAAAAATATTAAACCACAACCGATGTAATTTCATTTCTTAAGTGTATTCAATAATATCATCTCATAGTAATTAATTTCGTGTATCATCATTCATTTCTGATTCAAGTTAATGTTGCACTTCTGATTTTTTTGCATCACAAAAATTTTAATATTAGAAAAAATTGTCTCTATAGTAGTTTCATGTAAAATTATACATATACCAAGAATGGAGTAAATAACTTATCTTCTTCTATTATCTTCTTCTCTTCATTTAACTAAACAATTGATGTGCATTCATTTATACAAAACTATTTCTTTTTTAATTTTTTTGCATAGACATATTCGTATAAGCTAAAAAGATGAATGAGAAAATGTTGAGGAGATTAGAAGAGTTACAAAGAAAGGAGGGATTAATTGTTTTTTATAGTAGTTTCATTTAAAATTATACATGTACCAAGAATGGAGTAAATAACTTATCTTATTCTATTATCTTCTTATATTTATTTAACCAAATAGTTGATATGCGTTCATTTATAATAACTAAAAAGATTTTAACCCTCTTTGCATAGATAAATTCGTATAAAATAAAAAAGACGAATGAGAAATTATTAAGGAGATCAAAAGAATTAAAAAGAAATTATGGATACGAAGTAGAGCAACTTATATATAAGAGTGGTTGAGATCTAAGAAATTCATAATATGAATTGAGGATAAGAAGTGGAACAGTTTATTAAGGATATCATAAGACTTACAAAGAAAGGAGGGAGGGATGAATGATGAAAATAAAAGTAAGTAGAAACAACTAATGGGAAGATGATAGAGATTTCTAAGCTAGAGTTGTTTTCATAGATAATTGGGTAAGATTTGAGAGAGCCGACTAGGAAGACATTAAATGGAGGAGTCCAAGGACTGCTTAATAATTTTAGTCTCTTTAACTCTCCAAATATAAAAAATATTGAGATATTAATGCAATACACATGGTAAATCCGAGTTAAAAGTTACAACTAAAGCTACAACTTTATTTATACTAGTTGTGCCCACGTGCGTTGCACGTGTGGCCGTTTCCAGATATTAATCTTCCACTGCAAATCTGTGAAGGACAAAGTAATAAAAATACTTGCAACATATTATGTAGAATTTGTTTTGTTAGAATATAACATAAAGTACCTAGTACGAAGCATCAATCATTACCCTCAAAACCAAACCTCCATTCAACTGTAAACTATACAAGATATTCCTGTGAATACTCTAAATCTATCACAAACAAACTCATAACTCCCTACTCAAAAGCAGGATGAAATACACGTAAACATGTATGTATATATAATCAGAATCCCTATAACTGCAACAGAGGTACTGCAAAAACTCTGGTAAAAATACCTCTTCCGAGTGGTTGAAACGATTTATGTGGCTCATCAAATGGGTAAAAAATTAGGGGATGTTAATATGGAGTATAAAATTTATTTATACTTAGATTTGGGAAAGGTAATTTTCTTAGGCTTAATAATGACTCTAGAATTAAGGATTTGTTAGCCAACAAAAGCCCCTGGAGATTCGAAAATAAACCAATCTATTGTTGAATTGGCCCTGTAACCCCACAAAGTCAATACAGGTAAATTTTGGCAGTTTGAAATTTCCATAGGTTGTTATCCTCTGAAATCATTTTTCGATGCGTCCAGAGTTTGTAAAGTGCAATTTTTCATGAGTGACACTATGCTACCTAATCTGTTCTCCGATTCCCAAAGCTCTTTCATCTTCTCAAATTCAAACCCTAAATCTACACTCAATTTGTTAGCGCTCAAATCAACATACTGAATATTAGAGTATACATGAATGGAATTTCCTATCTCCCCAGTTAAATTATTACTCCAAATATTCACAACAACCAAGTTGTCACAAATTCTAGGAAAATGTATAGAATTCCACCATGAATTATATTAAGTGGAAGATGCTAAGCTCAATAGTAAATCAACTTAGAAGACAACACATTATTATATTATGCATCCACTAATGTTGATTTCGCTGAAAGAATCCTATCTTTTCTCGCTAAAATTTTAGTTACAACAACAACTACTGTTCTTGCTTAGTCATTCATCCGTGCTTACTCCTCTGTGCCAGCCAACTGACATGTATTTGTAAGCAACAGTAGCAGCTGCTGTTGTTTCCAGCCTGTCATGCATGTGGGCGATATTGACTGATGAATAAATTCTATCTAGGACTCGAAGACCTTCGTGGTATGACTAAATCCGCGTGTGGGACTTTGTCTTCAAATGCTTTTTCTGTTTGACCGTGTCCGTAGAGTAGTACTAAGGTTTATTCTGTAATTTCAGTCTCGCACACAAAGCATTGCGACTGTTGGTGATCTTGGATTTCAGCAGATACACTTGTGTAATGAATCCATTTGTAAATACAAGGGCAGCAATAGAGGTGGTTACAGGGTCTTGAACCATGTCTAGGCAGATATTACAGTCGAAACCACCGGTAGCATTATTTTTCGTTAAGTTGGTGGATTGTTTTCTAACATTTTTGACTTGATATTAGTCTACTTTTCTACCGTACCAAAGAAATAGGATTCTCATCATTGACTTTATTAATTGGGTACCTAACCACTTGTCTATTTTTCTTACTACCATAAAAAACTAAAATATTATTCACCATTTTTATAACTTACCAATCAGATGTACCCTACACTAATCACGTGGAAATTTTTTTTTCTCTGATGTAGGCGAAAGACGATAGTATTTTGCCAAGTGCTAAATTTTCAGGACTAAATAAATGGGACAATATGTGTTAAATCTTCATTATACTCAACAATTTAGGCCGCAACCTATAAAACCAATGCCAAACCCATCCCCATTCTCTCTATATACGTATCCATCTAGTCTCCCATATATATGAATCCAACAATTCTGACATAATGAAAATAGTTTGAAAAATGTAGGTTAAAAAAACATATATTCGGCTAATATAAAAATAAATTATGTATCAATACGTAAGTTTGTGCGCGAATGTCATTTTAAACTTGGTGAACCCAAAATTTCACTCACTGAGTACCCAATCGCTCCAAAAAAGCCCACTAAATAATGAATCATCAGAGTATTTGATTATTTTGGTTCATAGGTTGTTTCATTCATCATGATATCAGAAAGTTTAATATGTATATTGCAATGACGTAGTTTTGTTTATCCAAACAATTATGTTCTTCCTTATTTTATAAAACATTGGGTGTCTACTTGGTTCTACTCTATAATTTGTTATACACGCGTAGTTTGTAAATACACCCCTTTTACAAAACTATATCACCTGTATTTCTTTCAGTATTAGGTACTATGTATGTATATATGTGTATTTTATAATTCGCAAATCGGATACCCAAAATAGAAAACGGAGATAGAAATGTTAAAAAAAAGACGTAGATGAATATTATTAAACACATGATATGCAATGGATTTCATTCATGCTAACAAATTTTAATTGTCCAACACTCATAAAACAATAATACATAATTGGATAAAAGCATATACTCCAACTATGTATATAATCATTTATTTATTTTACAAAAAGGTATTTGAGATTACAAAATTGTTAGGCATACGTATGAATGATTATCATCACGATTATGATGGCCCTTACTTTTTCATTTTTGTCAACATAAGAGAATTTTATATAGATGAGTTTCTATTTGATAAGTAAAATAACAATGATACATTAATCAACTGCAATTATCTTGTAAATCAAAATGAGATTCCTTCACTATGAGATGGACAATCCAAGCTTTGACCACAAATATTGACAATATTATAAAAGGTTTCAAAAGGAAATATATGACCATTTCGAATATAAATTATAGGAAATATTTTCAATGTGGTATTAACGGATAACGCTAACCACGCACCAAAAAATCTTAAAACACTCCAAATACTTTTTGAAAGACAAACTTGCCCTTTGCTCTAAAGATCAAACAAATACTTTTTTATTTGTTATTTTTTTTTTCAATAAAGAATAGTATTTTAGACTGCTTTTTTTAATATTTTTTTTATTTTTTAAAATTAAAAAATAGTTGTTTTTTTTATCAAAATTGTTATGATAGTTGTAAAAACCTTTTTTTTATTTAAAATGCTGTTATGATAGTTTTAAAAAAGTTTTTTAAAGATAGATTTAAAAACTGTTTTTTTACATAAAATTGGGAAAACAAATTAACAAATAAAAAAATTGTTTTTTATATTGAAAAATATTTTTTATATTTTTTAATTAACACGATCACAACCCAAATAAAACGCGATGTGACATGGAGTCGTATTTTTTTTATAGCGGTGGCGAGGACTATTATTTATTATTTCAAAAATAGTCTTTTTACTATTTAAAAAAATGGGCCGCGCCAGCGGTAGGCATATGCGGTCCAACCACTTATACATACCGCTGGCGATGACCATTTTTTTAGTATATTGGTACGCGTCAGCGGTATGTATAGGCGATATTATAAAACATTTTAAATAAAATGTAAAAAAAAACAATTTTAAACAATTTTTTAAGTGCCTAAAGATTTTATTTAAAAAAAATTAAGATTCTAATAGTTACTGTTTCGGAACTACTGACTTTTTATTTTTATAAAACAATTTTGTAATTGTTAGAATTTTTGTAACAATTTTCTTAAAACGCATATGAAAGTAATAAAAATTAGAATCTTTTATAAAAATAAAAAGTCAGTAGTTCCGAAACAGTAACTATTATAATCTTAATTTTTTTTAAATAAAATCTTTAGGCAATTAAAAAATTGTTTTAAACTTAAAACTGTATTTTTTGTACATGTTATTTAAAATGTTTTCTAATACGCGACCAAAATAAAATTAACACGACATGGCACGACACACCTCAAAATCTTAATTTTACGTAAAATGTATATGACACATATGAAAGTGACATGACACGATACAAAATCCCTTTTTATACGAAATGTGAACACGACCCACTTGACGTGTTGCATTTTAAGTAGGTTGTGTTAGTATTTGGTAAAAAAATGAGATTTCGTGTTGTGTCATATTACTTTTATTGGTGTAAAATAAGATTTTGAGGGGTGTCGTGTCATTTTTATTTTGGTTGGGTTCCTGTTTGGTTAAAAAAATAACATATATTGTGGCGTGACACTTTTACTTAAGTTGTGTTCGTGTTTTGTAAAAAAAACTATATTTCATGTTGTGTCGTGTCACTTTTATTAGTATCGTGTTCATGTTTGGTTAAAAAAAAATTGTCGTGTTATGTCGAGTTGCTTTTATTTGAGTCGTGTTCGGTTATAAAAACAATTTTCAATTTAAAAAACAGTTTTTTATTTGTTAATTTTTTCCCAATTTTATGTAAAAAACAATTTTTTTGAAATAATAAAGGTATCATAACAGTTTTTTAAATAATAAAGGGTTTTTAAAACTATCATAACAATTTTTATAAAAATAGTTATTTTTTAATTTAAAAAATTAAAAATGTTTTAAAAAACAGTTTAAAATACTGTTTTTTATTGAAAAAAATCAACAAATAAAAATGTATTTGTTTGATCTTTAGAGCAGATGGCAAGTTTGTCTTTTAAAAAGTAAATAGAGTGTTTTAAGAATTTTTAGAATTTTTAAAAAATAAACATGTCCAACTGGAAAATACATATGAAGGCATAAAAAATAATAATCTAATAAGGTGTGAACTTGGTAATTCCTTAACTTAAAATATACATATAATTTTTCTGAAATTAACATTGAATTTAGAATTATTATAAAATATGAATAGAACAACAATAAAATTAGAAATACAAAATTCGAGCACAAAAGAGAGACAACATTCATGAATGAGATAGATATAATTACAAAAATTATGTATTTACTTTGAAATTAACAAATGCATACTTTTGATGGCAAATGAAAAAGGAGTAAAAAATTAGAGAGAAAATTATGAGTATTGACCTTGTTTTTTTGGACAATAAATAACAACAACGAATAAACTACACAATATGAATTTGATGGGAAGATGAATGAACTTGGGCAGCTGACTTTTGATTTCTAGGGTTTCAAGATGAATGTATTTGAAAGTTTTGTTAGATGAATGTATTTGAAAGTTTTGTTAGATGAATGTATTTGAAAGTTTTGTTAGATGAATGTATTAGGAGAGAAAATATATCAAGTTAAGATTCATTGAATGATTTTGATTTAATGAATGTGTGAAACTAATATTAAGGATATGGTAGAAAATATTAATTTAATGAGGATAGTTTAGTACTTTGAAATTTGAAGAGCAACTTCCCTCTTTTTAAGTAGTAGAGATATATATACACACACACACACTAAGGATTTTCACATTCCAAACATTTATTATACGTTGGAGTCTGAGAACGTGTAGAGGATGTGAACAAATTAAGTCCCTCGTTTGTTTAATAAAGACGTTGATTTATTATCGGTCGAAGTTGATAAATATATTTGGCTCTTGTTTGAAAGATTATCTAACATTTGACCTCTTATTAAACCTGAAGTTTTGACACAAAATGGTAGAGAATTTAATATCCTTGGATATTAACAATATTAAACGTGAAGTTCAACTATTTGTGTAGAACTAGAAGTTCTCACACACACATGATAAAACTTGAAGTTTTAGATTTCAAATAATTTATACAAGGCTTAATGTGAATTATTTTAATCTGGGACCTAAATTCTTTTTAAAGTTTATATGAACCCACATTCTTATGCATATGACATAAAATATAACCTTGAGTTTTACAATACTGGATCAATTTTGAGATAGATATTTATTTGGATGACTTTTCATACACTTAACAATTTATATCCTTAAATATACAATCTTTTAAGATTATTAAGTATTTTAATATTCGTCATTACAAAAAAAATTGTTATCCAACCTATTCTTTAAATATCTAACAATTATTTGATACGAGTTTATTTTTTATTTTTTGAATACTTCCATTTTTTTAGGTTGGGTTACCAAACACTTGACCGTAACATAAACTATTGTATTCTTGTGCATCTATTTTTTTTTTGGCTCACACACACTTCGTAATCTATATTGAATCTTGTCATTATCAATTTTGAAGTGTCCTTATAAAACGATATTTATCTAGCATAAAATGAATAACCCATACTATTACGGAAAATCTAAAATTTATTCAGACTTGGTATGTAATATAGTAATAGTTTCAACCATAGTTGGACCTGCTAAAATTATTAAAGGCTACAAAAGAGCTTACTTGGTGTCGGCACCAGGTACTCACCTATTCATATGCAAGATTTATATGAAGCGTTTCCTCAATAAATTAACTTATTTTTACCGACATCAAGTACATAGGTACCATATTAAAATAAACAATGAAACGTAATTTTGCATTACTTCTAATATAGAAAGCCAAAAGTTACACGAGAAAATAATCATTTTATTATTCAGAGGGTTATACTATATACTATTTATTATTGTAGAATTACATTTTGTTATGAGCCTAAATCTCAATGGTTCGATTAGGTGACTTTATACAATGACTTATTTAATGATTTTTTTAAAGATATTCATGATTTTAATTGATGCATATATTTAGTATTATTATGATAAGGGTATGTTTATTGTGTTTATATTTACTCTTTCTTGAACCATTTACAAATATAGTGTTGACTGCTTTTTTTTCGCGAAATCTTATTTTGATGAGACCCTCTTACCGTCATTAGGGGAGGGCAGAACGAATCTGAAGTAAAAAATATTCCTAAAGAACAGTCATTTCCTGTAGAACATCGAGAATTATCATAAAAAACTTCCACTTTGTCTCAACTAATTCCCCATATTACTCAATAGGAAAATGAAGTGAAAATAATAATATTGCAACATCAAATGATTACGAAACTTTAATGATAGATGTTGGTACATGGACTAGTTACAAACGTGCTTGTCAAGATTAATGTCCTAGTAGTACAAAATAAATTCGTGTGCAACTAAATTTATTGCATGTTAGAAGCATGGAAAACCTAAGGTCCTAACTACTTTACTCCTTAGTAGCTGAGGTTAAGTAAAATCATACACAAATAATGTTCCAGAAAAAGATGATAATAACGCTAAAGAAGAGGTTATATGTAAAGCTAAAGAAGAGGTTATGAATAAAAGATTCACTTCGTCTAAAATTCTAGTAGGGGTTATTGTCTATGAAAATACATAAGTTCCTAAAGTGACTACATTTTATACATATGCAAGTGAAAAGCGGGATCATCAAAGATGATCATCAATGATATAATTACGTATATTACAGCTACACAAAATCAAAGGAAAATGATAATATAATTTCACGTACTACAAATGAATGCCGACAAAGAATATATTGGCCAAAATTAGAAAATGCCACGACGGCATAATTCGAGTCTCTAAATAAATGTGGTATATTTAGACACATAGTAAAAACCCCAAGAAATATTAACCCTGAAGGTTACAAATGGGTGTTTATAAGAAAGCGGGGTAAGAAACTTGTTAAAAATTATACAACTTATGGCATGAGGTTTTCTGAAGAAATCCCAATTTTTTATATACGAACATAACTTCCTATTAGGACCATAAACACCTTTCAGATATTTGACTATCTCAGTTGTTTTTCAAATATAATATATGTGAGAATGATGAATATTATAACTGTTTATTTATAGGAGACTTAGAAAAGGAATATATATGAAAATCCGAGAAGGATTTTCTTTACTAGAAGAAAATCCAAGGAGTATGTACTCAATTCCAATAAGACATTCACTATACAACTTAAAGCAATCTAGAAAGATATAGGTACAACCTAAAACAGCTTGAAGAATTCGAGTCGCTACTTTGCTTAAAATTAAACTAAAATCCTCAATAACATAAGCATAGCATCTAAATTTCACCAATAAACTAAAGTGAGTCACCCAAATAATAGCAAGTAATTTTATTACACCAAATTGTAGTGTCTCTGAATAATGCACAACTTATAATTTTTCATCCCCAAATAATTACACTACTTCTTATATACCAAAAATAATAAAAAGCTCCATTAAAAATACAGTTTGTTTTACGAATAATTATTTGTATATCACGTATCACCCGAATATCTTCATCACTGATACAATCCCAAATCCATTATCACCTTTCATTAAAATAAAATAAAATAATGGGAAAGTGCACAACATGACAAGAATTGATGCTCAATACGATAACGGTAAACAATAATGCAATAATACGAACACCGTACACGAGTTCAATGCGACACCCAAGCATTGTACCAATTTATTTCTCAATAAGACATCAATGGGTCACCGGGCCTCACCTCACCTCACCTAGGCATCTCAATGCATTATTCCGGATATTGAACTTTTGGCAGAAGCCCATTCTCAATGTCATATAAAAATTTCATGGCACTAGCCCAAATCACAAAATATATAATATCAACCAAATAACACATGGAATTTTAATAAATTTGATATATTCAAGATGAGTGCAAATAAATGAGGAACAAAAATACTACTCTCGATAGATTTAAAGGATCATATTGTGTATATCCCTACCTTAAACCATAAAGAAGAATATTAATGTCACCATCTCTTTCAACATAATTAAAATTTTCCACTAACTAAATCATTATCATCACACGATCATCGAAACTCATTACAATATATAAACACTATATTTTCGTCCCTTATGACGAAACCTCTTAGAATCATCTCTCATGTTCTAAATATTAAAGCTCTCATGGGATTATTGTAAAGAAGAAGGATTGGTATTTATAATAGGTGCGTATAGGAGATTGAGTGATCTTCTCGATTCAAATTTTTAAAACAAAGATGTCTATTTTTTTAACTTAAAGTCGGTTTCATCCAAAACAATTATGATGTGTGAATTTTTTCTTTCATTTTAAAAGACACGTGATGTGTTAAGAAACATACTCTTATCTTATAGTGAGAAGGTATGCACTTTCTTTTAATAAAGCTCTAATACCAATTTGTAAAATATCGTGTGCAAAACTGATTCAAATGGGTTCGCAAATTTCAAAATCGAACTTAATTAATTGGATGTATAAATTTGCTCAAACCAAACGCAAATTTTATTCAGCCCCTAAATATGCATCTACGTGTCAAATCAAATCAGTAGATTAAACCATGCGTTGATTAAGATGACAAACATAGATTTCAGGAAAAAAATCCTTTCGGGTAAAAATCTTTTTATTTCCACTATAGTTTGTAAAAGACGGTCTACACGGATTATATTGAAAATACAATTAACATACGAAATACCCGCAGGTGTCTGTTCGTAGTCATCGGCTAAGGAATACCGCATCACTCCCTATGACACACAGTTGATCAGCCCAGTACCTCCCGCAAGTGGCACTTATTGTCAGCCCAGTACCTTCAAAGGCACCTAGTTCAGCAGCATAAAATCCCAGTAAATATGTCTTGGGTTCTACAAAACAACCCACACAAAAGTAATTGGGATTTTTTAATTGTAAAACAAAAGCTTTGAACCTAAAAAATGGTTGGAGAACAATAGAAAAGTATATTCTGTCAAAAGAAGTTTTTCTCCACGCCAAAAACTAATACCCTGACACCCAATATATAGCAAAATTTAGGCGGTGACGTGTCAGCCTAAAACTCTTGTCGTTCGAATGACATACGCTGTCGTTGGAATGAAACAACGTCACGTTCGAACGAGATACACTGTCATTTGAACGACAGTGGGACTGATCCCAAAAATTCTTTAGGCTTTGCAAATAGTTGGAAACCTTTGAAAGAAAAACTGTTACGGGATCAGAAAACGTTTATAAAAAATCTTTTATAGGAAAATGTTTTTATAAAAGTCATTTACAAAAAATTATAAAATATCTTTTAGGAAAATATCTCAACATTTTTAATATGAAATGTAAATGTAACTTAAACATAAATTTACCAAAATTTACCTTGTTGGGCATGAATGTTGAAGTCCTCTTGAAATTCGAATAATTTTTTTGTAGATGTTAGCTTCCTCAATCCTTCGACGACTTGTAGCAGTATACGACATAATTAATTGTGACGGACTATGTCTTTACATATCTCCCCCTATGTCTATGTCGCTACAAAATAAAACATCCGAATTATCAACTTAAAATGACCTATACAAATCTACCCTCCCAAAAACAAAAGTTGAAAGATAAGATGACAAGTCTTCAAACTTTGTTTCAAAAAAAAACTTTTCAAAACTTTGAGCTTTTCTCATCAGGGTGTGCAATCCAAAAATCTTCAATTGTACCTACACACATGAGACAAAGAAAATACCTCGTGACGTAACGAGTTTGAAATGAAATAAGCATAAACATGATAGCATAATCAATTCCCCCATACTAAAACTCCCCCACAAATTCATAATATGTTTTCCCCCTTTCTATTTGTCCGAAATAGACGAGAAAACGAATAAATCAAATAAATCAAATTGGGGTGTCACAGTAAACCAAGGCAAACAATCTTTTTTTGATTTTTTAGATTTTTCGTACAAAGATGAAAAAAAGATGATGTTACAAAAATTACACACCATGAATTTATACTAAGATAACCAAATCATGGAAACATAATGAATGGGTTTGAACAAATTCGATAGGAAAATCGACTCAATCATGACATGTGTGGAAGATGCTTAAGTGTACTCCTGACGAATGAACATCAAAATAGTCCTTAGGTGCAAAAAGTGTTGAATTTATATGACATCATATTAATCGTATCAACAAATCAAAGTATAAATGATTTTCACACCAATAATTTTCAAAACTATGTAATGCTTTTTCATGACTTTCAAGGTCGTGCAAACCGTTTTAAATTCCATCCACACCCCCTCATTAAAAGATAATGCTTTTTATTTTTCTTATGAGGTGATGAAACTAAATCCTATTGGCCCCCTTTTGGCATATATTTTTTTTATTGCCTTTCACTATTTTTGGGCTCTTTTAAACCTCATTGGACCCCGGATAATTTTTAATTCCTCATTTTTTTAGCTCTATTTAAACTGTGGCTTTATCGCAAAGGAAAAAAAATGAAATAACTTTCTCATCCCTTTTCCGTTTTTCTAAATAAATCACACAGACTCACAAACGGTTTATATCATGCACTACCTTTCTTATCAAGATTTATCGCATCTAGTTCATTGTATAGACAAAATTGAGATGGAAATACTCCACCAACATGTGATAGACAAGCACAAAAGTCAAACAAATCCATGCATGTGTGCAATAAAGGACAAATGAGTCAAACATGTAGGTAGGAACACTATATATCATCTCAAAGACTCCAAACTTTGTAAAGCACATGAATGACACAATATATCATCTCAAAATACTATCAAATAGTCACATGGATATGGAATAAAATTGTGACTCAGTTATCTTAAGTGCCCATTCATATATGGTGTAAACAAAATACAAAACTCTTTTTGAATTTTTCAAAAAATTTTAAAAAATGAAATTCTTTTTGTATTTTTGAACACTATTCAGAATCAACCCAGCCGTACCAAATAATATAGTAATATGAACCAAAGGACTCCAAATAGAAAAACTCCAGGGGTTGCTCGAACGAAGTGCCATGTCGTTTGAATGAAAAACTTTCTCGCGACATGATCAATCGCTCGAACCAGAGCTAATTTTGTTTGAATGAAAAAAAATATTTTTCGCATATTTCCCAGAAGGTCATGCAGTTTTGTCCAGTGAAAAATTTTCGTGAAAACAGTTCCTGGAATGGGTAAACAGATCCAAAACAGTAGAAAAAATAAGAACATAATGTAAACTACAAAATGATAGATACTAGCAATTGGCAAAAAGTGACATCAAGTAAATCATTCTATGCGAGCAAAAAGTCTAAACCTCATCCAGTAGGTGCGGTGGGGTTTTCCAAAGACGATAACATCTTTGAAAAACATCCATTAAATCATGTGAGCCCTTGACCAAAAACTTTACTTGATCACAAATATGTTCAAACTCTCTATCATTATGTGCAAGAAAAGTATCATGAGTGGGTGAATGTGTGCGAACAAGTGTAGAAGAAAAGCATGACAGATTACCCAACTTAAAACAAAACTCCTTAAGGTTCCCTCTTTTCCTGCAGTGTGTGCAAACATAAACTGGCCTGGGTACACATCTCTCAAAATATCTCCTATGCGCTCTCCTAACAGTTAGGGGATGCCAAGGTGGGTCGGATTGAGATTCATGTGGATCTAACACTAAAACGGGAACCAGCTTGGGTGCGATAAAAGAAGTGGAAGCACCGTCATGACATTTTCCTATACTCTCACCACTAGCCAAAGTGGGATTGAGAACCATCTTTTCAACCTTCTTAGATGCATTCTCTAAAGGGACTTTAACCTCTCGTGGGGATACACGTGTCATTAGATTAGACAACGTGTCGGTCAAGTCACACTTTTCCCTCCTTAAACTTTCTTTCTCTCTCTCGAAATCTAAAACTCGATGACCTAAATCGTTATTATACTTATTTGTTTTTAAGGTCTAGGTGTACAAATCCCTAAAAGCTTTTTGGAGCTCAATTTCATCTTCACTCTCAAACTCTCTCTCATCCCACTAAAAACACTCGACTCATCATCGTCGCTCTCATGAACACTATCATCGTGGGACAAAGTAGGTGTGCTTATCCGACTCGAAAAGGCTATAAACTTCCCTTGTGATTTTTCATCCCCGGTATCACTCACATCTTCCCCACTATCACTAAGGGTGGCAAGCATGGATATATTCTTCCCTTTTCTCCTTAGCCTAGTAGGACACTTAAATGCTCTATGTCCTTTGCCTTTACACTCAAAACAAGTCATATCATCTAATTCTTCCTCACACTCTTCTTCTTTATCACCACCCTCTTTGGCATTTTCTTTCTTTTTATTTTTCTCAAAAGAATTTTTATTGAAAAAATTATTTTTGTTCAATTTTAGAAACATTTTAAAATTTTTCGCGAAAAAGGCCACGTTGTCAATACTAAACTCTCCTTACAGAATCAAACTCATAAATTATCTCTTTCTTTTTCTCACTAACTTGAGTCTTTCAAGCAACGCCTCTATCCTTATGAGATTGATATGTTTGGGGAAACATATCAATCTCATAAGTTTGCAGGTCTCCTACGAGCTCTTCTAACTTAAGCAAATTTAACTTTCCCAATGAATTCAACACAGTGACTTTTGGAATAATACGTTTTGGGAGAGATTTGAAAATCATTTTAACAACACACGTGTTATGAATTGGCTCACCTAAAATTAAAATTTGAGTTAATAATTTCTGAAAAATGTTTATTAAACCCATCAAAATATTCCGACTCAGACACGGTGATAGTCTAAAATTGGGTGGCCAAATTTTGTAACTTTGATTCTTTAACTGCGATCGTACCCTCATGTGTCAATTGAAGGACATCTCATGCCTCTTTAGACATGATGCACGTCATAATTCGGTGGAACTCGTCGGGGGTGACGGCTCCAGAAATAGCACTCAAACCATGAGAATTAAAATTAGACAATTTAAAACCATCTTCAGTCCAATCCAACATAGGTTTCAAAGAGGTGATATTATTAGCAGTGACAGTGGAAGGAGTCCACACTCGTTCACAAAGCAACCAAACACGTTCATCAATGTCTTTTAAATGTGATTTCATACCGGCTTTCAAATGGGCATCATTGGACCCGTAAAAAATAGGCATTCGATTATATAAGTGATCCATCGAAAAAGTTACGTTTTTTCACAAAACAATTTTTTCAAAAAAAATCAATATCACACAATTTATGCGAAAAATAAGAATACACGATAAATTAGCGCAACCTGCACTGATACCAATTTGAGAAAATATGCACTCGCTTTCAATAAAGCTCTAATACCAATTTGAGAAGGTATGCACTCTCTTTTAATAAAGCTATAATACCAATTTATAAAATATCATGTGTGATACTATTTCAAATGGGTTCTCATATTTATAAATCAAACTTATTTATTTGGATGTATAACTTCGCTCAAACCAAACGCCAATTTTATGCAGCCCTTAAACATGCATCTATGTGTAAAATCATATCAATAACTCAAACCATGCGATGATTAAGCTGATAAACACAGATTTCATGAAGAAAAAACCTTTCAGGTAAAAACCTTTTTATTTCCACTATAATTTATAAAAGACGGTTTACAAGGATTATAATGAAAATACAATTGACGAAGAAATACCCGCAAGTGTCGGTTCATTGTTGTTAGCCCAGGAATACTACAATCTTCCCTATGACACGTAGTCGAATAACCCAGTTCCTCCCGTAAGTGCACCTATTATCAGCCCAGTACCTTCCAAGGCACCTAGTTCAGCAGTATAAAATCCTAACAAATATGTTTTGGGTTCCATAAAATAACTCACACAAAAGTAATTAGGATTTGTGAATTGTAAAACAAAAGCTTTGAACCCTAAAAAAATGGTTGGAGAACACTAGAAAAGTATATTCTGTCGAAAGAAGTTTTTCTCTACGCCAAAAACCAATAGCGTGACACCCATTATATAACAAAATTGAGGCGGTGACATGTCAACCTAAATTCCTGTCGTTCGAACGACATAGGCTATCGTTTGAATGAAAGAACATCTCGTTCGAACGAGATACGCTGTCGTTTGAATGACAGTGGCAAAAATCCCAAAACGTCTTTAGACTTTGAAAATAGTTGGAAACCTCAGAAAGAAAAACTATTACAGGATCAAAAAACTTAAAAAAAATTCTTTTATCGCAAAATGTTTTTATAAAAACCATTTATAAAATAATCATAAAATATCTTTTAGAAAAATATCCCAATACTTTTAATATGAAATGTAAATTTAACTTAAACATCAATTTACCAAAATTTATCTTGTTGGGCATGAATGTTGATGCCCTCTTGAAATGCAGATCGACTTTTGTAGATGTTAGCTTCCTCAATCCTTCGACGACTTTTAGCGGTATACGACATAATGAATTGTGATGGACAATGTCCTTACAAATAGTTGTTTATTATTATTTTTCCACGTTAAAACCCCTTAGTTTCCAAGGCTAGAGAAAAACAATGTGCAACATTGCCATTGGTATGTAGTAGTTGAATCCAACAAACTTAAACTGCAGTAGCCATTTTTAATGGAAAAGGTTTATCATGATAAAAAATATAAAAGTTATACCATGTTTGTTGACTAGTCAAATGAATTTACAATCTTAACATTCTAATCAACATAAATTTTTTGGTACTTGCGAATCAATCATATGACCAAGAGGTTAACATAATTTATAAAATAAGGAAAGATAATATTTTATCCACATAAGAAAAAAATTCTTATATGAATACAATGTATAGCAAATAAATACCCAAAACTATGCTTACCCTTCTTAACTAACAAAAATAAGGAATCTAAAAATAATTTTTTTAGAATAAAATTTATCATTTGTTATCGTTATCATTAGTATCATAAAAAGAAATATAGTTACATTTTTTTGTACAAAGTAACTTTTTCAATAAATAATATTTTTACCAATTAATTATGAGAACTTCGGGTTGTTACAATTTGCAAATACTTGTATAAGGAAAGGTACTAAAATAACCATATATGACAATGTGCCTTTATACAAATGTCCTTAATAGGATGTTCTCCTGAAGAGATCAATTGAAAAAAAAA
This sequence comes from Sambucus nigra, assembly GCA_949130495.1. Classification (NCBI taxonomy): domain Eukaryota; kingdom Viridiplantae; phylum Streptophyta; class Magnoliopsida; order Dipsacales; family Adoxaceae; genus Sambucus; species Sambucus nigra. The sequence continues at coordinate 116,350,754 of OX422222.1, read as the reverse complement.
TACCAAAATCAAGAATTAAGAAAAGAATGACATTAGGGTTACTGTATTGTTTCGGCCTACAGATTGAGCACAATTTTGGTTAAACATTGATTAATTAGTTAAATGGATTGAAACGTCCTACAACATCTTAACATATATTAACCACACCATTTTAGTATAATCATGATTTCTGGTCTCTAGATATTAAAATATCCATATCATCCTAAAGAGGATGACACAAATATTTTTTGTCTAGAAGTACCATATTTGTATCTTATTAGTGCATTATTTATAACCTTAGGGTAACTATATTGTCTCGGCCTGCAGATCGAACATAATTTTTTCTAAACATTGATCCATTAGTTAAATGGATCGAAACATCATGCAATACTTTAAAATATATTTAGCATACCATTTTAGAATACCTATGGTTTTTGGTCTCTAGATATTAAAATATTCGCATCGTCCAAAAGAGGATGATATAAATAATTTTGGCCAAGAAGTGCCATATTTGTATCTTATTATCTCCTTGTTAAGTTTCATCCAAAAGTACCATATTCGTATCTTATTAGTGGATTGTTAAGTTTGGTCCAGAAGTATCATACTTGTGTGTTAATAATATGTTGTTATACATAAGACAATGCATGATACTGGGTATAATATTCGTAGTAAATCGTTTGGCAATAAATTGAATTGCAATCATATAACTAATATCACTTATATTATTTCAACGTTTTTATAATTATTAGTTTAATACTTTTAAATATAACGATTATTGCCTAGTTAGTAATGAAGAGGCATGTAATCTTTATAATCCTTATAAGGAACAATAAAAGAACTTAAGAATTTCCTCTAACAATGTATGTTCCTACTAATACTTATGAAGATAATGTTGCATGTATAACTCAAATTCAAAGAGGCTACATCGAGAGATATATGACCAATGCATTTAAGTTTTTCTATACACATGAACTACATAAGAGTTATGCAATATATGAACTTCAGAAGAGTCATGCTATTGAAGTCTAATATATCTATTAAAGTTACATGTTCACCCATTTTCACAAAAGTCCAGCTTTAGAAGAAAAATGAGATTGATGCACAAACTTATTTGATCTATTCACCAATTCATTATTGAAATCAACATTCCATAAGCATGTGTATGAGAGTGGTATACATCGACTCCATCATCAGGGAAATGTCACAATGAGGGGAAGTATACAATCAAGAATAAAGGAACATGATATTTTGGAGATATGCACACTATATTTATTTTCCTTTAACTAGGTTTTTCCATTGATCTTTCCTATTAAAGGTTTTAACGAGGCAGAGCTAAGAATGTCAAACACCGATTTAATGATCACATAAGTTTTACTCTTTTTCCTTCACTTTGGTTTTTTTCCACTGTATTTCCCCTTTGTAAGGTTTTAATGAGGAAAAAATCATTGAATAAAATAATGAAAGATCAAATATGATTAAATAAATTTTTTGTAACTTCTAGTTATCTAATATGATGGACAATTTAGATTAAGTGACTGTTGGAGACTTGAAAACTAAATGCATAAATTAATACATCGATGAAGCAGCTTGGAAGGCTATATAATGTTATCAGCCTACCGACATTTTTAACTCCATGTATTGTTTTGACTTTTGGAATCTGTCTTTCATTGGTTCATTAAACCATTATGCACTATAAGTAAGAGGAGACCGTTGGTTTCTAAATGCCAAAACATCTAAGATTGTTGGAGTTTTTCAATGACGATCAAATAAAGTCTTAAATCTAGTTAATTATTGAATATGAATATCTCAGTTCTAATGTGTAATGGACTTTATGACCGTTTTTTATTTCGCTAAATCTGTTTATTTTCTAAAATTATGCATTTGAAACTTTTGGGGACATTTTTAGTGACAATTTTCTCATGACTCTAGTAAGCAAAAATAGAAATAAAAATTACCGAAATGATCAAACTTTAATGAAATTTGTTGTGTCGATTCTACATAGCATAATGATAAAAACTCACAACTTTTGGTGGTGATGCACGTTGTTTTTTTACTATCCGAGAAAGTTTAAATCGTTACAGCCTTATAGTTTTTAGCCTTATTACAACATTATGATTTACCTTCCAATTATTGTAATAAAGGTAAAAACTATTTCTCTCTCTAGGTCTATTTTAATTCCACCAATTCAATATTCATCCTAAAGTAAATCATAATTTTTTTATAATGATAACTCAAATATTTTTGTATTTAAAAATTTTTGATTTCTCCATATTTTATGTGTTTTAATAACTACATAAGTTATCCTACCTTATTTTGTATTTTTTTTTAAAAGTAAACAAAACAAAGTTTTAGAAAGAACGCGAGGACAAAAAGCCTTTTCCCCAAGGGCTCACAAGATTTTTTTTTAAAATAAGACTAAATTTGCAAGACCTAGATCTAGATGAAGGAGACCTGAGATTATATTTTAGGAAGGATTACTCATTTTTTCTAAGAGATGGAAAGTTTTCAAAACATAAAAAACTCGTCTTTGAATCCTTAACCCTCGCTACAAAAAATTAGGATATAGTGGGGGAAAAAGGTTGTCACTAAATCTCTCAAAGTCATCTCTAAATTGGAGTAGTGATGATATTTTATGTTGCCAAAGTCGTCACTATAACTCGGTCATAGAAAGTAAATAATGACAACCATTGAAAGTCTCTACTAATGTCAAAAGAAATTAATGACAACCATGAAGTAGTCAGTAGATGTTTTGTATTAGAGTTGAAAAAATTCACCACCAACTGACTTTTCTTGTCACCCATTGTTCTAATAATGTCACAAAACATAATTAGTGTACATCTTGTAATTGTTACAATTATATATTAGTGACACTAATTAGTCGTCACTAAAAATTATTCATTTGTGATAAGAATATTTTGTCACAATATTAGCTTTATGGACAATAAATTTTAATTACTTATAGTTATTAGTGACAAAAAATTGTTGTCACAATACACTACACAAAATCATTAAAATTATCTTAGTTTTTCCGTAAGGGCTTGTTATAATCATGGTCATTACAAAAATTCTAGTCCTGGTCAAGGAACATGATAAGTCTGTGATGATTTTGATCGCCCAAAACCCAATAACAAAACCCTTTTATCCCCCTATTTTCTCCTTCCCCTCTTCTTTCTCTTCAACCTGACTTTATCTCCCCGTCTGTTTCTTCCCTATGTTAAAAACCTCCATTTTCCTTTACTCAAAAAAAATAATTTACAAACAAGACACACACACACACACACACCAAATGAGTTAGAGTGCTTATACCTCGAAGAAAAACTTCAAGGGTTCTCACACAAAACTAAAGTTAGAATTTGTGAGTAACCTTTATCAATATGCTAATTTTCTCAACATAGAAATCAAATTCCCAATTTGTGGAATCCATTGGGTAAATGAAATCTATTAGTCGGGCTTATAGGCTTGATCAAAATAAGGTTGTGTATAACGAAAATTTTTCCGAGACGATAAGATCGACTAATAACATGTTTTTCAATCGACGAGTTCCCCACAACATCGATTAGAACCACTCTTGATGACCCAAGAAGATTAATCCCCTTTAAACAACACTTTGGTGATGCTAACATGATTCTAACTAAGTAGACGTTCATGCCATTTTCGGTTGCATAGGTATCTCGAAGTCAATATAGGATTCATGTCATTTTTTTACTGATTTCCTTTAGTTAATCTTCATATATTATAATCTCATTGTTGATGTAAAAAACTAGATCACTCTAATTCTTCAATCACAGATAAATAAATAAGACAAAGATTTTTAAAGTGGTTCGGCTAGGAATAAAGCCTACGTCCACTGTTATGTTATTGCTGAGTGTTTGTGGAATTCTTGATTACAAGTTCTCTCAAGAAATTCCGGTTCCTTTGAATGGGATTGATACAAGGTATTTATAGCCTCAAGGCTGTACATGAAAGGTCCAATACATTAAATGATATACATATGAATGGGTAATACATTTAATGCAGCGTGTGCGTCAAGAATCTAATGAATAGTTGAACAGTTGTCCGTCTGATAATTGATGACACGGCCGAGGTGCAGTTCGGACCGCCTTAGTTGCTCGTTGATCAAGAGTTCCTCGGAGTGCTTAGAGTATCTCGGAATGATGGAGTTCCTCGGATGGAGTTCCTCGGCATGATAGAGCTCCTCGGTGTATTCTCGTTGCTCGGTACCAACCATGGTTGTTCAGTAAATGATCTTCCTCGCTGTTATTGTGCCACGTAGATTGACACGTGTCTTCATACTATTCGTCCACATCAGCATATTAATTTTGGTATCAACAGAAGCCCCCAATGTTTCATATTTCGAACTTTGAGGAGTATGGGACATTCTTTCTCGGTATATGGTAATATTAAATGACCTTCCTGGGTTTTAGGAGCATTGTATTCAAATTTCCTTCTCATTTCGCAGTTTCCGCCTTTTTTATAAGCGCTTCGATCTTCGTGCAACTTTTGTCTTTTTAGCCGCCGGAAGTTCAGTAGTTTCTTTTTAGTAATCATTTCTTTCGCCGCTTCACAATGCAAAGTATTTAAACTCCTTTGGTAACCATACCGTCGTCTACACTTTCCATTTTTCTGCATTCAAGTTTTCTATTCTCTTCCTCTCTCTTGTGTGTTCATCATTGTTTCCGTTCGTTGTCAACATATCTCCTTTCTTTCTGTAAGATCTTCTTCCTTTCTTCTGCATCTCTTTTATTCAATATGGTTTATATTGTTGAATCTGCTGAGAAATTTCGTTCTGACTTTTCCATTCCTTCTTGGGTAACTCTAGAGGTTCTTTCCGAGCCTTTAGATTACTTTCGATTGGCTGAGGGACATTGGTTCCCCAGTCTTTTCGTTGCTGAATGTGGTTTTTCTTTTCCCCCAAACCCATTATGTCTTGAGTTTTGTCAATATTTTGATCTTGTTCCTGCAAAAATAGCCCCCAATTCATGGAGAATAATTAACGGGGTGCACAAGTTAAATCTAACTCATGGGACTCGTATAGGGATCCCAGAAATCATGTACTGCTATAAATGGGCCACTTTAGATAATGTTTATTATTTAAAAACTAGGTTTTTAAATAGAGCCCTTGTAGTTAACCTCCCTGATTCAAATAGAGATTATTTTGAGCATGGGTTGATCATAAAAAATTGGCAACATGCGCCTTTATCTGGGAATGAAGTATACAACGGTCCCAGATGCCCCCCATACGGCAATGGGATAGGTTTATTTTTCATTTTATTTTACTTATGAAATTGCGTTTTCATCATGTTTGACAAAATGTATGACTGAGATTTATGTATTTATTTGCAGTTGATAGTAAAAGAAAAACTCCAAAAGAGTTGGAAGTGAATATCAAGCATTTAAAACTTATCTGGAATTTGCACAAGACTATTGCAGACGAGCATATTAGGTCTGCATCATATTTGCTGCAGTATAAGAGCTACACAACCTCTTATACTGCTCGCCCTGTTGAACCAGCCTCAACACCAGAAAGTTCATCTTCAGATTCTCATATTCCCCTATCTCAGAGAATGGGCAAGAAAAGAGCTCCTCCTGCTCTATTTGGTGAAATTTCTTCTGCTGTTGGGGCACAGAAAAGCAAAATTGATGTCCCAGAGGGGACTAAAAAAGTAGATGCCAGTTCCTCCAAATTTGCCGAGAAGCCCCCAGTGGCCCCGAGCAAGAAAAATGCTAGTGCTGATGTAATTACAATCTCTCCGACCAAGACTTCTTCCTTGGTTGATGCTGCTGACCCTCCTTTGAAGAGATTGAGGAAATCATCCTCGGTTAATCTTGCTGGAACTGCATCTTCTCTACCCGCTGGTGGTAGTAGTATTTCAAAAATCATTCTTCCGAGCTCTTCAACGAGCTCAGTTATACCCGAGGTTCTCGGGGTTGATGAAAAGATTCCTAGGGATACATTGACATCCCTAGCTGCTCGCCATCTTTCTTCAGTAAATTTCTCATACCTTTGGTCTTTCTTTTCTTTTTCCTGAACTCTTATATTTGTGTTGACTCTATTGTTTTTCTTATCTTTCAGCTGGTGAACTGTTTCAATACCATCGTGAAGAAAGATCAAGCTATTAAAGCTTCTAGTTCCTCGTCCGATGTTGACGATGCCCTCTTGGATTTAGCCCAATCTGTGAAAGAATCTCGCCAGCAGTACGTCGAGGAGAAAGCTGCCTGGGAGAAAAAATTGGCTGCAGCTGAGGCTGATAAGATGAAGATGGCTGAAACCTCCAAGAATTTGGAGGAGAAGGTGAAAAGCTTAAAGGTCAATCAGCAAAAATGCGATGACCAACTGAAGAATGCAGAAAAAGAACTATCTATCTTGCGAGACATCAAAATCCAGAAAGAACAATTGGATGTCAAACTCTCCTCGGAGAAGTTGAAAAGAAAAGCTGTAGTCAAGAAACATTTCAGTGCTGGTTGGGAGAAAGGATGGGATAAAGGGATTGCAGCTATGACATCTCAAGTCAAATATGGGGAGTTGAAATACTTCTATGATGGTTGGGTAGCTGCTCTACAAGAGCTAAAAATCCAAGACGATTCTGAGCTATTCCAAAGGCATCTCCCTGGTCCTCCTCCACCAATTGTGGAAGAAGAAGAAGATGAACCTGCTTCAGATGAATCTTCCATGGCTGTGGATGTCCCAATCTCTGCTTCTCAACCCTCTGTCATTGAGGATATTTCTTCTATGCCTCCTCCTGCCGAGAAGATTTCTGCCGATCAAGCTGTTGTTATCACCGAGCAACCGAGCTCCTCGTCCCAGCCTCCCGAGAAAGTCTTGGGAGACAAGGAAAAGGTGTGAAGTTGTTCGGTATCATTTCTATCTTTTATCATTTGTAATCGAACAATGTAATCCTTTTATGATCTAATAAAATACTTCTTTACTCATCGCTGTTATTGATGATTCTTTGTTGATTGTTGTCTTTTTCTTGTCTTTAGTTTGTTGCTAGAATGGAACTAATCTCTTCTCATGATACCGAGCTGATGCAGCAATGTCACCAATACTATAGGGCTGGTCATACAGACCTTAGTTCTTCTGAAATTGCTGACATTCTTGGTCATGATGCTTCAGAACAGGCGACTGAGGCTTATCGGTACTTGAAAAATTTACTCGACCGAGCTGTAGCTAACAATGTCGCTCATTATGACTTGATTGAAGAGCTGCATTGTTCCTTAGAGGATCTCCAAGGCCAGCACAATGAATCGATGGCTTCATTACACGAGGAATATGAAAATAGATATCAACAACTTTCCTCTGATACAGGTCATAAAAAGATCATTGCTGCATATGACATTAGGGAAAGGACCCTAAAAGGTGAAGTTGAAGCTTGCCGACAAATTGCCGAGATCCTGGAACAAGAAAATAATAGTCTGCAGAAAAGATTGGCTCAATATGAATCCGTTGCCTCCTCTTCCACTGCATTAGTACCAGTTACTGATGAAGGTTTTTCGTTTCTAGAGGTTGAAAACGCCAAACTAAGGCAAGAGTTGGATGACTTGAAAAAGTCTATTATTCCTGTGACTGCTCGGGGACGAGGAAGGAGTTCTCGGGGACGAGGAAGAATCGTCGAGGAGCAAAATTCTCCAGTTGCTTCTCGGAGCCGATCAAGAGTTCTTAGCCGTAGTGTTGAAGAATCTCGCACCCAATCTACTCTGGAAACTCAAGCATTCCAACTGAATGTTAAGGATCGTGCTCTGTCTGATTTGTCTAAGAAAAACTTATCTTTAGAGGATCAACTGGTTGCGATGAAGTCTGCTCTGAATAATAAAGATGCTCTTATCAAGAACTTTCTCGAGCAAGTAGATAGATTAACTTTCCAATTCCATAAACAGCCTCGGGATTTCTGGAATGCAGGCTATAATGAAGCTCTTTATCATTTGGATGCTCGCATTGAAAATGCTAACAACGAAGGTTATAAGCAGGGATGGTTGAACGCCCTGGGTGTATTAAAATTGGAACGAGGTCATTATTTATGGGATTATCATGCTCCTGGATTGCTAGACTTGCCTGTTCCTCCCTATAAATTGGATATGGCATGGATTCCTGCTCGTTCCATTCCTCGGAGTTTGATCTCTAAATATCTTGGTGATTATAACCTTCATTCTCAAGTTGAAGTATCTCGTCCTGAGCACCTGTTGGACACTCCTACAATAATGAATGTCAGAATGCTGAAGGACATGAACTTTATTAATTCTCCTCTTTGTCTAGAGGATCCTCCTGCCGGCGAGGAACCTGTCTCAAAGGATAAAGGAAAGAAACCAATAGAGTAGGAATCTTTAATGTAATAGTTAGCACATACATGTAACATGTAATACATTTTTATCTTAATGAAAGAATTTCATTTTCTGTTTTGCCAATAGCTATTTTTCTGTTTGCAAATTATATGGTTCATCAACCAACTTAGAATTTATAATAAGCAAAAATTGTTCAAAATTGTTTCCAACCAACCAAGGTGGATAAATAATGTTTGTCGACCAACCACAGTTGATGGGTTTCTATCCCCGATCAGCCATACTTGGTTCAATTTTCAAATATAAACATGTGTCCGACCAACTAAGGTCAATACTTTTGTTTTTCTCGTCGACCAACTACAGTTAGTGGGTTTTTATCCCCGACCAACCATACTTGGTACAGTTTGGAATATTTTGTTCTTCAAAGAACTTTTTGTAATAATGTTACCTCCCGACCAACATAAGCTGTAATGCGAGAGTATATAAAGTCTTACCAACCGTAGTTGATCATGCTGGTATACACCTCCTAATCAAAGGAGTAGTAGGGTTCTTTCGAACTTTTTGGCTCCTTGGAGCATGTCCTCCTAACCAAAGGAGGTTGGCTACTTATAGCACTTTTGCTCCGTAGAGCGCTCCGTAGAGCTTATCCTCCTAACCAAAGGAGGTTGGCTACTTATAGCACTTTTGCTCCGTAGAGCGCTCCGTAGAACCAAAGGAGGTTGGCTACTTATAGCACTTTTGCTCCGTAGAGCGCTCCGTAGAGCTTATCCTCCTAACCAAAGGAGGTTGGCTACTTATAGCACTTTTGCTCCGTAGAGCTTGGCTCCGTAGAGCATGGCTCCGTAGAGCATGGCTCCGTAGAGCAGTCTTCTTGCAGTCTTCTTCTTGTTATCAAGCAGTGTAGTGTTCAACACTAGTATTCCCCGAAAAACTTTCAACAGAAAGAAAATGGTGAACCATCCTCGTTTTATTCATAATGAAGGAAATACTTTACATTTTACATTACTGATAATACTTTCGCAGGTGTTCAGCATTCCATGCATTCTGAAATTCTTCTCCTTCTAGAGTTGCTATTCTGTAGGTTCCAGGTCGAACAACCTCTGTAACTCGGTAAGGTCCATGCCAGTTTGCTTCCAGTTTATTCTGTTTCTGAATGACTTTCTTCAGCACATAATCACCCTCCTTCAAATCGCATTTCTTCACCCTTTTGTTGTAGAACAGAGCTGTTCGTTGTTGATAAGCAGCATTCCTAATGGCTGCCTCTTCTCTTACTTCTTCGAGCATATACAAATCCATTCTTCTCATCAAGTCACTGATCGGAGAGTTGAAATTCAGCACTCTATGCGTTGGGAGACCCAACTCGGCCGGTATCACAGCCTCACTTCCAAATGCTAACATATATGGTGATTCTCCAGTTGCTGCTCGGGGAGTTGTTCGGTAGGCCCATAATACTGATTGGAGCTCATTAATCCAATTTGCTTTAGCTTCACTTAGCCTCTTTTTTAACCCGTTTAGTAATGTTCTGTTCGTCACTTCAGTCTGTCCATTGCTTTGGGGATGGCCTGGTGCTGAATGAAACTTTAAAACGTTCGACTGATGACAATAGGCAGCAAATTCTTCATTATCAAATTGTGTTCCATGATCTGTGATGAAAGCATGAGGGAGACCATATCGACAAATGATATTCTTCCATACAAACTGGTATACCTTCTCGTACGTCATATTGATAAGAGGCTCAGCTTCCACCCACTTAGTAAAATAGTCCACTGCAACTACGAGATACTTGAATCTTCCTCGGGTGGTCGGCAGTGGTCCAACCAAATCAATTCCCCACATGGCAAATGGCCAAGGGGAAGTTATTGGTGTTAGCAATGCTTGTGGAGTTCGTCGGATGGAGGAAAAACGTTGGCACTTGTCACATTTCTTGGCATAGGCTATACAATCAGCCCTCATTGTCGGCCAGTAATATCCCTGTGTCATCACTCTTTGTAAAAGTGTTCGACCTGCTACATGAGCTCCACAAGATCCTTCATGGATTTCTTCAATCAATTCTTTCACCTCGGTGGGATGTACACATCTCTGCAAACCTGCCATAATTCCTCATCTATACAAAATACCATTAGTTAATACATACCGAGCAACTTTATACTTCAGTTTCTTGGCAGCGAGTTTGTCCTCCGGCAATTCACCCTCTTCAACATATTTCCTGATTGGATCCATCCAAGATGGTCCTAAATCAAGGGTAATCACATTCGTTGTCAGATCTTCATCTATGCTCCGACCTTCTAATACTTCAATCGGTATGGTTCTTCGCATCTCGGTACGAGTAGCTGATGCTAGTCGGGCCAGTGCGTCTGCTTGTACATTCTCCATCCTCGGTATTCTCACCAATTGAATGGCCTCAAATTCTGTCAACAATTTCATCACCTTTGCATGATATTTGATCATTAAATCTCCTTTAAACGCGTATATTCCCGTCATCCGATTCACAATTAATTGAGAATCACTGAATACCATCACTTGTTGTGCTTCCATAGTTTTTGCTAGGCTAAGACCTGCTATCATGGCCTCATACTCCGCTTCATTGTTAGAGGCTTTGAATTGGAATCGCAAAGCATATTCCATATCAATCTCGTCTGGAGTGATCAAAACAATTCCTGCTCCACAACCAGCTGTGCAGGATGATCCGTCTACATATAATCTCCATGTAGGTATTTCGTCTTCAAATTTCTTATCTGTCAGAGTTCCTCGATAAAATATCTGCTGTTTTCTTCCATCATCCCCCGGTATCTTTCGCTCCTCGTCAGTCATCTGCTCGTACCCTTTTACCAACCGTGGTTGGTCTGAGTTTGAATATAATGATTTCTCTACATCCACAAGTCCTTTTATCAACCTTGGCTGGTTTGGACCTATTTCTGCTGATCCTGTATTGTCCACAGGTAGGTCAGCAAATGTTTCTGTTGATCCTGTATCGTCCACAGGTAGATCAGCAGATGTTTCTGTTGATCCTGTATCGTCCACAGGTAGATCAGCAGGCACCTTTTGCTCCTCGGGGGTATCAGGGTATGTGAACTCTGCTATAAAATCTGCTACAGCTTGCCCCTTGAATGATGATCTGGGCTCATACACAATATCATATTCACCAAGTTCTACTGCCCAGTACATCAGTCTCCCTGATTTTTCTGGCTTGTGGAGGGCTTGTCTCAATGGCATATCAGTATAAACGATGATGGTATGGGCTTGGAAATATGGCCTCATTCTTCTACTTGCTTCAATTAGTGCCAATGCCAATTTTTCTAGCTTTGGGTACCTGATTTCTGCACCTCGGAAAGCCTTACTTGTGTAACAAATTGGCTTCTGGACTCCATTCTCCAATCTGATCAACGCTGAACTGACTGCGTTCTCTGATACTGCCAAATACAAATACAACTTTTCTCCTGTTATTGGTCTGGACAACAGTGGAGGTGCTCCCAAGTATTTCTTCAAGTCTTGAAAAGCTTTTTCACATTCCTCATTCCATTCAAAGGTTTTTCGAAGTGTTTTGAAGAATGGTATGCATTTATCAGTTGCTCGAGATACAAATCTGTTGAGCGCTGCAACTCGTCCGGTAAGACTCTGCACTTCTTTCTTCGTCGTCGGAGATCGCAGCCCTAGAAGAGCTTTGATCTTATCTGGATTTGCCTCAATACCTCGCTGATTGACGATGTATCCGAGGAACATTCCTTCTCGTACTCCAAAGGTGCACTTCGTCGGGTTAAGCTTCATTTGGTATTTATCCAATTGATCAAAAGTTTGACTCAAGTCAACCAAATGATCAGCAGCTTTCTTGCTTTTAGTGAGCATGTCATCGACATAGACCTCCATGTTGCGGCTGATTTGTTCGGTAAAAACCTTGTTCATCAACCGCTGATATGTTGCACCTGCATTTTTTAAACCAAAAGGCATAACATTATAACAATAAGTTCCCCTAGGGGTAATAAAAGAAGTACTTTCCCTGTCTTCAGGTTTCATTTTGATCTGGTTGTAGCCAGAGTAAGCATCCATGAAGCTGAGTAGCTCGTGTCCCGAGGTAGCATCCACCAGTTGATCAATTCTGGGCAATGGAAAATGATCCTTGGGGCATGCCTTATTGAGATCGGTGAAATCGACACACATTCTCCATTTGTTGTTTTTCTTCTTTACCATCACCACATTAGCCAACCAATCTGGATATTTTACATCTTCAATGAATTGGGCTTTCTGGAGTTTCTCGACTTCCTCCTGTATGGCCTGGTTCTTCTCGGGACTAAACACCCTTCTTCTCTGCTTTACAGGTTTAATCTCCTTATTCACATTGAGTTCATGACATAAGAAGTTTGGATCTATTCCTGGCATGTCTTCATGACTCCAAGCAAAAGTATTTTTCCTATTCTTCAAGAAAGTTATCAACTCCTCTTTTATTGACATATCCAACGATGAACCTATCTGGGTTATTCGTTCAGGATGTTCGTCGTCCAGAATAACATTTTCTGTAGATTCTACCACTTGCCCTTTCACAAGTTGGGACTCATCTCTAGGATCAAGAGTTTCAATTTCTGTACATTCATCCACTTGATAAGTAGTAGTCTTTTTCATCGATCCTTCTAGTTCTTCTTGCTCAGCCGACGAATAATAGCATTCCCGAGCTACTTTTTGATCACCTTTCACCACTCCAACTCCAAAATTTGTTGGGAATTTCAAACATTGACGTACTGTAGAAGGAACGGCTTCGAACTTCTTCAATCCAACTCTTCCCATGATGATGTTGTAGGCCGATTGCACATTCTTATCCATCACAAAGAATCGTATTCTTTCTGTTCGACAAACAGGCCAGGTTCCAATGAATATATCCAACTTGATCGTCCCAAGTGGAAAAACTTTCTCGCCAGCAAAACCCAGAAGGGGTCTGTGATAAGGTTCCAATTGAGATAATTTCAAATTCAGGCTATCAAAGCATGAATAGTACATGATGTCTGCCGAACTACCATTGTCTACCAACACCCTTGAAATGATCACGTCCTTCATTCTCATTTTGATCACCAAAGGATCATCATGAGGGTAAAGAACACCTGCCAGGTCGTTTTTTGAAAAACCAATTACTAGCTTCTCTTTGTTTACCTTCCTCGGACGATCATCCTCGGCCAGGTTTATTCGCTGAATATATGAGCAAGCTTGAGCCTCTCCGAGATAAGCTTTTCTTTCTGCAGTAAGGTCTCCTCCTCCTGCATCTCCCCCTGTAATAACGTTACAATGAAATGATCCAAAACGTATGGAAAATACCTCTCGTTCAGGTTTTCTTGGCTTCTTGGGAAGATCGGGGTCATCATCTGGATCCTCTTCATGGTCCCTCCTCTTTTTCTCCTCTGCACGACGAGGAGATCTAGATCTCTTTCTAATTCTGTCCTCATTTGTCCTCTCACCTCTGCGATCTACATACTTTGATAATTTTCCTCTTCGAATGAGTGTTTCAATCTCGTTCTGAAGGGCTATACAATTTTTGGTCATATGGCCATGATCTTTGTGAAACTCGCAATATTTGGTTTTATTCCTCATGTCTGGATCTGTCTTCAGTTTCTCTGGCCATTTGATTTCCTCGTTATTCCTGATCTCTTCTAAAACATGATTAATACCCATTTTCAATGGAGTATAATTATCATACTTCTTTAGGGCTTCCAACTTTATCCTGTTATTCCTGGAATGTTTGTCACCACCATTACCTTTCTGATCTTTCTTCTTAGAGTTGTCGACCTCCACTTTAACTTCTTTATCCATATTCTTCTTCGCAGTCATAGCCTCCTCGGCATTCATGATTTTGGCCGCCTTTGCCATCAATTCCGACATATTTTTAGGCGGATCTTTGGCCAGAGTATAGTATAGCTTGTTAGGCAGCAAACCACTCATCAAAGCAGTGATTGCTGTCTTTTCTTCATAATCTATGACTTCCAACTTCTCGTTATTGAAACGAGTTATGTAATCTCTAGTACTTTCTCCTGATTTTTGTCTAACACTTAGTAAGTGCGCTACTCGCTTTACTGGCTTTGCTCCAAAACAAAAATTGCCAATAAACAGCTCGGCTAACTGAACAAAAGTTGAAATCTTACCCCGAGGAAGATTATTGTACCATATCTGTGCAGATCCGGTAAGAGTTCCCGAGAATGCTCTACACCTCATCTCGTCGGGGACAGCATAGATATCTGCAGCAGCTTGGTACTGTTCTATATGAAGTACGGGATCTGTCTTTCCATCGTACTTGGGGGTCACTACAGGTGCTTTGAATTTCGACGGTGTAGGGAAATCCACAATGGCTTGCACAAAAGGTGTCCCTTGAACAAAAGTTCTCTGTAAGGGGTTCCTCGCCTTAGCCATTTCTCCCAGTCTATCCTCCAATCGTTGAATGGAACCTTTCCATGCTTCATTCCCTTCCTCGGGCCGCTTAGTCCGAGCAACTGATTGCTCTGACGTAGCTTCCTGAGATTTATCTCGACGAGTAATTGGTCGTGATTGTGCAGATCCTTCTCTCAAACCTGGTGGTGGTCGAAAACTTCCTGATGGAGCCCTAGGTGGACTCATGTTCCTCCTTGGTCCTAACCGACTGAAAGGAGACACCCTGCTTAATCTTTCTAAAGCGCTAGTTCTCTCCGGAGAAAGAGAGATATGTTGATCTGTATCCGTAGCCCGTATTGATGAAGTTCGCCCAGGTTGATAAGAAAAATCATTGGATTCCCCATTGCGATATGACCCAATACGTCTGGATCGTGATTGCCCATGATCAGTCCTTTGCCCTGAATGAGTAGGTACACCGCCTTGAAGAGTTTGAAGGAGTTGCCTCATAGATTCTTGCATGGCGGTTTGTCCCTGAGCCAGATTCGTCATAATTCCGGCTAGATCTGGAGATGCAGATGGATTTGGAAGATTTCCAGTATTTCCAGCATTTCGATTACTGGATTCTGGATTATCTGCCATTGGTGATAAATGATTTTTATGAAAAACGATAACAACAGTCGTTTCCCACAGACGGCGCCAATCTGTTGATGTAAAAAACTAGATCACTCTAATTCTTCAATCACAGATAAATAAATAAGACAAAGATTTTTAAAGTGGTTCGGCTAGGAATAAAGCCTACGTCCACTGTTATGTTATTGCTGAGTGTTTGTGGAATTCTTGATTACAAGTTCTCTCAAGAAATTCCGGTTCCTTTGAATGGGATTGATACAAGGTATTTATAGCCTCAAGGCTGTACATGAAAGGTCCAATACATTAAATGATATACATATGAATGGGTAATACATTTAATGCAGCGTGTGCGTCAAGAATCTAATGAATAGTTGAACAGTTGTCCGTCTGATAATTGATGACACGGCCGAGGTGCAGTTCGGACCGCCTTAGTTGCTCGTTGATCAAGAGTTCCTCGGAGTGCTTAGAGTATCTCGGAATGATGGAGTTCCTCGGATGGAGTTCCTCGGCATGATAGAGCTCCTCGGTGTATTCTCGTTGCTCGGTACCAACCATGGTTGTTCAGTAAATGATCTTCCTCGCTGTTATTGTGCCACGTAGATTGACACGTGTCTTCATACTATTCGTCCACATCAGCATATTAATTTTGGTATCAACACTCATTCACGTAGTTGTGGGTTGTTGTTGTTTTACAATTATTGGTCTATGTTTGTGTTTGACTTAACTAATTATTTAACTACCCCATTCATTTATACATGATAGTGAAGATTCCTACAAGCTATTATGGGGTATCATCTATAGAAAGAGTGAATGGATGAGACTAAAAGACTTATGATTGTGTATTGTAGTGGTGCTAATGAGTTTATAAAATTTTCAAAGAGGGGTATCAATAGTTAAAAGTTTCCATTTCCTTGTGCACATTATAGACATGGTAAACTATTTGAGTTGAAAATAGTTGAATTATATTTTCTTAAATGGGTTATGCAAGATGATTATCGAGTCTGGGTTCTTCACGGAGAAATCCACTGTCCTTTTGTACCCGCACAATATATTATACAATCACAAAGTAAGATAGTAGTGTAATTACAAAAGGATACAATATATTATAATACATTAGATGATCTAATAGATTCGCAGTTATGTGATGTAAGACAATGAGGATTCTGATTTGGAAGAAAATGAATCTTCCGGTAGAGGTTCTAGTGATCATGACATTGTTCAAATAAACCTTAATGATGACTACCTAAGTTTGAAAGTGAAATTAACCTAACCATTGTACCCTAACTACGATAATGATCAAACAACTTTGTATGCTTTGGTCGGTTTGCATAGTTTGAAGAGTCATTTTAGTTTGCTTGGCAATAACATGACTGGAATTCTAAATTAGGTGAGAGGTTTGCTCCCAAAACAAATTAAGATACTAAATAGATATCCGAATATGGAGAAAATTTGAACAGTTGGGTAATAAAGTATACATTAAATCAATTCATGATTGGAATTATGATTTCATACCGTACTGGAAAAGTACAAAAATTGTGATCATAGTCTGGTATGAGGGAAATCGAAATATTTTCAAGAGCATGGTTCAAATGATAATGTGACACCTCGCCTAATTAAATACCAAGTGATCAGTCCTTTATCAAATTAAATTAGAGTGTTTGGTTGGTTCATTCTTAGCATCACTGTCGAAAATAATTTTTTTCTTTATTAATCACCTAATAAATAATTAAGCTATGTGTCAAAACATTTGATTTTATAAATTAAGACATATTTTTATTATTTAATATGAAACTATTTCCATGAACACAATTTATAATATTAAACCAAACCATCCAAGTGAAATATCCAAGCTATATTAAACAATCCAAATAATAAATCCCAGTCGTAGGACAAGGAAATAAATAAAACAATCCCCAACAATAGCTAAATCCTGAAATGATAAAGAGTACAAGTCTCTCTCCGAACTAAAATGAGATACGAAAATGGGCGACACATACCCTGTCTGAGAATAACTAAATAGAAGACTGTAAAGACAAGAATGGAGTCGTCTAGTGCAAGGACCTGAAACTTCCACGATAGCTTCAGCGCGTCAATGGTCCAAAGATCTAGGCCTGATGCCCCTGTGGCTGGGCACCTGTAATATATACATATATATATATACACTAGCGGAATGCCCGTGCCTAAAGGCACGACGAAAATTTCCAAAATAAGTAATCGCAAAACGACAAAAAATTCCAAAGTATGTAACTGTAAAATGACAAAAACTTCATTCCTCGAGAAAACAACGTGTAATTTTTAAAAAATCGGTCATTATATCCTTTATTTATAGGACTATCCACCTTGTTTAACAAATAATAAATAGTCCAAGAACTTATACGCGGAACTGAAAAATTAACGAAAAAACCTTACACGAACTAAATTCGGCAATGAATAAACCAAACTGCCTACTTTAAAGTTGAATTTTTTTATGAATTGTTTTTTATACATGTTTTCTTAATTTCCTCGAGTTTTCAGAAAGAAAATGAGACAATTGTGGTGTGTCAATAACAAGTTTATTGTGTAACAGTTAAGGGACACATGGTGCAGTTAAAAAAATCATTTGTTATGTCTAGTTTTTTACTGTTGTGAATGTGACTAACAACATGCTCTACAACCATTTGTATGTAGTGCAAAAGGGACATAATTTTTTTAGTATATTAAGGTCATGTCAAAATATGCCATAAAAGCGTATTCAGTATACCAAATTTTCAAATGGAAACATGGTTACACGATAAATACAAAATTTCACTACCAAAATTTTTCTCGCTTCATCTCCATCGCTCTTTGAAACCTTCTCACCTTTTAAACCTTACAAAAAAAGTAAATTATTATAATATAAACATCCATATTTGTGCCGAATGTAATCTTCTTGGGTTGACTTTTTACTATTTCTATCAACTTTACTTACTAAAAATAATAGAGCGCAAATATGAATAATACCAAGTATATTGAAAAACAATACTTCAATACAAAACTTCAACATTTGTTAGTTCCATACAATTGACACTTGTATGATAGAATGTCAAAATAATATTCATTCCTTTTAAACTAAATCGAAGAAATAAAACATATGGGTAGTTATCCAAATCCTTTCAAACTAAATCGAAATGGAGTGTAAGGGGAGGTTATAAATCATGTAAAAGATTCATTCATGCTTTCATAAGTTGAGTTAAAACAAAAAGTCTCATCTCAAGACAAATGTGCCCCACCTGCCCCACCTCCCTATTTTAGTCCATGTCCTATTGCCTTTTCCCAAGTCTGACTTCACTAAGAAACATACTTCAAATAACACTAATTACAATTGGTTAGGATAACATTATTTTCCACTATTATATATCCATCTCCTGTTTGAGCAGCACATATATGCTGATCACTATTTCTTACAATTCTAAAAAGCCCATCGTAGCATACAACTTCAAGTGAAAATATCGTACCAACAAAAACTAAACTGTTATTGTGAATGATCAAACATATTATCTATTTATAAAAAAACAAATGAAAAATATATGGAATTCACAGTAAGCATCTCATTCACATTGTTTTTCTAGTAAGCATCTCATTCACATTGTTTTTCTAGTAAGCATCTCATTCACAGAGCCTCTCATTCGCAGTAAAAATATCTGGAAATATAAAAGTAATGATTTAACTAATATATACACTAAAATTCACAATAAGCATCTCATTCACATAGTTTTTCCACACTAAAAATTGCAACTCTTTGGTGATCATTTTATCATTTAAACTTCTACATTATTATTCATTAACTTCAAACCTTGTAGGATTTTTTTCCAAACCTCTTTTAAAGTGTTTAAACAATATTTTCAACCACTTTACACATTAGGGTCTCACCTCTATTTAGACCACTATATCGTATATCCTCACTGAATTATGGATTGACTCTCTGCACAAAGGACCTTTAAATCCATAAGGTACTCGCAAAATGACAATCTTCCTTTTCAGCCTCTGCTGCCCTCTAGAGTCTAACACCAACATGTTGCTCATTAGTCCTTTCAATACGCAGTTTGGAGTACGCATTAAATGCCTCATCTCATCTGTGACCTTAACTAACTCCACAGAGGGTATCTCATGTACAATGGGCATCAAACTTCCTTGTACTTGAGTGGTTGTTGCCTATTTTTATGGAGCAGAATCACGAGCCTTGAACTTGCGAGAACACCTTGGGAAGACAAATAATTTGTACTTGTATGTCTTCAACCTCTAGACATTAGTCTGTAGACACTCTAGAGAACGGTTCCTGCGTCGATGGTCAACTGAAATGCCAATGGTTGGGGTAAGTTTCTTTGGAATGCCTGCAACCTGGAGCTCTTTGAGAGAAAATCCCCTGCCTGTCCTGACTTTCATGTTGTATTTTAATGTCTTTCCATGGATAATAGGACAAAGTGGGCCATCAGTAGGTCGAGGGAAGATCTTCACAGCCTTCTTTTGTCTAGAGATTCTTCTCCTGGTTTTGCGGGCAGGTTAGTTAAACCATGTCCTTACATAGTTTTGCCAGTGCTTCTTGAAGTGACCGTTCGGAATAACATTATTATGCTTCATAACTTACAAATCACAAATGCATCATTTTCTCTCTCCTTATCGATCGACATACCACTGCATTTAGAGTTAACTTAATTCAATCCATCGTATATGACCTGCGAATGAACGAAAAGGAGTGAAAACTTAGTCTCATATGTAAAACTAAAACATCAGGATGCATGCCTAATTACACACTGTTGTGCTAAACTTAGATTATATTAGTTGAAGAAATGGTAAAAAATAGATGTCTTAGAGTATGATTGTTTTAACTTCGGGATCATCTTTTATAATCAATTAAAGATACTAAACAAAGCATTGTATTTTCAATTTTCATGCAAGGCGTATATATAAAAAAAGGATGACTAAAAAATACCCATCCTTATAAATCACTATTGTGCGATGTAATATGTTGCATTATATCTACCCAAGAAAGGTCCTTGAGTAAATAAAAAAATTATCAAAATTATAATATTACACATGAGATAGAACATTACAAATACTCAATATGAAGAACAAAATCTCACTTTTTAACTACACTTCACAACAATAGTATAAACTACCATAATTGAGAAATAATTTGCGCATGAAGAAAAAGGGGAAAATTGAGTTATACCAAGTACCTATTATGTAGCGCAAGGGTACCTACAAATTAGCATAGATGCATCACTATTAAAGCTATCCTGAGTTAGTCCTCATTCCTTCCTCACTTTTTCTTATCCTCCCATTCCATATTCATTCCTACTTTCATCTCACCATGAGTTAATGACTGGGTAGTTTCACATCAAGTCAAGGTTCGAGTTCTAGATGAGGGAGAGGGAAGAGGCTTGCTGAGTTTTCACCTACTGGGAACGGTAGTGCCAAATCATCTAAGACTGAAAACATAAGTTTACTACATATAGGTTTCCATATCATGATGATTTCGAGGAATTCATGGGTATTAGTTTTGTTTCAAACCATGGGGTTGATATGGCATCTTTTAATGGATAACTTCTTTTAGAACAAAAATGTATGAAGATTACAATATTGACAAATTGAAAAAAAAGGTGAATCGAAAATAAAATAGAGTAATGAAGTGAATTTAAAATAAAACTGAGTGTCATTACATACCAATGATTTTGAGTCAATTCCATTTAATCCAATCCACTATATATAACCTGTAAAAAGAAGGAAACACAAAGCTAAAAGTTAATCCAATCCACCATATATATATATATATATATATCAAATTTAGAGAAAGATACATGGCAAGGGATTGAATATGCCAAACACATCATTCGATGATCATATGGAGTCCATCCCAGAACATCCACAATTGATTACCCAAGACAATTATCATATAGAAAGTAAATACTTCTTCCATCTCTAGCAATTTATTTTGGGTTCAACATTATGATGTTGAATGCTTCTTTAAACCTATGTCAAACTGAACAAAAAAAAGTAAGGATCAACAAACAACTTGAACTGTGATTGGAGGAAGCTTAACCAAGGATAATCCTGCTAAAGAACAATCCATGTTTGCATAAGTAAGGCAACACGATTTAAAATGCAAACATTTTTCACCCCCAAACTGCCAAAACACCTGTTTGTGCACACTGCCTCCCAAGAAACAGTAATTGGTTTCGATTTATGAGTTGATCAGACCAAATAAAATTCTTCACCCACATTTGGAATTTTTCAACAGATCCATACGCCATTTATAACACATGACGCTATATCGGAAAATATGGATAATCACAGAATTGACCAGCTCCACCTACCAGCTATAGATAAAAAAATCCTTGCCATCCTTCTTTTTAGATTTGGCTTTATCTGCGCTGTAAATGCTCGACTCCAGGCATTCATTTAAATATAGGATCGCCTAGATAGTTAAATGAATCAGATCCTTATTTAATGTCAACTCTACTACAAATGGTATTAATTCACCCATGAAAATATAGGATCGCCAAGACACTTTCACCCGTGAAAAATCTTTTCATTTAGATTAAAAGAGGCAAATCATGTTATTAAAATCAACCACGGGAAAATATTGATATCCCATTCACCCACTTATTCAACAAACCAAAAATAACTAAGAGTTCCCTATGCTTTTACTGCCTTATCAACAACATCAACCCCTGCTCCTTCCTCAATTAAGAGTTCGTACATTACTGAGTTCCCTATGCTTGCTTCATGATGCAATGGAATGAAGCCACCTGTGATGGAAGCATAAGCCAACCGTGCTATACAGAATCGATCGAGTTAGACTGCTTCAGTATAAGAAGCATCGTAATAATACATATTCTAAAGTGGATGAGGAATCACAATGACATAACATCCTAGTAGTTCAGTTGAATATTGTTACCTATACCAATTAGTGAGAAACTTCACAAAAAGTTTTTCAGTATGCATTACCAAAATGCTTACAAATAGAAGTTTTTACACAACTAAGTTCAAGAGTTGCTAGCAAATGACAAACTAAAACATAATAACACACACCTATGCTCGGGACAGTAACATATAAAAGATAATTAAAAGAACAATAAAAATCTAAAACTCAATTGTAATAAAATGTGATGCTGAACCATGTGATTCAAACTCTTATCTTCAAAAAATCAAAATGACACATAAGGAAACAACTTAGGGCTAGAAGCTACTCCAATGATTCAATCAACAACAACAAATGAAAATGAGTTAAAAGAATCGAAGGGAGATGTTCATTTCTTTCAAACGGTGTTTAAAGATTTAATTCTGACTTAATTTTTAAGAGACGACCTTATCACGTATAAAGTAAAAAACAGGTTTACGTAAACATCAAAGGATCTTCAACTAAGTAAAAAACGGGTTTAGTTTTAGGATTAGTAGTTTTTACACTACTAAGTTTAAGTGTTTTTAGCAAATGACAAACTAAAATCTAATAACACGTACCTGTGTGATTCAAACTCTTATCGTTCCAAAACATGTAATGCTGAGCCATTTGATTCAAACTCTTATCTTTCAAAACTCAAAATGAACGACACATTTGGAAAAAACTTAGGTGTAGAAGTTACTTTAATGATTCAATCAACAACAAAAAATGACTGTTGATGTAAAAATTTAGATCACTCTAATTATTCAATCACAGATAAATAAAATGAGACAAAGATTTTTAAAGTGGTTCAGCCTTATATGAATAGCCTACGTCCACTATTATGTTATTGCTGAGTGTTTGGGAATTCTCGAGTACAAGTTCTCTCAAGAAATTCCGGTCCCCCTTGAATGAGGGTGATATAAGGTATTTATAGCCCTTTAGGCTGTACATGAAAGGGTTGATACATTAAATGATATACATATGAAAGGGTAATACATTTAATGCACCGTGTGCGTCAAGATGATAAACATTCAAACAATAGTTGAATTATTGATTATCTGGCAATTAATGCTACGGCCGAGATGCAGATCGGACCGCCTTAGTTGCTCGTTGCTCAAGAGTTTCTCGGAGTGCTAGAGTACCTCGGAGTACTAGAGTACCTCGGAGTACTAAAGTTCCTCGGTGTATCCTCGTTGCTCGGAGAGAACATGAGTTGGTCGGGGAAATGAACTTCCTCGTTACTATTGTGCCACGTAGATTGACACGTGTCTTCGTATTATTCGTCCATATCAGCATATTAATTTTGGTGTCAACAGAAGCCCCCAATGTTTCATATTTCGAACTTTGAGGAGTATGGAACATTCTTTATCGGTATATGGTGATATTAAATGACTTTCCTGGGTTTTAGGAGCCTTTTCTTCATATTTGAATTTCCTTCCAAATTCGTAGAATCCGCCATTTTGCATTTTTATAGGCGCTCCGGTCTTCGTGCCCTTTTTGTCCTTTTAGCCGCCGGAAGTTCGATAGTTTCTTTTTGTAATCATTTCTTTCGCCATTTCCCAAGGCACAGTATTTAAACTTCCCATGCAATCATATCGTCTTCTACCTTTTCCAATTTTCTTGCTTTCGAATTCTCCATAGTCTTTCTTTCTCTTGTGCGTTCATCCTTGTTTTCGTTCGTTGTCAACAGATCTCCTTTCTTCCTGTAAGATCTCCTTCCTTCTTCTTTTATTCACCATGGTTTATATTATTGAATCTATTGAAAAATTACGTTCTGATTATTCCATTCCGTCTTGGGTAACTCTGGAGAATCTTCCTGAGCCCTTTGATTATTTTCGTTTGGCTGAGGGACACTGGTTCCCCAGCCTCTTTATTGCTGAGTGTGGATTTTCTTTTCCACCCAACTCTTTATGCTTAGAATTCTGCCAACATTTCGATGTTGTTCCTGCAAAAGTATCCCCCAATACATGGAGAATAGTTAATGGGGTGCATAAATTAAATCAGACTCATGGAACTCGCATAGGAATTCCTGAGATTATGTATTGCTATAGATGGGCTGTTTTAGACAACGCCTATTATTTAAAAACCAGATTTTTGAATAGAGCTTTAGTAGTCAATCTCTCTGATGCCAACAGGGATTATTTTGAACATGGGTTAGTTTTCAAAAATTGGCAACATGCTCCTTTAGTCGGAGACGGAGTGTATGAAGGTCCCAAATGCCCCCCATATGGCAATGGGATAGGTTATTTTCATTTTATTTTATTCTCAAAATTATGACTTCATCATGTTTGAATAAATGCATGATTGACATTTCAAATTGTTTTTGTTTGCAGTTAATAGCAAGAGAAAAACTCCTAAAGAATCAGAAGTTAATATAAGGCAATTGAAACATATCTGGAGCTTGCATCAGAAGATTGCAGATGAGCATATCAGGTCTGCCTCATACTTGTTGCAGTACAGGAGTTATACATCGTCTTTTACTGCTCGCCCTGTGATCAGCTCCAGTGATCTAGTGAAAATTCCTGAAGACTCTGATCCAGAATCTCATATTCCTTTGAGCCAGAAAATGGGTAGGAAAAGAGCTCCTCCTGCTCTATTTGATGACACTACTTCTGCTGCTGAGGCAAGAAAAGCAAAATTGATGGCCCAGAGGGGACTAAGAAGGTGGATGTTGCGCCTTCCAAAGTTACCGAGAAGCCCCCAGTGGCTCCGAGCAAGAAGGTTACTCCTGTGGAGATGACTTCTATCTCTCCGACCAAGAGCTCTTCCTTGGTTGAAACTGCTAAAGTCCCTTTGAGGAGATTGAGAAAATCGTCCTCAGTCAATTTGGCTGAAACTGTCAATCTGGCTGAAACCATCTCCTCTCTACCAGCTGGTGGTGTTGGTGTTCCAACCATCATTCCTCCGAGATCTGCCATGAGCTCGGTAAAAACTTGGATCATACCCGAGGTCCAAGGAACTGATGAAAAGATTTCTAGGGATATGCTGACATCCCTAGCTACCCGTCACCTGGCTTCAGTAAATTTCTCACACTCTGAATTTCCTCTCTTTCTTTGAATACTTGTATTTTTGTACTGATCTGTCACTTTTTCCCTTGTTTAGCTGGTGAATTGTTTTAACAACATCGTGAAGAAAGATGAAGCAATTAAAGCTTCCAGCTCCTCGTCGGGGGTAGAGGATGCTCTGCTGGGTTTGACCCAATCCTTGAAGGATTCTCGTCAGCAGTATAATGAGGACAAAGCTGACTGGGAGAAAAAGTTGTCTATAGTTGAAGCTGAGAAGGTGAAGCTGGCTGAGATCTCCAAGAGTTTGGAGAATAGGGTGAAAAGTTTAGAGGTCGAGCATAAAAAATATGACGACAAGCTCAAGAACTTTGGAGAGCTTGAAGATAAGCTAAAAAAGGCAGAGGAAGAGTTGTCCGTCCTGCGAGATGTCAAGCGCCAAAAAGAAGAATTGGATGCGAAGTTAAAGACTGCCGAGGATCTTCTATCCGAGAAGCTCTCCTCGGAGAAACTGAAAAGAAAGCTCGCAGTTAAAAAATCCTTCAGCGCTGGCTGGGATAAAGGATGGGACAAAGGGATTGCTGCGATGACATCCCAAGTACAATACGGGAAGTTGAAATACTTTCGAGATGGATGGGTAGCTGCCCTGCAGGAATTGAAGATCAAAGACGACTCTGAGCTATTTCAGCTACACCTCCCTGGTCCTCCCCCACCAATTGTAGAAGAAGAAGATGAGGCTATCTCTGATGAATCTTCCATAGCCATGGGTGATCAAGTCCCTGCCTCTATACCTTCTGCCAATGAGGACATTTCTTCCATGCTTCCTCCTCCTGAGAAAATTTCAACTCCTTCTGATCAAGCTGCTGTTACCACCGAGCAACCAAGCTCCTCGTCCCAGCCTCCCGAGAAAGTCTTGGGAGACAAGGAAAAGGTGTGAAGTTGTTCGGTATCATTTCTATCTTTCATTATCATTTGTAATCAAACAATGTAATCTTTTTGTGATCTAATAAAATACATCTTTGTTCTTCTCTGTTGTTGATGATTTGTTTTTGTTGACTGTTGTCTCCTTTTCATTATTAGTTTGTGGCTAGAATGGAACTGATATCTGCACATGATACAAAGCTGATGCAACAATGCCATGAATATTATAAGGCTGGTCATACAAATTTGAGTGTATCAGAAATTGCTGACATCCTTGGCCATGATGCTTCAGAACAAGCAATTGAGGCTTATCGGTACTTGAAGGATTTACTTGACCGAGCTGTGGCCAACAACGTGGCCTACTATGACTTGATTGAGGAGCTTCATTGTACCTTAGAAGATCTTCAGAGTCAGCACAATGAATCAACTGCTTTGTTGCACAAGGAATATGAGAATAGGTATCAACATCTTTCCTCTGAGACAGGTCACAAAAAGATCATTGCTGGGTACGATGTTAGGGAGAGAACCCTAAAAGGTGAAGTTGAGGCCTGCAGACAGATCGCCGAGCTACTAGAATAAGAGAACAACAATTTGCAGAATAAGTTGGCACAATACGAGTCTGCAGCTTCATCCTCCACTGCCTTGGTACCGGTCACTGATAAAGGAGTCTCATTCTTAGAGGTTGAAAATGCCAAATTAAGGCAAGAATTGGATACTTTAAAAAAGTCTGGTGTTTCTGCTACTGCTCGGGGACGAGGAAGAGGTTCTCGTGGGCGAGGAAGAGCTGTTAAAAATGTTGTCGAGGAGCAAAGTTCTCCACCTGCTCGGAGTCGATCAAGAGTTCTCATCCGTAATGTTGAAGAGGCTCGCACTCAGTCTACTTTGGAAACTCAAGCGTTCCAATTGAATGCAAAAGATCGTGCTCTGTCTGAAATGTCCAAGAAAATCCTGACTTTGGAAGATCAACTTACTGCGATGAAGTCTGCTTTACATACCAAGGACCTTTTCTCCAAAAACCTTCTTGAACAATTGGATAGATTAACCTTCCAATTCCATAAGCAGCCTAGGGAATTTTGGAATGCA
Source organism: Sambucus nigra (assembly GCA_949130495.1). NCBI lineage: Eukaryota > Viridiplantae > Streptophyta > Magnoliopsida > Dipsacales > Adoxaceae > Sambucus > Sambucus nigra. The sequence goes on along the minus strand of OX422222.1, from coordinate 116,323,622 downwards.
GGCTATAATGAGGCCCTTTATCACTTGGATGCTCGTATTGAAAATGCCAATAATGAGGGTTATAAACAAGGATGGTTGAACACACTGGGTGTGTTAAAGCTAGAGCAGGGCCATTATTTATGGGATTATCATGCTCCTGGGCTACTAGACTTGCCTGTACCGCCTTATAAACTGGACATGAAATGGATCCCAGCTCGTGCTATTCCTCGGAGCTTAATTTCAAAATATCTTGGTGACTATAGTCTTCATTCTCAGATTGAATTATCTCGTCTCGAGCATCTCTTGGATACTCCTTCAGTAATGAATGTCAGGATGTTGAAGGATTTGAATTTTATCAATTCTCCTCAAACATTAAATGATCCTCCTGCTGGCGAGGAACCTGTGTCGAAGGCTGAAGGGAAAAAACCAATAGAATAGGATTTTCAATGTAATAGTTAGCATATATATATGTAACTTGTAATTTATTTTGAATTTTAATGAAAGACTTTCATTTTCTGTTTGCAAATCTGTATTGCTATTCTTTTGTACTTGCCTAACACTTTTACATCTGTGCATATGTATCTGTTAAAAAGATAACAATTTTGTGCTGTTCATCAACCAACTTAGTAATAAACAGTTACAAGTATAAAAAATGTTGTTCGATAAAGTAATGAGTAAAAAATGTTTAAAATTTTTCCAACCAACCAAGGTTGTAAAATTGTACTCGTCGACCAAGTATAATTAGCGAGAGTTTTCATAAAATGTGTCCGACCAACCAGGTTGATGGACCTTCCTCATCAATAAGTTCTCCTCGTTGACCAACTATAATTAATGGGTTTTTATCCCCGACCAACTATACTTGGCTCAGTTTGGAATATTTTGTATTTTCTGGAATGATTTTACCTTCTGACCAACTTGTTGGCATATTTTGTTTCTTAACCAGCCAAAATTGGCATTTTAAGAATGTTGTTCTCGCCCTTTTACCATCCAAAGTTGGTCGTGGGTTTGAACTATTAGGTTCTTTCGAACTATCTTATCCACAAGCTCTTTTACCAACCGATGTTGATCACGCAAGTGTACGCCTCCTAACCAAAGGAGTATAATTTGTTCTCGCTATTTTACCAACCGAAGTTGATCACGCTCGAACTATCAGGTTCTTTCGAACTATCTTGTCCACAAGCTCTTTTACCAACCGAAGTTGATCACGCAAGTGTACGCCTCCTAACCAAAGGAGTATAATTTGTTCTCGCTATTTTACCAACCGAAGTTGATCACGCTCGAACTATCAGGTTCTTTCGAACTATCTTGTCCACAAGCTCTTTTACCAACCGAAGTTGATCACGAAAGTGTACGCCTCCTAACCAAAGGAGTATAATTTATTCTCGCTATTTTACCAACCGAAGTTGATCACGCTCGAACTATCAGGTTCTTTCGAACTATCTTGTCCACAAGCTCTTTTACCAACCGAAGTTGATCACGCAAGTGTACACCTCCTAACCAAAGGAGTATAATTTGTTCTCGCTATTTTACCAACCGAAGTTGATCACGCTCAAACTATCAGGTTCTTTCGAACTATCTTGTCCACAAGCTCTTTTACCAACCGAAGTTGATCACGTAAGTGTACGCCTCCTAACCAAAGGAGTATAATTTGTTCTCGCTATTTTACCAACCGAAGTTGATCACGCTCGAACTATCAGTGTAGTGTATCACACTAGTATTCCTAAAAAACTTGTAATAAAAGGAAGAGGATGGTGAAACATCATCGTTTTATTCATAATGAAGGAATTGCTTTACATTTTACATTACTGATAATATTTGCGTAGGTGTTCAGCATTCCATGCATTCTTAAATTCCTCTCCTTCTAGAGTTGCTATTCTGCAAGTTCCTGGTCGAACAACTTCTGTAACTCGGTAAGGTCCATGCCAGTTGGCTTCAAGCTTATTGTGCTTCTGAATGACCTTCTTTAGCACATAATCCCCTTCTTTTAAGTCGCATTTCTTCACCCTCTTGTTGTAGAACAGAGCTGTGCGTTGTTGGTAAGCAGCATTCCTAATGGCTGCCTCTTCTCTAACTTCCTCGAGCATGTCCAAATCTAACCTTCTCATCAAGTCACTGACTGGGGAATTGAAATTCAGCACTCTGTGTGTTGGGAGACCTAACTCAGTAGGTATTACAGCCTCACTTCCAAATGCCAGCATGTATGGTGATTCTCCAGTTGCTGCTCGGGGAGTTGTTCGGTAAGCCCACAAGACTGACTGTAACTCATTAATCCAATTAGCTTTAGCCTCACTTAGCCTCTTTTTCAAACCATTTAGTAGTGTTCTGTTTGTCACCTCAGTCTGCCCATTACTTTGAGGATGACCTGGTGCTGAATGGGTCTTCAGGATGTTTGATTGTTGACAATAGGCAACAAACTCCTCGTTGTCGAATTGTGTTCCATGATCTGTGATGAAGTCATGAGGGAGACCATATCTACAGATGATATTCTTCCAAACAAATTGGTATACCCTCTCGTACGTCATATCGATAAGGGGTTCAGCTTCTACCCACTTAGTAAAATAGTCTACTGCGACGACGAGGTACTTGAATCTTCCTCGGGTGGTGGGCAATGGTCCAACCAAATCAATTCCCCACATGGCGAATGGCCAAGGGGAAGTTATGGGTGTCAACAATGCTTGTGGAGTTTGTCGGATGGAGGAAAAATGTTGGCACTTATCACATCTCTTGGCGTAGGCTATACAATCAGCCCTCATCGTCGGCCAGAAATATCCCTGTGTCATCACCCTTTGTAAAAGTGTTCGACCTGCTACATGGGCTCCACATGACCCTTCATGGATCTCTTCAATCAATTCTTTCACCTCGGAGGGATGTACACATCTCTGCAAACCTACCATAATTCCTCGTCTGTACAAAACACCATTAGTTATTACATACCGGACAGCTTTAAACTTCAATTTATTTACCGCGAGCTTATCCTCTGGCAATCCTCCTTCTTCAATATATGCTCTGACGGGATCCATCCAAGATGGTCCTAGATCAAGGGTAATAACATTCATCGTCAGGTCTTCATCTATGCTCCGACTTTCCAGTACTTCAATTGGTATCGTTCTTCGCATCTCGGTACGAGTAGCTGATGCTAGTCGGGCCAGTGCGTCTGCTTGTGCATTTTCTGTTCTGGGTATTCTGATCAACTGAATGGCGTTAAATTCTGCCAGCAATTCCATCACCTTTGCATGATACTTGACCATTAATTCTCCTTTAACCGCATATGTTCCCATCATCTGATTCATAATTAATTGAGAATCACTGAATACCATCACTTGTTATGCTTCCATGATCTTTGCCAAATTAAGACCTGCTATCATGGCCTCATACTCAGCCTCATTATTGGAGGTTTTGAATTGAAATCGCAAGGCATATTCTATGTCAATCTTATCTGGGGTTTTCAAAACAATCCCTGCTCCACAACCCGCTGTGCAAGATGACCCATCTACATACAATCTCCATGTAGGTAACTCGTCTTCAAATTTCTTCTCCAATAGAGTTCCTCGGTGAAATCTCTGATGTTCTCTTCCATCCTCCTCTATGTTCTCATCGACCATTTCTTCTCGCCCTTTTACCAACCGGAGTTGGTCTGGGTTTGAATTTGATGATCTTTCTACATCCACAGGTTGGTCAGTGAGCAACTTTTATTCATCGGGGGTATCAGGATATGTAAACTCTGCTATAAAATATGCTACAGCTTGCCCTTTCAATGATGACCTGGGTTCATACACAATATCATATTCACCGAGCTCTATTGCCCAGTACATCAGTCTCCCTGACTTTTCTGTTTTATGAAGGGCTTGTCTTAATGGCATGTCGGTATACACGATGATGGTATGGGCCTGGAAATATGGCCTCATTCTTCTACTTGCTTAAATTAATGCCAATGCCAATTTTTCTAACTTTGGGTACCTGATCTCTGCACCTCGGAAAGCCTTACTTGTGTAATAAATTGGCTTCTAGACTCTATTCTCCAATCTGATCAATGCCGAGCTGACTGCATGCTCTGATACTGCTAGGTATAAGTACAACTTTTCTCTCGTTATTGGCCTCGACAACAGCGGAGGTGTTCCCAAATATTTCTTCAAGTCCTGAAAGGCTTTTTCACATTCATCATTCCACTCGAAAGTTTTTCGAAGTGTTTTGAAGAATGGTAAGCATCTATCTGTTGCTCGAGATACAAATCGGTTGAGCGCTGCAACTCGTCCTGTAAGACTCTGCACCTCTTTCTTCGTCGTTGGTCATCGCAACCCTAAAAGAGCTTTGATCTTTTCTGGATTTGCCTCAATGCCTCTTTGGTTGATGATGTACCCGAGGAACATTCCTTCTCGTACTCCAAATGTGTACTTCGTTGGGTTGAGCTTCATCTGGTATTTATCCAGTTGATCAAAAGTCTGACTTAAATCAACTAGATGATCAGCAGCTTTCTTGCTTTTTGTCAGCATATCATCGACATAGACTTCCATATTGCAACTGATTTACTCAGCAAAAACCTTGTTCATCAGTCGCTGGTATGTCGCTCCTGCATTTTTTAAACCAAAAGGCATAAAATTATAACAATAAGTACCCCTAGGGGTAATAAAAGAAGTACTCTCCCTGTCTTCAGGTTTCATCTTGATCTGGTTGTAGCCTGAATAAGCATCCATGAAGCTGAGCCGCTCGTGCCCAGAGGTAGCATCCACTAACTGATCAATTCTGGGTAATGGAAAATGATCCTTTGGGCAGGCCTTGTTGAGATCAGTGAAATAAACACACATTCTCCATTTGTTGTTTTTCTTCTTTACCATCACCACATTCGCCAACCAGTCCGGGTATTTCACATCTTCAATGAATTGAGCCTTCTGGAGCTTGTCGACCTCCTCTTGAATGGCTTGATTCTTCTCGGGGCTAAATACCCTTCTTCTCTACTTTAAAGGCTTGATCTCCTTATTCACATTGAGTTCATGACATAGGAAGTTTGGATCTATTCCTGGCATGTCTTCATAACTCCATGCAAAAGTTTTCTTCCTATTTCTCAAGAAATTTATCAACTCCTGTTTTATTGAAGCATCCAACGATGAACCTATCTGGGTTAGTCGTTCAGGGTGCTCGTCGTCCAGAATAACATTTTCTGTAGATTCCACCACCTATCCTTTTACAAGTTGGGATTCATCTCTAGGATCGAGAGTTTCAATCTCGGTATCTTCTTCCACCTGGTAGGTACTAGTCTTTTTCCTTGATTCCTTAAGCTCCTCTTGCTCGGAAGATGAATAATAGCATTCCCGAGCTACTTTTTGGTCACCTTTCACAACTCCTACTCCAAAGTTTGTTGGGAATTTTAAGCATTGATGCACTGTAGATGGAACTTCCTCGAACTTCTTCAAACCAACTCTTCCCATGATGATGTTGTAAGCTGACTGCACATTTTTATCCATCACAAAGAAGCGTATTCTTTCTGTTCAGCAAACACGCCAGGTTCCAATGAATATATCCAATTTGATCGTCCCAAGTGGAAAAACTTTCTCGCCAGCAAAACCCAGGAGGGGTCTGTGATAAGGTTCCAATTGAGATAATTTCAGATTCAAGCTATCAAAGCATGAATAGTACATGATGTCTGCCGAGCTTCCATTATCTACCAACACCCTTGAAATCACTACTTCCTTCATCCTCATTTTGATCACCAGAGGATCGTCGTGAGGATAAAGAACACTTGCCAGGTCGTTTTTTGAAAAGCCAATGACCAGCTTCTCTTTGTTTACTTTCCTCGGACGATCGTCTTCGGCCAGATTTATTCGCTAAATATATGAACAAACTTGAGCCTCTCCGAGATAAGCTTTTCTTTCTGCAGTATGGTCTCCTCCTCCTGCATCTCCTCCTGTAATAACATTACAATCAAATGATCCAAAACGTATGGAAAATACCTCTCGTTCTGGCTGCCTTGGTTTCTTGGGAAGATCGGGGTCATCCTCTGGATCATCTTCATGGTTTCTCTTCTTTTTCTCCTCTGCTCGACGAGGAGATCTAGACCTCTCTCTAGCTCAGTCATTATTTTTTCTTTCACCTCCCCGATCAACATATTTTTCTAGCTTTCCTCTTCGGATGAGTGTTTCAATCTCGTTCTGAAGAGCTATGCAATTTTTGGTCATGTGACCATGATCTTTATGAAACTCGCAATATTTATCCTTACTCCTCGAATCAGGGTCTGACCTCAGTTTCTTTGGACATTTTACCTCCTCGTTGTTCTTGATTTCTTCCAAGACATGATGAATACCCATTTTCAAAGGAGTATAATTGTCATATTTCTTCAAGACTTCCCATGATGATTTATTATTTCTGGAGCGTTTATCACCGCCATTGCCCTTATGATCTTTATTCTTAGACTTGTCGACTTCCACCTTGGTGTCTTTATCTATATTCTTCTTTGTAGCCATAGCTTCCTCGGCATTCATGATTTTGGCCGCTTTTGCCATCAGTTCTGACATAGTTTTATGTGGGTCTTTCGCCAAAGTATAATACAACTTATTAGGCAATAATCCACTCATCAAAGCGGTGATTGCTGTCTTCTCTTCGTAATCTATGACCTCCAGCTTCTCGTTATTGAAACGAGTTATGTAATCTCTAGTACTCTCACCAGATTTTTGTCTAACACTTAACAAATGTGCTACTCGTTTTACTGGCTTTGCTCCAAAACAGAAATTACCGATGAACAACTCAACCAACTGAAAGAAAGTTAAAATCTTACCCCGAGGAAGATTGTTGTACCAAATCTGGGCAGCTCCAGTAAGAGTTCCTGAGAATGCTCTACATCTCATCTCGTCGGGGACACCATAGATATTGGCGGCAGCTTGATATTGCTCTATGTGTAGAACATGATCTGTCTTTCCATCATATTTGGGGGTCACCACAGGTGCTTTAAACTTTGACGGGGTAGGAAAACCCACAATGTCCTGGACAAAAGGTGTCCCTTGAACAAAAGTTCGTTGTAAGGGATTCTTCGCCTTAGCCATTTCTCCCAATCTATCCTCCAAGCGCTGAATGGAACCCTTCCACGCATCGTTTCCTTCCACGGGCTTATTAGTCCGAGTAATTGATTGTTCTGATGTGGCCTCTTGAGATTTATCTTGACGAGCAACTGGTCGTGATTGTGTTGATCCTTCTCTTAGATCTGATGGTCGTCGAAAACTCCTCGACATGGTCTTAGGTGGACTCCTATTCCTCCTAGGGCCTAATCGACTGAAAGGAGACCCCCTACTCAATATTTTTAAGGCGCTGGGTTTTTCTGGAGAGAGGGTGATACGTTGATCAGTATCTGTAGCCCTTATTGACGAAGTTCGCCCAGGTTGATAAGAGAAATCATCAGACTCCTCATTACAATATGACTCAGTACGCCTGGATCGTGAAGAAAGTAAATAAGTTTGCCTCTGACCACTTTGCTGTCCTGAACGTGCAGGTGCACCACCATGAAGGGTTTGTATGAGTTGCCTCATTGTTTCTTTCATGGCGGTTTGTCCTTGAGCCAGATTCGTCATAATCCCGGCTAGATCTGGAGGTGCAGAGGGATTCGGAGGATTTCCAGTATTTCCAGTGTTTCGATTGCTAGATTCTGGATTATCCGCCATTGATGATGAATGATTTTTGGTGAAAAATGATAGTAACAATCGATTCCCACAGACGGCGCCAATCTGTTGATGTAAAAATTTAGATCACTCTAATTATTCAATCACAGATAAATAAAATGAGACAAAGATTTTTAAAGTGGTTCATCCTTATATTAATAGCCTACGTCCACTGTTATGTTATTGCTGAGTGTTTGGGAATTCTCGAGTACAAGTTCTCTCAAGAAATTCCGGTCCCCCTTGAATGAGGGTGATACAAGGTATTTATAGCCCTTTAGGCTGTACATGAAAGGGTTGATACATTAAATGATATACATATGAAAGGGTAATACATTTAATGCAGCGTGTGCGTCAAGATGATAAACATTCAATGAATAGTTGAATTATTGATTATCTGGCAATTAATGCTACGGCCGAGATGCAGATCAGACTGCCTTAGTTGCTCGTTGCTCAAGAGTTTCTCGGAGTGCTAGAGTACCTCGGAGTACTAAAGTTCCTCGGTGTATCCTCGTTGCTCGGAGAGAACATGAGTTGGTCGGGGAAATGAACTTCCTCGTTACTATTGTGCCACGTAGATTGACACGTGTCTTCGTATTATTTGTCCATATCAGCATATTAATTTTGGTATCAACAATGAACAACAACACAAAATGAAGAGGGGATTCATTCAGCAATAATATAAGAACAGGGGATTCAATCAATAACGATTAAAGAGCAAACAACACTTAAACTTAGCTAAAAATGAAACCCAACGATTCAAAATGAAACCCAAACATAGTTGAACAACACAAAGCAGAAAATCATACCTGGATGGTGAAGATGAAGAACCAGGATGATGAAGATGATATCACACCTCATTTTTTAGAGTTGAGAGAAAGAGGGAGAGAGAGTTAGATGGGGTCAATAGAAAGGGGAACCAAAGAAGAAGAGATGAAATATGACCGTGTTTTTGTGCACTTTCTAATTTAGCCTTGATTTTGAATTAAAGTAAAAGAGGGGGACCAAATAATAGTGTGGAAAAAGAGGGGAAAAGCCTAAAATTAAAGGTGCAAAAGAGTAAAGGGGAATAAATCAATCTTAATCCTTAATTTCTACCCTTGGTGGCTTCATTACAACCCCTACTTAGATTATTAACTTATAGAATAGTGTAAGTATTCTACTCCGTATTTTATATATGTTATGAAATAGAAACACCTCATCGCCAAAACCATCGATGACCCTTTCCAACTCAAGTTTGGGAAAACTGCAGTCCAAAGTCGATATTGATTGGTAACCCATAAAATTTAATACAGCAAACACCAAGAAAATGTTTTTATGTCATTGCTACCAAAACACCATGATAACATGGGAACTGATAAGAAAATGCAGAGATTCAGTTAAGACTTAATATAATAATGTGATCTCATTAGACCCTCAAATACCTATGAAATAATTATTATCACCAAACAACTAAAATATAAACACCTAATTTAACACAGGATACTTTGGTGCAATGAGTGAAAATTCTCACGCATATACCTTTCAATGAGTAGTTTGGTTTCAATAACGATCCTGAAGGAACGAATATGATTACAACAAATGATAATGCACCAACATTAACATCTACCAACACTATTGTGTAAAATAACATAGAGCATAAATGCAGTGTAATTGCCAAAAATCATGGACGGGACAAAAAAACAATAAGACAACTAAACAACCATTGAAAAGAAAATTTTAACCTTCCAATTCTGTCATGATGACATAATATATCGCACCTCATTCATTCAAATATGTATTTTTTCAATAGTTCTGTACATTAACAGACTTAGATTCAACAATGCTTTTAAATATAAAATTTGATAACATTTTCACTCAACATTTCCTCAAATATAAGACGTGAACAATACATCTACGACCAAATGTTAACACAATTATTTGTAATCTCATACCTAAAACTAAAAAAATTGTCAATGTCAACTAATATAAGACGTGATTATGGGATATTTACCTCAAATGCGAACTCTGGTCCATGACATTACAATCTGAGATACCCAAACAAAAAAATAAAAAAACAAAAACAAAAACAAAAAGGAAATAGCGTTAGAGTAAAATGGTACCTAAGATGAAAAAACACCAAATAAAAAAATACCAAATACTTCTGCAATGGTAACTGAGAGCAAAATAAATATCAGAATTAGTAATGTTTTTTAATTAAACCCTAATAGTAGTAAAGATTTGTTTAATCTAAGAGAATATTTAGGTATAAACCCCAAATCGCCCAAATAAAAAAAAATGTTCAGATCCGTTGTTGTGTGTGAGAAAATCTTACTGTCTGAAAATTAAAAAAAAAAAAGTGTTCAGATCCGTTGTTGTGTGTGCATGTGTGTGTGTCTGGACATCTCTCTCTCTGTGTGTGTGTGTGTGTGTACGCATCTGTGTGTGTGCTTGTGAGACAAAGAGGGGTACACGGAGCTGGAGGGAGGCGGAGAATAAGCTGATTCTTGAGAGGGAGTGAATGAGGGAGTTTTTTTGCTAGAAAGGGGGAAAGACAAAAGAGGAGAGAGAGAGAGAGAGAGAGAGTGAGAGAGAGAATGAGGACTACTAGGGTTTGGTCTAAAGAGTGTATAATGTGGAAAATGATCTCATCCCTCCATTTTTGAATGATGTGGCCAAATCATCACCACTAATTATGTTGTTAAATTATAGAATACTGACCAATATTCTACTCCTTATTATATATATATTATGAAATAGAAATGAAAAGAGGTGGAACCCCCAATTTTTATAAATCTTCCTTCAACAAGTCAAATTTCAATTTCCTTTATTATAGGTGCGGAAGCGAGATGATGGTTCAATTAAACAAATTTTAATTTTTTTAAAAAATTAAAATTAAACAAAGTGAAATAGGGCAAAACACACACACACACACTTTTAATTTCACTTAAACACAATTAATTCAACTCCTAGAAATTTGCCTAAGTCATATTTTTCATTTAATCAAATTAGGCCAAACCAAATTTTAACAAATTAAATTAATGACTTGAATTAACTCCACATTTAAAGCATGAACATTACCCAAATTAATTTAGCACCAAATTAAACAAGCAGTGAAATAAACCAATTTTATCTTTTTACCTAAGCATGCATTCTAGGATATTTTGCAAAGATAAAATAAACAATAAATCCACTACACCACGATGTAGGAGGAAAAACCCACAACGGGAAAAAACCTTGGATGGCCCTAGCCTTAAGTCCACTAAGTACGGAATTACAATTACAAGAAAGATGACTTACAACACTCGACTCGACTCCCTCAATCCCCGACGCATCTTTTTGCAAATACCTTTGCTTAGCCGACAATTCCGGAGTCCATCGGAACCTTGGAATCCACCAATGAGGAACTAGGAAGGAACCGTCAACCACACGTAGTGCCTTTCACCATGTGAGAATGCCTCAGCCAAAAACAACTTCTTCTTCATTGAGGAATTTAGTAGAAAATCCAAACACTCTTCCAATGGTAGAGATGAACCGGTGCCAAAACACTCCAAGCAATGATATATATATATATATATTTTTTTTTTTTTTTTAAAAACATGGATAAACAAACTTTGGGTGTAAACAAAAGTGCTTCTAAAAATTTTCTTGAAAAATTAACACTTTAAACAATGAACTTTTTCTTGGAAAGTTGAACTCTCAAAACTCTCTCTAGGAGTTGGAATAGTATGAAAAAGTTATCTTCAAAAAGTTAGTTCCCACACTTAAGAAGTATGTCAAAAAGGAAGTGGTGCAAAGTAGTGGGAAAGTGGAAAAAATTGGCTTAAAACTGTTCCCGCTATTTTTTTTCGTTAGAAATCTCGTTAGAACGAAACTTTTAACGAAAAATAAAAAAAAATTCTAAAATTTCGTTTGAAATCTTGTTCGAACGAGGTCGTTCGAACGACTTTTCTAATGAGATTTCAGACCTTAATTCTAGATAATTTTGATACGAACGCGTGGCCACCAGTTTCGTATTTTTCTGTTTTTTTTTTATTTGATATGATTTTTCTACGAAAAGGTGTCCGAAAACAAAATCTTTAGAACTATGAATTCAAAAAAATTAACAAAAAAAATACTAACACCCAAAATAAATTTCCAAACTCCTATATATATATATATTAATACATTCATACCTTTTGGAGACTATGAAATCCTCATGTTGATGAGTAGAAACGAGGCACTGAAACGCGATAAAGATGTTTTCTTGAAATGCGGGCTACAACGTCTTCAACTATAACAGGTCATAGGCTTGAAGGATGCTCAAGAACTTTATCCTATCACTCAAGTGTTTTTGTCTGGAATTGAGCCAACACTACATTAAGACTCAATCGGAGACTTGTGACCTTACAAATCTCCCCCTTTGGCTATTCCGGGACAAAAACCAAACAAAAATCCTAAAGGGCCGTCAAGCTCTACCATCAAACTATAAAGCAAATCCCACCCAAAATAAAAAATTACATAGCTTGACACAAAAACCCAAGGATCAATATCTTTGCCGATGATAGTTTCCACTTAGAAGAATTCCTCGACACTTAAGCAAACTATCAAACGCATAGGGAATATCAAGGATATTAAATGCATGTAAAATAAATACTCCCCCTAAATTAATTCTCCCTTTTATCAAATCTGATCAACCTAAGAAGATAGCTCTCTCCCCCTAAGTTAAATCTCCTAAACAAAGATACGATTACAATAGGAATAGATACCATTTCCCCCCTATCATTCTCCCCCTTTTTATTCAGGAATAGACAAAGGATAAACCTAATTTAAACATGAGGCATAAAGCGATAAGAACATGAAAGCATATAGGCAACAAAAGCATAACTAATCCATTTAAGTGAATACCAAGTATGATGCAAAAACAAATGATACCAATTTGACAAATAAGATTCTAAGCATGTGATATCAAACAAACTACCCAACAAACAAGGTACCAATTATGAATTGAAGCATAAATGGATTAGATAGCAAGGCAAAAACCAATAAAAACAATATCAAATATATGTATACATAATATATAACAAATAGACACGAGTACACATATATAGATATAAACACCAAAATGACACACACAAAATATAATATGAGTCTTCCACACTCTTATAGTATAAATGTGTCATATGAAAACGAAAGTGTTGGGGTGTGAGCATGATACCAATGAATTAAAACCCAATCACTTAAACGTGTACACGTAGTTCGCATTTGATTGCATAAGTTTATCAACTAGAATTCAGCCTTTGTGTGACAGGATAAAGTTAACTAATGAACAAACAAACACAATGCATACAAGCCTAGCATGTTGATGATTCTACAAACCAATATATTCATGACATTGTTAGAGGAACTAGAATAAACGGACATTGTGCAGACCGTTGATATACCATCCAAACTCCCTCAATAATCATATATTATTCTTGAGTGATAATATCAATTAAACATAGGCCTTGGAAAATATTTTTCTTTTAATGCCATATTTTCTTTTAGGACTTTGAACCACGTATTTCTTTTAGGTCCATTCAAACAATGTCTTACTATTCGCAAAGGATAATAAATCCTTTCAGATCCCTTCCCCGTGCACATTCATATATATTATTTTTTGTATCTCACACAAATCTCACGTGCAACGGATTTTGACATGCACTAGTCCTCCTAGGTCACAAATATGTAGAAGACAATATTAGTAGGAGAACACCTCACAATGCTCAAATATAACATGTGACGTTAAGGTTCAAAAATCTCGTGCATGTGTGTAAAGGCATATATAAAAGTGAATCTATTAAGCAAGTCAAACTTAACTACTCCATGTAAGCATGATAAAGAACATTTTAAGGATTAAAATTCTAACCAAAAGTTCTAGTCACATGGAAATGAAATGAGGATTCAAACACAAACATATGCCACAAAAATGTGTGTAAAACCAATATACACACAAAATTAAAATCTTTTTGAGTTTTTCAAATTTTTAACCAAAAATAAAAATATTTACTCAAAAGACAAAAAAAAATCATTTGTATTTTTCATTAAGCATAAATTACCAAGAGATAAAATCCATATGATAAACAAAAATCTTTTTGTATTTTTCATTTAATGCAAATAAAAGAAATGTAATACAAAAGATAAACAAGTCAAGATTTCTAGCATGAGATATAAAATAGAGCAATGGCTAGAAAATGGATAAACATGCATACACTTATCAATGATATATAATATGAAGCATAAAAATCTAGAGCATGCAAACAAAACTAACACATTCAACCTTTAAATTTAACAAGGGAGGTTTCATGTGAAAGAAAATGAGAATCAACAAATCAAATATCTAGCTCGTCTAAAAATGATTTCCTAACCTACATAGATGTATATTTAAAATGATGGAATTTGGGAACTAATGAAATGCTAGACATAGACTTCCTAGGGCTTCTTTTAAGATCAAAACAAAATGACCTAAGGTGACCTTTCCTTCCACAATACAAGCATGTGTAAACACGAGGAATGCTACCTAAGGTGTGACCTTTTCTAAAGTCCTTGGAAAAAGTTGACCCTCTAAAATAAATAATGGTCTTAGCTTTAGAAACGGAAACATTTGAACAAGATTTGCTAGAACCATTAATACAACTACTCGAGTCTTGTAAATAATTTTTCATTTTTAAAATTTTGGACTCAAGTAATAAATTAGACTCCTCAAATTTACGGGACTCCTTCTTTAAATTTTCTATAACTCCTAGAAGGTTATCACTCTCCCCCTCAATGTGAGAAAATTTGTCCCTAAGAGTCTTTTCTCGACTATCACTCTCTTCTTTGGACATTTCTAAAATATTAAAATTGTAATTTATGTCCATGAGCTTTTTACGAAAATATCTTTTTGAGAAATTCAATTTTAGCTTTAAAGCAAGAATTTTCATTTTCAAGAAATTTAATTCTTTTTGCAAATTTCAAATTTAATTCTCTTAATTTTTCATTACACTTATTAAGCTCATTAAATTCCTCTCTAATAGCAAAAACTTCATTATCATTAAAATTGGACAAATTATCATTAAGACGTCCCATCGAGAGATACAAACAAAAATGAGAGTGAGTAAAACAAATTGAACCACCTAAAAATATAAGGAGCACAAAAATTATAAAATCCAAAAAATAGATGTTTGATGCGATAAATTAGCGCTCCATCTCTGATACCAATTTGAAAAGTGGTGGAACCTCCAATTTTTATAAATCTTGCTTCAACAAGTCAAATTTCAATTTCCTTTTATATAGTTGCGGAAACGAGCTGATGGTTGAATTAAATAAATTTTAATTTCTTTTCAAAATTAAAATTAAATAAAGTGAAATAGGGAAAAACACACACACTCTTTTAATTTCACTTAAACACAATTAATTCAACTCTTAGAAATTTGCCTAAGTCATATTTTTCATTTAATCAAATTAGGCCAAATCAAATTTTGACAAATTAAATTAATGACTTGAATTAACTCCACATTTAAAGCATGAACATTACCCAAATTAATTTAGCACCAAATTAAACAAGTAGTGAAATAAACAAATTTTATCTTTTTACCGAAGCATGCGTTCTAGGTGATTTTGCAAAAGATAAAATAAACAATAAATCCACTACGCCGCGATGTACGAGGAAAAACCCACAATGGGAAAAAATCTCGGACGGTCCTAGCCTTAAGTCCACTAAGTACGGAATTAAAATTACAAGTAAGATGACTTACAACACCTGACTCGATTCTTTCAAGCCCCAATGCGTCTTCTTGCAAATACCTCTGCTTAGCCGACAATCCCGGAGTCCACCGAAATCTTGGAATCCACCAATGAGGAACTAGGAAGCAACTGTCAACCACACATAGTGCCTTTCACCATGTGAGAATACCGTAGCCAAAAATAACTTCTTTTTCTTTGAGGGATTTAGAAGAAAACCCAAACACTCTTCCAATGGTAGAGATAAACCGGTGCCAAAACACTCCAAGCAATGATATATATATATATATATATATATATATATATATATATATATATATATATATATATATATTTAAACTTGGATAAACAAACTTTGGGTGTAAACAAAAGTGCTTTTAAAGATTTTCTTGAAAAATTAACACTTTAAACAATGAACTTTTTCTTGGAAAGTTGAACTCTTGGAATAGTATGAAAAAGTTGTCTTCAAAAAGTTAGTTCCCGCACTTAAGAAGTATGTCAAAAAGGAAGTGGGGCAAATTAGTGGGAAAGTGGAAAAAACTGGCTTAAAACTATTCCCGCTATTTTATTCGTTAGAAATCTCATTCGAACGAGTATGTTGGAACGAAACTTCTAGAGAAAAACTGAAATAAATTCTGAAATTTTATTTGAAATCTCGTTGGAACGAGGTCGTTCGAATGAATTTTCTAATGAGATTTCAGACCTTGATTCTAGATAATTTCGATACGAATGCGTGACCATCAGTTTCGTATTTTTCTGATTTTTTTTGGATTTGATATGATATTTCTATGGAAAGGTGTCCGAGAACAAAATCTTTAGAACTATGAATTCAAAAAAATTAACAAAAAAAATACTAACACCCAAAATAAATTTCCAAGTTCCCATATATATTAATACATTCATACCTTTTGGAGACTATGCAAGCCTCATGTTGATGACGATAAATGAGGCACTGAAATGCGACAAAGATGTTTTCTTGAAATGCAGGCCGCAACATCTTCAACTGTAACACGTCATAGGCTTGAAGGATGCTCAAGAATTTTATCCTATGACTCAAGTGCTTTGTCCGGAATTGAGCCAATACTACATTAAGACTCAATCGCAGACTTGTGTCCTTACAAGAAACACCTCATCGCCAAATCCATCGATGACCCTTTATGCCTCAAGTTTGGGAAAACTATAGTCCAAAGTCGATATTGATTGGTAACCCACAAAATTTAATACAACAAAGATCAAGAAAATATTTTTATGTCATTGCTACCAAAACACCATGATAACATGGGAACTGATAAGAAAATGCAAAGATTAAGATAAGACTTAATATAATAATGTGATCTCATTAGACCCTCAAATACCTATGAAATAATTATTATAACCAAACATCTAAAATATAAACACCTAATTTAACACAGGATACTTTGGTGGAATGAGTGAAAATTCTCACGCATATACCTTTCAATGAGTAGTTTGGTTTCAATAATGATCGCGAAGAAACGAATATGATTACAACAAATAATAATGTACTAACATTAACATCTACCAACACTATTGTGTAAAATAACATAGAGCATAAATGCACGGTAATTTCCAAAAATCATAGACGGGACAAAAAAAAAATAAGACAACTAAACAACCATTGAAAAGAAAATTATAACCTTCCAATTTCGGCATGATGACATAATATATAGAACCTCATTCAGTCAAATATGTATTTTGTCAATTTTTCTATACATTAACAAACTTAGATTCAACAATGCTTTTAAATATTAAATTTGATAACATTTCCACTCAATATTTCCTCAAAAATAAGACGTGAACAATACATCTACGATCAAATTTTAACACAATCATTTGTAATCTCATACCTAAAACTAAAAAAATTGTCAATGTCAACTAATATAAGACGTGATTATGGGATATTTACCTCAAATGTGAACTCTGGTCCATGACATTAAAATCTGAGATACCCAAACACAAAAATACAAAAACCAAAACAAAAAAATACCAAATACTTCTGCAATGGTACTTGAGAGCAAAACAAATATCAGAATTAGTAATGTTTTAAATTAAACCCTAATAGTAGTAAAGATTTGTTTAGATCTAAAAGAATATTTAGGTATAAAACCCAAATCGCCCAAATAAAAAAACGTTCAGATCCGTTGTTGTGTGTGAGAAAATCTTATTGTGTGAAAATTAAAAAAAAAATGTTCAGATCCGTTGTTGTGTGTGCGCGTCTCTGTGTGTGTGTGTGTGTGTGTGTGTGTGTGTGTGTGTGCGTGTCTGTGTGTGTGCGTGTGAGACAAATAGGCGTACGCGGAGCTGGAGGGAGGCGGAGAAGAAGCTAATTCTTGAGAGGGAGTGATTGAGGGTGGGTTTTTGCTAGAAAGGGGGAAAGACGAAAGGGGAGAGAGAGAGAGATAGAGAGAATGAGTACGGCTAGGGTTTGGTCTGAAGAGTGTATAATGTGGGAAATGATCTCATCCCTTCATTTTTGAGCGATGTGGCCAAATCCTCATCACTAATTAAGTTGTCAACTTGTTGAATAGTAACCAATATACTACTCCTTATATATATATATATATATATACAAGAGGAAGAAAAGATAACACGAAACGGGTCAGAGCCCGAGTGTAAAACAACTTTAAAATAGTTTAGCAAGTATTTAAAATTCTTACCAGTTAATATTACATACATGTCAGTACCTCAACACTCACTTGAGAATTCTCATATCTCAACTAGTGTGCACGCCTAACGTACTACCGAATTAACTTACTTAAATCTAATCCAATTAACTAGTATAACCAAAACTGCATTCACCAAACCTATTCCAAGTGATTGCATAACCATAGATTATATATGATGACCCTTTTATTACGAATTTTCTAGGCCAGTTATATTCATCTCAATTTAGACTTAAGTTCTCAACCCTTTAATTACTTTAATATTAATTTCATAATTCTTATCTACTTACAAGCATAGTCGATTAATCATGGGTACGTATATTTATCGCCCATAATATATATACTAGTTGGGAACCCCACATAAATCTATGGTGTTGGAATAATCTGCTATCAAGTCCCTGTATCACTCGTACAATAAGGGAAATAGTAGTTTGAAATCACTCTCCAACTATATTAACACAAAAACATACATAATGGAGGTGAAGCATAGTTCCAAGTCACTAAGAGGTCGGTACATACCCTCATGTCTCTTTGGACCATCTGACTATCATTCTCAAATAGTCTGTACCAAGGATACTATGCTCTAGGGTACAAGTCAATATCCCCCCATAAAGGTCCAATCGAGATAAGACTGTCCCGGTGCGGAACCTCCGTGATAGCAAGTAGCGTGGGTATGATTACACACAAATATACCTTATATATATATATATATGCACCCATACATATATTCACATAATTCTGCTAGCTACGTCCACGACCCATAATATGTTCTAGCTATGCGTAGCATATAACACTCGAGTTTTACATACAATTAAATTATTCTTTATATATATATATATATATATATATATATATATATATATATATACATATATATGCACCCATACATATATTCACATAATTCTGTTATGTAAGGACATCTTTTCATAGGTCCGTTATCAATTTATTATGTCATATACCGCTACACCGTCGAAGAGCATTCAAGAAACATCTACATCAAAGACAAATCCGAATTACTCAAGTTCTTCATCATTCAAGGCTCCGCGAAGTTTACTTTGGTAAGGTTATGTTTTAAATACCTTTACTTTTCACTTAGAGCTTTTGGGAGATTTTTACAAAATATTTTCTAAGTGTAGAGCGGACTTTCTCGTCAAATATTGAGAATGAGTATTTTTTCTAAGTTTTGAAGCGGACCTCGATTTTGACACCCAGGTCATTCGCACGAGATCAACATCTCGTTCGAACGAGATTGGAAGTCGCGCGATGTCATTTGAACGAAAAGTGTCCTTCGTTCGAGCAACATCTGCTTCTCGTTCGAATGGGCACATTTTTCGAGGTGGTGCATTTTTGTATAAATACTCATTAAATGGTAACATTTTCATTAAGAAGTCCATACATTTTCCAAAATAGAAGCAGTGCGAAAGCATAATTCTTTAGGATTCTTCCTTTTGGGGTTTAATTCTTTTTTTTTTGTTTTCAATTCATAAAACTCCCATATACTTTAGTAAATTGTTTTCGTGTTTAAGAACAACTTTGCTTTTGTTCAACCTCTGTGGAGAAGGCATCTCCATCTTTGATCGATGGATGCCGAGCATAGTCATTATGCGTGTGGACGAGCCAAAGACGACGAACCGACATTGCTAGTCCCTAGCAATGAAGTGTGAAGAAATAAAACTACAAATAGTACCATAAGAGAGGAGATATATACAAAAGAGATAAAAAGCCATTTTCGCGGGTGAACAATTGCATTTATCATATGCAATAAGCCGTTAAACCCCCAGGTTACCCTAGTGGATGAGTGTTGTCTCGTGAGGGTTTTCAAGGATGATACCCACAAACAAAATGTAACACCCTGTGTTTTTATTTATTCTTTTAATTAATTAATTAGAATTTTTGAGAAAAATAAATTTTTGAATTTTATAATTTTTATTGGCTAAATATGGTGGTTATGATTTTAGAAGAATAAAACTTCAAGCGGAATTGAAATCGGATTTAAAACGGATTTTATATTGATTTTACAATATTTTGCTTTATAGGCATTTTTTGGGCGAACTGTCAGTTTTTCGGGGTGATCGATCGATCGACCCCGGGGGTAGATCGATCGACCCTCCCAGGAAACGTGCGCAGCAGTCTTGTTTTTGACGAATTTTGTTGGTTTTAAAACTCTTCCACATATATATATTTAAAGGGACGGGGTAGAATTTTAAACACTCATTTGTGAAAACCCTAAGAGCAGAAAACTCTATTTTCTCCATCTTCTTCTACCTCAAAACCCTAGCCACCATTAAAATAACTTTTCAAGCTCAGTTTCGAGGGCCAAGGCTAATCTGTCCCGAGTCGGTAGAAGGGGTTTTGACCCATTTTTCGAGAGGAACACAGTCACGTAATCAGATTTTTCTGTCGAACTAATCCCAGGCATGTTGACCCTATTCTTTTCCTTTAGTGTTATGTGTCTTGATTGTAGCTGTCACACCCCAAACCCAATATCCATACTAATCATTTATTATTAGAATAATTAAATCATAATCTAGAGCCCATTGGAAATATAATTCATCTATCCATATTTTACTGTATAATGCGCATAATCAACATAATATTATTATTGTGCCATAACGAAATCAATATCAGAGTCATAATTTAAGCGGACATACAATACTATGATTAACTACGATAAAATTTCACAATCATCAACTCAATCCATACTAACGCAAAATATACAATGTGTGAGTAAATTAAAATCTTCAGTGTGACAATGATAAAATCCCCACATTTAAACCCCGGCTCCTTCCAACGGTGCAACTCTCAAAGTTACTGGTCATATGGTATTCTAGTTGGCAGCATAGAAACCTGAAATTGTTAAAATATAACTGTAAGCATTAAGCTTAGTGAGGTACTCCTTCCCTACAATGTAATAACAATTCTATATAGAATAAGTGGATATAAAATCCGAACAATCCTGCCCATTGGCAATAACAAATCCTGGAACATAAGTTCCAACAAATCATTGGATCTTTGTCCAATTCCAATCCTGGATCATAAGACCCAACCAATCCTGGATATTTTAATATCCAAACAAATCCTGAATACCGAAGTATTCAAACAAATCCGCTCTTAGAGCTATATTCATATTTATATATGAAACAAATCATAAGTACACTCACCTTGACAGTTTAACTGGATTTTCCCTTGCCTTTATCCTGTACTTGTTCAATCAGCTCTCCTTCCCTTCCTATCATTCTCACAATATTAGTATCATCATAAGAATATTAATAGTCCAAAGAATAACTTCAATCATAACTCAATTCATAAGCATCATATTATTCAATTCAAATCATTCATTAAAATGAAGTCCCATCTAGACTCAGGTTCTGATATCTAACATATTCAAATTACAGCCCAAACCCTTTTTAATTATTCTTGGTAATCCAATCCTTATTATATCATGTTTCCAAAACAAAATACGGAACATCATTCCGAGTTTCCTAGAGCAAAATAAGCCTATTTCTTCACTACATAGCAAATCTGCCCTATAGGCTCTTTTATCGTTCATTCAACTTCCAGGAATTTTCATGATTTTTCTACATCATAAATTTCTATGATCTTTCACCCAACATCATTAAACACATTGAAAAATATAATATTAAAGTTTCATAATTTTTAAGCTTCGTTTGCTATGTCAAGCAAAACACCGAACACATGGCGGGCATATTTTCACCCTTAGGGCAGATTTCTTACCCGAACTTCAAACCCTCACCAAGGACTCATTTGTTGGTATTTTCACATTATTTTCGGATATGTCATACATATATGAGTCCATGTTAATATCTAATTGGAATCAATCGATTCCAGTAACTATACAAAAATATATGGAAGTTTGAATAAACAAAGTTTCTAAACAAAGCAATCTTAGGGTTTTGTACATTCAACTTAACTTAAACTTGCATATATCCATACATATGCACCCAAACATGAAAGTTCAATAAAAATCAAGGATTTATATCATATAAATCGTAAATGAAAGAAAAAATAGCAAGATTCATGGTTGGAATTACCTTAGGGGCTTTTTCGTAATTTTCTATGAATTTTCTTCAATTTTCTCCTCACTTTTTCTTCCTAACTTCCAACTTCTCTTTCCTTAGGCTTAAAATCTCTCATGGCTGCATTTTGGCTGAATAAAGAGGTAATTCTAATGGTTTGAGGTCGGCCAAAGCCACCACCCTTCCCAACCAATGAGAATAAAACATTTGTTGCCATATTAAGACAAAATACTACTTAACGGATGGACTACTTTGCCCTTGTTTCGTAATTTTGGTATAACTTCTCACTCGAACCTCCGTTTCATTCACCGTTTGTTGTGTTACAACCATAACTCACTTGTATTTAATTATGTAGTTTTCACCTCAAGTCAATTGTTATGTCATAAAGGTCAAAACTAGCCTTAAACATGGACATTCCTATCGAAACCTTCAAATTTTGTATTTGTAACTAATTCGACATTTCATGCTTTTTGGAGGTAGGATTAGACTAAACATAATAAATTAACATCACATATATTAATAACACACTAATCATATCACACAAGCTAGGCATGATTTACGTATAATTAATCATAATTATATTCGGGTTGTCACAATTCTCCCCCTGTTAGGAAATTTCGTCCTCGAAATTGACATACCTTGGTTGTCCGAATCAAACAAATAGGGATAACGCATTTTCATGCTATCCTCACTCTCCCATGTAGCTTCTTCCATGGAATGCCTTCTCCACACAACTTTCACAAGTGGGATCACCTTTGATCTTAATATTTGTTCTTTCCTATCAACGATAGCAAGCGGTTCTTCCACGTAGCTCAAATCTTCCTTCAACTCAATAGGTTGTTCCACCAATACATGTGAAGGGTCTGCTACATACTTTCTCAACATAGAAACATGGAAAACATCATGTAACCGAGATAATTCTGGTGGTAACGCTAACTTGTAGGCAACCATCCCGACTTTCTCAAGGATTTTATAAGGTCCAATGTAGCGTGGACTTAATTTCCCTTTCTTTCCAAACCTCATAACTCCTTTCCATGGAGATATCCGAAGAAACACATAATCCCCTTTCTGGAATTCCAAATCTTTTCGTCGTTTATCCGCATAACTTTTCTGTCTGCTTTGAGCTATTCTCATTCTATCTTGAATAATCTTCACTTTTTCAGTGGTGACTTCAATTAATTCTGGACCCTCTATCTTCCTTTCACCAACTTCACCCCAACATATCGGTGTACGACATCGTCTACCATACAAGGCTTCATATGGAGCCATACCAATAGTAGACTGAAAACTATTGTTATATGCAAATTCTATCAAAGGCAAATATTCATCCCAATTACCTTTGAAATCAAGCACACAAGCTCTAAGCATATCTTCCAAAATCTGTATTGTCCTTTCAGACTGCCCATCTGTCTGGGGGTGAAAAGCCGTACTAAACTTCAAGTTAGTACCCATAGCATACTGCAAGCTATCCCAAAATCTGGATGTAAAAGTAGGGTCCCTATCTGAAACAATAGATACCGGTGCTCCATGCAATCGAATAATTTCATTAACATACAATCTAGCATACCTATCAACTGTATACGTAGTCTTGACTGCTAGAAAGTGAGCGGACTTTGTCAATCTATCCACCACTACCCAAATCGAATCTGACCCCTTCTGAGATCGAGGAAGCCCAACCACAAAATCCATCGTTACATGATCCCATTTCCATTCCGGTATCGGCAATGGCTGAAGCAGACCAGTAGGTTTCTGATGCTCCACTTTCACTTGCTGACATATAAGGCACCTCGCAACAAAATCAGCTATTTCCTTCTTCATATTATTCCACCAATAATGCTCCTTTAAATCCCTATACATTTTAGTGCTACCAGGATGCATAGTATAAATGGAATTATGAGCCTCATCTAAAATTTCCTCTTTCAATCCACACACATTAGGCACACAAAACCGATGCTTATACAATAAAGTGCCATCATTCACAATACAAAAATCTTCAGACTTACCATCTCGGAGATCTTGTCGTTTCTTCTCAAGGAAAGGATCTTGACTTTGCAAATCATGAATACGGGTAGCTAACAAAGGCCTCACGCTTACATGAGCAAAGAATCTGTCCCCATCTGCTAGATGCAATTCCACTCCCATCAATCTCAACTCCATAATATGAGCAACTCTAGCACATCGAATACACGATAACCTGCCTGAAGCCTTTCTACTCAAAGCGTCTGCAACTACATTTGCCTTTCCTGGGTGGTAGTGAATTGTACAATCATAATCTTTAATTAACTCCATCCACCGCCTCTGCCTCAAATTCAACTCCTTCTGAGTAAACAAATACTTAAGGCTTTGATGGTCAGTAAAAATTTCACATACCTCACCATATAGATAATGACGCCATAATTTCAAAGCAAATACAATAGCAGCAAGTTCCAAATCATGTGTAGGATAATTACGTTCATGTGTACGCAACTGCCTAGAAGCATAGGCAATAACTTTACCATGCTGCATAAAAACACAACCCAACCCCTGATGTGAAGCATCGGTATAAACAACAAAACCATCTCCACCATGCGGAATAGTAAGAACAGGTGCGGTTACCAACCTCTTTTTCAATTCATCAAAACTATTTTCGCAATCAGAATTCCATTCAAACTTAACATCTTTCCGAGTCAGTTTAGTCATTGGTAAGGCAATCGAAGAAAATCCCTTAATAAACCTTCTATAATACCCAGCTAAACCCAGAAAACTCCTCACCTCAGTCACATTATCGGGTCTCTCCCATTTCACAATAGCCTCTACCTTTTTAGGATCAACACATATACCATCTCCAGAAATAACATGGCCTAAAAATGCAACTTGTGATAGCCAAAATTCACACTTGCTAAACTTGGCATACAACTTCTTATCTTTCAACAGATTCAAAATAGTTGTGAGATGTTTTTCATGTTCAACCATATCATGGGAATAAATCAGAATATCATCAATAAAAACTATCACAAATGAATCAACAAAAGGATGCAGTACCCGGTTCATAAGATCCATAAATACAGCTGGAGCATTAGTCACCCCAAAAGGCATCACAAGAAATTCAAAATGACCATACCGAGTACGGAAAGCGGTTTTAGAAATATCACTTTCCTTCACCCTCACCTGATGATAACCCGATCGCAAGTCTATCTTTGAAAACACTTTAGCACCCTGCAACTGATCAAACAAATCATCTATACGAGGTAAAGGATACTTGTTCTTAATTGTAGCTTTATTCAGTTGCCTATAATCAATACACAAACGCATGGTACCATCTTTCTTTTTCACAAATAAAACTGGCGCACCCCATGGAGATACGCTAGGTTGTATGAACCCCCTATCAAGTAAATCTTGCAATTGAATCTTGAGTTCTTTCAACTCAGCAGGTGCCATTCTATACGGTGCCATAGAAATAGGGGTTATCCCTGGTGCTAATTCAATACTAAATTCAACTTCTCTTTCTGGAGGTAACCCTGGCAACTCACTAGGAAACACTTCAGGAAAATCCCGTACAATAGGAACATCGACTAATTGTAAAGCCCCCTTCCTAGTGTCAAGAACATATGCAATAAAACCCTCACAACCCTTACTCAATAATTTCCTCGTCTGAATAGCAGAAATGATGCAACTGGGAACAATTTTCCTTTCCCCCACAAATTTAAATTCAGGCTCACCAGGCATATTAAAAACAACTTCCTTATGGAAACAATCCATGGATGCATGATATTTGGATAGCCAATCCATTCCCAGAATTATATCAAAATCAGAAATATCCAATGGAAGTAGATCTATAACTGTATCTCTAGACCCCACAGTCAAAACACAATCATGAAAAACATATTCAGTTACAACCATATCCCCCATAGGCATATAAATACCCAACCCCACATCTAAACGAGCACACGGTATATTCAAGTATATGGCAAAAGCATAGGACACAAAAGAATGTGTGGAACCAGGATCAACCAAAACATAAGCACTTCTATCACTAACAGAAAGTGTACCTGTCACCACATCTGGCGTAATCTGAGCTTCTTTCATCTTAAAGACTCGTCCACCTGGCCTGGAACCACTAGCTTGTCCTCTACCCACACTCTTCACTGTACTGCCTGGAGATAACATTCTGCTTGCTACTTCACTATGTGCTGCTGGAGTCTGTGCCAATTGCGGACAATTCTTCTTAATATGCCCCACTTGATGACAATGGTAGCATTCCAATCCCTTAAGCTTAGGACACTCAGATTTATAATGTCCTTCCTCTTTACAAAAGAAACATGTAACACCTCCTATTGGGGCCTCACCTCTCCCTGACTTTCTGGCTGAACCAAAAGATCCTCCACCCCTGGTATCTCTACCAAACCTCCCCTGACCTCTACCACTATCTCCACCACCTCTCTGAAATTTATGAGGTTCCACCTTAACACTTCCACTCTCACCTCCCCTATACTGAGATGCGTCGAATCTACTTTTCTTAAAACTCTCTCTGCTCGCCACCCCTTGGTTCATTTGACTTTCTGCTATCATGGCTTTGTTTACCAGAGAAGCATAATCTTCTAACTCATAAGTGGCTACTCTATTTTGTATAGGCAAAATCAGTCCATCTTGAAACTTACTACATTTATCTTCTTCCTCCTGCACATACTTAGTAGCAAATCTAGACAAAGCAGTAAATTTAGCATCATACTCCCTCACAGACATGTTCCCTTGGGTCAAATTTATAAACTCCCTCAGTTTCTCCCTCCTATAGACCTTAGGGAAATACTTAACATACAAAGCTTTAATAAATTCAGCCCAAGTAATAACATCAGTACCTTCCATCCTGGGCACCAAATGGTTGCTGGCTTCCCACCAATATTTCGCCTCTCCTTTGAGCTTAAACACAGCTAGATTCACTTTCTGGTTATCTGGAACCTTCATAACTGCAAAGATAGTTTCTAGATCCCTGACCCACATCTCGGCTTCCGTAGGTTCAACTGACCCTGAATATTCTGGAGGATTCAACTTCAAAAACTTCTCATGCATGGAATCTTTCATTTCCTTCCTTGCCTCTTTCTCAATCCTGGCCACAGTCTTGGATTCTAGATATCTAGCCTGTTGTTCTGCCATTTGCGCCATATTTCTTTCTTGTTGCTCTGCCATCCTCATCATTGCCTGCGCCATTATTTGCATCTCTGTAGGCTGCTCTTGCTCTCTAGCCCTTCCAGTAACACTTTGCTCCACTTCAGTATTCTCTGTACGAGAAGCGACTCCCTCTTCTCTAGGTTGTCCATTCCCAGGTTCCATCTGGAATTATCTGTAATACAATAAAATTCTAACAACCAATATAAACAGTTTACAGTACTAAACTATTTGTTAGTATATAAACAATTCAATAATATCAAATCAATCAATAACTGCCATCTAATCGTCACACACGTCCAGAATTAATAACCTAGACGCTCTGATACCACTAATTGTCACACCCCAAACCCAATATCCATACTAATCATTTATTATTAGAATAATTAAATCATAATCTAGAGCCCATTGGAAATATAATTCATCTATCCATATTTTACTGTATAATGCGCATAATCAACATAATATTATTATTGTGCCATAACGAAATCAATATCAGAGTCATAATTTAAGCGGACATACAATACTATGATTAACTACGATAAAATTTCACAATCATCAACTCAATCCATACTAACGCAAAATATACAATGTGTGAGTAAATTAAAATCTTCAGTGTGACAATGATAAAATCCCCACATTTAAACCCCGGCTCCTTCCAACGGTGCAACTCTCAAAGTTACTGGTCATATGGTATTCTAGTTGGCAGCATAGAAACCTGAAATTGTTAAAATATAACTGTAATCATTAATCTTAGTGAGGTACTCCTTCCCTACAATGTAATAACAATTCTATATAGAATAAGTGGATATAAAATCCGAACAATCCTGCCCATTGGCAATAACAAATCCTGGAACATAAGTTCCAACAAATCATTGGATCTTTGTCCAATTCCAATCCTGGATCATAAGACCCAACCAATCCTGGATATTTTAATATCCAAACAAATCCTGAATACCGAAGTATTCAAACAAATCCGCTCTTAGAGCTATATTCATATTTATATATGAAACAAATCATAAGTACACTCACCTTGACAGTTTAACTGGATTTTCCCTTGCCTTTATCCTGTACTTGTTCAATCAGCTCTCCTTCCCTTCCTATAATTCTCACAATATTAGTATCATCATAAGAATATTAATAGTCCAAAGAATAACTTCAATCATAACTCAATTCATAAGCATCATATTATTCAATTCAAATCATTCATTAAAATGAAGTCCCATCTAGACTCAGGTTCTGATATCTAACATATTCAAATTACAGCCCAAACCCTTTTTAATTATTCTTGGTAATCCAATCCTTATTATATCATGTTTCCAAAACAAAATACGGCACATCATTCCGAGTTTCCTAGAGCAAAATAAGCCTATTTCTTCACTACATAGCAAATCTGCCCTATAGGCTATTTTATCGTTCATTCAACTTCCAGGAATTTTCATGATTTTTCTACATCATAAATTTCTATGATCTTTCACCCAACATCAGTAAACACATTGAAAAATATAAGATTAAAGTTTCATAATTTTTAAGCTTCGTTTGCTATGTCAAGCAAAACACCGAACACATGGTGGGCATATTTTCACCCTTAGGACAGATTTCTTACCCGAACTTCAAACCCTCACCAAGGACTCATTTGTTGGTATTTTCACATGATTTTCGGATATGTCATACATATATGAGTCCATGTTAATATCCAATTGGAAGCAATCGATTCCAGTAACTATACAAAAATATATGGAAGTTTGAATAAACAAAGTTTCTAAACAAAGCAATCTTAGGGTTTTGTACATTCAACTTAACTTAAACTTGCATATATCCATACATATGCACCCAAACATGAAAGTTCAATAAAAATCAAGGATTTATATCATATAAATCGTAAATGAAAGAAAAAATAGCAAGATTCATGGTTGGAATTACCTTAGGGGCTTTTTCGTAATTTTCTATGAATTTTCTTCAATTTTCTCCTCACTTTTTCTTCCTAACTTCCAACTTCTCTTTCCTTAGGCTTAAAATCTCTCATGGCTGCATTTTGGCTGAATAAAGAGGTAATTCTAATGGTTTGAGGTCGGCCAAAGCCACCACCCTTCCCAACCAATGAGAATAAAACATTTGTTGCCATATTAAGACAAAATACTACTTAACGGATGGACTACTTTGCCCTTGTTTCGTAATTTTGGTATAACTTCTCACTAGAACCTCCGTTTCATTCACCGTTTGTTGTGTTACAACCATAACTCACTTGTCTTTAATTATGTAGTTTTCACCTCAAGTCAATTGTTATGTCATAAAGGTCAAAACTAGCCTTAAACATGGACATTCCTATCGAAACCTTCAAATTTTGTATTTGTAACTAATTCGACATTTCATGCTTTTTGGAGGTAGGATTAGACTAAACATAATAAATTAACATCACATATATTAATAACACACTAATCATATCACACAAGCTAGGCATGATTTACGTATAATTAATCATAATTATATTCGGGTTGTCACAGTAGCCTCCATTAAACGCATGTTTTTTTCTAAAATAAGTTACGAATATAAATATTAAAGAGATAAATTTCGGGACTGTTTTGCATGAGAAAAATTAATGTTACCGAATACTTATAACTTTGTTATTCTTTGGGTTGTGTCGGTGTAGTCGATTTTTGTTTTGGGCACATGCATGTAGAGGAGCCCTTTTAAAAGTAAATTTTGATATTTCATGTGAAAACCCTAGTTTAATTTAATTCATTGTTTTGGAAAATAAGAATCATGATAGGACTTGCATGTAGCGATCATTCTGAAAATCATTATATTTAGGTGTCTTTGATTTACACTTTTTAAAATGAATTATTTAAATGTGAATTTATTGTTATTATGAATGTTGTTATAATTTGGAATTGTGTTACTTTATGGAAATATGTTAATATTTCAGAAGGGTTGGGTATGGTAGATAATTGGTTTTCACCCTTGTTATAATACACTTGTTAGGTATGGGACTAGTAAGTGGGCCTTAATTACGATTTATGCTAATTAGGTATGGGACTAGTTAGTGTAAGTCTATGCGGGTTATATAATTGGGGTGGGGGATGATTTTCTATTTTATACCTTATTTGTGATGGCCTAGGATTGATATCTAGGTGGAGTGAAATTATATAATCATTCTTTGCTTAGGATAGGACGATATTGTGTTTTGGGAAACCTTAGTTGGGACTAAAGGTTATTTTGAGGATTTTCACATCGCTTTTAAGGGTGGGGGAAATTAATGTGATTAACGAAAACAAGGAATGTCGAATTTAATATCCCAGGACTAAAACGGATATTAAAAATTTATTGGAGACATAATGTGTCTAGGGCCGACAGTTTGAACGGGTCAGAGGACGAGTTATGTCGTGTCGTGTGTGGAACCTTGTCATATCGCGAGGGTCGCAGGATAAAAACGGGTCAGACGGCGGACTTGACAAGAGGACGGGTGCGTGTGTGGAACCTTGTCATATTGCGAGGGTCACAGGATAAAAACGGACCAGACGGCGGACTTGACAAGGGGACGGGTTTGGTAATATTCTTCACGGTTAAATCAATTAAATTTAACATTGTGGGAAGGTGGGTTAATTAAAATCATATTGGTGTGGCTTTTATGAAAACCTTGTGGGTAATTATGAATTTATTTATTGTGATTATTAATCTCGTAATTAAAAGATTCTATTGTTATAGTCGATATATATAGCACTATTGTCTGGGTTCAAGGACCCTATTTGAGGAGAGTAGCCGGTTTACATGCTCGGGGCTTTGGCTCTGACACATTCGTTGACTAACCTTTTTCAGGATTTTTGGGAGTTGCTACATAGGATTTATTGGAGATCTTTTGGAGGTGCAGCTG
The DNA here is from genome assembly GCA_949130495.1 of Sambucus nigra. Taxonomy (NCBI): domain Eukaryota; kingdom Viridiplantae; phylum Streptophyta; class Magnoliopsida; order Dipsacales; family Adoxaceae; genus Sambucus; species Sambucus nigra. The sequence continues at coordinate 116,292,556 of OX422222.1, read as the reverse complement.
GATTTATGTTACTACTTTATTAGTTAGATTTTCTCCTTCCATTCAGTCGTTTTATTTATGAGACTATTTTGTAGTTATTGGGACTTTTTGGTTCCAAAGTTGTTTAAAGTTTCAGTTGGATTGATTTTTATCATTATTGGAGTATGAATTTCTTTTGGAGTTAGCATGTGATGGATCTTTTATTTCATATTTGGGTTTGATTAAAATTAATTATATTGTGGATTAAAATTTGATGTCTCATATCTGTCGCATACTAAGAATGGTATTTTATTTACTCACGCCCGACTTAATTTTGGTGGCGGCCGACGCCAGAATTAGGCGGGGTGTGACAGATGGTATCAGAGCATGGTCTTAGGTCTCGTAGTTTATGAGTCCGTTTAGTTTCCGCGTTGCCGATCTTTGATTCCCTTTGATGATTCGTACTTCTTAAGGAAGAGGGTCTAGCATACATGTTAGATGTGTTTCTTGGAGATGTGAAGTTTTGAGTTAAGGACGTTGTAGACATTGAGTTTTGAATTAGTAAGCTTGATGTGGGGATCCTTAGAATGGATTTTGGAGACGATAATTATTTTGGAGATTTTAGTACAGATGTTAGGTACCGTATGTATCGATTTTTGATGTTGAGATTTAATTTGAGGAAGCTAGAATTTTGATGACTTTCGGATATAGGATCGAGTGGGGGATTTGTGAGAGCGTGTGGTACGCCGTTATTTTCATAGTTATGCATATGCATAGAGGACATATATATATATTATTTTGTTGTTCGTGGGAAAGTGCGCGAAGGATTGGGTGTATAGGCGCCCAATTATGGCATTCTACGGGTAGGCATATATGAGCCTTATTTTTTTTTATTATTTTTTTTGCGATATTTACGTGTTGATGTGTATGCTTCGTCTAATTTCGAGGACGAAATTCTTTGCTAGTGGGGAAGTATGTAACACCCCGTGTTTTTATTTATTATTTTAATTAATTAATTGGAATTTTCGAGAAAAATAAATTTTATAATTTTATAATTTTTATTGGCTAAATATGTTGATTATGATTTTAGAAGAATAAAACTTCAAGCGGAATTGAAATCTGATTTAAAACGGATTTTATATTGATTTTACAATAATTTGCCTTATAGGCATTTTTTGGGCGAACTGTTAGTTTTTCGGGGTGATCGATCGATCGACCCCGGTGGTAGATCGATCGACCCTCCCAGGAAACGTGCGCAGTAGTCTTATTTTTGACGAATTTGGTTGGTTTTAAAACTTTTCCACATTTATATTTAAAGGGACGGGGCTAGAATTTTAAACACTCATTTTTGAAAACCCTAAGAGCAGAAAACTCTATTTTCTCCATCTTCTTCTACCTCAAAACCCTAGCCACCATTAAAATAACTTTTCAAGATCAGTTTTGAGGGCCAAGGCTAATCTGTCCCGAGTCGGTATAAAAAGGGGTTTTGACCCATTTTTCGAGAGGAACATAGTCACGTAATCAGATTTTTCTGTCGAACTAATCCCAAGCATGTTGACGCTATTCTTTTCCTTTAGTGTTATGTGTCTTGATTGTAGCCTCCATTAAACGCATGTTTTTTTAAAAAAAATAAGTTACGAATATAAATATTAAAGAGATAAATTTCGGGACCGTTTTGCATGAAAAAAATTAATGTTACCGAATACTTATAACTTTGTTATTCTTTGGGTTGTGTCGGTGTAGTCGATTTTTGTTTTGGGCACGTGCATGTAGAGGAGCCCTTTTAAAAGTAAATTTTGATATTTCATGTGAAAACCCTAGTTTAATTTAATTCCCTGTGTTGGAAAATAAGAATCATGATAGGACTTGCATGTAGCGATCATTCTGAAAATCATTATATTTAGGTGTCTTTGATTTACACTTTTTAAATTGAATTATTTTAATGGGAATTTATTGTTATTATGAATGTTGTTATAATTTGGAATTGTGTTACTTTATGGAAATATGTTAATATTTCAGAAGGTTTGGGTATGGTAGATAATTGGTTTTCACACTTGTTATAGTACACTTGTTAGGTATGGGACTAGTAAGTGGGCCTTAATTACGATTTATGCTAATTAGGTATGGGACTAGTTAGTGTAAGTCTATGCGGGTTATATAATTGGGGTGGGGGCTGATTTTCTATTTTATACCTTATTTGTGATGGCCTAGGATTGATATCTAGGTGGAGTGAAATTATATAATCATTCTTTGCTTAGGATAGGACGATATTGTGTTTTGGGAACCCTTAGTTGGGACTAAAGGTTATTTTGAGAATTTTCACATCGCTTTTAAGGGTGGGGGGAAATTAATGTGATTAACGAAAACAAGGAATGTGGAATTTAATATCGCAGGACTAAAACGAATATTAAAAATTTATTGGCGATATAATGTGTCTAGGGCCGATAGTTTGAACGGGTCAGAGGACGAGTTATGTCGTGTCATGTGTGGAACCTTGTCATATCGCGAGGGTCGCAGGATAAAAACGGGCCAGACGGCGGACTTGACAAGGGGACGGGTGCATGTGTGGAACCTTGTCATATCGCGAGGGTCGCAGGATAAAAATGGACCAGATGGCGAACTTGACAAGGGGGCGGGTTTGGTAATATTCTTCACGGTTAAATCAATTAAATTTAACATTGTGGGAAGGTGGGTTAATTAAAATCATATTGTTGTGGCTTTTATGAAAACCTTGCGGGTAATTATGAATTTATTTATTGTGATTATTAATCTCGTAATTAAAAGATTCTATTGTCATAGTCGATATAAATAGCACTATTGTCTGGGTTCAAGGACCCTATTTGAGGAGAGTAGCCGGTTTACATGCTCAGGGCTTTGGCTCTGACACATGCGTTGACTAATCTTTTTCAGGATTTTTGGGATTTGCTTCATAGGATTTATTGGAGATCTTTTGGAGGTGCAGCTGGATTTATGTTACTACTTTATTAGTTGGATTTTCTCCTTCCATTCAGTCGTTTTATTTATGAGACTATTTTAGAGTTATTGGGCCTTTTTGGTTCCAAAGTTGTTTTAAGTTTCAGTTGGATTGATTTATATCATTATTGGAGTATGGATTTCTTTTGGAGTTAGCATGTGATGGATCTTTTATTTCATATTTGGGTTTGATTAAAATTAATTATATTGTGGATTAAAATTTGATGTCTCATATCTGTCGCATGCTAAGAATGGTATTTTATTTACTCACGCCCGACTTAATTTTGGTGGCGGCCGACGCCAGAATTAGGCGGGGTGTGACAGATGGTATCAGAGCATGGTCTTAGGTCTCGTAGTTTATGAGTCCATTTAGTTTCCGCGTTGCCGATCTTTGATTCCCTTTGATGATTCGTACTTCTTAAGGAAGAGGGTCTAGCATACATGTTAGATGTGTTTCTTGGAGATGTGAAGTTTTGAGTTAAGGACGTTGTAGACATTGAGTTTTGAATTAGTAAGCTTGATGTGGGGATCCTTAGAATGGATTTTGGAGACGATAATTATTTTGGAGATTTTAGTACAGATGTTAGGTACCGTATGTATCGATTTTTGATGTTGAGATTTAATTTGAGGAAGCTAGAATTTTGATGACTTTCGGATATAGGATCGAGTGGGGGATTTGTGAGAGCGTGTGGTACGCCGTTATTTTCATAGTTATGCATATGCATAGAGGACATATATATATTATTTTGCTGTTCGTGGGAAAGTGCGCGAAGGATTGGGTGTATAGGCGCCCAAATATGGCATTTTACGGGTAGGCATATATGAGCCTTATTTTTTTTTATTATTTTTTTTGCGATATTTACGTGTTGATGTGTATGCTTCGTCTAATTTCGAGGACGAAATTCTTTGCTAGTGGGGAAGTATGTAACACCCCGTGTTTTTATTTATTATTTTAATTAATTAATTAGAATTTTCGAGAAAAATAAATTTTATAATTTTTATTGGCTAAATATGTTGATTATGATTTTAGAAGAATAAAACTTCAAGCGGAATTGAAATCTGATTTAAAACGGATTTTATATTGATTTTACAATAATTTGCCTTATAGGCATTTTTTGGGCGAACTGTTAGTTTTTCGGGGTGATCGATCGATCGACCCCGGGGGTAGATCGATCGACCCTCCCAGGAAACGTGCGCAGTAGTCTTATTTTTGACGAATTTGGTTGGTTTTAAAACTTTTCCACATTTATATTTAAAGGGACGGGGCTAGAATTTTAAACACTCATTTGTGAAAACCCTAAGAGCAGAAAACTCTATTTTCTCCATCTTCTTCTACCTCAAAACCCTAGCCACCATTAAAATAACTTTTCAAGCTCAGTTTTGAGGGCCAAGGCTAATCTGTCCCGAGTCGGTATAAAAAGGGGTTTTGACCCATTTTTCGAGAGGAACATAGTCACGTAATCAGATTTTTCTGTCGAACTAATCCCAAGCATGTTGACCCTATTCTTTTCCTTTAGTGTTATGTGTCTTGATTGTAGCCTCCATTAAACGCATGTTTTTTTTAAAAAAATAAGTTACGAATATAAATATTAAAGAGATAAATTTCGGGACTGTTTTGCATGAAAAAAATTAATGTTACCGAATACTTATAACTTTGTTATTCTTTGGGTTGTGTCGGTGTAGTCGATTTTTGTTTTGGGCACGTGCATGTAGAGGAGCCCTTTTAAAAGTAAATTTTGATATTTCATGTGAAAACCCTAGTTTAATTTAATTCCATGTGTTGGAAAATAAGAATCATGATAGGACTTGCATGTAGCGATCATTCTGAAAATCATTATATTTAGGTGTCTTTGATTTACACTTTTTAAATTGAATTATTTTAATGGGAATTTATTGTTATTATGAATGTTGTTATAATTTGGAATTGTGTTACTTTATGGAAATATGTTAATATTTCGGAAGGTTTGGGTATGGTAGATAATTGGTTTTCACCCTTGTTATAGTACACTTGTTAGGTTTGGGACTAGTAAGTGGGCCTTAATTACGATTTATGCTAATTAGGTATGGGACTAGTTAGTGTAAGTCTATGCGGGTTATATAATTGGGGTGGGGGCTGATTTTCTTTTTTATACCTTATTTGTGATGGCCTAGGATTGATATCTAGGTGGAGTGAAATTATATAATCATTCTTTGCTTAGGATAGGACGATATTGTATTTTGGGAACCCTTAGTTGGGACTAAAGGTTATTTTGAGAATTTTCACATCGCTTTTAAGGGTGGGGGGAAATTAATGTGATTAACGAAAACAAGGAATGTGGAATTTAATATCGCAGGACTAAAACGAATATTAAAAATTTATTGGCGATATAATGTGTCTAGGGCCGATAGTTTGAACGGGTCAGAGGACGAGTTATGTCGTGTCATGTGTGGAACCTTGTCATATCGCGAGGGTCGCAGGATAAAAACGGGCCAGACGGCGGACTTGACAAGGGGACGGGTGCATGTGTGGAACCTTGTCATATCGCGAGGGTCGCAGGATAAAAATGGACCAGACGGCGGACTTGACAAGGGGGCGGGTTTGGTAATATTCTTCACGGTTAAATCAATTAAATTTAACATTGTGGGAAGGTGGGTTAATTAAAATCATATTGTTGTGGCTTTTATGAAAACCTTGCGGGTAATTATGAATTTATTTATTGTGATTATTAATCTCGTAATTAAAAGATTCTATTGTTATAGTCGATATAAATAGCACTATTGTCTGGGTTCAAGGACCCTATTTGAGGAGAGTAGCCGGTTTACATGCTCAGGGCTTTGGCTCTGACACATGCGTTGACTAATCTTTTTCAGGATTTTTGGGATTTGCTTCATAGGATTTATTGGAGATCTTTTGGAGGTGCAGCTGGATTTATGTTACTACTTTATTAGTTGGATTTTCTCCTTCCATTCAGTCGTTTTATTTATGAGACTATTTTAGAGTTATTGGGCCTTTTTGGTCCCAAAGTTGTTTTAAGTTTCAGTTGGATTGATTTATATCATTATTGGAGTATGCATTTCTTTTGGAGTTAGCATGTGATGGATCTTTTATTTCATATTTGGGTTTGATTAAAATTAATTATATTGTGGATTAAAATTTGATGTCTCATATCTGTCGCATGCTAAGAATGGTATTTTATTTACTCACGCCCGACTTAATTTTGGTGGCGGCCGACGCCAGAATTAGGCGGGGTGTGACACATAAAAGTTTTCTCAAAATATAACCAATCAATAAAAAAGACAAGCTCAACAATAGTAAAAAGGATTTTAACATGTTAATAGCATAGTGAATGAATTCACTCAAAAGTCCTTAATTATGAACATTATAGAATGAATTTAGTCGAATCGAAACCTTAAGAGTGGGAGGAAGAGAGAGCACATGGAAATAGTGATTTGCCAAAAAAAATTATATATGGGATAATAAACATTAAAGCATTCATGATATTCAATCCTCTCCGGATATTATCCTCAACAAATAAAATCACTAAGAACGGGAGGTAATACATGGGACATGAGGGCATAAAGAGTAAAAGGAAATGGAAGCCAGACCGGGTATACGCCGCCAATGAAGAACACTATATATGTAAAATGCAAAATATGTAATCTGAATGAGAGGATATCATCATTAAAGAGGTATAATGTATTTTCACAGATTACTGCAATTATTCAGACTTTTGAATCAAATTCACTTTAGGATCACATAGGACTTTTCTAGGGTTGTAATGTAGGTTTGGGGTTGAGGTTATGAAAGAAGCGGATATTTATGGATTCAAAGGTGTTTAGGGATGAAACAATCAGGATAATAGAAAATTATGGGAAAATTTTAAAATTGAAAAAATAACTTCTATAACAAGCATTGGTTGTGAATCGGAGAGTGAAAAAGATTATTTAACACTATATACAATATGAAAATACTTTCTCTTTTTTTCTTCTTTTTCTCTTTTGTTTTTCTTTACTTTTCTTTTCTTTCTTTTTCTTTTGTTTTTCACTTCACTTTTTTCTTTACTTTTTCACTCTCACGTGCTTAATCGCAACCACATAACAATAACATCACTCAATCCCAAGTATCATTCCAAACAAAGGTATAGAAGGAAATATGTATAGTAAATAACTACAATTTGGAGTTGGTTATAGGATTTTGGTTTATGAAACGTAAGGTTATAGTATGTCTCAAAAGGGGTTGACGAGGGGAAACGTATAAAGTGATGTCAAGTTCAATATAGGTGATATAAAAAAGATGTCCTGTGATCTTTTCCAAAGTTTACATAATTATCGAGTTAAAATAAGTTTAAAAAGCATGCTCAAGTAACTCATTTCATTTAGACTCAATTAATGAACGATTATTGAAAGATTAATGCGATTACCAATAAATTTAACATTTCAAAGAGGAAAGAATAATGCGTAAACACTTACAAATGAAGAAAATCCCAAAGCTCACTCGCTGTAAGTATTTGCAATGCAAGAAGAGTACCGAGTTATAAATGCCTTAAACTAAATCATTAAAAAATGAAAAGCACATGTGCTCATGGGTTTAAGGTTTAATTCATGAAGTTATTCATAATATCAATGATTTGAGGATTAAAGTCTAATAAGTTCTAAAATCGAGAACATGCGTCATTGAGTTGTCTATTGGATCAGGCAGTTATTAAAATTTATCATAGAAAGCATAGGCAAAATTCCCAGTAAAGTAGAAAAAAAGAAAGAAAATATTTTTGAAAATTTTCAATTTTGCAACAAAAGCATGCTTGAAACGAACACGTGAGCAAATAAATGAAACTAAAAAAGTAATGGGAATAATAACCCACACCTTTGAACTTAAATGTAGCATTGTCCTCAACGAGAATCAAGAAAATAACATAAAGAGAGGAAAATAAATATATTATCCAAAATGGAGCGATCCATGATAAGTAAAACTCCATTGAATTTACAAAACATGTTAGAACCATGAATAACAAAAAAGAATAATAAAATGTTAAACTAATTACACTACACTATAAGTAAAAAGAAAAATAAAACTAACTGTTTACAACCTACTGTTTGAACTTCTAACTAACTATAAACTAGATGTTAAAATTTTTAAGGGTCCACCCAAAAAATAATTTGACTTTGAGGTATTAATGGCGTACCCTCTATTTCAGGCATGCCTCCCGAAAAAAAAAGGATTTTTTTTTTAACAATGGAAGGAAAGTGTAAGGTGTAAGAAATGAACCATCACCAATTAAAATATTAGGCAGATGATGGGGGATTTGGATGCTAAGGGGGATATGGCCAAATTAATATCGGGAAAAATCAAAGTCACCTCCCGAAAGTTTTTCAATTGGAATGAGAGGTGGGGAAAGTCTGAGTGAATATCCCATAAGATGAAGCATGTCAAAATAACCCTCCCGTTTAAGAATTGGGTTAAAGTCCTTAAGACTTTCATCTGATTCTTGTGATAGATTTAATGGTTCGCTAATGGAGGGGAACCAAGGAATTGAAGGACCATCAACCTCAATAGAATTCAAAATATTGATAAGAGGTTAAAATTTGAAAGTGCTTGGATCACTCTCAATGATTTTTTCTTCAAAAAAGGGTGGAGGTGAAAAGTACGTTTCAACCTTAACTGAGCTTTTTGAAGAAGAAATGATTTCATTGAGTTGGGCATTTATTTGTAAAGACAAAGCTTTAAAACTCTCGACTTGGTCAGTCAATTCCTTTTATGCTAACTCCTAATCAAACCAACTAGAAGACATAACATCTTCTTGGGAGGTTTGCTCATAGTTAGAGGATTACCCATTTCGAAAAGTGTGTTCCCAAGGCGATGAGTGATTTCCTATAACTTCTTGAATTTTATGTTAAATTTTTTCATTTTCAATAATTTGGAAGCATTCACGCATAGTATTATGAGTCTAACTTTTAGAAATATTATCATAAAAATTAAAAATATCTAAAGAGTTATTGCGAGCCATTTCAAATAGGGTAATTCTAAAATGTGACGAGCTTTAAAATTCTAAATTTCTTGAAACAGTTTTGAATAAGTCGAAAAGAAAGTTAGAACAAAGAATACAAATACAAAGGAAAAAAATACTACGAAATAGTAAATCAATTACAATCTATAACAAAACACACCCCAACAATGACGCCATTTTGATGTTGTAAAAATCGAGCATCCGTGTTAATATGTTAATCGTTGTTTATCGATTTCTGACCGCAATGCAAAAAAAAAAAAAACTAAACTAAACTAAACATTAACTACACTCTAATGGAGTATAGCGGCTAGTCATAAAAAATTCACATGGAATGTTTGATAAAATTTAATTTATTTATTCCTTCTCTAATAAAAGTGTAAAGTTGATGATGGTTTAAGAAGGGAAAAAGGGTAAAAAGATAACTATCCAATTAAAACTAAACAAAGATTGGGAAATCGAGAATAGGATCACATCCCAAGCATGGGCTAATCAACACGTAAAAGGTATTTTAGCTCGAAAACCTTTAATCGAGCATATTCAATTGATTATAAACATCAAACATGAAGAAAATTAATCCAACAATGAAAGATTAAACTTTCATTGGAATATGGCTACAAATGGATAAATTTCAAAATATTGCTATAAACACTAAAATTACATGACAAAGAAAGTTAATACATAGGGTTTAATATTTCAACTTTAATTCATGGGGTTTCAATTAAATACATTTCTAACCAAAACTTAAATTTCAAAGCTCAACACCCATTAATGGTGAAAATATGATCTTAACCCTTAAACTAGCTAGTACACATGATTAGAACAACAAATAAACTAATGATCCAATGAAAATAATAAATAAATTAACTACAACTAATTAACAAAGCAATAATCAAGATAACAAAGAAAGAAAATAAGGAAATGAAACTTTAATTAAATGAAAGAGAGGATGAATAATATTTATTTACAAAATGGGTATAAACCCTATGGAAGGGAAAGAGAGGGAAAGCTCGTAAATCCCCTAAAATCTCATCTCCCATAATTTAAAAATTAAGTCCCCAACTTAAGGGAATGTTTTATGAAAAATACCTAACCCCCCGCCCCAAATAGACATTTCTGGACTTTAATAGGGCTGAATTCTATCCCTTAAAATGGCCGAATCAATTCGCCCCCGACAGGTCTGAATCTTCATTTTGGATCAGCGCATGGAAAACGCCGTAACTTCTTCATTATAGATAAGAATTAGGCACAGTCAAAAGCTATGCGAAGCTAACTCATAGGGATACAACTTTCACTAGAATTTGGGCCATAATAACAAGTGATGAAGTGACTGAAAATCCAATGTATGTGCCCTTTATGATGGAACATTCCCGAAATGCGACCAAACTTAACGCAAAGCACTTTAATACCTATAAAATCTTAATTATATCTTGCAAAACATATAAACATTCATAAAAAAGGTTGTTTGGTTAATGATCATAAAAACAGGAATTAAGATACCCGAGGGGGATAAAATGCATAAGTATAAAGGGCAAATAAAAATAATACTTGCGATGAATCATTGATTAATTATTTCTTTTGGGGATATTATGTTGTACGATATTGGTATTTATCGTAAATAGTCATAGTTGTTGGGTATTTAGTGCAATTGAATGTTAATGGATTAAGGGTTGTGCTATGTGCTGAAATTGTGGTTTGGTAAATTGTTACATATTCAATTTATAGACTTGTCCTTGATGTTTATTGATGATAGTATTGAGAGTAGGGCTTTATTTATTAGATAGAGGATCCTGTGATGATAGACGTATGATGTTGAAGGAGATATTTTATTTGCTGGATAATGATGATTGTAGGTTAGTTTATATTATTGACTATATGTTTTTAAAAGAGTAAATGAAAGACGATGGCTTATGATAATTATTCTTAAGAGTTACGATACTTGGGATTTGTAATACCCCGTATTTTTGTGATATTTATTTTTGTGATTTATTAAATTAAATGTGAATTAATTGGAAATTAATACAGATTAAAATACTAGCGAGATACGAGTTGGTATTTGATTATAATGTGTATATATGACTATATATGAATATTGAACTATGAAATTTGTCGTGAGATTGAAATACGGCAATTTGGAAATTTTGTTGAGACGTGTGTGACAGTCGCGTCAGGAATATAATTATTTTAATTATATAAGTGAATTTTATTTCTATTAACCGTATGGTCATTTTGAGCTCACCAACGCGTCCGGAAGGGTCAAAATAGTCAGAAAACACTAGCCGGGGGTTTAGTTTGGGTCCCGGGGCATTTTTAGGCCATACCGGCAACGTATAAGGGTAGTTTGGTAATTTTGGATTTTTGGGAATTAAAACCCACGAAAATTAGGAATTATTATCTGATTTGGAAATTACCCACAAAACCCACTAATAACCTAATGGGCTACGGAGGTTATTGGAATTAGTTCCAAAAGAGTTGCTAAGGCAAACCCTAGCCACCATTGTCACCTTGGAGAAGAAGAGCTTGTAGAGAGAGAAGAGAGGAGAATTCTGCAGAGAGAGAGAGAATCATTCATCAATTCGACATCAAAATCAGAGATACACATAAGGCAAGTGGTTTAATTACATATTATGCAAAGAATGTTTCTTCCATGCGTAGGAAATTTATGAAATTTCATTGTTCTTGGAGAATGAAAAAATCCATTGAATTGGATGTAGAGATTTATAATTTTATGAGGAGATTGCATGTAGAACAATGTTAGGATGATTATTCAGAGAAAAATACATATTTTATACCATAAAAGCGGATTTATTTATGTCTATGGATGAATTTAATTTCTAGGGTTCATGTTCTTGAGATTGGGGAAAAAGATGTAGAGATTTGATATTTGGATGAGATTTTGGATGAATTAATCCCACAAAACACGTTAGTATATGACCTAAGTATGTTTAAGAACGATTAGAAACCTTGAACAATTGTTGGATTGATGTTTAGATGAAATTAGAGTGGAAGAAAAGATGGAAAAACGAAATAAGGAATTTCTGGGCTCGAAACTGGCCTCTCGTTAGAAGACCTGCCCAAGTCGTTCGAACGAGCTCGTTCGAACGAGCTCGTTCGAACGAGCTTCTAACGAGTTGACTGTTTGACTTCTAACGTGAGGGATGTTCGTTCGATGACTTTCGTTCGAACGAGATCTCGTTAGAAGGCCCCCTTCGTTCGAACGAACTCTCGTTCGAACAGCCTCGTTCGAACGAGACTTCTAACGAGCTGACAGTTTGGGCTTTTTAGCCTGTTTTGATCCTGAGTGTCCCGTAACCTTGTTTATATGTAGAGATAATACTTCCTTGTGGATTAATTGATATATTTGGGATATTTGGGATATAATGAGGAGTAAAACCTAGAAGTGTAATTTGAACCTAAGGGAAATTATGAATTAGGACGTGAGTGTATATTACGATGCGAGAACTATTGACGACCTAAATAATTATATTAACCGGGAACATATAAATTGTGTAGCATTATATCTCGGTATGGGAATGAGAAGTGTACCACAAATAAATTATGGTGATTACTAAGATGGGTGCATACTTAAAATATGTATATGAGTTTATGTGTATGACATACCTACCATACTTGCGATCACGGGAGGTTTGCGTTCGCTTAGGGCCCTCTAATCCTTGTGTTTCCCGGATTTAGATTGGTACCTCGAGAACATAGGTCAGAGAAGGACTTATTGGGATGTTAATAAGTCTGCTGATCGTGGGAGCGTAGGTATGTGCGTGACCCATGTGATGTGACTGTGTTCGCCTCCATTGTTTGTGATGTTGTTATCTGAGAACGATTCCTGAGAGATTCGGAATGCGTGATCCTTATGTACGTGATGTACCGGGATGGATAGCAGAGTATGTGTGCACCGTAGATAGTCTCGGGGCGCTTGTATTGTATATTTATGACGAGAATAATATACACTTAATTAATGATAACTTTCATGTGGTATTGTGTGTATAAATATGGAAACGTTTTGAGAAAATATAAAGGGATAACCTGAAATGAATTGTATTGCTTAATTGAGAATCCGAGTGTATGTAAAGTCTCTTTTAAATTGATAACATTGGGATGTATAATGGGAATCGAGTTGAAAGGTTAGAACTCATATCAGTTTAGATAGATGTATTTATCACTTAGATGGGTGCTATACGTTAGGGGTGCACAATTAGACGAGAGGTGAGTATTTCATGTGAGTGCACGTCCTAACATGTATTTTGCATTCATTGTTTTAATGTTATTAAAACACTTGCTATTTTAAATACTCTCCACTTTCGGGCTCTGACCCGTTTTCTTTCAAATCTATTCTTTTTTTTTTGTAAAAACCATTTTAGGTGCCCAGCCACAAGGACACCATGCTTAGGATTCTCATTCAGGTGACGAGCTGTAGCTGTTTGTGGAAGTTACAGGACTTTGCTAGTAGACGCTTCATCTATCTTGACTCTATATTCAGTTTCATCAGTTGTAGGGCATGTCGCCCATTTTTGTTAGAAACATTTCATATTTCAGATTTTCAGACTTTTGGCATGTAATTAATTCAGGGTACATGGTTTTACTTATTTCAGTTGTGGGATTGTTGTGAGGAGTTTTCCTCCGGAGTTACTATTATTTTGTTGGTTATTCTACTGCTTCGTTATGGTGAATGGTTGTTGTTCTTTCATAATTCTTTTACTGCATGTTAATCAGACTTAATTTAAAATTTGGCAACTTACTTTTTAAATACTAGGTGGTTAGTAACCATTAAAATGTTTTCGAAATTTATGCTATTAACTGAACCAACTTGGCATTTTGTATTGATTTAATAAGGGAGTAGCTACCCAGTATTTAATTAGTCTGGGTGTCACAGGTGGTATCAGAGCATCAGGTTCTAGTGTCCTTTAGGATCTGTACGGCTTATTATGTTTTCGCTGAGTTTTCTTTGATGTAGAGCCCTATATTTTAGGACTGTTGTATTCTTTTGTATATGCTACGTTCTTCAGCTATTTTGATTTTATAACTGAGAGCTTATAAACTTTATTCTTATTTCAGATGCCTCCACAACGTGCACAACGGGTTCCCAGGGATGCAACGCCAGAACCACAGCCCGCACCAGTTCAAGGCACGATGAATGCCGCCGAGGTTGCAGCCATTGTGGCCCTGGTGGTAAATGCCGCACTAGCCGTAGTTCAGCAGGCACCACCTCAGGCGTCCGTGGCCGCGCCAGTTCTGGCACATGCATTCCCGTCTGCTTGGGAACATGTATGTGATGCTTTTCAGAAAGCACACCCTCCGGAGTTCGCAGGTAGCTCTGATGTTGTGGTATCTAGTCAGTGGAGGAAAGACATTCAGCGGCACTTGAGGATGTATGAGTGCACCGATGTCCAGAAGCAGATACTAGCTACCTTTAAGCTAGTGGGGTCTGCGCTGCAGTGGTGGGAGTCGATTACCACCGTGGAGGAGAGAGATACTCTCACTATTCAAGAGTTTTGGGTGCGGTTCGACCACAAATATTTTCCGTCGGCTGTTCACACGGAAATGAGGAGGAAGTTGATGAGCCTCAAGCAGGAGGGAAGGACTGTGGCCGAGTATGAGCCCGAATTCACTAATCTTCTGAACATTGTTCCGGACGAGATACCGACAGAGGAGAAGAAGATCCATAAGTTTACAGATGGGATGACTTGGAGGATCCGTCAGCATTTGTTGGGGAACCTATCGTTGGCCACTTACTCTGATGTGGTTAACGCTACACTGTTACACTGCCAGGATCACCACTTTCACATTGCTGAAGGCAAGAGGTCAGGAGAGTCCAACCATCAGGGCAGGACTGGAGGACATGGTGCCAGTGGGGCGCAATCTGTTCAGGGGCAGAGACAGGGTGACCAGGGTTCCCAGCAGGGGGATCACAAGAGATTCAGATCGGGAAATTTCAGGCACGGACAGGGAGGTTTCCGGCAGGGCCATTAGGGTCCGAACGGCCATCAGGGCCAGCAGGGTCAGAATGGCCAACAACAGTTTCAGCAGGGCCAGCAGGGCCAGGGGAGGAATTGTAACGGCCACCAGGGCCGGGGGCAGCAGGGACAGAGAGGGGGGAACTTCCCGGGGAAGTGTTACGTTTGTGGCAAGACTAACCATAAATGCCAGGACTGTCCTGATAGGGGCAGGGCCCCGCAGCAGCAGCAGGGTGCTCGACATGAGCCACATAGGCCACTTTTTCCACCTTCCCTCCTAGCTCCAGCCCAGGTGCCATCCCTACCAGCCATTCCAGCAGCTCTTGTGCAGCAGGGGCAGTTACAGTATGGACGTGTCTATAACGTCCACCAGGCAGTAGCTCCACAGGCACCACCCGCGATTGAGGGTATGTTTCCTATCCATGGTACTATGGGTCGGGTTTTGTTTGATACGGGGGCAACGCATTGTTTTATAGCTACACATTTTACGAAAGCCTTAGGGTTGTTAGCCACAGCAGAGAGCACAGTGACGTGTGTAGACTCACCATTGGGGAGTGGGTCACTTATTTTCTTTATATGTCGGGGAGTGGGGGTAGAGATTGGTAGTTTGGTATTACCTGCAGACATGTTGGTATTAGATATGCATGTGCACGATGTGATTATCGGTATGGATTGGCTCGCAGATTATAGATCCATAATTGATTGCTTCGGTGGGAGCATTGTTTTTTCCATTCCAGGGCAAGAGATGTTAGTAGTGGCGATGCCTCGCCCAGAGGGAGGCTCGACCGCTCATTTGTATTACATAGAGGAGGATACATCTAAGGAGGTTGTGATTCCTTTAGATTCGATCTTAGTGGTCAGGGAGTATTCCGATGTGTTTCAGGAGATACCAGGCCTACCCCCCAGTCGAGAGATAGACTTTGTCATAGACTTATTACCAGATACGAGGCCTATAGCACGCGCACCGTACCGTATGGCTCCAGCTGAGATGAGAGAGTTACGGGATCAGATTGAGAAGTTGTTGGGTCAGGGGTTTATACGGAGGAGTACTTCGCCGTGGGGTGCCCCTGTGTTGTTCGTGAAGAAGAGAGATGGTTCACTGAGATTGTGTGTGGACTACCGGGAGTTGAACAAGGTCACGATACGGAATAAGTATCCGTTGCCTCGAATCGATGACCTGTTCGACCAGTTGAGAGGAGCTTCTTTCTTCTCGAAGATTGATTTGCGATCGGGATACCATCAGTTGCGTATCAGGGAAGAGGATGTCTCGAAGACTGCGTTCTTAACGAGATATGGTTCTTACGAGTTTCGAGTTATGCCTTTTGGTTTGACCAACGCTCCAGCAGTGTTTATGGACTTGATGAAGAGGGTGTTCAGAGAGTTCCTTGATCAGTTCGTCATTGTCTTCATTGATGATATTCTGGTTTACTCCCAGACAGAGGAGGAGCACGCAGAGCATTTGAGGCAAGTTTTGCAGATGCTACGTCAGAACGAGCTGTATGCAAAACATGAAAAGTGCGGGTTTTGGCTGAAGGAGGTCTAGTTTTTGGGACATATTGTTTCCGACCGGGGGATATCTGTTGATCCGGGGAAGGTATCCGCGGTGAGGGAGTGGGGACAGCCCACGACACCGACGGAGATCCGTAGTTTCTTAGGACTAGAAGGATACTACAGGAGGTTTATTCGGGGATTTTCGAAGATAGTGGGTCCTTTGACACATCTGACTCGTAAGGGTGTGCCGTTCATCTGGAGTGATGCCTGTCATTTGGCATTTGATGAGTTGAAGGACAAGTTGACCTCAGCACCTGTGTTAGCATTGCCGAGACCGGGAGTTGAGTATCTAGTTTAGATCGATGCGTCCTTGCAAGGACTTGGAGGTGTATTGCAGCAAGGGAGTCAGGCCATAGCTTATGCTTCCCGTAAGCTTAAGCCTCACGAGAAGAATTACCCCACCCATGATTTGGAGTTGGCGGCAGTGGTATTTGCCCTACGGATTTGGAGACATTATCTTTTGGGGGAGAAGTTTCGATTATTCACGGACCATAAGTCCCTACTGTACCTATTCACGCAGAAAGAGTTGAATATGCGGCAGCGTAGGTGGCTTGAGTTTGTGAAAGACTATCAGTTTGACATCCAATATCACTCGGGGAAGGCTAACATGGTAGCAGACGCGTTGAGCCGAAGGCCCGTAGATGAGGTAGCAGAAGTTTGGAAGGACAAGTGGAAGTAGTTGGGACACCAGGATGCAGTGGCCCGATCGTTCATGTCTGTGATGACCGTTACACCGCAGATTGTCACGAAGGTAGTAAGGGCACAGGCTAATGACTCGTTCTGTCAAGAGCAGATAGTTCGATTACTAGCAGAGGGAGCCGAGCCCTATACCGTTAGCTCAGATGGGGGATTATGCTTCAATGGAAGATTGGTAGTTCCGGAAGGGGAGGAATTACGGCACGAGGTGATGGCAGAGTCGCATGGCTCACGGTTCGCGGTACATCCCGGTGGGGACAAAATGTACCAAGACATGAGACGACAGTATTGGTGGAGCGGGATGAAGAGAGATATTGCCGTGTTTGTTTCAAAATGCGCCACTTGTCAGCTAGTAAAAGTGGATCATCAGAGACCGGCAGGACTTCTACAGCCATTAGAGGTCCCGATGTGGATGTGGGAGAGCATATCCATGGATTTTATCACGAGGTTGCCTACGTCACAGAGAGGTCACGACTCCATTTGGGTAATTGTGGACAGGTTGACCAAAGTCGCTCATTTTTTACCCGTAAGGACAGACTACACTGCGGGACAGTATGCCTAGCTCTTTATTGCAGAGATAGTGAGACTTCATGGTGTACCCCTAAATATCGTGTCTGACAGAGACAAGATATTTGTTTCACGATTTTGGGAAAGTTTTCAGGAGGCCATGGGCACGGAGTTGCGGTTGAGTACGACGTATCACCCGCAGATCGATGGGCAGACTGAGCATACAAATCAGATGTTGGAGGACATGCTACGTATGTGCATCATGGATTTTGGAGGTGGATGGGAGCAGTATCTTCCACTGGTGGAGTTTGCTTACAACAACTCCTACCAGTTCACCATTGGCATGGCTCCATTTGAGGCGTTGTACGGTAGACCTTGTCGTTCCCGAGCATGTTGGTTGGAGGTGGGGGACAACAAACTACTTGGGCCGGAGGTGATTCAGGATACTTTGACGAGGATAGAATTGATTCGGAGTCGCATTCGGGTAGCTCAGGATCGGCAGAAGAGCTATGCTGATGCGAAGAGGTTCTTCAGGGAGTTCCAAGTTGGGGACCAGGTTTTGCTCAGAGTATCTCCTATGAAGGGGATTATGCATTTCGGGAAGAAAGGGAAGTTGGCACCGAGATATGTGGGACCATTTCCTATTATTGAGCGGATTGGACCGGTTGCGTATAGGCTTGGGTTACCGGAGCATTTGCATCGGATTCATGATGTGTTTCATATTTCCTCGCTAAGGAAATATCTTAGAGATGATTTGGCTCATTCTCACATTGCCTTGGAGGACATCGATCTCCAGCCTGATAGCTCCTACGAGGAGGGGCCGATTGCTATTTTGGACCGAAGTGAGCGGAAACTGAGATAAAAGATAGTTCCGTTAGTGCGTGTTCAGTGGCGACATCATAATGTCGAGGAGTTCACATGGGAGTGTGAGGATGAGATGCGCGAACGTTATCCAGAGTTGTTCTTACCAGGTACTTTCTAGTTCCGAATTTCGGGACGAAATTCAATTATTAGGGGGGAAGTATGTAATACCCCGTATTTTTGTGATATTTATTTTTGGGATTTATTAAATTAAATGTGAATTAATTGGAAATTAATCCGGATTAAAATACTAGAGAGATACGAGTTGTTATTTGATTATAATGTGTATATATGACTATATATGAATATTGAACTATGAAATTTGTCGTGAGATTGAAATATGACAATTTGGAAATTTTGTTGAGACGCGTGTGACAGTCGCGTCAGGAATATAATTATTTTAATTATAAAAGTGAATTTTATTTCTATTAACTGTATGGTCATTTTGAGCGCGCCAACGCGTCCGAAAGGGTCGAAATAGTCAGAAAACACTAGCCGGGGGTTTAGTTTGGGTCCCGGGGCAATTTTAGGCCATACCGGCAACGTATTAGGGTAGTTTGGTAATTTTGGATTTTTGGGAATTAAAACCCACAAAAATTAGGAATTATTATCTGATTTGGCAATTACCCACTAAACCCACTAATAACCTAATGGGCTACGGAGGTTATTGGAATTAGTTCCAAAAGAGTTCGTAAGGCAAACCCTAGCCACCATTGTCACCTTGGAGAAGAAGAGCTTGTAGAGAGAGAAGAGAGGATAATTCTACAGAGAGAGAGAGAATCATTCATCAATTCGACATCAAAATCAGAGATACACATAAGGCAAGTGGTTTAATTACATATTATGCAAAGAATGTTTCTTCCATGCGTAGGAAATTTATGAAATTTCATTGTTCTTGGAGAATGAAAAAACCCATTGAATTGGATGTAGAGATTTATAATTTTATGAGGAGATTGCATGTAGAACAATGTTAGGATGATTATTCAGAGAAAATTACATCTTTTATACCATAAAAACGGATTTATTTATGTCTATGGATGAATTTAATTTCCAGGGTTCATGTTCTTGAGATTGGGGAAGAAGATGTAGAGATTTGATATTTGGATGAGATTTAGGATGAATTAATCCCACAAAACACGTTAGTATATGACCTAGGTATGTTTAAGAACGATTAGAAACCTTGAACAATTGTTGGATTGATGTTTAGATGAGATTAGAGTGGAAGAAAAGATGGAAAAATGAAATAAGGAATTTCTGGGCTCGAAACTGGCCTCTCGTTAGAAGACCTGCCCAGGTCGTTCGAACGAGCTCGTTCGAACGAGCTTTTAACGAGTTGACAGTTAGACTTCTAACGAGAGGTATGTTCGTTCGATGATTTTCGTTCGAATGAGATCTCGTTAGAATGCCCCCTTCTTTCGAACGAACTCTCGTTCGAACAGCCTCGTTCAAACGAGACTTCTAACGAGCTGACAGTTTGGGCTTTTTAGCCTGTTTTGATCCCGAGTGTCCTGTAACCTTTTTTTATATGTAGAGATAACACTTCCTTGTGGTTTAATTGATATATTTGGGATATTTGGGATATTTGGGATATAATGAGGAGTAAAACCTAGAAGTGTAGTTTGAACCTAAGGGAAATTATGAATTAGGACGTGAGTGTCTATTACGATGCGAGAACTATTGACGGCCTAAATAATTATATTAACCGGGAACATATAAATGTTGTAGCATTATATGTCGGTACGAGAATGAGAAGTGTACCACAAATAAATTATGGTGATTACTAAGATGTGTGCATACTTAGTATATGTATATGATTTTATGTGTATGACATACCTACCATACTTGCTATCACGGGAGGTTTACGTTCTCTTAGGGCCCTCTAATCCTTGTGTTGCCCAGATTTAGATTGGTACCTAGAGAACATAGGTCAAAGAAGGACTTATTGGGATGTTAATAAGTCTGCTGATCGTTGGAGCGTAGGTATGTGCGTGACCCATGTGATGTGATTGTGTTCGCCTCCATTGTTTGTGATGTTGTTATCTGAGAACGATTCCTGAGAGATTCGAAATGCGTGATCCTTATGTACGTGATGTACCGGGATGGATAGCAGAGTATGTGTGCACCGTAGCTAGTCTCGGGGCGCTTGTATTGTATATTTATGACGAGAATAATATACACTTAATTAATGATAACTTTCATGTGGTATTGTGTGTATAAATATGGAAACGTTTTGAGAAAATATAAAGGGATAACCTGAAATGAATTGTATTGCTTAATTGAGAATCCGAGTGTATGTAAATTCTCTTTTAAATTGATAACATTGGGATGTATAATGGGAACCGAGTTGAAAGGTTAGAACTCATATCAGTTTAGATAGATGTATTTATCACTTAGATGGGTGCTATACGATAGGGGTGCACAATTAGACGAGAGGTGAGTATTTCATGTGAGTGCACGTCCTAACATGTATTTTGCATTCATTGTTTTAATGTTATTAAAACACTTGCTATTTTAAATACTCTCCACTTTCGGGCTCTGACCCGTTTGCTTTCAAATCTATTCTTTTTTTTAAAAAAAACCATTTTAGGTGCCCAGCCACAAGGACACCATGATTAGGATTCTCATTCAGGTGACGAGCTGTAGCTGTTTGTGGAAGTTACAGGACTTTGCTTGTAGACGCTTCATCTATCTTGACTCTATATTCAGTTTCATCAGTTGTAGGGCATGTCGCCCATTTCTATTAGAAACATTTCATATTTTAGATTTTTAGACTTTTGGCATGTAATTAATTCAGGGTACATGGTTTTACTTATTTCAGTTGTGGGATTTTTGTGAGGAGTTTTCCTCCGGAGTTACTATTATTTTGTTGGTTATTCTACTGCTTCGTTATGGTGAATGGTTGTTGTTCTTTCATAATTCTTTTACTGCATGTTAATCAGACTTAATTTAAAATTTGGCAACTTACTTTTTTAATACTAGGTGGTTAGTAACCATTAAAATGTTTTCGACAGTGATGCTATTAACTGAACCAACTTGGCATTTTGTATTGATTTAATAAAGGAGTAGCTACCCGGTATTTAATTATCGGGGTGTCACAGGATTATATTGGTTCATTTGAAGTTATGATATATGAGATGGCTATATGTAAGGTTGATCTTGGAAAAAGTGGTGAATTAAGGATACTTGTATTAATATAAGGAGTTGAATTGAGATTTTAAATTAGTAGTTGCTATGTAGAAAGATTGTTAAAACAATTGATGTTAAAGGGCGTATAAACCCTTAATAAATTAGAATTTAGAAGTAAATCAATATACTTAGGATAATGATGAAATGTATAAGATAGATTATAGTATGATGTGAGTTTTTAATCATAGTGTAAGCTATACGTTCTGTGTAGATAAATCATTCCGAGTTAAGAAATTTTAAGTTAAATGATATATAGGAGGTTTAGTATAATCTATTCTCGATAACTACCTAATCTAAATAAAAGTGTATTGAGAGGTTCCTTGTTTGGATTTCATTTATGAGAAGTCTAATGCATATTGTCTAGAGAAGGTTAGGAGTTGGGAGTTTAGGAGGTATAAGTTGAAGTCGTAGTTCTTAAGCAGATATATAGTTAATACATGATTATTGTAGAGTGTTAACAACCGCCCAACGAGACATAAGTGTATTTTGGATTTCATTTATGAGACATCCCACGCATGGAGTTTAGGGAATATCGGAAGGTGAGAGTTTTAAGATATTTAAATTACCACGTAAACTTATCTTGGGCATCTTTGATAGTACGAGGTGTAAGGTCGACTTGCTATGCAATAATTGTGTGTGAATGGCTTACACTGGCTGACTACTTTGGGTATAATGTCAATTGTCTATTGATATACTATATCTCCTAGATCTTTTAATTATAATGATGGCTTATTTTACCTCAGTCTAGTAGGTGGTTTTGGGTCAGGATATATGCCGAGGTTTATATTGTTATAAATATAAATATGAAAAATACTATATGCTAGTTTGAACCAGGATATATTTCGGAGTTTAATATTCTTATAAATATAAATGAGAAGCCTATTATATACTAGTTTGGATGATGATATAGGTAAGTGGATTATATTTTTATGAATTGATGATATAGGTCAATGGATTGCATTTTTATGAATATAATATTGATGCACACTATATGCTAGTTTATGGACGAGGAATAGGTCGGTGGACTATTTTATTATACATAGATATGTGGGGCATACCACGGGATATTTAGGTCCATATAATAGGATATTTAAGGAGAATAAAGATATCAGAAAAAGGGTGAAACAAATGAAATAATAAATAATAAATTGGTAACATATGGTTAACAAGATAATTAATAAAGGGATGATTTTTCAAATTAGAAAAGAAGTACGAAATAATATAAATAAATGAAAGTGAATGGATACAATATGGAAAGTGAATAATAAACTTTTAATCATAACATTGAATTGAATGTTTTGTGATAATGGCGAGTCAGTGGATTAATTGATGGTTGAGATTAATCTGGTAAATAAATGGTGTTGATACGAAATAATGAGGATATTATGGTAAGTGAACTCATATTATCTAGCTGGGCTATGTTACCCTATTAGGAAACATAGGTAGTATTTTTGCAATGGGACTTGACCACTTATGTTAACTAACTTCTTACGATAGGTTTAAGTTATAGGAGTGATTAGATCTTGGAAGAACATGGTGATGCTTTGGAGATTTACTTTTATGATTTAGTTTAGTTTCCTTTCCATTAAATTTTATATTAGACAACTATTGGAGTTCAGAGTCGCTTGTGACTCCATAATTTTATTTGGGGATTTTGCACTGAGATAATTGTATTATGATTGAGCTACTAGAGGATGTTATATTTTGAAATTATTATTACTATTATTGGAAGTTGTTCACATTGTTATCTCGTGCATCTTCTATTGAATACAAAATTTTAAAATTGTCTCACATTTTTTTCACATTCTAAGAATGATATTATAAATTATGACATTTTGCATATTTTAGAATTAAGACGTAATCAACTATAATATCCAAATATGTATGGTGTTACAATTGGTATCAAAGAATAGTCATATTTCCATAGGGTTATAGGTCTGTGCTAGTTTCTCACGTGCCTTTCTTTGATACATTTTGTTGATTTGTTCTCTCTATAGGCTTTGAGTCTAATGGGTATTTTGTTCCTGACTTTTTAAATGGTGAACAATAGGATGAAAGGATATAGGAGAGCCCCAAGGGCTACTAAGATGGTGGGTTCTGTAGGAAAAACATAACAAGGTTAATTTTTTAATAAAGCGAAGGAGTTGGTATAGATCATTCAGAAGGCCACAAAAATTTAGGTTTAGATAGGGATTTACAAAACTAGGTTCCTCGTTAATGGAGGATACACTTGTAGAGACACGTTAGGATGGTGGAATGCACGGAGGAGCAAAATAGATGTTGGCGATTATTAAGATAATTGATGATGCTTTGTAATGGTGGGAGAGTGTGACCATACCCAAAGGGAGGGACTGTTTGACTTATGAACAGCTTATGGCAAAGTTTAATGACAAGTGATTTACTTATGGTATTAAATTTGAGAAGAAGAGGTCATTCCTCATTTTGAAGAAAGGTTTATGTAGCATGGACGAATATGAGCAAGAGTTCACAAATTTAAAGCACCCTAAATAGTAATTTCCTAGGTTTGCTCAAGTCTGTACTATTTGAGGCTTAACTAGTTTGGATAATCATACATAATCTAAATGACATATCAGGTGAAAACATTTCAGGAGTATATGAACTCCAAGATCAATAACCAAGTCCATCAAGATAGGGGCAAAAAGGTAAAATACCAATATAGACTAGTAAACACACTTCACAAACACATCTCTAATATTTTTCTATATTTTAGATTTTCATAATTAGTATTATTTAGATAAAATTAAATATCATAAGTAAATTCCATATATTTTGAAAAATTAGAATAAGTATTAATTTGACAAAAATAATTTTTTAATATTTTTATCTAAATTTAAATAAATTTTCAAATTTAAAAAATAATTTGTTAAATAAATGTTATCACATTTTTGTGCACATGTTCTATTAAAGAAATACATTTGTTCTTCTTTGCACACTCATACTCTGGGGATTATTCTGGCCAAAGATTAACATTTAGATCTCTTGGTCATAATCTTTAATCTATGTTCCACCTTGACTAGCTAATAGGATCATTTGACCATGATGGTTGTTTATTGTTTTCATTTGTCTTGGATAATAGATATAAGTTAATTACGAGCATGACAAGCAAGGTTATGGTCTTGCCGACTAATATATCTCAGCCTTGTGGTAATTAGGCAATCGTGTACCATTTGATTCTTTAATTAAGAAGATTAGTACTTCCTTAGGTAAGACTTTGATGTGAGTACTAAATTACTATGATTAACTAGAACAAAAGAAAAAAAAATTAATTTCATAAACTGAAATAAAGTAAAGATTTCGAATTAAAGGAAGGTAAGTAAGATAAAGTAAACAACTACACTACGAAATGTAAAGTAAAAAAATAAAACAAATCAAATGTGTGGGCAAAAACTTTTAATAAACTGTAAAAGAAGTTACAATCCATCATACAAACTACTTTGAATGAAAGAAAATCAGAAAATAAATTAAAAGAAAATAAAGGATGAAATTAGCAAATGTAATTTTTTGTGATGTAGTAATTTCTTCATTTGTCTTATAGTTGCTTATTTATAGAGTTTCTTGCCATGCAACTATCACATAATTGTTGGGTGGATACCCAATTATCTTTTCCCGTATAGGTGTATTAGTGCACTTATAACCCCTTTTAGTGCTTAACCCCAAGTCCAAAACCTTGTCATATGTCAAATGTTTAAACTCCTTTTATTATTAGAGCCACACATTATGCTCAATTGTAATTTCTATTTAGTAATCATTCATGAATAAATCTTGTTATGTGGTAATTATATGGTGCCAACAATTGTTGGTTACAGTTATAGCTTAATTAGAGAGCCATATTTGGGTATGGACAACCGATAATTTCATTTGGGGTTGACAAAAAAAAACGGTTAGTTTTATCACAACCTTAGATTTTTAAGAGTATCTAAATAACCATTTGAAATTAGTGGAATAAAGGTTTCTTACAATTACACTCTTGACCGTCAGATTTCAGTTTGTGCCTTATCCAACTGTTAAATTTCTTCCCATTAACACACAACATTATTTGGATGCAATTTAGAAATAAAAACCAGTCCTTGTTTTATGTTAGCGATTTAGGGTAATTTTAATACTAGTTGTAGTTTCACTATATGATTTTTATCGGATGGCCTTATATATATCAGCTGGCTTAATTTTTTAGCTTGATTCTTAGTCATAAATCTTTATTTTTTTCCATAAATTTAATCTCGGCGTATCATTAGGGCTTTTAGGTTCTTCCATTATCGTATATATAAGGAGATTTACTCTCAGTTGCTAGGTTGGTTAGCCCATATTTTAGAGTAAGATAAAAATTAAGAGACGATGGTGTAGATATAAAGAGATAAAAAGATCCTCAATGTCAGTTTTATCATCTAAAAATGGTTTTACTAGTTAAACCATGACATCGAAGCTATATTCAAGAGTTAAGAATATAAAAGAGGGTAAAATATAGAAAAACACAAGATTTATAGTGGTTCGACCATGGAAATGGGCCTACCTCCACTGTAGAGCATTATTCTCATTGGATCTATACAATAAGTACATGATTTGGGCTTTGTAGGCGTGCAAGAAGAGAATGAGAGGCTAGATACATAAACATATATGTTATTATGTAGTAGAGGCCGAGACCTTATATTGTATTCTTCAATGAGGCCGCGATTATATTGGGTTGACGTCGTCAAAGTAGGTGACCAGAGTGAGGACTCAAGCAGTAAGAGGGTAGTGATATTGGGTTCTATGAATAACTGGAAAGGGTAAAGTTCTCAAGAACTTATGGAGCAACTTCTGATAAAACCTTATCGTTTTAGTAAAAATGGATCTCAATTTGGAACTCCCTCCCTGTACGAAGATCAACTTCCACAACAATAATAGTAATTTTCTCAAGAAGAGCTCCTGAGAGTGATGGCTGTCAGTGATGAGTGAAATAAAAAGGCACTCAACACTTAGAGAGAGAGCAGGGAAAGAATACTAGAGTGGTTCTGGTGTCATTTTGATAAAGTCACTATGCTATAGAGTTTTTCTCTCTTTCTTGACCTTGCCCAAGGGTCCTATTTATACTTTAGCACTAGGGATGATTTGGCACATTTGGCGCCAAAAACTTAGAGGGTTGGTGAGGGATAAGGTCTGCAGTATACCAATTGTCCCTACATATGTGCATCAACCTTTCCCCTCAGACAGGTTCCACCTGGTGCAAACCAAATTCAAAAAGCAAATACGTCTCCTAATGGAGACAAAATATTTGATTTGGCAAATATCTTTTGATACAGTAACTTTTGGTACCAACTTTATAAACTTGAGGGGGGACTCAAGGACCACCTAATCTAAAATCTTTGTAATCTTGAGGGGGTCTTGAGGACCCCCTTATAAAATTATTTTTCTTTAGAGTACCCTCTCCTTTAATATCATTTTATAAACAATTCTTTTCTTGTGAGTAACCCTTTGACTGCTCACCTTGGTTGTGTCTGACTGTGAGGTGTTTGAGGATTGGGCGACCCTAGGGTATTTTTACTAGTATTCTCTCAATCCTAAAGTGATAAGTGGTTGATCTTTCCCAACAAACATTGTTCCTCAGCCGCCAAACCAAAACTCCCAAGAAATCCCAACTGGCCTATTTGAGCCCTGCCTGCTCAACTAGGCTACCTGTACAAGAAAGAAAGTGTTAGTACTTTTGTACTTTTAAAGAATGGATTTTCATGATGATGGGTTACTCATGGTAGCCACCCCCTCATCCTGGCCTATTTTTCTAGAAGTTGAGGGGGAGGACCTTGATTGCTCCTCATCCCGACATTTTCTGGAGGGGGAGGACCTTGACTACTCCTCGCCCCACCATTTTCTGGAAGCTGAGGGCGAGGACCTTGACTCCTCCTCTCCCCGACATTTTAGGGAAACTAAGGGGTAGGACCTTGATTTCTCCTCGCCCCGACATTTTCTAGAAGTTGAGGAGCCTTGAGGGTTCCTTCACCAATATGAATTTTCTGCCGTTGAGGGACCCTGGGAGTTCCTTATCAATATAAGTTTCTGTCGGGTCCCTGGGTGGGATTCCTTATCAATATGAATTTCTTTCCAGACCCTGGGGGGGAGGTGTTCCTTCTCAATATGAGTTTTTGTAGAGATCTTGGGGGGTTCCTTGTCAATATGGGTTTATACTGGGACCCTGGGTGGGGTTCCTTCTCAATATGAGTTTCTGCCGAGACCCAGGGTGGGGTTCCTTCTCAATATGAGTTTCTGTCGGGACCTTGGGAGGGGGGTCCTTCTCAATATGAGCTTCTTTCGGGACCCTGGGTGGGGTTCTTTCTCAATATGAGTTTTTGCTGGGACCCTGAGGGGGTTGCTTCTCAATATGAGTTTTCGTCGGGACACTAGGGGGGTTCCTTCTCAATATGAGTTTCTGTGGGGACCCTAGGGGGGTTCCTTCTCAATATGAGTTTATGTCATGGCCCTGGGCCTTCCTTCTCAATATGAGTTTATGCATCCACCTAGGTGAGGTTCCTTTTCAATATGAGTTTCTGCCGCCTCCTAGGTGGGGTTCCTTCTTAATATGAGTTTTTGCTGTATAGGGACCCTGGGGGTTCCTCAACTAATATGAATTTTGGGTGTTCCTCAAACTCATATTTTCTGTAATCTAAAGGGGGGTCTTTGTGGGACCCTCACCCTAAAATATAGTGGTCAAGCTTGAAACACCCTTCTACATTAGCCCCTCGTGCAAAGTCTTTTATGTTGGGCAGACCAAGAGGCCTTGTACGCCATAAATTCAATTTTCAATTTTGAGGGACCCTGGGGTTCCTTCATCATTACCCCTAAGGTCATTAATTTCTCTATCACCTCATCCCATATTTTGTAGACGAGGCTACTTATAGTGGACCTCCTCATCTGGCTATCAACTTGCACAGAGGGGTTTCTCGCGGTGAGCCCCATTATCCTTGGCCTTTTTCTGTGGCCTTCTATATTGTTTAGAAGGGTTACTCATAGTGAACCCCTCATTCTTGGACTTCTTCTTTGTCATTCTATACTGTTTAGAGGGGTTCCTCGTGGTGAGCCCCTCCTCCTTGGCCTTTTTCTGTGGCCTTCTATCTTGGGTAGAAGGGTTGCTCATGGTGAGCCCATCCTCCTTAGCCTTTTTCTATGGCCTTCTATCTTGGGTAGAGGGGTTGATCAAAGTGGGCCCCCTCGTCCTTGGCCTTTTTTTATGTCGTTCTATCTTAGGTAGAAGGGTTGCTCGCGATGAGCCCCTTATCCTTGGACATTTTATGTGGCCTTCTATCTTGAGTAGAGGGTTTCTCGCTGTAAGACCCTCGCCCTCTCCTTCTTATGTGGCCTTCTAACTTGGGTAGAGGGGTTGCTCATGGTGATCCCTTCCTCCTTGGACTTTTTTTGTGGCCTTCTATCTTGGGTATAGGGGTTGCTCGAGGTGAGCCCCGCGTCCAGGTATTACACCTCGTCATAGGTCCATTTAAGGTGGACCCCCTTGATCTACATATCTTTCTTGTTAACTTGGGCAGTAAGAGCCCCTCTAGGTGGGATCCCTCACCCTTGGCTATTCGAGAATAGCAGTTGGACACCCCTTTACATTAATCCCCTCGTATAAAAATCTTTGTGTTGGGTAGACCAAAGGGTTTGTACGAAATGATCACTTAATCTTAGAATATTAAAATTTCATGCCTTTACATCATTACACTATCCGATTTGGAGTGACTGAGGGGTCCCTCATGGTGGACTTCCTTATCCTTAGTCATTCTCTTTCTGCATCATTTTTTTGGGCAGAGGGACCACTCTTGGTGAGTCCCCTCGCTTAACTCATTTTACTTTGTTTGCAGTTTATGCAGTGAGGGAGGCCCTAGGGGTAGACCCTCTCATTTCTATGTTTATGCTTGGCAGATGGGTCACTTATCTTGGAATCCCTCGCCCTGGGTTTTCATCTTTCTATATTCCTTTGGAAAAGGGGGTCACTCGAAGTTAACTCCCTTGCCATGAGATGTTCGTACCTTTGATTGTAGCTGAGGGGCCACTCGTGGTGCCCCCTCACCATGGTGGACTCCCTCGGCATAAACTATTTCTTATTGTAATCTTGACTGAGGGGCCATTTGCGGTGGACTCCCTTATCCTCATCCTCAAACTATTACTTGTGTTTGTCTTGGCAGAGGGGACACTCAAAGTGGACCCCCTTGCCATAAGCTATTTCTTGTATTGATCTTGGAAGAGGGTACCACTCGTGGTGGACCCCTAGCCATGAGTTCTTTTCTGTAGCATCAAGTTTGGGAAGAGGGGTCACTCAAGGTGGATCCCATCTTCCTAGGTTATTTTCTATCAATCTCGCAATCTTGGGCAGGGGGAGCACTCTAAGTGGTTACCCTCTCCCTAGGCTGTTTCACTCTTTGTTCAGTGGCTTAAGGACTTGTCAATATTAGCCCCCTCGTGCATAAGTGTCTTCTAATGTCGAGAGACTTGTGCACGAAATATCATAATCAATATTTCACTCTTTGTTCACTAGATTTAGGACTTCTCAGCATTAGTCCCCACGTGCAGAAGTGTCTTGTAATGTCGAGAGACTTGTGCACGAAATGTCATAGTCAAGATTTCACTCTTTGTTTACTGGCTTGAGGAATTCTCAACATTAGCCCCCTCGTGCATAAGTGTCTTGTAGTGCTGCGAGATTTGTGCACGAAATTGTCGTACCTTTTATTTATAGGCTCTCCAATGGCCTTGGAGCCCCAGGTACTAAACTGTCGTACCTTTTATTTATACTTGACAATTGCTTAAGAATGTGAGTGCTCCTATTCCCTTGGAGCCCGAGGTACTAAATTGTCGTACCTTTGTTACTATTTTATTCATACTAGGCACTTGCTAGACTTCTCAGGTTGATGCTATGAGCACTTCGGTGCCCTTAAAGCTTTAGGTACTAAACTGTCGTACCTTATATTTATACTTGGCATTTACTAAAAACTGTGAGCTCTCTAGTGCCCTTGGAGCCTTTAGGTATTAAACTGTCGTACCTTATATTTATACTTGAACTTGCTCAATACTCTGAGTTACTCTATTTTCTGTGAGAACTTCAAGATTGAACTTCCCCATAATCTGTGGGGTACTTGCATATGAGATGAGCAAGTTAAAATTTAGAAGCTTCCCCTCTAGCTCTGGGGTACTTGCATATAGCTGAGAAGGATAAAATTTTAAAGCTACCCCTCTAACTGCAGGGTGCTTGCATACAACTGAGCACGTAAAAATTTTGAAGCTACCCATCTAACTGCGGGGTACTTGCATATGAGCTGAGAAAGTTATTATTTCTGAAGATACCCCTCTAACTGCGGAGTACTTGCATATAACTGGGCAAGTTAAAATATAGGAACTGCCCTTCTAGCTGTGGGGTACTTGCATATAACTGAGCAAATTAAAATTTGGAAGTTGCCCCTCTAGCTGTGGGTTACTTGCATATAACTGAGAAAGTTAAAACTTGGAAGCTACCCCTCTAGCTGAGGGGTACTTGCATATAATTGAGAAAGCTAAAATTTTGAAGCTACTCCTCTAGCTGCTGGGCACTTGCATACAACTGAGCAAGTTAAAATTTTGAAGCTACCCCTCTAACTGTGGGGTACTTGCATATGAGTTGAGCAAGTTATTATTTCTGAAGCTACCCCTCTAACTGCAGGGTACTTGCATACAACTGAGAAAGTTAAAATCTGGGAGCTTCCCCTCTAGCTCAGGGGTACTTGCATATAACTGAGCAAGTTGAAATTTGGAAATTTCTCCTCCAGTTGTAGGGTACTTGCATTTAACTGAGCAAGTTAAAATTTTGAAACTGTCCCTCTAACTGCGGGGTACTTGCATATATAGGAGCAAGTTAAAATTTGGATGTTGCCCCTCTAACTGTGGGGGTACTTGCATATAATTGAGCAAGTTAAAATTTTGAAACTTCCCCTCTAACTGCGGGGTACTTGCATATACAGGAGCAAGTTAAAATTTGGAAGTTTCCCCTCTAACTGTGGGGTACTTGCATATAATTGAGCAAGTTGAAATTTGGAAGCTACCCCTCTATCTATGGGGTACTTGCATATAACTGAGCAAGTTAAAATTTAGAAGTTGCCCCTCTAGCTGCGGGGTACTTACATATAACTTAGCAAGTTAAAATTTTGAAGCTACCACTCTAGCTGCTCGGTACTTGCATACAACTGAGCATGTTAAAATTGTGAAGCAAATCTCTAGTTGTGAGGTCCTCATTCCAAACTTTTCTCAGTAACCTTTTTGTTTTAGAAAAATAACAAGTTTAGAGGGGGGGGGGGGGGGGGGGGGGGGTTAGACCCACTTCTCCCTATTTTCTAAAAATTGGCCAAGTAAATTTTTTTCCTTGAGAACAGAGGTTAGTACTTGTTCTCTAGGATATAAATCTGTATGGAATAATAATAAAAAATCTAGCAATTTTTTTTTATTATTACTAGGAGGATAACCTCCTACTGGTCTAGTGCAAAATAATTTATCTGTTGTGTGTGTAAGGGCTTTGCTCTGTATACTTTTCCCTTGGAATGGATGGATATTCCCCCAAGTATAATGGGTAAATACCTTCATGTCATAGACCCTCTCCTAATCTAGTAGATGTTCTACTATTCTCTTAAGAAAGAGAAAATATTAGTCTAGTGTTTATCCTTGACACTTGCTCAAGACTGTGAACACTCCGGTGCCCTTGGATCTTTAAGTGCTCAACTGGCACACCTTATATTTATATTTGGCAGTTTCTCAAGACCGTGAGCTCTGTGGTGCCCTTGGAGCCTTAGGTGCTCAACTGGCGCACCTTATATTTATACTTTTGTAAATACTTTTTGTGTTCTCACACCTGTTGTCCGCTTTTATTAGGTGGATAAATAATAACGAGTAAAAAATTCACTAGGAGGTACCATGGCCTATATAGGATAACTTGACATTTTATAAGCATTAAACTTTACTAAGAAGGTATAGTTGATACCTCATACTTTATGCTGCTAGTGGAGTCGAGTGTACTTTCCAAAACACTGTCAATGGCTTCATCATCGCCCTATGCTTCTTCAGATATTGATGCCGCCATCGTTCCCATCATGATAGGATCTTTTCCTATCTCTATTTCTATATCTATAGTGGTGTCTACCAGTACCACTATCATAACCATAACCCAAGGCGGTTTTTTTGCCTTCGTTTCTGATGTCGTTGCTATGAGTCATTTGCAGCAGGCGATTTCTTCATTTGAAACGCTAACTTCTGAATCTAATTTTTCTGAAATTTTTGGTGGCGTAAGTTCTGGGACAAGTACTCCTGGGAGTTCCTCACCACTGCTAGAGATGAGAGAGGGTTTCTCACGCAGGAGGTCCTTATTTGGATCTAAGTTTGTCAACGGTTCTTCATTGAACGTTGTAATAAACCTGGGTTACTCGATCATTCATTTGGACCTAAGGGGTTCCTCATCCACTGTTTTACATGTGGTGGGTTCCTCGTCATAAGTCTTTCTTATCTAGTATTCCTCGATGCTACTTGAGATGGGGGAAAGGTCCTTGCACAGAGGCCCCTCGTCATAATATATTTTCATAAGAGATTCCTCGTTGCCAGTTCTGTGACCTCTGGGTTCCTCGATCGCGATCTTGAACGCGAGGGGTTCCTCAATGTTGCGTGATATGGGGAGGGTTCATCGCACAGAGGCCCCTCATCACAATCCATGTTAGGATCCTCGATCGCGAGCTTGAGCACGAGGGGTTCCTTGACGCTGTGTGAGATGGGGAGGGGTCCTCGCACAGAGGCCCCTCATCGTAATATGATTTCCTAGGACACTCGACGTCGAAGATTTTTATAGATGGGAATTCCTAAATGATTAGTTTAGAACCGATGGGTTCCTCATTAAAAATTTTCATGGTCTCAGGTCCCTCATCTAAGGGTTTGACCATGAGGGGTATCTCATCTACCATTTTGACCTCAAGAGGGTTCCTCGCCTATGCTTTCCCTTCCATTTTTGATTGTTTGAATTACTATGTGCTCCTCGACATTTGATTTGAGGGAGGGAGTATGTCTGTTGGTGATTTGACATTTGGCACGAGGACCCCTAAGGGTTCCTCGCCACTTACTGTAATGGGGGAGGACTCCTCGGCTAAGGGTTCCTCGATTATGTCCCTTCCAATGATGAGTTCCTCGTTCGCTGCTTCCATAACCAAGGGTTTCTTGACTACTTTAATTGCGGCTTTGGGTTCTTCGCCTGTTCCTTTAACATTCAGGGGTTCCTCGATGGTCAGTTTAGTACCGAGGGGTTCCTTGTCAAAAATTTTCATTGCGAGGGACCCTCGTCTGGACCCTTCTTGGATGGGGGTCCCTTGTTTGAAGTTTTGAACATAGGGGGTCCCTCGTCTAGACCCTTCTTAGTTGTGGGTTACTCGTCCGACCTCGTCTGGACTCTTCTTGGATATGGGTTCCTCGTCCGATGTTTTGAACATAGGGGGTCCTCACCTGTACATTTCTTAGCTGTGGGTTCTTCACTGTAACCAATGGCCATTGTAAATTGTTCCACCAGCTCATCTTCTTCTCAAGCTTGAGAAGACTATATGCGCACTTGTGGGTAGGGGTCCTACAACTCCTCACACTGATGAGGACCCTCCCTCCGAGAAGAGGAGAGCAACTTCCTAGCCTCCTCCATAGTAATAACTTTATAGGATGATTCTTCCAAACTCATGCCATTTGTTGTTGGTGAACTTGATGGTGCCACTACTTGCTCCGGCACCACTTTTCGTGATGGAGCTACTTCCGTCGAAATCATTATAGGAGTGGCTACTCCACCAGAGGGGGCAACCACTGGTGTTACACAACCTTGACCCAAACTTGTCGAGTCTAGTTGTTTTGTATCAAAAACTCAAAAAGCATACTCATAAGCCTCTACCACTAGAGTTACTGCAGGTGAGCTGGCTTGCCCCCCTGGAGGGGTAGGTGTCTTTGCTCCAACCACCACTACATCCTCCTGATGCTCTGGTCACTTTGAGTTCCATTCCCAGTTGGAATGTCTTTAAAAACTAGATGCTTAGAAATGTTCAAACCTTCTTTGTCCATAAAAGTGAGGATACCTCCCCAGTAGAGTTGCCAAATGTAAGAGGTTAGTGATACTAGGGTCTATGAATAACTGGAAAGGGTGAGGTATGGCCCGCTCCAATGGATGCTGTCTGCAAGGTTCTCAAGAACTTCTAGAGAAGTTTTTTATGAAACCTTATCCTTTTGGTAAAAATGGAGCTCAGGATGGAACTCCCTCCCTGTACGAAGATGAACTTCCACAACAATAATAGTAATTTTCTCAAGAAGAACTCCTGAGAGTGATGGATGTCAGTGAGGAATGAAAGAACAAGGCACTCAACACTTAGAAAGAGAACAGGAAGAGAATACTTGAGAGGTTCTGGTGTGATTTTGACAAAGTCACTGTGCTATTGAGTTTTTCTCTCTTTCTCGACCTTGCCCAAGGGTCTTGTTTATACTTGGGCATTAGGGATGATTTGACACTTTTGGCACAAAAAACTTAGAGGGTTGGTGAGGGACAAGGTCTACAGTGTACCATTTGCCCCTACCTATGTGCAGCAGACTGTCCGCTCAGACAGGTGCCACCTGGTGAAAACCAAATTCAAAAAGGAAATATATTTCCTAATGGAGACAAAATATCTGATTTGGTAAATATATTTTGAAACGATAACTTTTAGTTCCAACTTTGTAAACTTGAGGGTGGTCTCAAGGCTTACCTCCTCTAAAATCTTTGAAATATTGAGGGGGGTCTTGAGTACCCCCTTATAAAATCATTTTTCTTGAGAGGGGCTAGAGGACCCTCTCCTTTAAAATCATTTTATAAACAATTCTTTTCTTGTGAGTAACCCTTTGGCTGCTCACCTTGGTTGTGTCTGACTGTGAGGTGTCTGAGGACTGGGCGATCCTAGGGTCTTTCTAGTAGTATTCTCTCAATCCTAAAGTGCTAAGTGGTTGAGATTGCCCAACAAATCTTGTTCCTCAGCCGCCAAACCAAAACTCCCAAGAGATCCCAACTGACCTATTTGAGCCCTGCCTGCTCAACTAGGCTACCTGTACAAGAAATTAAGTGTTATTACTTTTTTTCTTTTAAATAATGACTTTTCATGATGATGGGGTGCTCATGGTAGCCACCCCCTCATCCTGGCCTATTTTTCTAGAAGTTGAGGGGGGAGGATCTGGAGTGCTCCTCGCCCTGACATTTTATGGAGGCTGAGGGGGAGGACCTTGACTACTCCTCGCCCACCATTTTTTGGAAGCTGAGGGGGAGGACCTTTATTGCTCCTCGCCCCGACAATTTCTGGAAGTAGAGGAACCTTGAGGGTTCCTTCACTAATATGAATTTTCTGCCATTGAGGGACCCTGAGGGTTCCTTCTTAATATGAGTTTCTGTCGGGACCCTGGGTGGGATTCCTTCTCAATATGAATTTCTATCGGGGCCCTAGGGAGGTTACTTCTCAATATGAGTTTTTATGGAGATCCGGGGGGGGGGGGGGGGGGTGGGGGGGGCGTGTTCCTTCTCATAATGGGTTTCTACCGGGACCCTGGGTGGGGTTCCTTCTCAATTTGAGTTTATGCAGAGACCCAGGGTGGGGTTCCTTCT
Source organism: Sambucus nigra (assembly GCA_949130495.1). Lineage (NCBI taxonomy): Eukaryota > Viridiplantae > Streptophyta > Magnoliopsida > Dipsacales > Adoxaceae > Sambucus > Sambucus nigra. The sequence continues at coordinate 116,256,242 of OX422222.1, read as the reverse complement.
CAATACGAATTTCTTCCGAGACCCTGGGGGGTTCCTTCTCAATTTGAACTTCTGTCGGGACCCCAGGTGGGGTTCCTTCTCAATATGAGTTTCTACCGGGACCCTAGGGGATTCCTTCTCAATATGAGTTTCTACCGGGACCCTAGGGGGTTCCTTCTCAATATGAGTTTCTGTCGGAACCCTAGGAGGGTTCCTTCTCAATATGAGTTTATATCGTGACCCTGGGGGTTCCTTCTCAATATGAGTTTCTGCCACCACCTAGGTGAGGTTCCTTCTCAATATGAGTATATCCGCCACCTAGGTGAGGTTCCTTATCAATATGAGTTTTTAATGTAGAGGTACCCTGGGGGTTCCTCAACTAATATGAATTTTGGGTTTTCCTAAACCTCATATTTTTTGTAAGCTGAAGCGGGGTCTTTGAGGGACCCTCACCCTAAAATATAGTTGTCAATCTTAGAGCACCCTTATACACAAGCGTAGAGAAATGATGGAGTGATTTTGGCAAAGTTTAGCTATTATTTTATTGCTTACCAAATGAGGAGTGAACACCTATATTTATAGTAGTTGGATGGGACCTCACGTCCACTGTTCACATGACTGGTGGATAAGAATGAATCTTTCTAGAAGGTGGGCAACTAATAGTCAATGGGTTGAGGTTTAACTACGACCTGTGCTATTCAAGTTGAGCTTAGGAATAAATTCCATGACCTAGTGACGTAAAGCTCCACTCTTTCACAACCAATATTGTCCCCACTTTAACCACCTCACATAATGATATGGAGTTTTATTATATCTAAATCCAAAAATCGATCTCAGTGGGGATTGAACCCCTAACATATGCATCATCAATCACATGCCTTACCAGTGGAGCTAAAAGGCCTCAATTTTAGAAGAGTGAAAATATACATATATGAACCATTAATTTCCCTCACCCAGAGAATGTGCGATGTGACTCTCTCGGTAATAAATCAACCATGACACCAGTCTATTACAATCCACCCCATTAAGGATCCCAACTTCCTTATTGGGATAAAATTAACCATCCCCAAACATATTGGCATACTTATTCGGACTGGGTACTGGCTATGATACCATCCTGTAACACCCCATTCTTCCACCACCAATATTATTCCTACTTTAACCACTGCACAATGATGTGGGGTTTTATTATCTCTAAATTTACAAATTGGTGTCAGTGGGGTTTGAACCCCTTATATGTGGATCATGAATCACATGCCTTGCCCGTGGAGCTAAAAGGAAACCGTGTTAAAAAAATGCAAATATATATCTATGAACTAAACCAGCCATGGCAGTAGTCTATTACATATGCACTACAAGATCGTGACCTTGTTTACAGGCTGATGCCTTTTGTAGGCCCTTGAGAATATCTTCATATGTTTGTGTGGAATTCCATGCTACGTGTCACTTGGGCAGTGGACGACATATTTTGGGCACAACCAAGCCCGTACGACTTAGTCCTAGGAGGAAAGTGATTTAGTTCTATGCTTTATTTATTTCTGCGGACTTTTATCTTATTGCCAAGGCCTTTGCTTAAAAATTTCAAATTTTGTGACCTTTCATATTCTAAGAAATTTAATTAAAAGGGTTTGGGTCTGAGGCCTCATTACTTGTTTCAAGCATTAAGAGAAAATACCTTTAGTGGTTCAAGGCATGTTGCCGACGATTTTTAACGAACCTTGGTGATTTCTGACAGAGGATCTGGCGACCATCCAACCCCTGATTTTAGGTTAATTTCCATTCTTTTTGGTCGCATTTCTTCATTACTTATGATTTTTCCATGTTCTCCTTCATTTCTAGGCACTAATTTAACACATGCTTCATGAAATCGATTATAACTTGAGCGATATAGAACTAGGTCCTTTTGATTTTTCATTTTTGCAACCCATTACTTTGAATATTGAAACTGTTAAATAACAAATACCCATGGCTTGAGACAATTCATTCCTTATATTAAATAAAAGTCGCAGAGCATAATTATCTGTATCGTAATCCCCAAAAAATAGTTTTGAATGTGTCTAACACCATAGTCCTAACACTTTTCTGGTTCTTCGGGTTATAGAGGATTTTTTTTATTTTTGACAATTTTGGGGGAGTGTTTGGCGATTTTATGGGTTTTTTGTATTGTTTGATGTAGGTGATGGATTGTAGGAATGATTTAGATGTTTAGATTGCCATTTTTGTCTATAATAGGAAGTTTTTGTAAGGATTGAGGTCGGTTTCAGCTAAGAACACATGATTCTTCTCTTGATATGTTCTTGGGCAAAAACCAAGGGTTTAAAGGATTTGATATTCTGAAGATTTGATCAATAATTTTGGGTGTTTATCAATTTATTTATGGACTTTGATTAATGGTTATGGCCTTGGTTCACCTTGGCTGTTTTAGGTTTCGCATAATTTGTCTTGGCTCTTTGATTGACGCCTATAATATTGAATTTTCTACTCCATGACCTTAGTATTTGAATTTGGTCGCAACTTTTTATATTAGGACAATTATTTGCCCAAACATTTCATCCATTTAGTTTTTCACCTAGTGACATGGACCTTGTGTCAGCTCCTGGATCTTGTGCAATTAAAACTATATCCTTAGGTGTTTTGAGTCTTCTCGCGATCGCCTTGTAAAGTATGTTGTGACCTTTTCTCAAAGTTAGTATCCATTTAACTAATATTAGGGTATTTATTTACATCTATTATCGCGGCCTTATTCACGAGATCATGGTCTTGAAAAATCTTAGTTGACGTACCTTGTATTTTTCAAGTCTTTTTTCATGATAGTCGTGGTCCTCTAACTATGGAGATTTTTTTTTCTTTTACAAATTCCAATCACGACTTATATAAGATAGAATACTTGGTAATACTTATAAAACGTCTAGAATAAACATATTTGGATATCTCCTCCCAAATTGCTAAACATTTGTCACCTTTAAGTCATGAAGCCTTATAAATTACTAGAGTACCCAACTGGTTCTGCTGATTCTTCTTTTGCATCATCAAGTGATTGTGGGAATATAATGGAGATAGTTAAGGCAAGACATAAGGCTTATTAGTACTCGGGTTCTACTAATAATCAAACCCCTATGAGATCAAACACAATAAATGAGGTTGCAGATTCAAGGGGAGTTAGAGAAGATGTTGCTACAAAGATGAGGAGTAATGAGCCTGGGTCATCAAGTTACGACAATGAGACAGAGAGAAATCATGCGGCATTAAAATACCCTTATGAGATGACCCTGGAGTGAATGACCCATGTTGTTGAGGCTTATGAATTTCCTGAAGGAACAATCTGTTTTATGCCTGTTGGGGACCAACCATCTTATTCCATAGTCCCCAATGATGGGTTAGGTTTCCTTTTACATGCCTTTGTCCTCAGACATAGGTTGTTTAGTCCTGTCCCTGTTTGGAAAATACTCAAGGACATAAACTAGACCTCGAACCAAGTTGATCTTAATGGGTAGTGGGCCATCCTTGCTTCTTTGTTGTCTAGAAGAAAATGTTCAACAAAGATATTAATTCATTATAGTTATTTTACTTCAACAGGCCTAAGGAATATACCATGAACAAATCGTGGTGCTATCACATGGCTACACAGAGTGCTAACAAATATCTTATGACTGGAAAACCTTCTAGTACCAAAAATTGGAAAGGAAAGTTTATCTTTGTGTCCGAGGATAAATAGGATACAAACTACACATAGACTGGTCATGAGAGTTCACATTAGATTCCGTGGGTTTTTTCGGACATGAAATTTCTTTAGAATATTTAAATTTTTACTTACTAAATTGATTATTTATTTTTGTAGTCCGTGTTGTCTTGGTTCCATCAAAATACCAAAGGGAGAGGATAAAGACTTTGCTCCAAATCGCAGATAAGAAGAATTTTTTTTTGCTAGAGTCATGCTACGAGCCATGTATTGACTTGGATACTACCCGATACATATTTATCCCAAAAGCCATCTCCAGAAGGTATAACTAGTTCGAGTTTTTTCTTTAAATGAATGTAACCTTTCCTTCTTTATTCAAGTCTTCAATTATCCACGAGTTTTTAATCTTATCTAAAACTTTTCACGTCTTTTGCTAATTTGGATTCTTGTTGTGTAGGGGATTCCACGGACGGTGAGCCTTTGATTAAAATTAATAAAGAGTTGTTTCTTTCCCAGCTTGACAAATTGGAAGAAAATTCTCAGGATTTGAAGAATTCTTCGAGGAAGTGGGGGAGGAAGAAAAGGAAACAGGTTGCGAACAACCATTACTATTGATGGAATGATGAACATTTATTCACTGACGAATGTGGCAGACAAGGATTGTTGGCCATAACCTTCTACACCTATCACCCTTAATGACCATTTTCTCCTATGAGATCTTCCCCTATTACCAATGCTAATGTTGTTACACCTCAGAGCAGGGCATTTGCACCGCGGTCAAGGCCTTAAATTAGGAAAAGTTGTCACGAGTCCCCTTAGGAGGCTATGGAAATCGCGGTCTCTATGATAAAATAATTTCTCATTCTCTAGACTATACACATTTTGTGGAGGAAGATACTGAGGACCCGAAGAGATATCAACTCCATTGCATCCTTAGGGTAAGTATATATGTCCAAAGCCTCTCACTTTAAATTATTTTCCCTTTATTAATTTTTTTATTTCTCTCATCTTCAGGTTGTTGAGGCTTCAATAAGCCAAAGAACAAAGAATAAGGAGATTTATTCACAGCTTAAGGCAACAGAGTCCACTCATGAGTCTTAGGTTGAGTATACCTAGAAGTCTTTTTTTAAGCCGTCAAGAAGTCCGCAACCGCTGCCTTTAATTATAAAAAATTGGTAGCTATAACCAAAGTGGAGGCTATGGAGTAGTCTAGGTCTGAGTTTGAGGAAAAATAAAATAAGGTCATGGATTTTCTTCACTTATCTGAATCCAAATACATTGAGTCTGCAACTAAGGTTGTGATTGATGATAAGAATGCAACAGAGCTTCTGACCCATTCTTACTCTCTAAGACAGAGCCACGATCAGGCCATGAAAAAATCCTCGATTGAGCACATTGTTGGTTTGGAGAAAGATGTTGAAGAGTTCGTGGATAATTTTAGAACTTTTGACGATTTTTTTGGGTCAAAATAAATCTTACATCCACGGCTACAAGGAGTTGAGGCTAATAGTAGCCCAAAACAGTTTTTGAGGCCAAGGATAAAATCTTTTCATTTAGGTTCATTAATGCTGAGAATGTGAGTCAGAGCTAAAGGAGGCCAAGGAAAAGTGTTTTGAGGGAGAAGGCCATGGAAGTGCATCTGGAGTATAAGGAAACTGAAACTTCCATAGATGAAAATCAAGATGATGAAGAAGAGGACACAAGCTCTTTATTTCATTCCATATCCTTTGTATGTTGTTTAAACCTTTTGTAATCCTCATAATTATCATAATGAGCTTTGGATTTTTGTCATCAATGCAACTACCTTTCCTAATACGTCACTCTACTTTCCTTGGATATATTTGTATTGAATCTTTATTAACAACATCTTGAATATTTTTCCTTTCTATGGCTTGACTTCAATTTTACTTTCATTACATGTTGCTAAGTTTTTTGTTCTTGATAATGATGCTGCGACTTTAAATGAACTTTTGCACTTGTTATGTATTTGTACTTTTGATAATGTGTTTGATTATAGTTGTGACCTTGGTAGACAATCATGATTAAAGTATTTTAATTAAAGCCCTATGGCATGTGGGGTACTGGAAGCTCCCATGCCTATAGGCACGGCATATCACCATCCACGTCCATGACTTTATGCTGATAGTCTTCTTATCTATGATCTTCCATAAATGACCGCGACCTTTTAGGTGAATTTTTTTTATAGACATTTTTATGGACCTTAGGCTTAATTTTAGTCCAAATCATACTTGTCATTCACTATTCCTTTAGGAAAAATTCAAAACCAATGATGATTTTTCCCACTTTTTCTTAAGTGTGTGTGCTATGTTTGGAGCTTCCTAAGTCTCTTTTTTAATGAGACTCTCCCTCTTATCAGGGTGACCGTGTTGCTAGAGGCTCCTGTAAGACCCACTTCTTATCTTTTAGATCTTTTTACGGACTAAGTTTGATTTTTTTATCGCAATCAGCTTCTTACGACTTAGATTTTGCCCTTAGAGATGAGTTAATCTTCGTCTCTTTGTTTTTTGATTCTGGTCATAAATGTCTCCGCGGACTTTGAATGGCCATTGACCTTGGATGGTCATGGAATTTTGATGTTGTTGCATTCTTCTTTTGACCCGATGGTCTCCGCCTTTGTAGCTATCTTTCGTTATGTGACTGATGGAAGGTTTAGTGTAAACCTGTTGAACATAAATGCAGAGAAAATGATTCAAATATTTAAATTTTCATTGATTTAAATTTGAGGGAGTATAATATTTTTTTTCTGGCCTAGCAGTGGCCTTGTAGTAACTACAAAGGAATAAGATAACAAAATCTTTAGCCCAAAACTTCTTTTAGGTCGCGACTTCCCATTTGCAGTTCTAAGTCGCAGCTTGTGTGAACCTTCTCAGTATCGCTTGCCTGGCCATTCTCTGAAATTAATTCTTTAGGTTGAGGAGGTCATTGGTGGTGTGGGCATGATCAATGTGGAATTCAATATGCAAATAATTTTTCATTTGAGACCTCAGTAGTTGTATTCTTGTTGTTAGTGTCTTCGACCTTCGTTATGTTGGTTAAGTCCATAGACTTAACCATCAGGATTCTTTGGCCGAGGAGATTGATTTGTCCATGGAGTGAGTCCTGCCCCTCATAGATGTGGTTGATACACACCATGAGGTGTGATATGTCTTTATTTGACTGGTATCATGAGTTGCCTACCCTGTTGTCGTCTATTTAAATAAATAGTTCTTATAAAATCCTTCTTTTATTTGAGAGAAAACAAATAGAATGAGAAATCCAAGAGTTATAGAATAAGTAAATCCATATATTGAGCAGTGTAACATTGGGTAGATCCCTTTCATACCAAGGATGCAAAATTTAAGCCAATGGTGCTGTTGATGTAAAAAACTAGATTTGATCTAATTGTTTAATCACAGATAAAAATGAATATATAAATATAAGATAAAAGATTTTTAAAGTGGTTCATCCTTGTAAGAATGGCATATGTCCACTATATTTTTTATTGCTGACTGTTTACAGAATTCTCGATAATAGGTTTTCCAAGAAATTCCGAGTCCTCCTCTACTGAGGAGGTTACAATGTATTTATAGCCTTGGGGCTGTACATGTGAAAGAATAACGCATTACTGTCTAATAGGCGTGTACATCTGTACGATAATAATGAGCATTTAATGCCCAGTTATATCCTGGATTCTCTTGATTTGGATACGCTGTACACTTATGTAGCTCGGACCGCCTAAGCTGCTCGACACGCTTGAGTTGCTCGGGGGTTGAGTAGATCGGTACAATAAAGTTCCTCGACACAATCCATGCTTCTAGGAACGCCTGAGTTGGTCGGGGAGTTTAAGCTCCTCGGAGTTAGTATGTTGTTCAACAAGTGTTTGTGGGTGCCATGCAGATTGACACGTGTCTCCATGTGATTGGTCCATGTCAGCAGAATAAATTTGGTATCAACACAAGCCCCCAATGTTTTGTAGTTTGATGTTAAAGAAAAGTATTGAACATTCTGCTGCTTAGATTTTCGATTTGTAAGGTTTTTAGGAAAGCATTCGTTGTATGTAGCTCCTTTTTAAATGCACAGTATCATACCTCCTATACATTTTGAATTTCCATAAACGCTTCGTTTTTCGTGCCATTTTCTACTTTTTAGCCGCCGGATACTCAATCGTCCTTCCTGGTAATCATTATTTTTCTCCATTCCCTAGGTAAAGTATTTAAGCACTACAGAAATCCTATCGTCTTTCATTTTTCAAATCTATGTCTCTGAACTTTTGATTTTCTCTCTATCTTGTGCGTTCGTTTCTTTCCTTGTTCGTTGTCAACTGGTTCACTCTTCCCCTGTAAGATCTTCTTCCTTCTCTTTTATTTTTCTTTGATCATCATGGTTTATGTTGTTGAATCGCTTGACAAATTTTGTTCTGAATTTTCAATTCCTTCATGGGTCATTTTGGAGGAACTTTCTGAACCTTTTGACTATTTCTCTTTGGCTGAGGGACATTGGTTCCCCAGTCTCTTTGTGGCCGAATGTGGCTTTTCTTTTCCTCCAAATCCCCTATGTTTGGAGTTCTGTGAATATTTTCACGTTGTACCAACAAAAATAGCTCCCAATACCTGGAGAATAGTTAATGAAGTTCATAGGTTAAACCAAATTCATGGAACCCGTCTAGGAATTTCAGAAATTATGTTTTGCTATAGATGGGTCGTCAGCAATAGTACTTTTTACTTAAAAACTATGCTTTTAAATAGGGCTTTAGTTGTCAATCTCCCAGATGCCAACAGGGATTACTTCGAGCATGGGGTTGTTATGAAAAATTGGCAACATGATCCATTAAATGGAGATGATGTATATCAAGGTCCTAAATGTCCCCCTTATGGAAATGGAATAGGTTGTTTTTATTTTTTGAAATATTGTTTTCTTGGTGTTTGACAAAATGTATCACTGACATTTAATTTTTACTGTTTACAGTTGATAGCAAAAGAAAATCTCCAAAGGAGACAGAGGTCAATTTGAAGCATTTGAAACTTATCTGGTGTTTGCAACAAACTGTAGCTGAGGAGCACATTAGATCGACCTCTTATTTGTTGCAGTACAAGAGTTACACTTCATCCTTTACTGCTCGTCCAGTGGTGGTTAATCTTGACCAAATACCAGCTGCTGAGTCTAGTGTGGAGGGTTCTTCTTCAGAATCAAGTATTCCTATTAGTGAAATAATGAAGAGAAGAAAGGTTCCTTTTTTTTTCGACAAGTCTGATTCTCCTATTGTGGAGACAAAGAGAAGTAAAAAAGATGTCCCAGGAGAGGGGATAAAGTCTGCAGAGGTACCCCCTTCTGATGCTACCAAGAAGTTCAGCGAGAAGCCCCCTGTGGCTCTAAGCAAGGTCATTGAAAAGCCCCCTGTGGCTCCGACTAAGGCTGTTCTTGTTTCTCCTCCAAGCGAGGTCATTGTTATATCACCAACCAAGACAACATCTTTGGTTGAGAATGTTACTGCTCCTATGAGGAGATTAAGGAAAAGTTCTTTTGAGAAACCAGCAGAATCTGTTTCTCAGTCGTTTAATGTGGAAGGTGGTGTTCCCACTTTTGTTCCTCCGATCTCTGCTATGAGCTCGGTGAAGTCTTGGATTATCCCAGAAGTCCGAGGTATTGAGGACAATCTTTCTCGTGACAGGGTTACTACCTTGGCCGCTCAACATATTACCTCCGTAAGTATTATTAATCTAATTTTTTATTTTTCAATGTTATGTCCCTGTACTGACTTACATTTTTTTTCTTCGTCCAACTGGTAACATGTTTCAACACCATTCTGAAGAAGGATGAGGCTATCAAGGCTTCAATCTCCTCGGGAGGTGTAGAAGAAGATTTTACTGGGTTAACCTAGTCTTTGAAGGAATCTCATCAGAAGTATGAGGAGAATAAAACTTCTTGGGAGAAGCAGGTTAAGTCTATCGACCAAGAGAGAGATCGTGCTGTGGAGGCCTCCAAGGATTTGGAGAAGAAAGTGGGGGAGTTTGAGAGGAAGAATAAAGAGCTTGAGGAGAAACTCGGAGATTGAGAATAAAATCAAAGCTGCTGAAGAGGAGGTTGGTAGACTCCGTGATGTTGATCGCCAGAAGCAGGAGATGGAGGAGAAGTTGAAAACTGCCGAGAAACTTCTTACTGAGAGGACTTCCTCGGAGAAGGTTAAAAGGAAGAAAGCTGTTAAAAAATCATTCATCATAGGTTGGGATAAGGTATGGAATAAGTGTTTGGCTGCTATGTCAACATAAATGGAATACGCCAGCCTAAAATACTTTAGGAATGAATGGTTGGCAGCTCTACAAGAGCTGAAGGTTGCTGAAGATTTTGACTTATTTCAGCAACACACTCATGGCCCTCCTCCCTCTTCTGGAGAAGAAGAAGAGGAAGAAGTTTCCTCTGAAGAATCCTCCATGGAAATTGGAGATCTGGCCCTTACTGTTACAGCTGTTTAATCGTGCTCCGAGCAACCCTAACCAAATACTACTCCTACCGAGAAGCTACTCGTGTCCACCGAGTAACCAGCCTCTTCTTCAAAACCTTCTGGGGAAGTTATAGGAAATAAAGAGAAGGTGTAAAGTAGTTTGAATGTTTATTTTGTCGCTTTATTTTATGTATCCTCAACTTTTGTATTTTCTTTTATGATGAAATGAAAATTCAAGCTTTTGGTTGTTTATCTTGACTTATTCCTCTTCTTGCTCTGCCTGCATTCTTATTAATTCTTTCTATCTATTTTCTTTACTAGTTTATTGCTAAAATGGAGCTCTTATCATCTCACGATACTGAACTGATGAAAAAATGCAATGACTACTTCAAGGCTGGCCTTGCTGACCTGAATGAAGCTCAAATCATTGACATCCTTGGTCCAGATACTTCTGAACGAGCAGTTAAAGCCTACTAATATTTGAAGTGCTTTCTCGACCGTGTAGTTTCCCACAATGTAGCATATTATGAGATGATTGAAGATCTCCAAGGTAACATATCAGAACTCCAACAACAATACAAGGAATCTTCTGCTCTTTTGCATCAGGGGTATGAGAAAAAATATCAGCAATTAAATGCTGAGAGAGGATATGATAAGTTCATTGCTGCTTATGAAAATAAAGAGAAAATTCTCAGGGTTGAGGTCGAAGAGCATAGGCAAATTGCGAAACTGCTGGAGCCTGAAAATAATGTTTTGCGAGGAGAGATATCCCAACTGAAATCTGCATCATCTACCTCGGGGGCTTTGATCCCTGTCAATGACGAAGGTTTCTCCTTCTTGGAGGTCAAAAATGCCAATTTGAGAGATGAGTTGGAAACCTTAAAGAGGACTGGACCCTCTACTTCTGCTCGCGGACGAGCAAGAGCTTCTCGGGGACGAGAAAAGGTTGCTCGGGTTACTGTTGAAAAAGCTAGAACGCAGGCATCTTTGGAGAATCAAGCATTCCAGTTGGTGGCGAAGAATCAGGCTTTATCAGAGATGTCCAAGAAGATTCTGAACCTCACCCAGCAACTCTCCACACAAAGCTCTGTCTTGGAGAATAAAGAACTTCTAGTGAAGAACCTCCACGAGCAAATGGAGAGGTTAACTTACCAGTTTCACAAATAGCCTAGAGAGTTTTGGATGGATGGATATAATGAAGCCCTTTATCATCTCGATGATCGGATCTAGAATTCAAATAACGAGGGTTACAAGCAAGGATGGATGAATGCCCTGGGGTGTTAAAGTTGGAGTAGGGACATTATCTATGGGATTATTATGACCCTGGATTGCTCGAGTTGCCCGTGCCACCTTTCAAACTTGATATGAGCTGGATTCCTGCTCGGGCAATTCCCCAATGCTTAATTTCCAAGTATCTCGGTGACTACAGTCTTCATTCTAATTTTGAGATATCTCGCCCGGAGCACTCGCTTGATCGGCCATCTGTGTTGAATGTGAGGATGCTTCGAGATCTGAACTTCATAAATTCCCCTTATGCCTTAGATGATCCTCCTGCTGGAGTAGAACCTGTTTCAAAGGCATCGGGAAATAAACCAGTAGAATAGGATCTTTATGTAATGGTTTTTTCTTTTTTCAGCATATGTAATCCTTCTCGATTGGAATGAAAAGTTTTGGTCTTTTGTCATTTCATTTTCTTCTAAGTAATTTGCAGAATGTCTTCTCTTGTTGGTTGGTAGATATATATTTTTTTATGACATACTTATCTCATTGTAGTCATTTTTTGATACTAAGCAATAGAACAACTTACATTCCATTTTATTGCTTGATTTAAACAACCGGAATTTATTGAAATTAGCTTACCGACCAACCGGAATTGATGGATTTTAATTTCCAACCAACCGGAGTTGGTGGATTTTCATTCTCGACCAATCGGAGTTGGTGGATTTTAATTTCCGACCAACCGGAGTTGGTGGATTTTATTCTCGACCAACCGGAGTTGGTGGATTTTAATCCCGACCAATCAGAGTTGGTGGATTTTCATTCTCGACCAACCGGAGTTGGTGGATTTTATTTCCCGACCAATCGGAGTTGGTGGATTTTATTCCCGACCAACCGGAGTTGGTGGATTTTATTCCCGACCAATCGGAGTTGATGGATTTTATTTCCGACCAACCGGAGTTGGTGGATTATTATTCTCGACTAATCGGAGTTGGTGGATTTTAATTCCCGACCAACTAGAGTTGGTGGATTTTATTCCCGACGAATTAGAGTTGGTGGATTTTGGACTTGATGCGTGATTATTCTGAACTTGATGTGTAGTGTATAGCACTAGTACTCCACAAAATTTCAACAAAAGGAGAGAATTGGGTAAAACATCCAAAACTTTATTCATATTGAAGAAAACTGCATTACATAGGGATTTTAACTACTGATAATATTTGCACAGATGCTCTATGTTCCATGCATTCTTAAACTCTTCTCCTTCTAAGGTTTCAATCCTATATGTCCCCGGTTGAACAACTTATGTTACTCGGTAGGGTCCATGCCAGTAAGCTTCCATTTTGTTGTTCTTTTGAATTACTTTCTTTAGCACATAGTCACCTTCTTTCAAATCACACTTCTTTACTCTCTTGTTATAGAACAGAGCTGTTCGTTGTTGGTATGCAGCATTCCTGATTGCTACTTCTTCTCTAACTTCCTCGAGCATATCCAAGTCTAATCTTCTCATCAAGTCACTGATATGAGAATTGAAATTGAGTATTTTGTGCGTGGTCAAACCCAATTCTACTGGTATGACGACTTCACTTCCAAATGCCAGCATGTATGGAGATTCCCCTGTTGCTTCTCGTGCTGTTGTATGATAAGCCCATAGCACAAAATATTGCTCATTAATCCAATTTTCCATTGCATCGTCCAGTCGTTTTTTCAAACCATTCAACAGCGTTCTGTTTGTCACCTCAGTTTGTCCATTGCTCTAGGGATGGCCTGGTGCAGAGTGGGTTTTCAATATGTTTGACTGATGACAATACACAACAAACTCCTCGTTCTCGAATTGGGTTCCATGATCAGTAATGAATGCATGAGGAAGACCATATCTATAAATGATATTCTTCTAAATAAATTAATACACCTTGTCATATGTCATATCAGTAAGAGGCTTAGCTTCCACCCACTTAGTAAATTAATCCACAGCGACCATGAGATATTTAAATTTTCCCCTGGTCATTGGAAGTGGCCCGACCAAGTCTATTCCCCACATGGAAAATGGCCAAGGGGAAGTAATGGGTGTTAACAATGCTTGGGGAGTTCTTCGGATAGAAGAGAAGCGCTGACATTTGTCACATTTTTTGGTATAGGCTATACAATCAGCCCTCATCATTGGCCAATAATATCCCCACGTCATTATTCTTTGCAAAAGTGTCTGACCTGCTATATGGGCTCCACAGGACCCTTTATGGACCTCTTCAATCAAATCTTTCACCTCGTAGGGATGCACACATCTTTGCAAACCTGCTATAATTCCTCGTCTATATAAAATACCATTAGTCAATACATAACGAGCAGCTTTAAACTTCAGTTTCTTGGCTGTGAGTTTATCAGTTGGCAAAGCTTGTTTTTCAATATATACCCTGATGGGGTCCATCCAAGATGGTCCTAAATCAAGGGTAATAAAATTCATCATCAGATCTTCGTCTATGCTCCGACTAGCTAAGACTTCTATTGGGATTGTTCTTCTTACCTTAGTTCGTGTTGCTGAAGCTAACCGAGCTAAGGCATCTGCTTTTGCATTCTCTAATCTTGGTATTCTAATTAACTGTACTGGGATCAGGCTTGATACAATCTCCATTGATTTTGCATGATACTTGATCATTAATTCTCCTTTGGCTGCATATACCCCCAACATTTGATTTACGATCAATTGTGAGTCACTGAATACGATAACCTGCTCAGCCTTCATGGGTTTTGCCAAACTAAGACCAACAACCTTTGCTTCATATTCATCTTTATTATTAGAAGATTTAAATTGAAAGCGCAGAGCATATTCCACATCAATCTCATCTGGGCTGTTTAAAACAATCCCTGCTCCACTGCCGGTAGTGCACGAAGAACCATCTACATACAAATTCCACACATGTATCTCATTATCAAACTGTTGGTCAGAAAGAGTTCCTCGGTGGAATATTTGATGCTTCCTTATATCCTCTTCCAGCACTTCTTGCTGCTCATCGACTAGCTTCTCTTGCTCTTCTAGCGACTGAGGTTGGTCGGAGCTTAAGTTTGATGATCCCATAACATCCACAGGCTGGTCGGTATTCAACCTATGCTCTTCGGAGGTATCTGAATAGGTGAACTCTGCGATAAAATCTACCACTTCTTGCCCTTTAAGTGACGCCCTAGGCTCATAAACTATATCGTATTCCCCCAACTCTACAGCCCAATACATCAATCTTCCTGATTTCTCTGGTTTGTACAGAGCTTGCCTTAATGGCTTATCTGTATAGACAATTATAGTATGAGCTTGGAAGTATGGCCTCATTCTTCTACTTGCTTCGATCAATGCCAATGCTAACTTTTCCATCATTGGATATCTGATCTCTTCTCCTCGGAAGGCCTTACTAGTGTAATAGATTGGTTTTTACACTCCATCCTCTACTCTTACTAGTGACGAGCTTACTGGGTTTTTCGAGACTGCCAGATACAAGTATAGTTTTTCTCCCATTACTGACCTGGACAACAATGGAGGTGCTCCCAGGTATTTCTTCAATTCTTGAAAAGCCTTTTCACATTCATCGTTCCACTCGAAAGTCTTTCGGAGTGTTTTGAAGAATGGGAGGCATCGATCAGTTGCTCGTGACACAAATATGTTAAGTGCCGTAACTCTCCCTGTGAGGCTTTGTACTTCCTTCTTCGTCGTTGGGGATCGTATCTCCAATAGAGCCTTGATCTTTTTAGGGTTCGCCTCAATTCCTCGTTGATTTACAATATATCCGAGAAACATGCCTTCTCGTACTCCAAATATGCACTTGGTGGGATTCAACTTCATTTGACATTCCTCTAGTTGATCAAAGGTCTGGCCTAAATCAACTAGATGATCAGCACCTTTCTTGCTCTTCGTCAGCATATCGTCAACATAAACCTCCATGTTATGACCAATTTGATCTGCAACCACCTTGTTCATCAGCCGCTGATAGGTAGCACCTGCATTTTTAAGTCCAAAAGGCATAATATTATAACAATAAGATCCCCTTGGGGTAATAAATGAGGTACTCTCCCTATCTTCAGGCTTCATTTTAATCTGGTTATAACCAGAATAAGCATCCATGAAACTTAATAGTTCGTGCCCCGAGGTAGCATCCACCAGTTGATCATTCGGGGCAAAGGAAAATGATCCTTTGGGCATGCCCTGTTGAGGTCGGTAAAGTCTACACACATCCTCCACTTGTTATTTTTCTTCTTTACCATTACCACATTTGCTAGCCAGTCAGGATATTTAACATCCTCAATGAAAGAGGCTTTTTGCAGCTTCTCTACTTCCTCCTGTATAGCTTGATTTTTCTCAGGACTGAACACTCTTCTTCGTTGCTTTACTGACTTGATTTTCTTGTTCACATTGAGCTCGTGGCACAAGAAATTCGGATCTATTCCAGACATGTCTTCATAACTCCACGCAAAAGTTTTCTTTCTTCGCCTTAAGAATGCTATTAATTCTTATTTTATTGATTCATCCAAGGATGCACCAATTTGATTTGTTCGTTCTGGATACTCGTCGTCCAGAATGACATTCTTAGTAGCCTCCACAACCTTCCCTTTTACGAGTTAGGACTCGTCTCTAGGGTCTAATGTTTCAATTTCTGCATCTTCTATTCGGTAGGTGGTAGTCTTCTTTCTAAATTCTCCATGCTCTTCCTGCTCGACAGATGAATAGTAGCATTCCCGAGCTACTTTCTAGTCGCCTTTCACAACTCCCACCCCAAAATTGGTTGGGAATTTTAGACATTGATGCACAGTAAATGGTACTGCTTCAAATTTATTCAGAACTACTCTTCCCATGATGATGTTGTAAGCTGATTGGACGTTTTTATCCATTATAAAAAAGTGTACTCTTTCTGTTCGACAAGCAGGCCATGTACCAATAAGCATATGCAACTTGATCGTCCCAAGTGGGAAAACCTTCTCTCCAGTAAAACCAAGGAGGGGCCTATGATATGGATCCAACTAGGCTAGCTTTAGATTTAAACTTTCAAAGCACGGATAGAACATGATATCTGCCGAGCTACCATTATCCACTAGTAATCGTAAAATCACTACTTCCCTTATTGTCATCTTGATTACCAATGGATCATTATGAGGATATAGTACACCTGCCAAGTAGTTCTTAGAGAAACCAATGACCAGCTTATCCTTATTCACCTTCCTCGGGCGATCCTCTTTAGCCAGATTTATCCGCTGAATGTACGAGCAAGCCTGAGCCTCATTTAAGGTAGGCTTTTCTCTCAGCAGTCATATCTCTGCCTCCTGCATCTCCACTTGTAATGACATTACATTCAAATGATCCAATATGGATAGAAAATACCTCACGTTCTGGCTGTTTTGGTCTTTTGGGGAGATCGGGGTTGTCTTGGTCATCATCTGGATCCTCTACGTGGCTTCTCTTCTTATCCTCTTTTGCTCGACGAGGAGATCTAGACCTCTGTTTGCTCGGTCGTTGATCTTTCCATAATTTTGACGATCAAAATACTTGGCCAGCTTTCGTCGTTTGATGAGTGCTTCAATTTCATTCTGAAGAGCTATGCAACTTTTGGTCGTGTGACCATGGTCTGTATAGAACTCGTAATATTTGGTCTTATTCCTCTTGTCAGGATCTGTCTTCATTTTATCTGGCCAATTTAGTTCCTCGCTGTTCTTGATTTCTTCCAGAACGTGGTTTATGTCTACTTTCAAAGGAGTATAATTTCCAAACTTCTTCAACAGCTCCCATGCTGTCTTTGCTTTTGACTGCTTGTTACCACCATTGTTCTTATGTTCTTTCTTTTCAGCCTTATCAACCTCCACCTTGGTCTCTTTGGTATCCATATTTTTCTTCACAGCCATAGACTTCTCGGCGTTCATAATCTTCGCTGCCTTTGCCATTAGTTCTGCCATGGTTCTAGGCGGATCTTTGTCGAGAGTGTAGTACAATTTATCTGGAAACAGTTCGTTCATCAGAGCAGTAATTGCTGTCTTTTCCTCGTAATCAATAAATTCGAGCTTCTCGTTATTGAAACGAGTTATATAATCCCTGGTACCCTCACCTGATTTTTGTCTAACACTTAACAAGTGTGCTACTCATTTAACTAGTTTTGCTCCAAAATAGAAATTTCCAATAAAGAGCTCGGCCAGTTGAAAGAAAGTTGAAATCTTCCCCCGAGGAAGATTATTATACCATATTTGAGCAGATTCGATAAGAGTTCCCGAAAATTCCCTGCATCTCATCTCATCTGGCACGTCATAGATATCGACAGTAGCTTGGTATTGTTCTATATGAAGGACATGGTCAGTTTTTCCATCATATTTAGGAGTCACAACAGGTGCTTTGAACTTTGATGGTGTGGGAAAATCCACAATTTCCTGGATAAAAGGTGTCCCTTGGAAAAAAGTTCTTTGTTGAGGATTCTTGGACTTAGCCATTTCCCCTAGTCTATCCTCTAACCTTTGAATAGAGCCTTTCCATGCATAATTGCCCTCCTCGGGCCTATTGGTTCGAGCAACTGATCGTATTGAATTTGCTTCCTGGAATCTTTCATTACGAGCAGTTGGTCGTGATTGGGTAGAACCCTCCCTTATATCGGATGGTCGTTGAAAGTTCCTCGACATAATCCTAGGAGGACTTATATTCCTCCTAGGGCCCAAACGATCAAAAGGAGAGACCCTGCTTAACCTCTCCAATGCGCTAGTCCTTTCTGGAGAGAGAGTTATGTTTTATTGAGTATCTGTAGCTTGTACTGAGGAAGTTCGACCAGGTTGATAAGAAAAATCATTAGATCTTTCAGTGCGATATGAATCGGTACATCTGGATCGAGATTCCTCTGGGATTAACGTTCTCCTAGTATGTGAAGAAAGTAAATGGGTATTTCTTTGGATGCTTCGTTCTCCTGAATGAGTAGATACTCCACCTTGGGCAGCTTGTATGAGTTGTCGCATAGTTTCTTGCATGGCTATCTGGCCTTGGGCTAGATTAGCCATTATGCCAGCCAGATATTGAACATTTGGGGGAGCAGATGGATTTGGGGCGTTTCGAGCGTTTTGATTACTGGATTCGGGATTATCATCTATTGCTGATGAATTGTTTTGGTGAAAAATGATAATTACAGTCGTTTTTCACAGACGGCGCCAATATGTTGATGTAAAAAACTAGATTTGATCTAATTGTTTAATCACAGATAAAAATGAATATATAAATATAAGACAAAATATTTTTAAAGTGGTTCAGCCTTGTAAGAATGGCCTACGTCCACTGTATTTTTTATTGTTGACTGTTTGCAGAATTCTCGATAATAGGTTTTCCAAGAAAATCCGAGTACTCCTCTAATGAGGAGGTTACAATGTATTTATAGCCTTGAGGCTTTACATGTGAAAGAATAATGCATAGTTGTCTAATAGGCATGTACATCTGTACTATAATAATGAGCATTTAATGCCCAGTTATATCCTGGATTCTCTTGATTTGGATACGTTGTACACTTGTGTAGCTCGGATCGCCTAAGCTGCTCGACATGCTTGAGTTGCTCGAGGGTTGATTAGATCGGTACAATAAAGTTCCCCGACATAATCCATGCTACTAGGAACGCCTGAGTTGGTCGGGGAGTTTAAGCTCCTCGGAGTCAGTATGTTGTTCAACAAGTGTTTGTGGGTGCCATGTAGATTGACACGTGTCTCCATGTGATTGGTCCATGTCAGCAGACTAAATTTGGTATCAACGGGTGCTGCGATTGTGGCTATTTTCCTTCATAATGAGTCTTCCACCATGATTGACATGTTCGATCATGGTTTTCTCATGGGGTCATTACATCTCCTAGACAATTCTCGGAATACATGCCCTTGGACAGAATGATAATTCAATAATTGAAAAAGTTAGTAAATCATCCTAACCTATCACAGGTGATTTCAACAACCTTTATGGTCAAAGACTCTTTGGATTTTACTCATGGAATCACAGGTCTTTCAATTATTGGAGTTGTGCTTAGGCGGATTAACCCTTCCTAAAGATCGTAAAACATGTTATGGGAGTTTTAAGAAATTTACAACATCTTAGGTCTGTAAGGAAATCTATTATTTACTATAAAAGGTCAAATATGTCAAAAGTAGAGGTTTCGACCTAAGCTGTGACACTAAGGCTGCGATAAATTCATACGTACTGAAAAGCCACAGACTCTTAAGTAGTATCTATGGAAAAATAACATATTATAGCCCAAATTTAGCTCAAATATGGTTTTACACCTCTAAAATTTGGCTGAGTGTTTGGAGTGTTAACCCAAGGCATACTATGTCCTTATGTGAAAATAATTAGCTCGTATGTAGGTCGTAACTTGGCTAAATTATTTGAAAGTGTAGAGAAAATAAAAAAAACATGTTCATACCTAGTTCCCAGCCCTTACAAGGCCATGTCCAGTTAATCCACTTAGCTAAATCTGGACATGGGAGCATCCTTGAGGAATATGTGCATGGGAGCATCCTTAGGCATTGGTTGACATATTTTGGTAACAATGGAGAGAGAAAATTAAAGTGAGAAAAGAGGGAGAAATAATGATGAAGAAGTTTTATAAGAGATAGAGAGAGAGATGGTGTAAATCTTTCATCCAAACTCGAACATAACTCCATAGTAGTTGTTTTCTAGGATATCAACTTAGATTTAGAGTTGTTCTATAGTTTTCAATAAATTTTGATAATATCTCGTTAAATCCTAGATTTCTCACACATTGTATTCCTTTAGATATTTTGTTGTAGATTTTAGTTTTTTTTAGATCCAAACTCTCTTTTGAATTAGAACTTTTCATGGACAAAAAAATTTAGATTTGGATTTGTATATAAAAAATCTTTTAAATATTTTTTGGAAAATTTCAGATCTGAAAATTTTCATATAGATCTGAAATATTATGTAATATTGTGTTAAGATTTAAAACCGTAATAAAATTATCTTAAGAAGATTCTAATTTGAATTCTTACAACAACTTATAAATCATAATCTTTGTGTAAACATACTTGTAATTTGTTTTAGGATTTTCCAGTAGTTAATAAGTGTGAGTGAGTTTTTGAATACGTATATAATTGCATATACATGTCACTATATGACTCTACACAATATTTCACCAAATAATCTATTTTGTTGATATTTTGTATAATAGAATACTTGAGTCAACTAAAGTTTAAGGTTTGTTGTCTACATCAAGAGATCACAAAAAGTGCCTAGAGGGGATCTCTGTTAGGTATATTCTTTTTTCGTTGATGTTAATTTGATTGTAATTTGTACCAACAACTCATTTTGTTTAGTGATTTTTTATTTTGTGGCATAAAGGACACCGTGCACGTTTTCCCGTTCGATTGGGGTTTTACCACGTTAAATTTGCTGTTCTTTATTATATTTTATATAACTTGATTGTATTATTTCATTCTAAGTTACGAGACATAATATTGAAGTTTTAATTCTTAAAACTTAATAAAAATTTTGATAAACTAAAACATAAATTAGCTTATTAGAGTATACTGAACACAACATATGTTTTCTTAAACAAGTTCTATTTTAACACAAAACAGTTTACTCAAAATAGGCTATAGATTAGACCTGAATAAAGTTTAAATTTGTTAAAATTAGTCTTTAAGTATTTTCAAGTGGTATCAGAGCCTTTTCAAACACTTTTGATCTTAAACCTGCTTTAATTATTTTGTTATAAAATGGAAGAGAAACCTAAATAGACCTCAAGTGTTTGATGGGAATAATTTTCCTTAGTGGAAAGTAAGGATGATTGCCTCTATCCAGGGAACATTGGGAGATCCTGTTTGGGACATGATTGAAGCTAGTTACATTTCACCAATGAAACCTACCCATGAAGGCAGTACTAAGATGATTAAATAAGCTATAAGTGAGTATACTAAAGAGTAATAACAAACGTGTCACTATAATAATAGAGGGAGAAATACAATTTTATGTCCGTTAATGAAAATTAGTTTAAACAAATTTCTTTTTGACACGACATCAAAATAAGCTTGGGTCACGATTGTCAGATCCCATGAAGGCGACACATGTGTTAAGGAGGGAAATACAAAATTACTGATATGCCAATATAATAACATAATGATGTCATACAATGAGACATTTGCAAAATTCTACGTTAAACTGACTGACATTATTACAAAATTGCATGTTAATGGTGTAGACTATGATATGAAGGATATTGTTATGAACATCTTAAGGTCTTTACCTAAAATATTTGTATAAAAAATATGTGCTATAAAGGAAATTGATGACCTAAACATGACCCAATAACTTTTAAATAGTAAACGTAGGACTGTTGAAATGGAGCTTGACTATAAGAAAACTATGATGTTTGGTTCAAAGGAAAAACATAGATCAAATTTGGTGCTTTCCTCTAAACAGAATCAGTCTAAATTGAGTCTACCTGACATAGAACTAGACTTATATGGTGATGATGTGGACCTTGAAAGGTTAGACAGTGAGATTTCCATGTTAAGTAAACATTTCAAAAAGATTGTAAAGTTTAAAAACTCTGTTGCTGCTAAATAAAGGAAATCTCATGTTCGAACCTCGCATTATACAAGACCCGAGAAAAAAATTTGACCATCTTAATAATAAAGATCAGACCAATCACATACCTAAGCAAGACCTATCAAATATTAGCTATCATAATTGTGGAAATTTAGGGCATTATGTCGATAAGTGCAAATATAAAGTGAAAACCACACCTAAAACACACTTGACCAACATGTGGGTTGATTCTTCCGAGTCTGAAGCTGATGAATCCATATCTTTATACTCTAACAAATCTTTCATGTCATTTTATGCTAGAATTATTTAAAATTATTGTAATGCATGATTATATGATTGTGAGCCTGAAGATAGTGTAGATTGTGATGACGATGTGATTTATAATGATTATATGGTTTGTGATGTTATGAATGCGAATAATATTGTTGGGTGCTGTAACACCCGCCCGCCCGGAGAGAGCGAACGGAGCGCTAATGCGATAAAATAAATCCAAATCCAAAAATAACAAGGTATAGAGTATCTAAATAAACCCACAATAATATAAATCCACTAATCTCAATTCTTCAAATACAACAAGTCTCTCGAATTACATACAACAACTAACTCGAAAATAAAATACAAATCTCCAAATCTCTATACATCAAAATAATACAAATCTTTCCCAAACAATCCTCGTTAAAATCAATCTCCATAGCGCCCCAAAATCCGCGCTAACCTGCCACTAAAAGAAAATATGGGGAAGTACACAATACGACAAGAAAGATGCTCAACAAATATATGTTTGCGATGAATAAAACGTAACAACACGGGTACGAATATTCAAATCAAAATGCGAATCTCAATAGCATTTTATCAATAAATTTCTCAACAACACTTTAACCGGGTCACCAGGCCTCACCACATCCGTATATGCTTTATCAAGCCATAGCCCGGGAAACAGGAATTTTGACGGGTGCCCAACATCCGTGCCATATTAAAATCTCATGACAACGTGCTCATCAATAATATAATGATACCACATGAATCAAAATAATTTGAACAATTATTTTCCAGATTTCAATGAATTTAACAATTCGAAAATGAGTTCAATAATCACATGAATTCAAAGGGAATAACACTCGCGAGATTAAGGAGCATATTGTGTAAAACCCTATAAACTTTCGAGCCAATGGCTCAATTGCATATATTTATTCTTTCAGTACAGCATTCGATATGGTTGTATATTTGGACTGAGTGTTCGATTATTTTAGTTCCTTTCATTTTCATTTCAGTTCATTACGCATTTAATTGTGGATGTGGTAATTTATTCGTTAAAAAGAGTAGTTAAGTAAAAGTTTTTAACGGCCACCTAATAGGATATTAGTAATTAAATGGATTTTCGACAGTGATGCTAAGGATGATCCATATGTGACTCCTGTTTTAATTTAATATTGGAGTGATCGCCCGGTATCTTATTAGGCGGGTTGTTACAGGTGCGTGAGTCGAAGTGAGAATAAAATCGACGAATTAAATGGGTGTGTAAGTCCAACTGTTTTTAAAATTGAATTTGTGTGGGAAACTTTATCACACACTACACTTAACGATAGTTATGAGGATGGTGATACACCAAATTTTCAAGAATTGTAGGCCGAACCATTAAAAAGGTGTTCAAAATTTGAGAAAATGATGAAGAAGTTGTCCCTAAAGGTTGAACTATTAAACAATATGGTGAGGAAAATACTAGTTAGTGCCAAACTCATGAGACTGAAAAAATTATTTTTTGTAACAAAATATAAGAACTTTCCAACTCAAATCAATTTTTAGAACAAAAATATAGAGAAACCTTAGTTGTTCTTGAAAAATCCAAGGAACCATTTTCACATGTTTTTAATAAATGTCATGATTTTGAGTTTAGTGCAAAATAATTAGATCAAACTCTAAGTGTTTGCAAAATTTAGCAACAAGACAAATGAGGCCTAGGATTTGTTGAATCTTCTAAAAATTATTATAAACCTAGACAATATGTTTTTATTCAAAAAATGTCTTAAGACAGCCAATACAAAATATTGTTAATATTTTACTAAAGCTCGAAGTTCTTCAAATAGTCTCTAGGGTAACACTGCCTGCTAATATTCCAAAGCATGAGCTTACATTAACATTCATGTATAAACGCCCCCATAAGAGAAAATGAAAACAAACCAAATTTTGTTGCAGTTAAACCTCATTTTGACAAAAGGTTAAACCAATTTTCCAAGCACTAACCTATGTAGTTAAGCCAAGTTCCATGAAATACTGCTCATACTGCTGTGTTTTTTTATCCGAATCTTATTAACTATTTTGAAAATAGAATTAATGCTCGTATTTATTATAATTTCAATCACTCTACGGTCAGGCATCAAAACTTCATTTCATCTATGAAAACTTTAACATAATAAATCTTCTAAAAACAAGAATAAGTTTCTAACTAAAAGAAAATGCCAACGTAGAACGCTTAAACCCCCTACTAACTCCATGGACTTTTTTTAAAGTTAGGCCAATTTGGATTCAAAATGATTAAATACTATCCAAATTGAGGTGCCAAATTGATCTATCTACACTCAAGGCTGAATGCACCTCAACTGACTAGTACCTAGGTTTTGGTTGCTCCAAACATATGACTGGAGATGAATATCATCTTTTTAACCTGACTAGATACTTAGGTGGAAATGTCACGTTTCGTGACAATGAATCTGATTAGATCATTGGTAAGGGGACAAACTAAAGAAGAGGGTCTACGAAAGCTAAGTGATTCTCCTTTAGTTAATGTCTTGAAATATACATTGTTTAGAAGTCAACTTTGTGATGGAGACAATACTGTAAATTTTTAAAAAATTCTATGAAATTTTTTTATCAAAATGGTCTTTGCATCCTTAGAGGAAACATATCTAAGGACAAATGTTACATTGTTACTCCTAGTTTTGAATCATGTAAACTGACTAGGCTTGATGATTATGACTATTGGCACAATCGGTTGGTTCATACCGATTTTAAAAACTTAAGTTGATTAAATATGGAGGGTCTTGTTCAAGGTTTACCCAAGATAAAAAAAGACCCAAAATATTGTCTGTGGTCCTTGCCAAGTGGGAAAAATAGTAAAGGCCCCTCACAAGAAAGTAAAAGATATTATCAATTCAAAATATCTTGACCTTATTCACATGTACATCATGGGTCCATCTAGAACTGTTAGCCTTTGTGGAAACAATTATATTTTTATAATGGTTGATGACATTACTCGATTTACAAGGGTAGCCTTTACGAAAAACAAATCTGATACTTTTAAAGAATTTTTACGAATCCTTTTGAAAATTAAAAATGATAAGGAAACCCAAGTAACTAGAATAAGAAGTGAAATAGGGAATTATTTCAAGAGAACGAGGGTTATTGAGTATTATTTTAAAAAAGGATATAAACACGAATTTAGTGATCCAGAAAACACTACAGCAAAATGGTATAACCAAAGTAAACTTTGCATAATCGAAAGATTTTTTTAACCTCGAACACTCTAACCATGTCTTTATATTCAAAAAGGCATTTTATGGCTTAAAGAAAGCCCCTAGGACATGATACAGACACCTTTCAAGGTTTTTAAATGATAAAGGCTTTGAAAAAGGCGATAGAGACCAAACATTATTTGTTCAAAAACTAAATTCGTAGGATTTAACTCCACAAATATACGTTCATGACATTGTATTTTGTTCAACTTCCTAAAAACAAGTTAATTATTTTTTTATGATATTATCCATGGGAAGTTCCAAATGTCCCTGATGGGGGAGTTTCAATACTTTTTAGGTCTTTAAGTGAAACAACAAAGTGATGGAATTTTCATTAGTCATTTTATATATGCTAAGGATTTAATTAAGAAATTTAGCTTAAAAAATTACAAAATAGCAGACACTCCCATGAGTACCACAACTAAAAAACTAAAGATGAATCTGGTAAAAACATTGACCGTACACTTTATCATAGTATGATATGAATCCTCATGTATTTAATAACCTCGATGCCCAAAATTATGTTCTCGATCTATGTATGACCCAGGTACTAGTCATAGCCGACAGTAAGTCACCCCAAATCTGTAAAAAGAATAATAAAATATGTGAAAGGAACTCTTGAATAAGGTATTTGGTACATAAAATATATGACAAGTTCAATTTTAGGATACAATGATGCCAATTAGGTTGGCTGTTATGATAATATAAAAGTACCTCTGGGGCTGCTACTAGGCCTGTCAATGGATCGAATTTTATCCGAATCCGAATCCGATCCGTTTACACGGATTTGGATCACCCCTGAAATCCGATTACCCGATTATCCGATTTCCCGTTTATTAAATGGAGCGGATTTGGATTCATATGATCCGATCCGTTAATAATCCGATCCGTTTAATATATATCTATATATATATAATATTTTTAATTAATATATATATATTGTATTTAGAAATTTATTAATATTTTAAATATATATGTTAATAGTTATTTATAATAGTCCTATATTAATATATATTCCATTTATTTATAATAGTAATTTATATTATAATAGTTATTTAAATTTATTTTTTGAAATATATATTATAATAGTTATTTATAATATATATTGTATTTTGAAATTTATAATAGTTATTTATAATATTATAATCGGATCGGATAAACGGATCGGATTAACGGATTCTTAACGAATTCGGATTCGGAACTCTAATAGATAATCCGTCGGATAATCGGATCGGATCCAAATACGTTTAACATAAACGAATTCGGATTTGGATTGGCCTGATCCGGTCCGAATCCGACCCGTTTACAGGCCTAGCTGCTACTATGTCGGCAACAACCTGGTAGGTTGCATCTGCAAGAAATAAAACTGTATCTATCTCTCAAATGTTAAAATATATATATATATATATATATATAAATAATAAAGTATAAAACTTATGTATGTCATAATATTAAAAGATGATGTAATATTTATGAGTTTTTTTGCACTACCTATTTCCCCCCCCCCCCCCCCCCCCCTTTTGACACACTCTAATTTTTCTGCCACTTCTCTTCAAAATTTAAATTTGGGGGTATCTTTGCAAACACACCACAATTCACTTTCATCTCAAACACTCATAGACTCACCTCACTCCCCGATCTCTCTCTTCCCTTCCCTTTCCACCCATCTCCCACGGCCCGTCTACAGCCTCTGTCGCCCGTCGCCCATCTCTGCTACTCGCCACCTCGTCCATCAGGTACTCATCTTTATTGCTTGGTTCTCTCTCTGGAAAATAATCATCTTAAGGTTTTGTGTTTTTAACATCTTAGGGCTTTTGTGTTTTGTTGTTTATTTTTTCTTTTGCAGGTTACTGATTATACGCCTAAACAAGTATACTACTTATCTGACATTATGATATGTGGTTATTAAGGCAAATGGAGAAAAAAATTAAACAATTCTTTGATTCTTTAGTAGATTGATTTTACGACCTAAGCGTCATTCCCTAATAGTTTGTTTTTTCTTTGTTTAATTTATTTCACTCACACTGATTTTTCTTTCCTTGAAATGTAGATGAGAGGTATTGCTTTGCTTGAAATGCACGTATTTTACCCATACTAATTTTTTTTTGAAATGCAAGAATTTAACTTAAACTCATTTATTTTACTCATACATGTATTGCTTTACTTGAAATGTTGTTGAGAGTCCCCTCTTCTATAGATCAAAGTATCAATTTTTGTTTTATTTTTTTACAAAATTTGGATTAACTCATACTCATTTACTACTATTGTTTTATTTTTGTGGATTATGTAAGGTTGTTGGTTTTGATCAATAAGACCATTAATGGAATTTTACCTTTAATGTTTATTGTGATGTTTCAATATATAGATTGATTCTTAATTTTTTAAATCTTTAAAATGAGCATAATATGGGTAAGAGATGTATGCAAGAACCCATTCATATTATATTTAAGTGTTGTTGAGGAGATTTCAAGCTTTCCACCTAGCCGAGAAATTGATTATTTGCAAACTTGGCACCCAATACTAAAAAAATTGTGAGAGGACCGTATTACATTGATCGTTGACACAATATAAGTATATGTGTGAACATGAATATAAGTTTTGAGTTAGTGGTTTCCTTATGGTGTGGTTGTTTACATCATATTTACTATGTACATGTGATGTTTACTATTGAAACAAAAATTTGGTCGATCCCTCATTTATTTAATTGGATTTAGAATTTAACTTTTTATAATTGGATCCACTGGTTTTAATTTTTTGTTCACGTTTTGTGTATGCATATTTTATCAACGGTATTTTGGATATGAAAGATACTTGATAAAATGTCTTCCGGATGCAGATTTCTCACCTTTTTGAATGTGTGGTTGAAACTACAATGCATATGAGTTTTGGATTGTGTGTTACAAGTGTGAGGGGTGGTTCCACGGGAAGTGTGTGAAGATAACACCTACTAGGTCCTAGAGCATAAAACAATACAAATGTCCATCCTATGAAAGGAAGAGAGGAAAGCATTTACAGTCATTGCAACCAAACAGGGTGATTAACAGAGTTTATATGGATGCCCAATTGATATTGTGGTTAATATGGTATGTAATTTGAATCCACGTATAACATAATATGTTCATCTGATTTAAACTGATTTTTTGTGTTTGTTAATCTGTTCGAGTTTAAAGATAAACATGCGGTGTTTGTTCTGGTGGTATGTTTGGTAATGTTTGATCGGATTTGTAATTGTAAATTCCAGTAAATGGCCAAAATTGCAATGTCAGGAAGGTACTACTCTTTCTCAACCATGGTATGACATCATGCATGTGCTGCATTCAATTATATTCATCATATTTAGTTTGGTATATATGGAAAGCAAATATTTTCTTTCAAATAGGGACTAAATTTGTAAAGAGATAGTACATCTTTATGCTTAGTTAGCTTCTATGTGTTTTACGTAGTAAAATGCAAAATATTTCAGCTAAATAGTTGCCATGTATTGGTTTAAAATAAAGAAGAGGTTATGTTCTCTACGTGAGGTGGTTCCATTCACTCTTTATTATTTTTGACATCCATGACACTCTTTATGGGTTGAGATCAAGCTATTTTGCATTTTTAAGAATGAATTTTGTTAATCCCCAAACTATATTGATAAAGTTCTTTATTTGAATTTTGCATTTGTAACAGAACACACTTCCTCCTGTGGTAGATTTTGTGTTCCACATTATCATGTAGTTTTGTTGATCTTCTTTAATGTAGGCAAGCCTGATGTTGACACTAGTGGTAATGGAGGGTAATACTTAAGTCCTCCTTTTGTCCATGAAATAGCAGTTCCTAAAGCCGATATGCTAGGCAAAGGTCAAAAGACAGACTTTAATCCCAAAATTCTGAAAATGAAAGTGAAAGAAAAAAGTTTCATTTAGATTACTCGATTGGAGGGCATAATGCTACTATATCCCGTGGGATTGAGCTTTGAAACCTCGGGACTAAAATGCTCTCCTGTGACCAAGTTAACAGGTCTGTACTAATATTGGAGGCCTTTCAAATTGAGAGCGATAAGCAAGATCTTCAGCTTATTTTCCCCCTCAACGCCACCGGAACTCACCATATTCATCAAATCACCGATGAGGAGTGATTCAGTTAGCAGCGACTAATATTAGAAACAAAATTTTATAAACAAACGATAATATCACTGGGATTGGGGACACGAGACAAAAGAGTGATTAACAACTTAGATTCACCAAAAATGTAGTAAGGACGTTCTTTATGTTAAAAAATTACAATACATATACTTTATAATTAGCATACATAGAATACCATTAATGAATTTGTAATTGCACTGTTGTATTGATTTTGGGGTGATGGATTCGATAATGAATGCACAGGTGCTCAATTTCTATAAACCGGGAATGCTATAGAAACAAAATTGGATCCCACTTGGTTGATATGTATAAAGAAGAATATGACGATGTTGATCCTCAGTACAAACCCAAACGTGATTCATTATAGCTGTAACTAATAGAGGCATATGATGCTATCATTGGATCATATTA
Organism: Sambucus nigra; assembly: GCA_949130495.1. Lineage (NCBI taxonomy): Eukaryota > Viridiplantae > Streptophyta > Magnoliopsida > Dipsacales > Adoxaceae > Sambucus > Sambucus nigra. The sequence goes on along the minus strand of OX422222.1, from coordinate 116,226,340 downwards.
GAGTTCAGTAAGTTATGTTTTATAGTGTGATGCAAGAGTATATATTATTTAAAATGTTTTAGGGATTTGGATTTACGGTGGATGTCAATTTTATCTGTCTTACTTCGCGATAGTTGTTCGTATTTTCGTTCTTTAAATTTAAGGTGGATTTGATCTACATGTCTCACTCATGTCTAAATTTGGTGTAGGCATGACACCCTCATGGGTTGATACACAGTTTGTGAATCTCAAAATGGATTGGAATGATCACGAACTATCTCCTTGGATACGTATTTTTTCATTATTCTCCCTTTATTCATTGTTCTGATTTGTATTATATGGAATATGTTCTCAATTTTTTGTTAGTTTTTGTTTTTTATCTAGAATACATATATCTACCTACTTTATTGGACGTGTTGCAAGATAAGTGAGTTTGTAGTGCAACTTATGGTTTCCACATCTTCCAACTTCTTTTGGATTTTTAGGTCTTATGGGTTTGAGGGTGAAATAGTGTTTGTTTTGGACAATACAATGCATCGATTTCGTCTTTTGGATATGGTGAAAGTAAAAATTTATCTGGCTGTATAATTTTTAATTTTCTTTTATTCGAACACTACAATTTGTTTCTCCTCAACTAAAGTTTACAGGACAAAAAACAAACTTCTATGAGATCAGATCTATATGATGAAATTTGCTTCAAGATTTGGAGAGGTAATGTGTATATTTCGTGAAAGTTTTTCGGAATCAAAGTTTTCTATTTAGTTGGGTTGTAAATATTTTACTCATGGTCACACTTACATGTCCTAATTTATCACTTTGGTGTTCGGGATGTCCACCACAACTGATAGAAGTAGCACAAACTTTTTACTATATGTATTTTAAATTCTAATAAGGACATATTTATGGATGTGGATAATATATAGCTTAGGCTTCTAGATAAACTTTTCACTGTATTGTTTATTTTCATGGCTTGGACATTTGATGCCCTCAATATATTACTGGTGGTACGGCTGCTGAGCACGAGAGGTCACTACACGATTGATTTGGATGTGGATGTTGGTATCGATTTCTCTTCGATTCTTGGGATGGAAAGTATGTACATATCAAAATAATACCAGATGCAACTACTATTAGCGGCATTAGAAATGGGGATTTCCAAATATATTCAAAGCAATGAGCACATCGAGGTGCTTTAAAAGATGGTTGTATTGAATATGTAGGTACATTGTGTGAGTTTTTTTTCATTTTAGTGGTATAATGTTGTGAGAATATATTTATAATTTGTATAATGGTTGTATAATTTTTTTTAATTTTTATAAACTATGCAATATACATGAGCGTGAGTTTATCGGTTTCTTAGAAAAAAGCTAATGTGAATGCTTTATCATATAGCATAAGACTTGGGTTCTTTTTTCTGTTATTTCATTGGTATACTCATATTTTCATACTGCCTTGGCTTTATGGGTTATACATGGTGGTGTACTCCATACAGAGAATGAATTTGAATTTCAAGAAAATACTCATTCTCATGGCTTAGTAAGGAAATCGTATTTCTAAGATGGGGAGACCTTGAATTAAATGTTAAAAATATGTTTTTTAATAGTTTGGTAGAATGTTAGCTGGAGCCCACCATTATTTAAATTTTAATTTACTACTTAGTTTGTTATTGAGTACAATATTAATTGGATTCATTTCCTTATTTTAGTTTTCAGTTAGTATTATTGTGAACTTTCAGAGGTAGTTTTATTTATTACACTACATGTGTATTTTTTTATAGTCCCATTATGGTGATGAATGGGGTTGTTTGAGATGAGTGGGGGGTGATTGAGTTGAGAGTAATGGTTGGGACTGACCTATATGTTATCGGGATGTAGATTAGTTTATTTGAGTCTTTCCATTTTATATATTTCTGATGGTAATGGAAACATCCCTATCCATCCCTTCACTAAATAACATGCACAAACAACACAAAATCCACACACATGCACACACACAAACGACACTGAATCCACCATCACATGACATGTATCAAACTTTATGACTTAAATTTACGTTTGTGTACATCCTCTCTCACACGACATGTACCAAGCAAGACATGTACAACACATCTGCTCAAATTTTCTAAATTGTATACACATTTGTTTTGTAAAGAAAACTTTACGAGTTAAATTTACGGGATTCAATACTTCAAAAATTTACACTTATAGTATATAAGACATTTATTATTTACATTTTACACGAGTTAATACTTTTTAAACTTTTTTACGTGCCTTCAGGAACGGGCATATCCTAGTATATATATATATATATATATATATATATATATATATATATATATATATATATATATATATGCTTGGAGTTGTTATGCGCAACTTATATGGATTAAGTAAATGCCTCATAACTATCAAATATTTGAAAACCAAGTTACTCTTTTATGTAATAACCAAAGTGAGATTAATATTTCAAAGAATCCCATTCAACATTCGCGCACTAAGCATATTAGATATCACTTCATTCAAGACCTAGTTGAATCTGAAGAATTGATAATTGATTTTATGTCAATAAAAAAAAATAAAGAATATTTTTACAAAACCGTTGGATAGTATTCAATTTTATTACTTATGAAAAGATATAGGAATATACATCATTTATTAATCTTCCATATATACATGTTTTCCCCTATTAATCATGTTGAAGATATGTCTTATGAGGTTTTAGGGAATGAATGTTTTATAAATGACAAAAGATACCTCCTAAAATGGTTTTATGTAGGAAGACACTTGAGTAGATCCGTTTATGTGTTCTTGTCATAGTTACTCTTATCTTCTCAATCTTGTTATTTTATCATTCATTGTCCATTTGAGACAAAATAGGGGAGAGAGTACATCCTATAGTAAATTGAATTTTCTGAAATTTTCATATCTTATCCAGAAAGTTTATTTATCACTTGATCTTTATGAGATGGTACTCAATGCAAATTCTTAGAAAGCTGATATGGTATTGGTTTGTATCATAGTTGAGTTATGTATTTTTCTTTCTATAGTCTTGGGATGGGTAGTTAGAATTTTTTATATAAGTCTTAGTAATTTTTTTAAGAGTATCCATGATGTACACAAATGATTTTGTCACAAATATTTAAAGGGGGAGATTGAAACAATCTAAATAGTTGACTCCGTAGGTTTACTTGCGTTTGTACTATTTGGTGCTCAATTAGTTTTGATCATTGTGCTATAGATTTTGTAGTTTGAGGCCTCTATAAATGGTACATCAAGTTAACACATCTCAAGAGTACAAGAACTTCAAGATAAGGAACCGAGTTCATCAAGAAACTTCAAAAATACATCTCCATAGTTTTCTTCATTATATGTTTGAATAATTATCATTAATTGCATTCAATTACATATCATAAATAAATTCCATGTATTTAGAAAAAATTGAATAATTGTTCATTTGACAAAAGTACTTTTTCATATTTTTATTTTTATTTCAATTTAAATAAATTCTTTAGATTTTAAATAATTTATTAAATAATTTTTGTTATATTTTTTGTGCACATGTTATGTTAAAGTAACACATTTGTGCTTCTTTGTACACACATACTCTGGGGATTATTCTGGCCTAAGGTAAACATTTAGATCTTACGGTTATAAGCCTTAGTTCGTGTACCACTTTCACCAACAAATATGAGCATTTGGCCTACGATAGTTGCACTACACCACAACTATTTTTTGCAATTTATAGATTACTTAATTTGTAAATGTTTATAACACTTTAAAGGGGGAGATTGAAGCACCCTAAATAGTTGACACCATATGTTTACTTGATTTTATATTATTTTGTGCTCAATTAGTTTTTTTTTTGTATCATTGTGCTAAAGATTTGAGAGTGCGCCAACAATCAATGTCTAAACTTGTTTAACTATTTTCAATTTCTAGACCCAAAAATCCTAACTCTTGCAAATAATTTTGACAGACGAATTAAAAAAATTCAAGCATTAAAGTCAATCACAATATGAGGAAAAGTCCCCTAGAGGGGCAAAACCATTTTATTTCACTATAATTCGTAACAACTTACAATTACATAGAAATATAGTGAGACACGAATACCCGCATACGTTGGTTCGTTGTCGTAGGCAAGAGATCCCACAAGATCTCCAAGTCATCAATGTAGAACAATCTTCTTCTCCACAAGAATACTCCAAATGAGTAGAAAAAATAATCTGGGGTTTATAAAGATTCACATATATGTTTGGGAATGATTTGTGAATAAAAAAAGGTATGAAAACCTTGAATAAACGAAGTGTGTTTTGTGCAACGGTTCTATAGAGACATGAGTTCCAATGACTTGAAAGACATGAATGATGAATACTGTTATAAATACAAAAATTTAGGTGGCGCATCGCTCGAACGAAATAAAGTTGTCTCTTGAATGACTTCGCGCAAGATGCCAGCGTCGCTCGAACAACTGACTGATCTTGCTCGAATGACATCAGCGTCATTTTTTTGATCGCCTCTACACTCAGAAAAAATTCATCATTCAAAGTAAATACTCTTCAACTCCTTAAAGATATTTAATAAAAATTCCCAAATAGTTATGTAAACATTAAAAACTCCAAATAAACCATTTTACCATAAATGCGAGTGGAGTAGTGGGAACGGTTGAAGAGCATGTTTCATGAAGTATGATGCTCGTATGAAGATTATGGATGCGAGGATTAGGATCAAGGATGTCGTGGATGATCGTGTTGACGTGCTGAATGTAATAGCATCAAACATACTTGTTATGATCTAGGATAGACAGAAAATTCCTAGATTCTAACTCGAACCTTTATAAAATCATGTCCTTACAAATCTCCCCCTATGTCTATGCCGGTACATACATAAAAAATCCGAATTATACTATCCAAATGGAAACTAAATGACATATAATTTAATATCCCCATTAAATCCAAAAACTGAAAATACCAAATGAAACAAACAAACTTAAACATCTTCAAATCTCCAACTCTTAAATCTTTCCTTATCATCATCACGGTGTGCAAAAATAATCCTCAAATTGGTACCTAAACATATGAGACAAGAAACAATACCCGTGACGTGCAACAGTTTGAAATATAATGATAAGAAGAAATATAATGATAATTAAGCTCAAGCAAATCATTATTAAATAAAAAAAACCTCCCCCATAATTCGTTCTCCCCCTTTTTATGATATCCCCAAATAGACAAATATGAAGGGTATAAAATAATGAAAATGGAGAATATCATAAGGTAATAAAACTATATATTTTTGAAATTTTCAAATTTTTTTCACAAAATATACAACAAAGAATCACACCATGGAAGAACACGAAAATAACCAAGTCGGTGATCGCGAAAATGTAGGGATGTGAACAAATTCGATAGGAATATCAATACACACAAACATAACATACGTGTATGTTGAATTTCGAATATTCCAAATGAATGAACTCAACATCTTTCTTAGGTGTAAAAATGGTGGGCTTATAAGAAATTGACTCAATCAAACCAATAAATCAAAGCTCAAAGTTGCTTCCACATCAATAATGTCCAAAACTATGTAACAATTTTTCATGACTTTCAAGGACGTGCAAACCCATTTTATATTCCATCGAAACTCCCTCAATAAATAATAATGCTTTTTATTTTTCTTTTGAGATGATAAAACTAAAACCTATTGACCCACTTTTTGACATATTTTTCTTTTTATTGCCTTTGAATTATTTGGGGCTCTTTGTAACCTCTTTGGATCCTGGCTTCTGTTTTTGCCAAATTTTAATTTAGTTCTAATTTAATGGTGGCTTACTCGCAACGGATAAATGAGTACCTTTCGCAGCCCTTTCCCATTTTTCAAATTAACACAAACTCACTGCAACGATTTTTACATGCAGTACTTTCTTGTCAAGTTTTATCACATTTTGTTCGTTGTATAGACAAAAGTGAAATGGAAACCCTGAAGCCATTATGTGATATATAAGTACAATGGTCAAATAATACCGTGCATGTGTGCAATAAAGGATATAATGAGCCAAACATGTAGAATATATCACTAATCACATCTCAATGACTCTAAACAATGTAAAGCACATGGATGAAATGATGTAGCATCTCAAATCACTACCAAACAGTCACGTGGAATATGGAATGAAGTTACGACTATGGAAATCTTAAATGTCCATCCATATATGGTGTAAAACAAAATACAAAACTCTTTTTGTCTTTTTCCAAAAATTTTATCAAAATATATTTTTTTGTATTTTTAAACACATTATCAAAAACAAAAATCTAATAAAAAAAAGTACATGTGTCATCACACTAGCAAATATATGTTATGAAACACTACTAGTGTATGACAAACAAAGCATGCAAGAAACTATCCATAAGATATAGCAAGAGAAAAATCATGTGCAAGCAACCGAGAGTCAACTAGTCTTACATCGAGTGACTCTAAAAGTGATTTCCTAACCAAATAGGTGTGAAACGTCGAATAAGGGATTTGGGAACCAACGGAACTCTAGACTTCAACTTCCTAGGACCTCTTCCAAGATTAAAATAAATACACCTAAGGTGCCCTTTCCTACCAAAATATGAACATGTGTAAAAGGATGGAACGACACCCATGGATTGACTTTTTCTAACATCCTTGGGATTCATTGACCCTTTAAAACAAATAATGGTATTAACTTTAACACCCGAAACATGAGAACACAATGATCCACTACCATTGCTACCAACACCACTAGAGTATGTCAAATCATTCTTCAACTCCAAAAATTTTAACTTAAGCAAAGAATTAGACTCTACCAATTTTAGGGACCCCTTCTCTAAATTTTCAATTATTCCTAGAAGGTTATCACCTTCTCCCTTAAAATAATCACACTTATCCGTAAGAGTCTCCTCACGTGCCACAACCTCATCGATTAAAGTATTTGTATCCTTTTTGGCACAAACACAAATCCTAAAATTTTTAAAGCCCTCCAACTATTTTTCTAAAAATAGGACTCTAACATCACTCTTCTTTTTGGAAAATTTTAAAGCATTAAATTCATGGTCCAAAGAAATAGATTTCTCATGATAAAAACCTCTTTGATTTTGAACCGTTTGCAAAAGATCCATAACAGATTTAAAATGAGAATATTCTTTTTCCAAAAAATCAAATTATTTTAGAAAACGTCAAATTCAAACTATTTAAATCATCAAAGCTCTGACTCGTCTCACCAAGGGGAGGCATCCGACTACATAAGTGCTCCATTGGAAAAATAGCGATTTTTCACAAAACAAAATTTTTCCAAAAAATCAATATCACACAATTTTGTGAAAAATAAGGATCACTCAAGAAATTAGAGAAACCCTCTCTGATACCAATTTGTAAATGTGGTGATTGCTTAAATAAGCTCTGATGCCAATTTGAGAGTGTGCCATCAATCAATGTCTAAACTTGTTTAATTAAGTTCAATTTTTAGACCCAAAAAGCCTTACTCTTGCAAATAATTGTGACAGACGAATTCAACATATTCAAGCATGCAAGTTAATAACAATATGGGGAAAAATCCCCCTCAGGGGAAAAATCATTTTATTTCACTATAATTCGTAATAACTTACAATTACAGAGAAATACAATGACACACGAATACCCGCAGGCGCCGGTTCATTATCGTCGGTAAGAGATCTCGCAAGAGCTCCATGTCTGCAATAGACAACAACTTTTTTCTCCACAAGAATACTTTAGATGTGTAGAACAATTAATCTAGGGTTTATAAAGATTATATGATTAGAAATGATTTGTGAATAAAAAAGGTATGAAAACCTTAAAAAAATGGAGTTTGTTTGGTGCAGTGGTTTTGCAGAAACGTGAGTGCCAAATACTTGAAAAACATGAATGATGAATACTGCTATAAATACATAAATCGAGGCGGCGTATCGCTCGATTGAAATGGATTTGTCGCTCGAAAAAACTGACGTGTCGATTGAACGACTTCGTGCGAGATGCCATTGTCGCTCGAACGACTGGTTGATTTCGCTCGAACGACGTCAACGTCATTTTTTCGATCGCCTCTACACTTAGAAAAATTCATCATTCGAAGTAAAAACTTTTCAACTTCTTAAAAATATTTTATAAAAATTCCCAAATATTTATGTAAACATGAAAAACTCCAAATAAACCAGTTTTCCATAAATGCGAGTGGAGTAGTGGGAACGGTTGAAGAGCACATTTCCTTACAAATTTTGCAGTTTGAGGCCTCTATAAATGGTACATCAAGTTAACGCATCTCAAGAGTACAAGAACTTTAAGTTAAGGAACCAAGTCCATCAAGACACTTCATATTTTTTTGATTTTATATTTGAATATTTAGGATTAATTAGATTCAATTACTTATCATAAATAAATTCCACGTATTTGGAAAATTTTGAAAAAATGTTAATTTGACAAAAGTATTTTTTTCATATTTTTATTTGAATTTAAATAAATTCTTTAGATTTTAAATAATTTATTAAATAATTTTATTATATTTTTTTGTCCTCGTATTATGTTAAAGAAACACATTTGTGCGTATTTTCACACACATACTCTGGAGATTATTCTGGCCGAAGATAAACATTTAGAACTTTCGGTTATAAGCCTTAATCCGTGAACCACCTTGACTAACCAATATGAAAAAGCCTTATGTGCGATACCAATTTAAATAGTTGCGCAAATTTCAATTACAAACTTATTTAATTAGAGTCAATTTATGAATCAAATCAGTTCAACCCTTAAACTCAAATAACTACGTGCATGCAAGTGTCAACCATTGTAAAAAAAGTATGCGACACAAATTTCAGGAAAAATCCCCTCAGGGCAAAACATTTTTATTTCACTATAATTGCAAATCAAAACTTACACGGATTACAATATAATACAGTTTAACACTCGAATACCCTTAGGCGTCCTTCGATGTCATCAACAATAAGTCCACACGCAGCGAACCTACATGAACTGCAATACAGTCTTCAACCCAGGAACACCGCAACACTCCCTAATGACACGCAGTCACAAAACTCCGTCGAGACTCACTCCACAATAGTACGCAACCCTCGGATATAGAGATCTCCCCACAAAGTATGAACAACAACAAATTATATTTTTGGGTTCCACAAAACAACTCACACAAAAGCTATTGGGATTTTTAATTGCAAAACAAAAGTTATGACCCCTCAAATAGTTGGAGAATAGTATCAAAACGTAGTATTTCTCCACACGAAAATCAGTAACTCGACACCTTTATTTATAATAAAAATCAAGGCGGTGATCTGCCAGAGCAAAATATCTCTAATTCAAACGAACGACGACGTCGTTCGAGTGAACCTCCATCTCGTTCGAACGAGATGTGACTTCGTTTGAACGACAATCACTTATCCCCTTAAATATGACTTTTAAAGTTTTAAACAACTTGGAATCCTCAAGCCTTAAAACTATTTACGGTATCAGGAGATATTTATTCAAAACTTTTATGATAAAATGTTTTTGAAAAATAAAAACCATTTATTAAAATTCCAAAAAACATTTTAACTTTTATAAAAAATATCCCAATACTTTTAATGTGAACTGTAAATAAAACTTAAACACATTTTACCAAATCCATCCTTGTTGGGCTTGAATGTTGAAGTCTTCTTGAAATTCGGATTTGTCTTTATAAATGTACGCTTCTCAATCCTTCAACGACTTGTAGGGACATGTAGCAGTATATGACATACTAAATTATGATGGACAATGTCCTTACAAATCTCCCCTATGTCTATGCAGGTACAAAATAAAAAAATATCTGAATTATCAATCTTAAAAATGACCTATACAATTTTACCCTCCCAAAAACTCAAATGTAGAAAGATAAACTGACAAATCTTCAAACTTTTTCCAAATATGCTTCAACAATCAACATTTCAAAAGTTCAAGCTTTTCTCATCAGGGTGTGCAACATAATGTTCTTCAATTATACCTACACACATGAGACAAAGCAAAACATTGTGATGTATTGAGTTTGAAATGATATAAAGCGTAAACATGTAAGAATAATCAAATCTCCCCCAATTAAATCTCCCCCATACTTAAACTCCCCCATAATATCATAATTCGTTCTCCCCTTTTTATTTGACTGAAATAGACAAGGAAAAGAATAAATCACATAAAGCAAATTGGGGTGTCACGGTAAACCAAGTAAACAAACTATTTTTGAGTTTTTCAATTTTTTTTATACAAAAAAAATGATGTGGCACAAATCACACACCATAAATTTATACAAAGACAATCAAGTCGTGGTAATAGAATGAATGGGTGTGAACACATTCGAAAGAAAAATCAACTCAATCATATCATATATGCAAGATGTATAAGTGTACTCCTAACGAATGGACATAAAAAATAGTCCATAGGTGTATAATTGTTGAATTTAGATGACATCGTCTTAATCATATCAACAAATCAAAGTATAAATGATTTTCACACCAATAGCGTCCAAAACTATGTGATGCTTTTTCATGACTTTCAAGGACTTGCAAACCGTTTTAAATTCCATCCAAACTCCCTCATTAAAAGATAATGCATTTATTTTTCTTATGAGGTGATGAAACTAAAATCTATTGGCCCTTTCTGGCATAATTTGCTTTTTATTTCCTTGCAATTTTTTCGAGGTCTTTTAAATCTCATTGGACCCCGGATAATTTTCAATTCCTCACTTTTTAGGTCCATTTAAACGGTGGCTTAACTACAAAGGATAAATGAATACCTTTCGTAGCCCTTCCCTGTTTTTAAAAATCACACAAACTCACAAATGGTTTATAACATGCACTACTTTTTTGTCAAGTTTTATCGCATTTGGTTCATTGTATATACAGATCTAAGATGGAAATACTCAACTAATATGTGATAGATAATCACAAAAGTCAAACAAAATTTTGCATGTGTGAAATAAAGGATAAATTGATTCAATCATGAAGGTATTAATACTATATCACCTCAAAGACTCCAAACTTTGTAAAGCACATGGATGACACAATATATTGTCTCAAAATACTATCAAATAGTCACATGGATATGGAATGAAATTGTGACTTGGTCATCTTGAATGTCAATTCATATAAGGTTCAAACAAAATACAAAAATATTTTTGGATTTTTTATTTTTTTTTAAAAAGAAAATATTTTTGTATTTTTCAAACACTGTTCAGAAACAACCAATCAGTACAAAAAATTATATCAATATGAACCATAGGACTGCAAACAGAAAAATCCAGAAATCTCAACATGTCGTTCGAACGAGATTCCTTGTCGTTTGAATAACATTGGATCTCGTGAGAAAACTTCATGCGACATGTATTCTCATTAGAATGAGAAAAGAAATTTTTTTCCAGATTAAGCATAAATATCATGCAGTTTTGTTCAGTGAGAAAATTTTGAGGGAACAGTTACTGGAATGGGTAAACAGATCTAAAACAGTGCTAAAAAAGTACCCAAAAAAAAGAAAAGCAAATAGAAATTCTAACAAAGTATAAACAAATGGTACATACTAGCAATAGGAAAAAGTTTCATCATTTAATCGTTCTACGCTAGCAAAAATGTCTAGACAACATCCAGTAGTGCGGTGGAGTTTTCCAAAGACGGTGACATCTTTTGAAACAACTTCATCAAATCATGAGAAGTATTGATCAAAAATATTACTTGCTCTTGAATATGTACAAACTCTCTATCATTATGGGAAAGCAAAGAATCATGGGTGGGTGCATGTGTGCGAATATGTGTAGGAGCAGAGCGTGACACATAACCCAATTTAAAATAAAATTCCCTAAGGTGTCCTCTCCTTTTGCTATGGGAGCAAATATAAATCGGCCTAGGTACACCTCTATCAAAAAATCTACTATGTTCTCTCCTAACAAGTACGGGACATGAGAAACAAACTCTAAAGTGGGAACTGGCCGGGGTGCAATAAAAGAAGTAGATGCACCGTCATGATTTATTCCTAAAATCTCACCACTCCCCAAAATAGGATTGAGAACCATCTTTCCCACCTTCTTAGATGCATTCTCCAAAGTGACTTTAGCCTCCAGGGCATGCTTAAGATATGTCTCTAATCGTGACATGCGGTCTTAAGATCACTCTTTTCCCTATTCAAAGAAATCAACTGCTCGCTCAAAGAAACCTTCACTTTCTCGAGTTGATTTGCTTTTTCTTCAAACTCTCAATATCTCTCTCCAAATCTTTCACCTTGAGACCCAACTTATTATTCAATTTTTTAATCTTTAAGGTCTCGGCGTACAACTCAAGAAATGCAATCTAGAGATCACTCTCATCATCACTCGCGCACTCGCTCTTAGACTTGCTAGAAACACTCAAAACCTCCTCTGGGGTATCACGTGCACAAGTGTCCTCATCGTCGTGGGACAAAATGGGTGTGCCCTCGTGATTGGCTAAAAATGAAACACACATACCATGTCCTAAAACTTTACCGGACTCATCATCCTCATCTCCCTCTTCTCCCTCACTACCACTAAGGGTGGTTGCATGACAACTTTCTTACCCTCTCTCCTAAGCCTAGTGGGACACTCAAACTACTTTTGTCCTTTCCCCTCACACTCAAAATATTTTAAATTTTCAAACTTTTCTTCACCCTCTTTCTCATCGCTTTCTTTGACCTTGTCTTTCCTTTTATTTTTCTCCGAAAATATTTTATTAGAAGAATTTTGTTTTGAAAACTGGAGAATTTTTTAAAAATTCTTTGCAAGAAGGGCCATATCAAAATCAGACTCGTCCTCAAACTCGGACTCACAAAAATTCAGTTTCTTTTTCTTAGATTGGGCTTTATGCGCTATCCCTTTGTCCTTAGGTTTGACAGTGCCGGTAAACATGTCAATTTCGTTCGTCTATACGTCTATTACAAACTCTTCTAATTTCCTAAGGTATTTAAAACAATAACTTTACGGATAAAACGTTTAGGCGGCGATCTTAAAATCTTTTTAACCACTCGTGCATCAGGAATTGGCTCACCAAGTTTAAAACTAGTGTTGACAATGTCGGACAACCGTGCATAAAAGTCGTCTAAACACTCAGTCTCTAACATAGTGATTGTCTCAAATTGAGTGGTCAAAATTTGAATTTTAGGCTGTTTGACCGCGTTAGTGCCTTCGTGGGTGAGTTGCAAAACATACCCCACTTCTTTAGACGTGGTGCATGTCATAATACGTCGGAACTCGTCAGGGGTAATGTGTTCAGAAATTGGACTAAGCCCCACGTGAATTATAAGTGCTCCACCTAAACTCATACTCAGCCTAGTCTGACACAGGTTTTAAATTCGTGACATTATTCGCGGTGATGGTGGGAGGAATCCAACCTCTTTCAAAAATTAACCAAAGTCTCTCATCGATTTATTTTAAATAGGATTTCATTTGGGCTTTTTAGTCAGCATAATTAGACTCGTCAAAAATTGGAAACCGACTTATATAATTTTTCGTTTGGAAACATTGCGACAAACTTTCAAAAATCAGATTTTTTTAAAACTAATATCACAAATTTTTTTGCGAAAAATAGGAATACACAGTAAATTAGCGTAACCTACTCTGATACCAATTTGAAAATGACTTATGTGCGATACCGATTTAAATAGTTGCACATATTCTAATTACAAACTTATTTAATTAGAGTCAATTTATGAATCAAATCAGTTCAGCCCTTAAACCGAAATAACTAAATGCATGCAAGTGTCAACCATTGTAAATAAAGTATGCGACACAAATTTCAAGAAAAATCTCCTCAGGTCAAAACCTTTTTATTTCACTTTAATTGTAAATTACAACTTACACGGATTACATTGAAATATAGTCTGACACTCGAATACCCGCAGGCATCGATCGATGTCATCAGTAATAAGTCCACACACCGCGAACCTATATGGAACGTAGTCTAGTGTTCATCCCAGGAACATTACAACACTCCCTAATGACACGCAGTCACGAAAACTCCGTCGAGAATCACTCCACAAGAGCACACAACCCTCGGTTGTAGAGATCTCCCCATAAAGTATGAACAACAGCAAACTATGTTTTTGGGTTCCACAAAACAACTCACAAAAAAGCTATTGGGATTGTGAATTGCAGAATAAAAGTTTGGACCCTCAAATGGTTGGAGAATGGTATAAAAACATATTATGTGAAAACCAGTATTTCTCCACATGAAAATCGATAGCCTGACACCCTTATTTATAATAAAAATCAAGGCGGTGACGTATTAAAGCAAAACAGCTCTTGTTCGAACAAAAGACGACGTCATTCGAGTGAAACTCCATCTCATTCGAACGAGATGTGACATCGTTTGAACGACAGTCATTTATCCCCTTAAAAAGTACTTTTAAAATTTTAAATAACTTGAAATCCTCAAACCTTAAAACTGTTCACGGGATCAGGAGATATTTATCCAAAACTTTTATGATAAAATGTTTTTGAAAAATAAAAACCATTTATTAAAATTTCAAAAAACATTTTAACTTTTATAAAAAAATATCCCAACACTTTTAATGTGAAATGTAAATAAACCGTAAACACATTTTACCAAATTCATCCTAGTTTGGCTTGAATGTTGAAGTCTTCTTGAAATTCGAATTCGTCTTTGTATATGTACGCTTCTCAATCCTTCGACGACTTGCAGAAACTTGTAGCGGTATATGACATACTAAATTGTGACGGACAATGTCCTTACACAATATGAGGATTTGACCTACGATCGCTGCACTACACCACAATGGCTATTTTGCAATTGATAGATTATTTAATTTGTAAGTGTTTATAAGACTTACAAAATTCAGAATTGTTTTGGACAATTACAAAGTTTGTAAGTGTTCAAGACCATTGTAAAATTTATGATGTTATCATGCGAAAACCTAAAACGTTTACATAGTCTTTGAAATACGCAAAGACAGAAACTTTTAATCAAATTTTCCCTCATGCAAATTTTCGTCCCTATCATCTACTGAAACAACACCATTAAATTTTCCCTCTAAACCTTTGATTCAGAGTTTTCTCTCTTGTACCTCTCATCTACTGAAACAACAACACACCATTTGCATCCCTCTTGTCTCGCAAATCTAAATCTAAAATCTCAAATCGAAATCACAAATAGCTGCACCAAAGTTTTCAATCGTCAAAATCGTAAACAAAAAACGAGTATAAATTTACTCAAGATATCAAAAAGCAGTGCCAAACTTTGTATTCTTGATCACAAACATTCGACTCGGAGTTATACGGGTATAACTCTCTCTCTCTCTCTCTCTCTCTCTCTCTCTATATATATATATATATATATATATATATATATATATATATATATATATATATATATATATATATATATATATGTGTGTGTGTGTGTGTGTGTGAGTGTGTGTGTGAGTGTGTGTGTGGGGTGACAATCACTCTCAAAACAAATTACAAGCAAATGCGATCACCAGAAAAACTAAAGAACATAAATTAGAATAGTTACAAGCACACATGGCACAAGATATACGTAGTTCGGAAAAATGGCCTACGTCCATGGTGGTGCTCTTTGTTTCATATTTCTCTTTTCTCCAGGGGAGTGTTTACAATTGCATACCCTTTTGCCCCGGGAAGGGGGGTTCAATATATACCTGTAATTCTCGGAGAGTAGGGGTGTTGAGTACCTCCACGTTGGCCCATAACACCTAGAATATCTATTGAGAGATTTTAGAGTTTGGGCTGGACTTCCCCTAACTTTGATAGGGCTTTGTCGGGCTACTTCTCTGGGCCAAGGCAAATAAACGAGGTACCCACAATTGCCCTTAAATTTTTGGGTCATAATTTGGGCTCAATAATTTTAAATAATAACCCTGATGGCATTTTTGTGAATTGATAGAAGCTTTGGGGGGTGAGACGTCATTCCTAAGTGGATTTAGGCGGAAGATTCACTTCGTTCTCTCTGCGTAATCATTGAAAAGGTTTAAATTTGTTTGAAGAAGCCATTTTCTGACATCGCTTCAAACTTCCTTTCATTATCAAGATTTCTCCAGCTTCTCATTGCATTTTCTCACTTCCAGATCTCTCCTTTCGTCTTCGAGCTCTTTATTGTCTTCCCATCTTCTTTGTTTGTGGCCTTGCATAGTCTCAAGTAAGTTTTCAACATCTCTTCCCTTTTCTTTTCTGCTTAGATTTCTTCTTTATCGTTGCTAGGGATTTTTTATTCTGATGGCAGGATAGGTGATAGGTCAATAGCAGAGTTTAGGGAGTTTTATAACATCCCTAACTGGGTGGACATGGAATGTGCCCCTGTTCCTTTCAATGTGAGAGATATTGAGGACGGGCATTGGATTCATGTCCTCTTGTTATCCGATGGGGTTTAACCTTTCCCCCACATCGCTTATTTTTGCACTTCTTTTATTACTTTAACATAGTTCCTGCCCAATGTTTGGAAGATTGTCAACGGTGTACATATAATCAACCAGCTCTATAGCACCAATTTAGGTCTTACTGAAATTTTTTATTACTATTCCTTTTCTCGAACAAGCTTTGGTCTCCTTTATTTGAAATCTAGGAGTCCTGACAGGGTATTGGTAGTCAATCTACCTGATTCCCACAAAGACTATTGGCAAGAGGGGTTTATTATCAGGAACTAGCAGTTCCCTACCAAAAATGAAGGGGAGAGGTACAAGGGACCTATGATTCCCTTTTATGGGGAGGAGTATATAGGTAGGCATATCTCTTGTTCTTCTCATTGATTTTCTATTCGTGAACTGTCTTTCTTATATTTTTCTTTTTTTTTCTTTTTTAGTGAAGACAAAGAACTCAGAACCTGCACTTTGCAGAATTCAAACTGTTGAGCTGGTCAAAGCTTGGAAGACTAGGGAATACTTGGCTGACGGTGAGCATTTACGATTACCTACATTCCTTTTTAAGTATAAGAACATTGGGTCCAGCTTCATCGCCCGACCTGTGGAGGGTATTCCTCAACTAGATATCATAGAAGAGGTTGCTGCTGAACTAATTCAATTAGAAGAGGAGGAAAACAGCTCTCGTTAAGAAAGCGTGGGGGATGATAGAGGTGAAGTTGAAGGTGACTTTAGAGTAGAGAGTTCAAGCAGTGAAGAATCTTCCAGTTCAGAAGAGGGTTTGGAGGGTTCAGAGTTTTTAGAGTATTAGGATAACTCCAGCGAGGAAACTATGGCCCCTCCTAGGAAAAATCTGATCCAGGATGATGATGAAGACAATGTGGGACTTGCTCGCAGGTTGAAAATATAGAAGTCTAGGAGTGGGGATACTGCCACTGGCTCCTAGACTGTTGCTCATGATCAGGAGAGGAAGAAGAAAGAGGAAGCATTGGTGTGAGAGAGAGAGAGAGAGAGAGAGAGAGAGAGAGAGAGAGAGAGAGAAAGAAAGAGGAAGAGATGAAGAAGAAGGAGAGAGAGAAAGAGAGGAGGTGAGAGGAAGTGAGGACCAAGACGAGGAAGTATTTGATACCCGTGTCTGCCCTGGTTGAGGGGGCTTCTGCTGCTCTTCCCCTTCAACTGGCTCCGGTGGTGCTCGAGAGAGGTCGTCGAGTATAGGGACCGACTAGTTTGCTCTAAAGGGAAGTCAGTTCTTACTTCTATACTCTTATAGTTATCTTCAATACCTTCTTTGCTAAGTGGTTTCTTTCTTTATGTAGTTTGTGTCTGATTTCATCATCCTCTATCATAGCTGTGATGAGCTGGTAAGGAGAAATGTCAAGTTGGAAGTGAGCCCAAATACTACTCTTGTTGCTCAGAAGTCTTTCGACATTGTCTTAGAAAAAGATAATAAGGAAAAATAGGCAACATCCAAGGAGCAGGAGGAGCTGAGGCAGTCTTACGACTTGGTCTGTACGAACAAGATGGTGGTGGTTGAGGAGAACAAAGATCTTACCGAGAAGATGAAGAAGATGGAATCTAAGGCTGCCACTCTCAAGGAGAGCTTATACAACGTTGGATGGGTCACATCGTACGAGGATACTGAGGCTCATATTGGCTATATTATCCATCTCAACTTCAATAAGGGTTGGGACAAGGCCTTGCTTGCTGCCTAGGTGGATGTTGATTCCCCCCTCTTTGATGAGCACGTCCCCGGTCCCAAGTGTGTTGTGGATGAGGTGCCTCCTCCTGCTGCCAATGAAGGTGTCCCAGTAATCCTGACCACTACTGCTGATGCTCCCCTGATCAGGGAATGGTGACTGCTCCATCTGAGGGAGGTGCACCTGGGTTTGCCACGAAGAAGGGGAAGCAACTAGCCTCCTCAGAACAGACTGAGGTCGCCAGCTAGTCTTTTTAGGGACCTTTGTATTTTTTGTATCCCTGTATCTTCTTGGCTATGTACTCAAACTGTTTTTATTTTAATGAAATGAATTTTTTTTCTCCATACACTGATTTATTTATTCTCCAATGCGTATATGGTTTGTAGTTCATTAATGTTGAGGAATACACATCTACCACCTCTCAATTCAAAAAAAATATTTCTCCCGATATGAGTAACCAATTTCACTGTGCCTTTATAAAAATCTACAAGTCTCTTAGGTCGAGGAATCAAAACTATAAGGACCAGTCAGAGCTCATTTCTAAGCTGAAAGATAGGCTTCAGTAGATTGAAAAGGTCAGCGCTTTTGTTCAAGAAGAAGTGGATGTTCTGAAGGCTAAGCTTCTGGATGCATCTGAAGTTAATAAAGTTAGATAGGTGCTTCAAGAAGAGAATGACACTCTAAGGAGGGAAGTCTCGTGACTTAGGTAGAATGTGCTAAGCATTGCCCCTTAAGCTTTACGTGGTTCCTCTTCATTGACTGGGTCGCGAGCTGGTACTGATGATAGTGTCTCAGCTAGGGAGATTGCCGAGCTTTTAGGTGACGTTTGCAGGGAGGATGTGATAGTTCTGGTCTTCAAAGAGATGTTACCTCGCTAAGCCACCTGTTCAAGAAAGGTCATCGGCAGGTGTGGGCTGATAATTATGACCAAGGTTTGACCGATGCTCCAATAAAGTTGATGGAGGTCAAAGATTTATCTTTCATAAGAGGGTGATTGAGTGCTCTTAAGGAGTTACAGGTACCTAGGAACTCTATCGTCTGGTACCGCCATGAGATTTCTCCCTTGACTTTGATACCGAACCCTTTTTAAAGTGATGAATGATGGGTTCCCATATATGCGATCCCAAGACTGCTCGTGGAACCAAGTTTAGACGGAGTCGAGGGGGAATTATCTCCTCACCCGAATGATGGCCGAAGAGTGCCAGTGGGCGACTACCTTTCTTAGCAACCTAGTTCTCATTAGGATTTAAATTACTCAGCATATGTAACTCTTTGTAATGATGTAATAAAATAGTTATGTTTTGGGTGATTTTCCGACTAAACACGTGTTGTTATTTTTTACTTCATTGATCTCTTGTTCAGTTATCTTGGGCACTTTCAGCTGACAAGATTTGATTTAGGCAGAGCTAGTTGTTGAATGAGTATCCCCCCAATCCAATAGGCTTTTAGTGTAACATTCTGCCTTACTTTACCTTTTAGGTTGTGTCGTCACACTTACTTAAGCTTAAGTGAGGCAATGACGAGGATACACCTGGTATTGGATGTTCTATCCGACCAGGATTTTTGAGCCAAATAATGTTGTTGACCAACCTGGGTTGGCCATGTTGCCTAAGGGTCCCCTGTAGGGCTTCCTATATTACATGGGGAAAGCTAGGAGGTCATTCGTGTTTGTTAACGAATGCTTGAGGAGGGACATTATATATTGACCCCACTTTAATAAGTTTCTCATGATCTTAATTTCGTATGTTAAGAGGGGAGCCTGTCTCTTGAAAAGGATGAACGAATTATAATGTCATTGAGAAAAATCAATACTCCATAAAATGCTACTACCAAATAAATTTCATTAATCATAAATGAATTGAAAATTCAACACTAAGTTCAAAAAGAAAAAAGGGAACTAGAAGTAGAATTTCTTTAAATTGGTTGCATTCCAAGCTCTAGGTATCTCTCTGCCCTCCAGCGCTTCTAAGTGACAGGTTCCTTCGAGGTCGTCTCTTATCACCTTGAATGGCCCCTCCTAGTTTGGCCCTAGCTTTCCATCCGATGGTTTTATAGTGCTGCTAAGAACTTTCCTTAGGACGTAGTCCTCAATTTGGAATGCTCTTGGATTGACCTTTTTGTTATAGTGCATTGCTAGCTGTTGCTGATAGGCTGCTAGTTTCACTAGAGCCAAATCTCTTCATTCTTCATCTAGGTCAAGTTCAGTGAGCAATGCTGCATCGTTTTGGCCTTTGTCGACCAGGGTAGACCTTGTGGTAGGGAGGCCGGCTTCCAAGGGGATAATTGCCTCCATCCCATACGTCAATGCGAACGGCGTATCTCCAGTTGCTCATCGTGGGGTGGTACGATAATCCCATAGGATGTGGGGTAGTTCGTCCCCCTTGGCTCACTCCAAGTGATTCTTGAATCCATTAATCACTATTTTTTAGAAGCTTTAGCCTGTCCGTTGCTCTGAGGATATGTCATAGAGTTGAAGTAGTGCTTGATCCCGTTGTCGCTGCAAAAACCCTGTAAGAGGCCACTTTCAAACTGGGTTTCGTTGTCAATGATGATAGTCTTGGGGATCCCAAAACCAGTGACAATGTTCCTCCATATAAATCTTATCATGTCCGCATCTCTAATGTTCGCCAGTGGCTCTGCTTCTATCCATTTGGTGACGTAGTCTGTTATCACCAACAGATACTTACGATTATCGACTATGGTAGGAAGAGGGCCCACGATATCCATACCCCATTGGGTGAAAGGCCATGGGCTGGTAAGTGATTTCAGGTCGCTAGCCGGATGGTGAACCATAGGTGCATGAAGTTGGCAATTTTTGTATTTGTGAGCATAGATTCTAGCATCTTTCTGCATGTACGGCCACCGATAGCCTTCTTTCATTACTCAGAAAGCTAGCGACCTGCCCCCAATGTGACTCCCATAGATTCCCTCATGGAGTTCATGCAAGATTTTCTCGACTTCCTTTGGATGAACGCGTTGGAGGTAAGGGCCAGTGAAAGATCTTTTGTACAGCCTTCCCTCAGAAAATAAGTGAAAGCGAGCAGCTTTAACTCTTATCTGATGAGCGGTCTTCTTTTCGTCTGGTAGCGTACCATCCTTCAAATAATTCCTTAAGGGGTCCATCCAACTGGGGGCTATCTCAATCTGGAGAACATTCCCCATGCTCGACAACTCGTCGATCTGGTTAATACTTGGCTGAGTAAGGAAATCAATCTTAATTGTCCTTTTCAAGTCAGAATTGATTGCTGAGCTTATGGCGCCAGGGCATCAGCATGGATGTTCTGTCCTCTGGGAAACTGTTGGACGATGACTTGTTCAAAGTTGGTCATCAATTCTTTTGCAGTGGTGAGATAGGCTGCCATCCTCTCATCTTTAGCGGTGAAATCTCCACTTATCTAGTTGGATACCAACTGTGAATCGCCGAACACTTGGTCTCTTTTCTCCGAGCGTTCGTGCTTTTTGCACGCCCGTGATCAGTGATTCATATTCTTCTTCATTGTTAGAGGATTTAAATCCAAGTTTGATTCCTTACTTGAGTATTACATCTTTAGGGGTAATCAGCACGATGCCTACTCCTTCCCCTTTGAAATTGGAGGCTCCGTCAATGAATAGTCTCCAGAAACCTGATGCTCGGGGAACTTCATTCTGATGAATAAGTTTGGGGCTGGTCGAAATGATGTTCTCCTATAAACTCTGCGATGAAGTCGACGAGGACCTGACCTTTGATGGCATTCCTTGACTGGAACTGAATGTCAAATCACCCAAGCTCCACTGACCACTTTGATAGTCTGCCTGGCAAGTATGCTCTTCTCAGGACTACTTTAAGAGGGTGGGATGTAAGTACGATGATGGAGTGGGCTTCGAAGTAATGTTTCAATTTACTTGAGGCTACCACTAGCTCAAAGGCGAGATTTTATAGTGGTAGGTATCGTTGTTCGGCATCCAAGAGAGTCTTGCTCGCGTAATAGACTATGTGCTGGATCTTCATTTTTTTGCATACTAGTGCAAAACTTATAGTATGACTAGATAGTGCGAGGTACGGGTATAGAGAATCATTCTCTTGAGAGATTACGAGCAAGGGTGGTGTGCTAAGGTAAGCTTTGATCCCCTCTGACACCCTCGAGAAATCTTCTTTCCACTCCACATCTTTGCTTTTCTTCAACAATTGGAAGAATGGCTAGCACCTTTTGGATGACTTTGAGATGAATCAGTTTAGGGCGACGAGCATCCCCGTGAACTTCTGGATGTCTCTTATCATACAGGGGGATGCACCCTATTGATGGAACCAATTTGGTTTGGGTTAACTTCAATACCTCTCTTGCTGACTAAGTACCCAAGGAATTTTCCTGATTGGACACCGAAAGAGCGCTTTCTTTCATTAAGCTTCATTTGGTACTTTTTGAGGATTTTGAAGGTTCATAATAGTTAAGAGAGGCGGTCTTCCTTGAGCTTTCTCTTGATGAGCATATCATTGATGTAGACTTCCATAGTTCTTCCCATTTGGTCCTTGAACATCTTGGTGACCAATCACTGGTAGGTTGCTCCAACATTTTTTAACCCAAAGGGCATAACCTTGTAGCAATATAACCCAACTATGGTTATAAACTTTATTTTATCTTGACCTGGCTTGTACAGAGGGATCTGGTGATACCCGAAGTATGCGTCCTGGAAGCTCATCCTTTCACGTGCTGTAGTGGCATCTACCAGCTGATCAATCTTTGGGAGGGGAAGCTGTCTTTAGGGCATGCCTTGTTAAGATTGGTGAAATCGATGCAGACTCTCCATTTTTCGTTGCTCTTAGAGACAACCACTAGGTTGGATAGACATTTGGGGAACTGGACTTCCCATATGGATACTGCATCCAGTAGTTTTTCAACTTCCTTCTCCACTGCTTTGGCTTTTTACGGAGTAGTTCGGTGATCTTTTTGTGCTATTAGTTTGAAAACTAGATCGACGTGTAGTCGATGACAAGTGATGTTGGGATCAATCCCAGGCATCTCGTAAGGTTCCCATGAAAAGACATCTAGGTTACTTCAGAGTTGGGTTACCAACTCCCTCTATTCGTGGTCAGTGAGTGAGGTTCCAATTAAGAACTTTCTCTCATTTAAACTGCTACTGGTTGTGACTTCCTCCAGATCATCGAAGACTCTTTCAGAGGGGAGGATCCTGGTCTCCTCCACTCCTGGTCTCCTATATCTTAGTTGCTATTTGGAGGGAATTAGCCTCTCCTGCTCTTCGTACTTGCTCATAACTTTCGCAACCTTCTTCTCTAGCTTGGGACGGATGGCTGCTGCGTGGATCTCCACCACTCCTCGTTAAGTTATATATTTGAGCTTCTGATGGTAGGTAAAGGGGACAACCTTCATTCCGTGCAACCATCCTTTGTCGAGGATTGCTTGGTAGGGTAAATCAATATTGACCATGAGAAATTCAATCATTTTTTAGATGTTTCCTGCCCTTTGTGGCAAGACAATCTTTCCTAAGGGGATGGTTATTTTTCCAGCGAAGCCAAATAGAGGAACGATAGCTTCCTTTAAGTCGGAGACACTCAATTTTAACTTCCTGAACAAGTTGAGGTACATTACTTCGGATGAGCTACCTTGGTCGATGAGCAATCTGTCGACGTCATAGTTATCTATCGTGACTGTAATAATCAATGCATCATGATGTGGGGTTTTTACTCCCACTAGATCTTCGCCCATGGACATAATGTGCTCGCTTTAGTGGACATCCTCTGCTCGCCAAAGCTTCCCTTCTGCCATTTTGGCTGGATTAATTTGAAAAGCTTGCATTACTGCTGTAAGCTTTTTGATTTCCATCCGAGCCATGTTACCTTGAATCTGTTTGCGATCAGACGCTCCATGAATTACTTCAAACTCATGGATGACGTCTTCCTCGAGCACGTTATCGGGCCTTTGATATCCATTGGCAGCTACCTTCTTTACCTTTTTCTCCATGAATTCGTTCAAGTGTCCATCTTGGGCTAGCTCCTCAAGGTGAGATTTGAGAGCCTTGCAATGCTCGAGTTTTTGCCCACCCTCTTTGTGAAAGGCACACCTTAGTGCGTTGTTTCTATTTTAAGGGTGTCCACCCATCTTTCTGGGCCACTTAATTAATGGTTCATCCTTGATCTTCGCCAGAATCTTATATATAGGTTCTCTGAAAACTGTATTTACTGCTTGGAATGCCTTCAAGGCATCACTCTTGCTCTCATTCTTAGGGGTGTTCTTGCCCCCAGTCTTACTTACTTTTTTTTACTCTCATTCTTATCAGTTCCCTTGCCGACATATTTTTTAATATGAGCCATTAAGTCATTGATGGTTTTGGCCTCCTTCTTAGTGAGATACCGGTTCAAGAGACCAAAGTTAGGGGAACCAATCTTAAAGGATTCTATGGCGACCTGCTTCGACTAGTCCTCAACCTCGTTGAATAGCTCCTAATACCTCTTCGCGTAGTCTCTGAGGCTCTGCTGAGTCTTCTTCTTCATTATCAACAAAGCATCCATCCTCTTCCAATGGGATTTGCTGGTAATGAAGTGACCTGTGAAGATCTCTGCCAGGGACTCGAAATTCCTAATGGATCTGTGAGGGAGTATTTTGAACCACTTTTGGGCTATGTCAATGCAATCTCGATGGGAAAATTTGGCACTTTAATACGTCCTTATGGTTCCAAAGTGTCATGGCCTGCCTATACTGCCTGATATGGTTAATAGGATCAGTCTTTTCATCATAGATCTTGAATGTAAGCATTGCAAACTTCTTGGGGGCTTCTTCTTCCTCTATTTACCTTGAAAAAAATATATTTCATCTGGGTCCTGAGATCTCGCTTATCTAACTCTCTGGTTGACCTGGCACCCCAATGTGCTGGGTGTTGGTCCATTTCTCTCCAGACCAAATTTCGTATGTCGTCGTTTCCTCGACCTGGGCTCCTGCATTGGAGATCTAATTGTTGTGGCTCGGACCAATCATTAACTAATTTGTGTCCCTCAATCCTTTGAGATCCATGTCTTGGGGTCCTTCCTGGACTGTGAGATCTGCTTGCCTGAGGGCTAGGATTGCGATAATGATGTTTCCTTATGGAGATCTCTCTACATCTTCTCTAATCTCCTTTTGAGGTGAGCGTTGCCGACTTTCTTCTTGCGAGTGGCTTCCTCCTTCTCTTGGATCCTGGCCTCATAGGCGTCGATCAGTCTGGAGACTTGTGTGGACCTAGCTAGTCCATGACTTTCTTCTGAGGCTTATCTTTCTAGGCGAGGTCTTAGGTTTGAGCGTTGAACTTCAGACTTAACCCTACGAGGGGTAGGTTGCTCTTGAATATCCCCTGCTTGAGGGGCATTGCTGCTATGACCAAACATTCTAGGTTCTTGTTGGTGAAGGCTTTCTTAAAGAAAGAAGAATCTCTTCCCATAGACGACATCAATTATGGTGATAATAAATCTCAACACAAATTATAAGAAAATACGATCACCAGAAAAAGTAAAGAACATAAATTAGAATAGTTGAAATTACACACGACACAAGATATACGTGGTTCAATAAAATGGCCTACGTCCATGGTGGTGCTCTCTATTTTATATTTCTCTTTTCTCTAGGGGAGTGTTTAGAATTGCATACCCTTTGCCCCGGGCAGGGGGTTCAATATATACATGTAATTCTTAGAGTGTGGGGGTGTTGGGAACCTCCACGTTGGCCCTTAACCCCAAGAATATCTTTTGAGAGATTTTAGGGGTTGAATGAGTCGCTGCTGAATTAGTTATTTATAGGACTTTAGAGTTTGGGCCGGACTTTCCCTAACTTCTATTGGGCTTGGTCAGGCTACTTCACCGGGACAAGACAAATAAATGAGATACCCACAATACACACACACACACACACACACACACACAAATATTGGATGAGTTAGTGTAAATATGTACTTAAGCCTGAATTTGTGTCCAAAATCGCATATACTAAACTCATTTGAATCCAACATAAATTAATTACAATCTTTATATTTGTAATTACAATGTTAAGCCCAAGTTAATTACGATCTTTCTGCGATTCGATGTTAAAATAATTTTTAGTTTAATCCGATGACGATTTAGGGTTTTCTGGTTAAGGTAATTTAGGGGTTTTAGTTTATTGTTAAATAATATGGGTGTGTAATATGTGTACGAATGTTGAATTCGATTTTTTTATCATTCAGAAATAGTTTGGAAATATATGGTTTAAGTTTATATTTGGTGTGACAATTCGAGTTTTTGGGTTGGATTTCGAATGAAGACATGGCAAGGGTTATTTTGACACGAACGCGACATGGCAAGGATTAGTGTTTCATTATTCTTTTGCCTGGACATGGAAAGTTTTTAAAATTAGTTCAGGTGATTAATCAAAAGAGAAATAAATTAGACATTTTTGGTGAAAACCCCATTCCCATTCTTGTTTCTAACTTTTCTTATTGAAAAACACTTATGGTATTAATGTTATATGTGACTTTTAATAGACTCCAGATACTTATGTCATGTGGAACAACATAATTAGACTTAAATGTAATTTATTGTAATATTGTTATATATCATAGTGTCTTTGAGAAACTTTAGTGTGTTTGGAGAGTCTTTCGGAGTGTGATCATAAAAGAATCCAAACCTTCATGTACATAAGAGGCCTCCTTTTTCTAATATCCATTTTTGTTTTGTTTGGATGCATCTACAGAAGTAAAATTTTTAATTCAAGTTTTTTAATCACTTACATACGGTAAAACGTTCGTCTCCTTATTCTATTTTTTTATCCTAATTATATTACACGCTGAGGATTAACCTTTTTTGCCAATTGTATTTCTCAATATTGAAGTAGATTATTTTGACCTTGATTATATTAACATAGTTTCAAAACCTTTTTTAATATAGAAACATCTAAGCATGGTTTTGACTTAATTATTTCTATAGAATCACTACATACAAAAGGTGATACACAATATATGTTCAATAGTTGGGTATATTCACAAGTAGATATTCAATGGTTTGGGTATATAGATATTAAATATTATATATATATATTAATTTTATACTAATGTATCTCAGCATACCGAATGCCATTGGAACTTAGTAAATAGTGGATAAAGGAACTTGAAAGATGAAGTGCAAAATATATTAATGGTGTTGATACGTTCATTGATTTTGTAAATAAGAACGGAGCCGGTGAAACCTTATTTTCATGACCATGCATTAAATGTTAAAATGGAAACTTGTTGGATCTTAAAGACGTCTATTTTCATTTTCCTCGTAATGGCGTGTCCAAGTCTTACACACAGTCCCAGATTATCCTGGAATGAAAGAGCTTGTTTGTGATGCACTCAAAATGTTTAATTGTGAAGTAGATCATTTAGCTTGTGAATATGTTAGAATTGGGGGCAGTGATAATCATGACGACACTAATGAGGAGTTAAAATACAAAAAGTTACATGGTAAGGTGAGTGAACCGATGTACCCATCAAGTCTTAAGAAACATACGATGCTATATTTTCTGGTCAAATTGAATAATGTAAAGACAAGATATAGTTAATTAGATAATAGTGTTACAGAAATTTTGGGGGTATTTAAAGCGTTTTTTACTAAAAGGAAATATAGTACCATCCAAGTATCCATCCATGAGGAAGATAATCAATGAAGTTGGTGGAGGTTATAATATCATTCATGCATGAAAAATTGATTGTATTTTATGTAGAAAAGAACATGTAATGAAGGAAAAATTCCTAGTACGCACCCTACCCGAGTATAAGTTGGGAATAAATGGGGAGGGTAAAGTACCTCTGAAGACAATTAGATATTTTCTCCTGATTCCAAGGTTGAAGACATTATTTACCAAACCATGGATTATAGATGATATGACATGGCACACTAGAGCGTAGTGTTGCACAAATATCACATTCCATCCTATTTATTCGTCTATTTGGAAATATGCTGATATTTTATGGCTAGACTTTGTGGTTACAAATCATAATGTCCATGTTAGTATAGCCACCGATGATTTTAATCCATTTGAAAACCTCAGCTTTAGTTAAATTTGTTGGCCTATCATTATTTCTCCTATTAATATGGGACTGTCTTTGTGCATGTAAAAGATGTTTTCAATGATGTAAAATTTGATATCCATGTCGAATGCTCCAAGCAAACACAATGACATTTACTCGGACCCTTGGCTAGATGAGCTAAATAAATTATGGTTTCAAGGTGTAATGGCGTATGAATCTTATAAGACAACTAAATTTTCTTTAAGTGCGATGTTTTTGTGGGAAGTCAATGTCTTTCCTACATATGGAACTTTATCGGGTTACATGATTCATGGTTATAAGGCATGCCCACTTTGTACAGAAGAAGTAGACTCAAAATGACTCGTAGTAGTAGGAAAATCCATTATCATGGTCATAGAATATTCCTTCCTCGCAATCACAAGTTGAAGGAAGAAAAATGCAATTTAAACAACAGGTTTGAATATCATAAAACACCATGAAGGTTATCTGATTCGGAAGTTGAGAAAAAGGTGGAATCCATCAAGATGAGAATTGGTAAATAGATTTTTTGAATAAAAAGAAAATGTAAAGGGAATAAGAATGTAGTTAGTGATGTTACCATTCCATGGTATCAGCGGTCTATTTTATTTGATTTTTCCTATTGGAAAGAGCATAGTGTTCGGGATAGTATAGATGTTATGCACATCTAGAAGAAAATCACCGTTCATCTTTTATCATCCATTTTAAATGTCCAAGACAAAATCAAAGATAGAGAAAAAGCACGTAAAAATATGGAGACCATGAGGATAAATAAGAAGATGTGGATTGAAACCGACAAAAGTTCAAGAAAAACTGTGAAACTAAGGGCTGCATTCACTCTAAATAAAAAAAATAAAAAGAATGGTTCTTTCGTACTTTTAAGGAAGTAAAGCTTCCAAGAGGTTTTTCATTCTAACTTGAGTAATTGTATGATATTAAAACCACTAGTATTGAAGGGGCCCAAGTCACATGATTATCATGTAATTATGAAATATGTATTGTCATTGCTGCTTAAAAACACTTATCCAAAACACAAGGACTTACGAATATCCATTCAATGATTATGCTTATTTTTCAATGTGTTGTGTTCCAAAGTGATCAGGAGGGATATTTTTAAGTCGACAAGGAAAGCAATGTTTGAGGATATATGTGTTTTGGAGAAATATTTTCTATCTGGATTTTTTGTTATTACCGTCCACCACCTTATACACTTATCGGAGGAAGTGTTGATTTGCGAGTCGATTAGATATAGGTGGATATATCCTTATGGGAGGTAAATAAATACTAAATGATTTGCAAACCTTTTTATTTTGACAAACATTATTTTTTTTTGTAATCGATATATTTTTTATTTGTAGGTTAATGAACGATTACAAGAAGTATGCTAAAATTATAGGTGTGTTAAAGGGACAAATGCAGGTAAATATATCGTAGAAGAATTGACTCTCTATTACATGGAGTATATGTTAAACCCTAGTTAAGGAAATCACAAATATACTCGTGAAGATTTTCTCGATGAAGATAAAGATGATGAATGCGTAGACGAGGGTTCTTTAGTATAAGGGAAGAATTTGAAGTTAACCCCATTATAATTTTCACAAGCACATAAGTAGGAGTTACACCAATTAGATAAAGTGGAGGACTGATAGAAGTAAGTGTATCAATACGATTTGAGTTTTTTTAATTGTAAAATAACTTGTGTGTATATTGGTTTAGGAAGTAGGATGCCTAAGTGTGTGTATTGAAGTTCTGTAAGAAATATGATATTTATTGGGAATCTACATCAGGGCGCAACCGAAGAGCGGTTATATTAAAGGAAAAGACTGAGGGTTTTATCCCTTGGTTGACTAAGGAGGTTCGCTTTTAATTCGACTACATAATGAATTTTTACATTTATTCGTGTGTGTATATGTATATATATATATATATATATATATATATATATATATATATATATATCTAATCCTCTTTTGAAATCTTTTTTGTAGTTATAAAAAGATAGATTCACTGATGCTGCACTTTGGCGGCAAGAAAATTATGCCATCAGATGATCTACAATCATATACTATGTATCAAGTGAATGGGTTTAAATTTTTCACACGTCAGCATTAGTCGTGGGTAACCCAAAATAGTGGCGTGTCAGTGAGGGCCATCACAAAGTTCATGTACAATGGAGAAGATATGAATTACAAGGAAGCATAGAAAGCATACTTTGGCACTGTTCTTAGAATATTTGAGTTGGATTATACATCTTTCAAAATAATTGTATTTTATTGTGACTAATTGAGTTAATGTGGTTTTAAAGTTGATCCTGACTCTAACTCAATGATGGTAAATTTAAGTAAGCAAAGAGTAAGGATACAATCGACAATGATCCATTCATTCTTGCATCTGAAGCATCTCAAGTGTTCTACTTAGAGGATTTTGAAGACAATGGTTGGTCTATCGTTTTGCATGCACCACGGAGATTAATAACAAGTGTTGAAAAACTTGAGGTTCCTACAATGTATCTATCTATTCTTTGACGACAATCCCAATTTAACGAATCTTTTTAAGGACTTTAATTTGCTTAATATTTACTACTTTATGTAACAATTCGTATTTTTGAAAAATTAAAATTTAATTACTTGGCCTAAATTTAAATTACACGTTTGACATAATTTAATGGCAATTAAATATTATGGGTTTGTTAAATTATTAATTGGAGATAAATGATTAATGTTTATCGAATAAAATTACAATGTGAATAGTAACTACGTACTTGACGTCATAGTGAGTGATAGTGACTTGACAGTATTTTATCTCAATCGGGCGTCGTGTGTGGACTAAATTAGGTCGATATAGAAAATTAATTATGAGTAACTCGAATGATATTTTGAGATCACGGTTGGGTCCAAAAGGGAAAAAATAGTCAAAATATTATTCTCGTGTGTATAGTTTGGGCCTTAGGATAGTTTTAAACCAAATCGACACTTCAAGAGGGCATTTTGGCCATTTAGTAGCCTAGGGTTAAGGGAGCTACAAATTTTCAAAGGTTATATAAACTTGTAGTTGTGAGTGGCTAGGGTAAATGGAATAGAAAACACTTGGAGGCGATTAGAGAGAAGAGGAAGAATATTCTTGGAGCTTCGGAGAGGATTCTTGAAGATTTTCACCTTGTTCTTGCATCACAATCATCTTTGGAGGGTGGAGTAGAAGAGAATTATCATCAAGAACACGAAATCAGATCACTTCCATACAAGGCTGTGACACCCCGAATAATTAAATACCGGGTAGCTACTCCTTTATTAAATTAAATCAAAATGCCAAGTTGGCTCAGTTAATAGCATCACTGTCGAAAACATTTTTTTTATTATTACTAACCACCTAGTATTTAAAAAGTAAGTTGCCAAATTTTAATCAAAACCTGATTAACATGCAGTAAAAGATTTAAAGCAAGAATAATATCACCATTCACCATAACTAAATAATAGAATAACCAACACATGATATAAATGAATCTGGAGGAAAAACTCCTCACAACAAAATCCCGCAACTGAAGTAAGTAACGAAATACTGAATACTGAATCAATACATGCCAAAGTCTGAAAAACTGAAATGGAAATGTCTCTAATAGAAATTGGGCAACATGCCCTACAACTGAGGAATACTGAGTATTGAATCCAAATGATATATGCGTCTAAAAGCAAATCCCTGTAACTTCCACAAGCAGCTACAGCTCGTCATCTGAGTGAGAATCCTATGCATGGTGTCCTTGTGGCTGGGCACCTAAAAATGGTTTTACCAAAAAATAAATTTGAAAGAAAATGGGTCAGAGCCCGAATGTGGAGATATTTTAAAAACCTGCAAGTGCTTTAAAAACATTTAAAAGAGTATATGAAAAATACATGTTAGGACGTGCTCTCACATGAGATACTCACCTCTCGTCTAACTGTGCACTCCTAACGTTCCTGTATCCATTCATGTGTAATCTCATAACTATCTAATTCTGAAGAGTTTCTAACACTACTACTCGGTTCACGTTTAATTTCCAACCTTAACAATTAAATAGAGAGTTCTACTTTAATTCTCGGATTCCCAATTATTAACAGAACCATTTATAGATATAAGTTCCCTTTTTATCTACATAACATTACCATAACTATACTCACAATTTAACATAGTAAATTCCTTCTCGTTTAACCGTATATTTTCACATCATAAATATATAATACAAGCACCCAAAGGCTAAGCTGCGGTGCACACATACTCTGCTATCCATCCCGATACATCACGTACATAAGGATCACGCATTCCGAATCTCTCAGGAATCATTCAGATAACAACATCACAAATAGTGGAGGCGAACACAGTCACATCACATGGGTCACGCACATACCTACGCTCCCACGATCAGCAAACTTATTAATATCCCAATAAGTCCTTCTATGACCTATGTTCATCGAGGTAACCAATCTAAATCCGGGAAACACAAGGATAAGAAGGCCCTAAGCGAACGTAAACCTCCCGTGATAGCAAGTATGGTAGGTATGTCATACACATACAATTATATACTAAGCATTCACACATCTTAGATATCTCGATATTAATAAAGGTATACTCTACATCTTTATACCATTATTCCAAATTCATATATTTCAAGTATCCCGATAATATAGAAATTAAATTGTTGACACGTCTTATGTCGTAGTTTCTTAAACTTAAAACCTATCTCGAATAGACTATTAAGTTCCTCTTATTCCCCCATATAACATCTTTACACCTAAGGTCTTTACTTCTGCCCCAAACCTTATTTCATCAAATTATTCAAATTTACCCTATTAACCCAATTATTATCTCAATTATCGAATTTCATTAATTTAGAATACTTCCCCAAATTGAATTCCAATTAAGGTCCAATCTCATAATCATGCCTACTGGTCTTCCTTAAGGTTAAGGGTATTCATAAGGTCTCCAATAATATCATTCAAGGATTAACACCATTAAAATTTAATTAGGGAAAAACTTTACTCATTCTAGGAAGGTCGATCGATCGACCTTTACCTTCGATCGATCGATGGTGGTCGATCGATTGACTGAAGAACATCGATCGATCGAACGCACCAGGTATGGTTACGGACTGCTTCGTTTTGCAGTTACCAATTCATCCCAAAACACCATTTTCAAGCATGAAACTCTAAGACAAGGTTACAATATCATCATACTATCATTCTACAACAGTATTAACATTCTAAAACCCATAATTCATCATTCAAAGGCTTTGTTTAGATTAAAACTACATCAAAAATTTCCAGATTTCTTCCCCATTCAAGAACATCGATAAACTACTTCTAAACTCCATTTTTAGATCATCAATGGTTCTGTTTAGAACATATAATTCGTCCAGAATGTTACTACATGCAATCCCTAACATAATTCATAACTTTTAACTTCCAATATATGGGTCTAAATCATCTTCCAAAATCAATTCCGAAAATTCCTAAACATGGAAAAGTATAGCTTGAATCAAATGAATTTAAACCACTTGCCTTAATCTTTCTCTGAATTTGATGTTGAATTTGAAGGTTGAATATGTCCTCTATCTCTCTTTCTGCAGAATTCTTTCCTTTCTCTCTCTCTCTACAAGTTCTTCCCAAGGATGATGACAATGGATGTGTGTTTGGTTTTTGGTAAGTTGGGACTATATTTCAACTTCTCCCGTAGCCCATTAAGTCTCTTAGTGTAGTTAGTGGGTTTAGTGGGTTAAAGAAGAAGTCAGATTTCTATTCTAATTTTCGTCATTTTTAATTCCCAAAAATACAAAATTACCAAAATACCCTTTATGATGCCGGTATGGCCTAAAAATACCCCGGGACCCAAACTAAACTCCAAGCTAGTGTTTTCTGACTATCTCGACCCTTCCGGACGCGTTGGCGCACTCAAAATGAACATATGGGTGATAAAAATAAAATTCACTTTTTAATTCAAATAATTATATTCCTGACGCGACTGTCACGCGCGTCCCAACAAAGTTTCCCAAATTGCCGTATTTCAATCTCGTGACAATTTCAATATTTTCCAATATTCAAATAATGCCAAGTATACACATTATAATAAAATACTAACTCACATCTCGTTAATATTATTATCCGGATTAATTTCCAATTAATAAACATTTAATTCAATTAATCCCCAAAAATAAATATCATAGAAAATACGGGGTATTACAAAGGCAAGTATTTATCTTTCAAATTTTTATGTGTTTCAATACCCATGTAGAGTAGGGCCTTTGAATTAAGGATAATTGAATATATTCTCGTGATTCTGATGAATAGAACTTATAATTTCGATTAGTATTGCATGTAGAATGAATCTAATTGTATAAATAAAACAAATCAGAAATTATGGGATTTAGATCATGCGATAAATTTGGGTTTTGAGGAATGTATATGAAGAACACAAAAATGGAGGGTTTAATGATTATTGGAGTTTCAATCGGATATTAGATGAAATTTTATGCATTTTATACATGATTTGGGTTAGAAATTATCCATACATGTATATTTGATGTTTAATTATGTTAATTGGGAGTTTTAGATTGTTGTATCAAAGTTTGAGGATTGAAATGGTGTAAAAATTCATAAAAGAAAATTGAAGAAAAAGAGACCTGATACATTTCGAATCGATTCGTCCATTGGGCTAATCGATTCGATTTTGCCCAGAATTGAATACTGTTCTTTTTAAGACCGAAAATTTTGGATAATTCGTAAGGGAACTTTTGGGATAGTTATAAATTATAGAGGAGACTATGAAAATGTGAGTAGGCATATGATGGGACTTAGATTTATATAAAATGAGACGAGTTAAGAATTGGGATAATTGAGAAAATGTCCATAATTGATAAATAAATGAAATTCAAGACGAGTTATATAGTGATGAGTGAACCTATGTCTACGAATAGCAGTATAAGATGGTAATAATTACATACTGAATAAGAGATAAATAGGATCCTTAGAGTAGTGAATGATACTCAAAATTATAAGAATTGGATTAGTAATTGAAATTAATGGTACGTTGAATATGAGAGTGATATATACTACGTATGAGTTGATATAATTGGGTTGTGTGCATACCTACTGAATAATGTATGTATATAGGTTGTGAGATTACCTCTAAATATGATTTAATTATGTGTGAACATAACTATACTGCCTGCTATCCAAAGGTTTCTGCGCAGAGGGCGATCCCACCTTGACGATTACAGTAAGGTCTGGATTTGTACCCCAGAGCATGGAACTTAGGGAGGCTCACTATGTGATGTGTATTAGTGGGATCGACGTGTCGTTTGGATACGTTAGGTATGTGCGTATTGCAAAGTCTTAGAACCTTGTTCGCCTCCATTGTTGTGTTGATTTATTTTGGGTTCGAGGAGACATGCCGAACCAATAGTCCTTGTTTAAGTATGATAGGTACATAGACTTGATAGCAGAGTATGCCAGCATCACGAGGGGCTATTCGGGGGATGCTATAGTTGTGTATATATTATTTGTGTGATTAATATATATCGATATGATATATCTACTTATGTGAGATAGTATAATTGATAGATGATGTATATCTAAAATACTATAAGAAGAGAAACTTAAATAATTGACTTAATAATAAAATGGGAATAAATAAATAATTTATTATTGAGACCACAATAACCCGTTGTATGGGGATATACGAGAGAACTAGACTTATCGAGAGTATTCAGATACCTTATCTAGTTGGGTAGGAAATACTATCTAGGTAACATACGTTAGGTGTGGACATTAGTTGAGAGGTGAGGATCTCAAGTGAGTGTACGTGGATATTACATGTGTAATAAATAACTGATTTAAATACTTGAAAAATATTTTCAAAATGTTTTACTTGGGCTCTGACCCGTGTCAAAAATATTTTCAAAATATTTTAGGCATCCAGCCAAAAGGACGCCAAGCTTAGACATATTACCTAGAGACGTGTAGCTGCAGTAGTGTTGAGGCTTGCAGGAGATTTCTTTAGACGCTTCAGCTCTTTCATTCTAGATAGGTGGTTCCTTAGCAGTTTATTTGGGCCTATTGCCTTCAGACTATTTCTTTTATTCAGTTATGCATCAGACAATATTTCAATTTAGTTTTACTTATTGTGATTGGATTGTGTACTTAGAGCACCAATGGTTTATTCGGTCTCATTTATTTATATATCTGTCGTGTTATTGTTCAGACAATATATAGGTGTGAATGGTTTACTCATTTAATTTACTTCCGAATGTGTTCGTAATAAAGATAAAATTTGACACCAGCTTATTTTGACATAGGTGATTAGTAATTAAAAAGTTTTGGGACAGTGAAGCTAAGAATGATACCATTAATGATTCATATTTAATTTAATAATGGACTGATCACCCAGGATTAAAATAGGTGGGGTGTGACACTTTAATGCTTCACTTATTATGTAAAAGGATTTTACACATCTCTTCAAGAATTTATTTCTTATGATCTATTATGTTTATGCACTACTTTAATGCTTAACTTATATTAAAACATGCGATGAATAAACAAATTCTTAGTAAATTTGGATATATTATTAATGCATTTGGACAAAATATGCATCTAGATAGATTATGAACTCTTAGTAAATTTGGACATAATATGTGAATAATTCATTTAGATAGATTAATAGTGAATAATATTATGATATAATGATATTCATACAGATTATTATGCATTTAGATGAGATTCTTTATAAACTCAACTGATATTTCACTTCTTCATATAATTTGAGAACCCAATTTTATTAGCATGTATCGTATATCTCATACTAGTTAAATTTTAGTATAATGTCAAATGAAGCTAATGTCTCCGACCTATGTGATGGTCCAAATGGAACATCTACGAACATAATAAATACGATTTAGATCAATCAACATAATCAGGTAGTAGTTAGTGAGAAAGGTTGATTCATGTCTTGACTTTTTAAAGAGGCCAAGGATTAGGTCCCAATGTTACATACTGTTTCGCGCAAGGTTCTGAAAACTTACAAAGAGGATGTTTAGAAAGACATGCAAGTAAGACCACTTATGTATAATTGATTTGTTCATTGTTTTTGCTTTTGTATAAATTTACACATTTCTTATCATTTTAAAATATCAATTGTCTTGTTAGAGAAAATATGGACTCCCGGAAAGTTATAAGATTAGTTTTTACAAAAGTATGGGCATCCCACTTAAATTATAAAAATCCACATTACACCAGAGCTATTATGATAAGTATTCAATGAATGCCAAGAGGTTGGCCAATGTACCTCCAGGTGCTATGTCGGAATAATAAAAAGAGTTTTTAGAGCCTAAGAATATGGAAGACGCTAAAAAAAGAAAAAAAAGGGAAAGATAATGGGGGAAATATTGCGGACACTCACACAAGTGGGAACGAGGGGAATGCCCAAGTCGAGTACAATATATTACGTACGACTATTATGTTTTACTTCTTTTTTATTACTATTACCTTGAAGATAATATGTTTTATGTTTTTATTTGCAGACAAAGAAATTGCGTAAAAACCCATTGCTTGTTGATGTATGGAAAGCCAGCCACACATGCAAAGATGGGTCAGTTAAACAGATCATTGTTCCAATCATGGTGATTTTATATAAATGGTGAATGATGATTGTTAAATGGAAACATTATACATTCAACTAATTAGTCTTAACATTTATACAATTTGACATTTCATAGGACAAGCTGCTGGCGAAGAAAAAAGAAACAGAAGAAATTTTAATGATAACACCAACCTCACAATCATTGAGAAATGATGTCTTGTCCTAAGTAATTGGTGTTGACAAACAAGGGTGCACTTGTGGTGTGGGTGCCATAGTTTCTCTATCATCTATCAAGGATTCATCTCCATCTTTATCTTTGCTTGCAATGGAAAAGGCCGATGGGAACCAAATGAAAGGTAGGCTCGATTCATTGTAAATCGAGATCAAAGGCATGAATAATAAATTGAGCAATATAGATACAATGATAGCCATGGCGTTGGGGAAGTATAATTCTTCCCCACCTGTTGAAGCAAGCGCAAGTAATGGGACACTTGCATCATTTAATGTAGAAAATTTCTCACTATAAGATGATGTCCCATGTGATGAGCAATGATTTAAAGGTAAGGTTATTGGATAGAGAAGGATAGACTCTACCCCTCAAGATGTAGTGCACAATCACATAGTTGATTACGAGAAAAAAGGTAGTATTGTTATTAGACAAAGGGCTCGAGGAAAATGATTATCTTTACTTATAAACACAAGGTGGTGATGAGCTTCTCGGAGATGTTGGTAGTGGAAGTTGGGTGGTGTGGTCGAAGAGTTTCGTCGCACATAGTTCTAGAACCCGGTGGATTGTTTCTTTTAGTTTTTGTTAGTGACATCTTAAAGTCATGTTTTTGTTGAGTATGCTATGAACATTATTATGCTAGTATTTACTATGGACTTTGTTAGGTTAGTAATTGCTATGGACTTTATTATGTTTGTTATGTTTTGCATTTTTTGATTACTTGATTTGCTTTTTTATATATGGTTTAACCTTTTTTTAACTCCGCTAGTGCAATTATTTACTTTGCATTGTCGGTCCCAATCCCGGATAAAGGAGGAAGGGAAGATCTTTTTTTTATACTTTGTATCTCATACTTTACTTATTATATCCATATTTCTCTCCTTTTTCTATGTAATATTAGTTAATAACATACTGACAGATGAGGAAATTGGTTTTCGATAGGTCACAAAGAAGATTGATTCTTATTAAAA
The DNA here is from genome assembly GCA_949130495.1 of Sambucus nigra. Taxonomy (NCBI): domain Eukaryota; kingdom Viridiplantae; phylum Streptophyta; class Magnoliopsida; order Dipsacales; family Adoxaceae; genus Sambucus; species Sambucus nigra. Next base: position 116,187,459 of record OX422222.1, on the reverse strand, counting down.
AATCCAGAACACAAGAAGGAAGTGATAAAAATGTTCAAAGTGATAAGATATGAATATATGAGTATACTGATTTCTTTGAGTTTATGAGACTACTACTTTGTTTGATTTTACTAACATGATCTATTATTTTCTTTTGCTAATATTTCTCCTCGTGTTTCCTTTTAGTAAATATAATTGGAGAACCACCGGGCTATTTAATGGGTTGGCTTTTAGACTTGGATATGTCATTTCATTTATGTGTTAGTATGTTTTGTATTCTACCTAAATTGGAGTCCCTAATCATATTAAGGACTTTCTGTGTGTTACTATTGTAATTTTCTTACCTTTATGATTCAGTACATTAGTTACCATAACATTGTTAACTAAATTTGTACTTTAGTTTGCTTATTTATCCATTTGTTATTCATTTGCGTTAATTGATAACTCCGGGTTCATTTGGTGCAAAGTTGTAGACAAATATAGCGTAACATATTTTCGAAAGTTATTTTTTGAAGTCCAAAATTTACAGGTGGAAATCAACGTAATACGGAATATTGGTGCATAAAACTTGTATTGTAGTGAGCTGGTTATGTTACTTATGTGTTTTTAATGGATATATCGGGATTCCTGATTTTTTGCAATTTTTTACTATCGTACGTTTTTTGGATTTTCATTTGGTCTTAATTTAATTCAGTCTATATAGGAGGATTTTAATCTCAAACACCAAAATTTCAAATTACTCATGATGTTTTACATTATGTGCTTTTAGTACACCTATGACCCTGTCTAGAGATATGCCAGCAGAACTTATTGCTCCTATACCATTGATTGATAATAAATTCCAAGGAACGATATTTTCCTAATTATATAAAAAGGAAAACACCAAGGAGAAAATGAATTATTCTAGATCCAATTTTGGTAGTCAATCTCATGGAACCCAATGTTAGACGGAGTATCGGACTAATATTTTCCTTATTTTCATCATATGTCTCATAAAACTAATATTGTTATATTATGTTGTTCATTTTAGGTAAAGATTTTTTAAGGGTGATGCAAAAAAAAATCAATACACTGGGAAATATGGCTTCTTTTCTAAAAGATCCGTTGGACCGCAAGTTCAAGAAATATTCACATTTGAGGGTATGTTGTGTTTCCAAAAGGTAATAAAGTTCATTTAATTTTATCAACATGTTTTATATTTCGAAATTGATGACTTGAATAATAAATTGCAACTTTTTACGGGATCTTATACCAATTTCTCTATTGAAAATACATAGCGATCTAGTAAGTCGGTCAGTGAAATTTCTCCACATCATCTTGATGTGCATGGGGTTGATTCTTATGATCGAGTGACCCATTTAAGTTTTGTTGAGCATACTGATATTTGTGGTAAATTATATAAATCGAATTTATAGCATTCTGAGCTTCAAGATGAACGTTTTCCATGAATATCAAAGCAAACTAGGAATTTCAAGGCATTCTAAGTTTATGATGTAGAATAAATGAATATGCCTAAGTGCTCCTACACACCTTGTGTCTGTACTTGGTCGCTTATCTTGCACTGCGTGTAAAAATAAAAGCATATAGTTATTAGAATTAAAAAAAGTCCATCTTAAAGATCATGATCATACAAGGCACATTTATGTTATATATATACTAGCAAAATGCCCGTGCTTGAAGGCACGACAAAAAAATTTTAAAGTTCAAAATGTGTAAATAGTTTAAGTCGATCTTTATTACAACAAAAATGTGAAAACAATTAATAAAATTTGGACAAAATTTCCTTTATTTATAGCACTATCCACCCTGCAAATAAATAAAAATAATCAACAGCAATACTAATATTCTATCTTTAACCTTGGATAAACATGATAATGATCAAAATTTTACCATTATAAAACGTTGCAATAATACAAAAAATTTCTTTACAACACAGTGTAAATATTATTTTTTAAATTGGGCAGAGTCTACTCTGTTTATAGGACTATTGTTGTTAAAAATAATACCCCAACAAAATAATACCATCACAATTATAGCATTATGAAAAAAAATATCAAATGAACATCTAGTTTAATATACACTAAATTTATGATCAATAATTTCTTCCAACTGTTCGAGTGAGTTTTCGTTGCGAGAAAACATCAAATATTACAAGTCCTACCACAATTGCGACACTGCACAAAACAAACAAACAATCAAATAATCGATAACATAATTTGTATGTTTGATAGACATTTGTATGCTTAAAAAACATCTTGTGAGAAGATTAATTTAAATGTTAAACTCAAGGAAATAACAAATTAAGTATAGTGATTTAGTGTAGTTTCTCTTATTTTTGCCTCCATTAAATCAAGGCGATTTATAATGATTTACTGAATAAGAAAAACATCATTCACACATATTATTCGCACACGTATATATAGGGTGAACTTCTTACTAAGGGGATACCATGAATGGTGGACAGAGAGAGAGAGAAAATTAACAATGAAACCTGCAAACAACAAAAGAAAAAAATTAAAGTTCACATGGTACTGTTAAAGAATAGTTATAATGAGTAGTGAAATAGTATTGAACTTCACATATTTTAAGTAGTGTTAATGTTCATACAGTAGTAGACAACTAAAGTTCACATAGTAGTAGCAGTTCATATAGTAGTGGGAAACTAAAGTTCACATGGTCAAGATGTATCACACCAATCTCATTCCCCTTTGACTTTCACTGCTTAATGTGATACATTTTGGTGTACTGCTTCATGAACAATGCTTAATGAACATTGTTGAACAGTGCTTAATGAACAATGTTGAAATAGTATTTCATTGATTAATGAACAATTCTATTTATAAGGAAGCTGATAAGAGTCAAAGAGGAAACCACGGTGTTGTTATAAATATAGTAAAATATTATAAGTGTGATACATTTTGGAATTTATGTTTACATTTTGATTACCCCAAAATACGAATGTTTAGAATCGAGATATTATAAAATCGTAGAGAGAATATAAAAAAGAATTGTACAAAGAGATTAGGACTAAATAGTTCAAAAATCAACATCACTCTAATAGAGACGAAGTAAAATCCAAAAAACTCATTTGTAATCCAAAGTTTTATAAAGAAAACTGAGAGGATACAACAAATTATGGTATGAGAGAGACGATATGCAAAATAGAACAAATTTGAATAGTTCGCACACAAAATCTTAAACAATAAATTTGAATAGTTTGAACAAATTCGAAGAGTTTGTACCCAAAAGATTGCACCCAAAATCTTGTGCAAATAGATAACGAATAATGGTGTGATATTTTCATAACAGTTTGCACCCAAAAGCTTAGAGATTGAAAAACATTCAATGCTTCCGATGAACAAAACAGAGAGAGATCACGTCCTTTTTCTATCCAGAACAGAAAAGTTATAGATAAATTGTATAATTAATGGTTAACTGCAAAAGCTAATAAAAAAGGTAGTGGTATACCTTGTGTGCACCAAACAAATAGATCGATAGAGAGAACAACCACTTATTTTTATTACCTTGCAAAGATGTCTTTTAACTTGATCGAAAACTAAAAAATAGAAATAGATATAAAATCCACTCTTTTGCATGGAAATTCCAATCCTAAAACAGATAAATAGAGCTTATCAAGCTCTTTAATTTATAGTATGAGATGGATGTTAGAGAAACATGAAATCCCCGTACATTACACAATTGCTTCAACTTAGATTTCACCACAGACTTGTCTACAAGCAGTAAATATAAGCGTTTAGAACATTTAAAGTGTAGAGATGACCAAAACTAAAAAAAGAAAAATCCCCATGATGAGATCCCTTATTTATTGCTTGAGGGGAATGAAATTTTTAAGAAACACAATATTAAGAAAAAATATGAAAAGTTCGGATATTAGGTTTAAAATGAATGAAACACCAAAGTTTAGACATAACACTTTTTGGCATCTATGTCGGCATGGTAATGATGATTTTTTTTTTACATTTGGGGTCATAGATCTGGAATCAAATCCCCAAATTAATTAGATCCGGATCATTGTACAGATTAGAGAGAGAGAGAGAGGGAGAGAGAGAGAGAGAGAGAGAGAATACCTTAGACGATAAACAATGAACATTAAAAATTCTCCATTCAGACCTATAGAAGAACAATATTGTTATTCAGATAGGGTGAGAATGAAGATTAATGACAATAAAATAATAGTTGCAAAACTCGGGTGGCAAAAAGACATCTAAGTCATCTAAAAGAGTGGCTAAAGGCTGTATTTGCATAGAATTCAGCCTTGCTATAAGAATAACAGACATGTTTATGAAATACATTAGATTAAGATCAAACTAAAAGCAAAAAAAATGATATAATAAAATGTGGCTATTGTTCTTACACAACTCAAAAATACTAATAATTACAAAATCTGAATTTTATAGACATAAAAATAGGGATAATAGATGTTACGGTGGATGAGTGCGAGGGAACACTCACTTCAGAATCAAATATGCAAAACAAAGAATTAAAAAAATGAAACGTGTTAAAAAAAGTATTACATGTTACAGTCTGTTTGAGATCAGAATGAAAAGTGCTAAACACAATGTTGTATTATCTCTTCTTCTCAATTTCACAATGTCAATTGCAAAAACATTTAAATTTTGACTGTGTTGTATTACCTGTTGTAGTCAGTTTGAGATCAGACAGGAATTTCTATTTGCACTCCAACAATAGTTGTCATACACAAATAATATACTAATGAAATAAACAAAGTTCCAATCAAAGAGAGAGAATGTATACCTATTAGGTATTAATCTACAAAAAAAAACACCAAAGCACAAACAAAAAATTAGATCTGCAAAAAGTTATTTTGAACTAAAAAAAGCAACAAAGTTCCAATCAGAGAGAGTCAGAATGTATACCTGATTAGATCTATAAAAAAATCTCACAAAATACCTATCTAGATCTATAAAAAAGTGATTATATCTAGAAAAATACATGAACACGAAATTCGTCAAAAATATTGAAAATCCCTAGGAATCATACCATATTTTCATAGATCTATATAAGAAATGAACTAAATACCTTAACATCACATGTTTCTTCCAAAGTAAACCTATAAAATCCATATTAAACTAACAAATAAGAAGCCAAAATGGGTTTGTTGGCAAATAAGAAACCCAGATCAAACCCAACACTAACATCATCGATTTGCAAATCGATCAAAAACACTTAGCCCGAATTGAACCACAAATCGCAATCGTGTAGAAATCCATGTCAAACCCAACTATTTTACACAAATAGAAACTAAGGGGCAACGTGGGAGAGGATATGAGGGGGAGTGTGTGTGTATGTTTGTGTGTGTGTGTGTGTGTGTGTGTGTGTGTGTGTGTGTGTGTGTGAGAGAGAGAGAGAGAGAGAGAGAGAGAGAGAGAGAGGAGGGTGTCATCATTGGAGGGACATGGGGGAACAGGGAGAAAAGGAGGAAGTAGTAGTGGGATGAGGGCGGAAGAAACAACAGTTAGGGGAGGGTTAGAGAAATGGGATTTTGGAGCGTGGGAGGGTGAGGGAGGTGGGACTTTATATTTGGGAGGGTTAGAGAAATGAGAGAAGTAGAGGGAGAGGGAGACAGGGACGGTAGGGATTTTCTTTTGGCATCACACATGTTTTATTCCATTTTGACATGTCACAATGCATAAGTCGTGACGTGGCACAATCTCAGACCCTTAGATTGCTCCAAAACATTAGATCTCGGCCGCTGATTCGTTGGAACAGTAAAACACCCTCCTCTTATATATATATATATATATATATATATATATATATATATATATATATATATATATATATATATATATATATATCACGGTTTGATGCGAGAGAACTTACAAAAAGTGGTCTTGATATTATCAAGGGCTTTGACGCTTCAGTATCACATATTATGAACTTGTTGTCAAATGATCCTTCTTACAGTAAATTCCCTTGTTAATACATTACTGAGTATAGATTTGTTATACAAATGATACCTTCTTTGTCTTCATTCATCTTCCTCAATGTGATTAAAGAATACAAGATTTATGAACTCTCTTAAGTCCACTTCAATCACTACGAAATCATAACCCGGCATTTTTCTTATGGGATTATTTGTATTTCGATTGTAGATCTTCATATTGCCATTTGGGGTCAAAAGATTACCTCTTGGTTGGTTGCACCTTCTCAGTGTTTAAATTGTAGTCTAAAGACCCAATTAATAATTTCATCACATATAAAATCATATTTCAGTGTCTATTATAAGTTATCTCATCTTTTATGTGGACTAACTTCTTATTGGTTCAGACCTTGACTCTTAATATGCAATCTCCAATTGAAGTTATGAACAAGGTGCATTTTTATAATAGAAATGGTCTCTATGCCACAGGTTTTATAGACGACCATTCTCTAGTTACTCTAAAGAATTGTGAGAGGATTACTCAATAATCTTCCCTCTTGATTTCCCTCCGTCATCGATAAATGACAGCAACTCTGACTTCATCATCTCAATATCCATGAATATCAGGTCATTACACCATACTCATCCTCAACCTCAACTCTATACCTATACCTTCATATACATATATAATTTACATACTCATGTATGTACTTTGTGATGAAATAAAAACTCTTGCAAATTAAATGTAATGAAAATAAAGCTTCAATTGATTATTCTCATGTTATTCTCATGTTTGATTATATATATATATATACATTTTTGCTCTTGTACGGACTAGTCGAACTTTTAAGAGTGTAGACCGAACATGTGTGACCTGGCGGTGAGCCTAGAAATTATCAATTAAATTATAGGCACTCTCTCTTTTGGGCTCACCGCCAGGTGACACATGTCCGGTCCGCACTCTTAAAATGCGGATTGGTCCGCACAAGAGCTAGACTGTATATATATATATATATATATATATATATATATATAGTACAAATATTTTTTTTTTAGTTGTGCAGAATGACATGAAAATAACTCTTGAATCTCCTAACCTCATGTTAGATTTGTAGGAGTGAATTAATGTAAGAAAGAGATGCGAAGACAAATAATTTTTCCATGGGTTTGATTGATTCTTATTTGGTTCTAGATACGTAAACCTCAAATTTAATATAAACATCATAATATTAATTATCCTTCAAAAAATTAGACTGAGAATTAGGTTTGTTATTATCAACAGAGAGTTAATGTAATAAATATATGTGAAGTCAAATAAGTGTTGTTGGAGTGAGTGTTACAAAAGGTGGTGTTGTTTCTTCTGCTGAGGAAGTTAGAAAGGCCTTCCGGGATGTATTCCCCAAGGATCATTTAAGGTACTCAGGGATATAAAATTTATATCCCTAAAGGTCTAATTTGATAAATAGAATTTAATGAATATTTATTTGAGATATAGTTTATTCTGATATAGATAATTTGAATATTTAATCAAATTTCCATTCAATTTTCTTTCATTAAATTTAGCAAGGCCTAATATGATATAGAGAATTTGGTGAGGGCATGCTATAACATATTCTAACAAATTGAGTATGTTACAGCACAAAAGGTGATATACATTCCCTAATATTTCAGATTCCTCAATAGTTTCTTCGACAATCACGAAGATACATCAAAGGCTTGTTGCTCCTCTATAGTACACAATAGCACCTTCTTCTATACCAAATAAGCAGTTACCACTTTCTTGGTGGGCAAGACTTGGCTACATTCACTAGTAGTCTCAAGGGTGGAGATCACATGGTATAGACTGATCAGGTTAAATACATAGCTAGTACATCATATTATCTTCCATTTATCTCTAGATACTTTAAGAATTTTATACACGTTCACTATTTTCCATTAAATTGTGCTAACATTATTAAATGGATTGTGTTAAATTTATTATGGCATATGTTGTTCTGTTATCTGTTGAAGTGGTTCAATGAAGACAAACATGAAGGCTTTTGATTAGAAGATCAATTTCGGGTTATGGCAAAGACGAATGCATGGCGTTCTTGTCCAACAGAGGTTGTAATTAGCATTGTTGGGGGGTAGAGGGACGACCGGTAGGTATGACTGATGCCGAGTGAATTGACATTGATTAAAGAGCGGCTTCGTGTATTGAGATGCTTATCACGGATGATGTGTTGAATAACGAGATAGCAGAGACCACGGCGAAAGGCATGTGAGATAAGCTAGAATAAATTTATTTGGGAAAGTCGTTGTCGAATAAATTGTTCCTCAAGAAGAAACTCTTCAAGATTGATATGAAGGAGGGTGAGGATATGATGAAGCATATCAATGTTTTTAATGCCTTGATAAATGACTTGAATCGGATAAATGTTCAATTCATTGACGAGGATCGAGCATTGTTGCTGCTTGTATCATTACCTGATTCATATGAGTATTTTGTGATCACTCTCATGTTTGGAAAGTCTATGATCCGGTGCAATGAGTTTGTTCAAGATATTCAATCTCATGTCACGATGAGAAAGAAGTAAGGTGGAGGTGACGGGTATTCCCATAATGAAGGCCTTATAGCGAGAGACGTAGGTGGGCAAAATGGCGAGACGAACTCCAACCGTGGATTTAATGACGGTAGTAGGTCTAAATCGAGGGGTGTTGGTGGTAAAGGGACGAAATGCTACAAGTGTCAGGAATGGGGTCATATGATATGAGAATGTCCTTTGTGGAACGACAAGGTTAAGGGCAAGGTTGATTCCAAGAGGGCAACGGTAGTGAGTGTGAATTATGAAGATGAACTTAGAGAACTTCTCACAATCTCCAAGGTTAACTCTCTTTCCCAAGATGATTGGATATTAGATTCGGGATCGTCGGATCATGTTTGCTCCAAGAGAGAATAGTTTGAGACTTTTACAGAAAATGGAAAAGGTTCCATGTCTTTGGCTAACGGCGAGAAGGTTAACGTTGAGGGTGTCGGGATGGTGAAAGTCAAGATGTTCGATGGGGTGGAGCGCACTTTGGGTGGTGTGGCGTATGTCCAAAAGTTGCGAAAGAATTTGATATCCATTAGCCGTTTGGATTCCAAGGGTTGTCGGGTGTCGGTGATGGGTGGAGTCTTGAAAGTCACACGTGGATGTATGGTCCTAGTGAGGGGAGAGGATAGAGAAGGGTTGTATCATCTAAATCAGACTTCGAGAAAGATGGGGAAGCGGTGTGCACAAGTGATCGAACGTTCGACGCATGTCTCGTTTGTGAACAAAGCGGAGACATTCGGTGCTAGATTTCCGAGACTAGACGGTAGTGATGGGAGAATACCTACTAATGGAGGGGATGGATCGAAGTCCCCCTCTGGGGCCAACGGGTGATGTTGGCCCGGTTTAGTTGCACACATGCATTGGCCGATTAGAATCGAGTAGGTGTAGGACTGTGATGGATTCGAGGTGTGTGTAGCTAGTTCAAGGAAGGCCGATGAGTGATTGTTTGTGAGCATTGGCAAACGGGAGTTTTTCGTGACAAAGACTTGGTACATCTTTCAAGGGTGAGATTTGGAGGGTATGAGAGGTGAGGAATTTTCTCTCTCATCCGTGGTTATTTCTCAAGGAGGAAGATGGTGTTGATGTGTTTGAATGTTTTGTGTAAAGAAGGTGTATGCTATATGTATTGTGTGGGGGTGTACTCACCGGGTTACATGAGGAGTGAGCTTCATCGTATGGTTACATGGGAAGCATCCAGATGCATGAGATGGGGATTTCTTAGTTTAGAACTTGGTTCCTCGACGGGTGGAGTCGTTTGGAGTCTTGGAGTGAAGACTTGCGGTATCTCACTTCATGGTTAAAGTTTGAGGTGGCTTAGCGTCGGGTGGAGCGTATTGTCTTGTTAGATGTCGGGATGATCTTCGAGCGGATTTGATGTTTGAATTCTGAGTTCGGTTGGATCGTGAGGATCACCTAGGGGAATCGCATTAGCATGGTAGATGGTGGGACAGTCTTCAAGCAGGTTCAATTTCAGCATTCGAGAGATTGGTTGGATCGTCAAGATCGCCAAGGTGGAGTTTGTTGGTTTTGGCTCTCCTATTTTTCAGTTTTGGTTTATTTACAAATTTGCCATTTTGGCTCAAATCTCTAAATACAAGTGTTATTTCTAGGTTTTGAGAGAGAACAAGAGTGGGCATATTTGAGAGCTAATCAAAGGTAAAGAGAGATAGAGAGCTAATTTGAGGGGTGAGTTCTTGTGAGGTTGTGAGTGACTTTCTAAGAGAGATAAATTGTGTGTGTATAACCTTTGGGTTCCTCCATTTATCTATAGAAAGAAGAAATCCTCCTTGGTGGATGTAGCCCAAATTTGGGTGAACCACGGTATATCGTTGTTGTTTTGATTTGATGATTGCTTGTATGTTCTTATTGTTTCTTCATTGATGCTTGGTTGATTTGATTGGGAGTTTGCACACTAGTTCATTTACGGAACAAGATCTTGGGTGTTTTTCACACACCAAGTGTTTGATAAAATTTTTGAGTGAGTTTTATCGTCTTGGTCGCTAGAGATAGTCTTGCTTTAGCGCAACATAAAGGTATAAGAAGTTTTAGGCGTGTTGGAGATAATGCCTAGAGTTCTGTACATGAAACATGAAAGAGTATTGATAGTTCTTATACTACAAGTATGATTTTCTTGAAGCATAAGACATGTTCAAGACTTGTTCAGATTAATCAATTTTCTTTTTTAGTTATAATTGTAATGTTCTTAGCTGTTTTTATTGTTTACTATAATGGAGGGTGGTGTCACGTGGTGCATAGTTTTTTTAATATTCCAGTTTATGTAATGGTTCATAATACTTACAAAAGGAACTTTTTTTCTTACTGTTTTGAACTGTGACAAAAAAAATATTTTATCATTTGTAAGTCTTCAGAACTGTTGTAAAACAAAAATGCTTATTGAATTTTGATGTGGTTTTAAACACTTGCAAAACTTACAAAATTTTCATTTGCAAGTGTTCAAAACTGGTGTAATTTTTTTTGTAACGGTTCCAGAACATACAGTCATTCCCAATAAACCCTTGTAAATAACATTTGCAATGGTTTTGAATACTTGCAAAAATTTTGCAATGCGCCAATTTGTGATTATTTTGAACTATTGCAAATGCCATTTGCAAGTGCTTAAAACATTTGTAATTTTCGTGTTTTGGTTTAATGTTAGTTACAATATTATCTTAATAAGAGCGCCAAATTTGGTTATGGGAAACTGGTAATTTCATTTGTGTTTGACCAAACAAAACCAATTTCTCCAGTTAGTTTTATTACAACCTTATATTTTTAAGAGGACTTAACGGGCCATTTGAAATTAGTGGAATACTGGTGTCTTACATTTACACTCTTGATTGTCAGATTTAGTATGTGCCTTATCCATCTATTAAATTTCTTACTGTTAACATACATCGTTCTTCGGACACAATTTACAAATAAAAAATAGTCGTTGTTTTATATTAGCTTTTTAGTGTAGTTTTAATATCGACCGTGGTTTCTTTATATGAGTTTTTACCAGGCCTTAGATCTTAGTGCTTTCTGGCAAATGTCATGTTAGCCTTTCATTCCTTTAGGGCTTGTAGGTTCTTCCGCTGTAATCTATATAAGGAGCTCTAGCCGTAGTTTCTAGGTTAGTCTGCCCATATTTTAAAGAGACATAAAAAGAGAGAACTGAGGGTGGAGATAGAGAGAGATAAATACTAAACATGAGAGAAACAATGAGACTGAGAAAAGAGGCAGAAAGGATGTTGAAGAAGGGTTATGAGTTTGTGTGTGAGGGAGATATGGTGTAAATCTTTCATCCAAACATCATAACAGCTCCTGAGTTATTTTCTCCATGATATCAACTTGAATTTAGATTCGTTCTATTTTCTAGTAAACTTTGAGAATATCTCGTTGAATCCTAGATTTCTCACACACTACACAAACTCTTAGGAGTTTTCGTGAATAAAGGTTTCAAAAACTTCAAAAGTTTTATTAAAATCTTTTTTTTTTCTTCTGAAAAATATTTTAAAAACCTTATATTCCTTTGGGTCTTCTATTGTATGTTTTATTTTTGTTGATATCCAAACTCTCGATTGAATCAGAACTTTTTAATAGCAATAGTTTTAAATCCGCATTTGTATATAACAAATCTTTGAAATCTTTTTAAACAATTTCAGATATTAAAATTTCACATAGATCTGAAATATTGTATAGTATTGTTTTAAGATCTAAAGCCAAAATAAAATTATTGTAAGAATAGTCTGATTTGACTTCTTGTAACAACTTATATACCATAAGTTGCATATAGACGAAGCTGTAATTTGTTTTAGGGTTTATCTGTAATTAATAAATGTTCCTGAGTTCCTGCTCGGGTATATAGTGACACATACACGTCACTACACGAAACTATACACACTACTTCACCAAACAGTCTATTTGTTTGATATTTTGGAGAAGAGCATACTCCAGTCGACCAGAACATTTGTTGCCTATATCAAGAGATCAAAAAACTTCCCTAGAGGGGATCTTATTTTGCAATATTCTTGATTAATTATTTTCTGAGTAATTATTTTAATCAATTAATTCAGTAATTAGTAATTCTTGAGTACTGAGAATTAATTAATGGGAATATTTTAAAGTGGTTACATTTAAAATAAGTTAACGAGTGAGGATTTATTTTAGAAATATAATTCGGATGGCGATTTTAAGTGCGCGGTTGAGTTCGGTAAAGTGGAATTAGTGCAAAAGAAGCGGGTACCTACATATATTGGGTATTTAGGTCCAATTACACATGTGTGAACTTAATAAAGAGAGTTTGGGCCATTTTAATTGGGGGCCCATAGGCCCAAAACGTGAATAGTTATTTAACCCTAAGATGTGTAAGGGGTTAGACATCATTAAGTCATAATAGAAGACAAAAAGGGAGAGAAGAAAGGAAGAGCCAAAGGAAATGTCAAATTGGGGATCTTAAAGGGACAATTTCAATTCAACTTCATCTTCAAAACCTTGGATCATCTTGGTTAAGGAAAGTGGTTTAAATTTTGAGTATTAAATCGTATCCTGCTATTCATATCAAAGGAGGTGTAATCCAAATGAAATTCTAGGGCCAGTTTTCGCATAAATTGGGGTTTTCTTTTTATAAGGATTATAAATCTGTAGATGATTTGTTCAATGATGCAATTGATGATTGAGGTTTCAAAAATTAATGAGATTATTAGGGCTAAAATTGTTGTAATGGAGAAAGGGACTTAGGATGAATTTGGGGAACGCTTCTGCAGAAATATGTTCCAAACAAGGGTTTTAAGTTCATCAAAGGCGGGTTGGGTTTATGCAAAAGAAAGAGAGAGGAAGAATTACCATGTTCGTTCGAACGACGGGGCTCTTCGTTCGAACGACCTCTGATTGTTTCCAGATCTCTGAAATCCCCTGGTTCATACCTACTGTATCGGAAATTTAAAATTTGTGGGCCCCAACTGAAATTGTGAAATTCAATATCGAATTAGGGTTAATTTGGGAATAGTTAACCTTGGCATTTATTTGACTAATTTTCATGATAATTTGAGATGAGGGTTCATGATTTAGCATGTTATGGTCTTGTTGTTTAAAGTGATTAAGCTTGATTGTAGAAAATTAAAGGGTGGATTAGAAACACTTAATTTCGAGACGAGGGACAGGGTGACCGGGTATACTTGAAAAGAGGTTACATTAAGATAAGGGAAATTATTGTGTAAATAATAATAATAAGGAAGTCCGGGCGTGGACTTAAATGTTTTAGGCTTGTGTATGGGCATAGTACACTAGAATCCTGGATATATATATAGGGTGATGTGTAGTATATATATGATTTATAAATAATTTTGTGAATAATATTTATTGTAAAGAATGCATATTCTAGTGCTATTAGGGGAGGTTGCGCGATGTGGGTAAATCCCCTGACTTGAGGTGCAGGGCGAGTATAATCCCCAAGTCATAGCGTTCAGGTTCAGGAGCGAGACGAATGGTATCTAATTCGAACTCACTACCATTGGAAACTATGTCCGCCTCCACAACATTTGTTTATTTTCTGAAACAGGGAGCTAAACGTATCAGGGTTTCGGGTGGATGAGAATACCCGTTTATAATAGCATCTAGAGAACACCCAATGAGTGCCTACTCAGGGGATAATATATATCTACGTCATGTATATGTGAATGTTGAAATATGATACATATATATAGTGTAGAATTATATACGGAAATTTATATATATGCATGGTGTGAAATGTATAAATAATATAACTTATGAAATAGTTATATGGTATCAAGTTGGTTATGGATATAAATAAGTTAGTGTGAAATATAACTTATAACTCATATACAAGATGTGAATGGTTTAAAGGATTTAGCTAATGAGAATGTTTTATGACATTAAATAGGAATGGATTTGAATAAGCTAATGCGGCTAATAAACCATAAAATGTTTACGATATAAGTTGGGATAATGGGGCGTAGTGAAATATATGAGACACGTTTAGTTATGGAAGGTTAGCTAGATGGGGTGTTTATTGTCGGTAGGCGTGCACATTAGTTGAGGGGTGAGGTAAACTCAAGGGAGTGCGTGGTACTAATTTAAATATGAAGTGCATTTACATATTTACTTATTGCATTTAAATTCACTTGCTAAATATTTTCAAATTTTTTGGGTTCTAACCCTTGCCATAAAATCTTTTAAAAAAAAATCTTTTAGGTGTCCTCCCATAAGGGCGCCAAGCTTGACTCCTTCTTACAGGGTACGTGGCTGCAGCTAAGTGGAGTGATGTGGGTCCTTTGACATAGTAGTTTATCTCCTTCTATCTTAGATAAGGATCTTGTTAGTTGTACTTTCAGACTTGTACTTTTTGGTATTGATATGTATCGAGATACTTTTATATTCGCATTTGTGGATGGCTTGTAGTCGACATTGTTCGACTGACTATTGTACTTACTTTGTGGCATGTATTAGTTTCATTATTGTTTGGTTTATTTGATGTTTTAGTTGGTTCTTGGGTTGGATAAATAAAGATAAAATGTGACATCAGCTTAATGAATGACTAGGTGGTTAGTAATTAAAAAGTTTTTCGACAGTGATGCTAAGAATGAACCAGATGAGATTCCTGTTTAATTTGGTATATGATTGATCACCCGGTATTTTATTGATCGGAGTGTCACAGATGGTATCAGAGCATTAGGTTCTAGTGTCCTTAGGATCTGTGTGGTTTTTCATGCTTCAGCGTAGCGTTCCTTGATATAGGGCCTTATTATAGGATTGTTGTATTACTTCATGTATGGGATTTACGTTGTCCTGCTATAGGGTAGAGTTCATGTGATTTATATACGGGTTCGGTCGAATGTGGTAGATCGAACATTATAAAACAACTGACGTGGGATGTTAGAAGGATTCCAGGAGGGAGGATGCAACAGAAGCCATGGGACATTCTAGAAATAGTGATGTGATAAGAGTCACCATAATAACTATTCGAATAATTGAAGTTGGAGAAACTGCTGGGGTGTAGTAGTTGCCCCAAGAACTGTTGGGAAGGAAAATAGTACAAAGTTAAAACCCCGAGTGTAGACGATAAGGGGTGAGGGTCCATTTTTTTTCAGAAGAACAATCCGCTAGGATTCAAGGGAGGTGCGGAAGAGTGATTTACCAATGGGTAGAGAACATCCATTTGGGATGACATGTGGGGGGGAGTGTAGTGTCACTCAAGACAAAATTTCGGGCATAGAAGTTTTCTTTTAGAAGCAGTATGGGGTGATGGGAGCCAGTCACCACATTTATGGGGAAATACTGTGAATAACAAGGAACTAGGTATGTAGATTATAATGAAATCTCTTACTAGTGGTTAAGTATAGAGGTAAGGAAAATTTCAAAAAAATTCCAAAAAGGCTCAGACAGTGGCCGATTAGGAAGAAGAGTTGACGGAATTAGCAAACTTTGTAACCGATGAGATGGATACGGAGAATCAAATAGGGTTTGTAAGTTGAGATTAGACCGGTTGGGTAGAGTGTACAAGGATGGATAGGAGATCTGGCTAGGATGATAGATGTAGTTGTCATAAAAGTGGTACAATTACAATTGGCATCAATGCTCTTGATAGAGAGGAGCTAAGGGGGATGAAAAATCTATTATAGGAGTAAGATTGGATTTTTAGTGCTAGTAAGGTTCCAAGGGAAGGATTACCTAATAGGGGACCCAGATTAATGATTGAGATTAATAAAATGTGTACCAAGTGACCGTGAGTTTACTTAGGACCATCAAATCCAGCAACCAGTCTATTGGACCAGCGGATCCAAAGGGACATTTGGCTCCACAATTAGGGTGAAGACTACCAGGTCCGTGAGAAACACAACCCCGACAGGGCCGTTGCGACCAGAGAAAGGGGGGATGATACATAAAGGTGTCTTAGTTATAAAAAAATGGAAACATATGGATGAATTTTGTCTGCGGTCAGTCAGGGGACAGGAGCTAGATGCGTAGTAAGAGCATCTGTTGGAGAAGTTTTTGGTTTCATTAGGACGCATGTGTTATGTCAACTAACCGTTGAACCAACAGTATTGTGAGTAACTTAAACTACAAGTCATATTCTGAGATGATTGTGGTATGTTTTATGTGATGCAAGCGGGTCACAATAATATATTAATATTAGAATCGCATGAGAATTGGATTTAGTGGAAGTATCATTAATGTCACTAGTATGCGTATTTTTAGCATAGAGTAACAGGGTACTCTTCGGCTCCACCTAAGAGGAATGGGAGGGGTACATTGAGACGATGTATTTTTGGGGACTAGATCCTTTGTGAGGTGATAATTGAGGTATGGTTTTATCTTGGGTACAAATGAGATCGCAATGGGAGAGGCAATCATAGTAAGGCTATTGTGTTCGTTGTATCAGTACCAGATGTATATTCTCTTGAGATTTCTCACCTGAAAATAGGTTGATAAATATCGTAGCGACGATATTGTGTGAAGCAGGATTCATAGGGTATAGTTTCCTAGTTATGTTGGATCCCGGTGCGTAGGATTTTTAATGAAGAGATTTAAGGTATGTAGGGTTGCCGTAGAGCGGAGAGATTTCTCTCATTATTAGTATTTAGCGTTGAGGGCTTAGTGATAGTACAAGGCATTGGTATATGACTCATTTAGAGACGCGGGAGTCCATGATAGACTTATGATTATAGGGGCAAGGTTTGAGAGTCTCAGGGTTTTGCTTTGGCTTCTATGGAAATACGGGACCGACGATGCTGAGGAATTGTGCATTTTAAAAAAAGTTCTTCTGGGCTTTACTAGGAAATGTTATACGCATAAGCCAGGAGAAAATTTCAAAAGTGTGGAGACGTCATTGGATTTTAGATCATTGGATTTAAATGATAATTAGCGAACGTTTGGAGAAAATACGTTGAGTGGAAAACCACTAAGTGATAGGGCTAGTGGAGCCTGAAGGTGTTGCGAAAGAAACTCTATGAAGTTTTGGCACCACAAGTTTCTATGTTATGCATATTGAGATGTGTTTTATGTGATTTATTTTAGCAAATTTTTCCATCGCATGGACCTATAGGTATGGGACTAAGGGAGTATTTTGAGGATCTCACATCGATTATAAAGGTGGGGTAATATCGGGGAGAATCGAATGGTAATGAGTAAGTCATCTAAAATATTTGGGGGATATAGCCACACCGATAATGCGGGGGCCGAAATTGAGACAAATATGGTTACATAAGTGATGATAGGAGGTTTGTACAAATATGCACAAGATATAGGGATATGCTCACCTAGGGAGGAGCCAGAGCCTCTACGGTATAGATACTTAGCAGATTTAGGGAGAAGATGTAAAGGCAATGATTCGGGAATATTCCGGAGGAATGGGAATAAGTTGTCTCTCGAATTATGGACTGATTAAGCATGGGTGTGTTTGGGAGTGACAGTAAGTGCGTCACAACCTACATTTTTCTATCACTAGGATTCGTGCGTGAGATAGATATTAGTGGATGTGTTAGCCATAATAGCCATAATATATATAACTAATAAACGTGGAAAGAGGGTTTATTTGGTGTTAACCACGTGAGAATGGGGTGTTACACTAAGAGGATGATTGAATTATACGAATGGTTTTTACTTTCGAGGATTATGGGAATAGTGTGGTTGTTTTTCTAAGTTTCAAATGTGTAGCTATAGTTTGGGGATATAGTGGATATGTATAGTAAGACTGAGTGTTCGTGGTACCAAGTTATGAATTATCATTGCTAGGTTTCACCGAAGATAGGTTCTAGAATATATATTCGGTAATGTGTGTTCAAATGTGTTTCATGTTAATGTACTAATATTGTTAAATTGAAATCCTGGGGAGTAGGGACATTTCTGATGTCATTTAGGGTGGTTGAACTTATTGACGAGCAGGAAGATATAGCTCCAGTTTTACTTTCATGCAATGAAACTAGTAATAGTAAGGGTGAGGTAGTATGTATCGTCTTTTTCATAAGAGTGGATATGTATACGTTCATGCCGAGATGAGGGTATTGGGAATATTATAATTGTGGAATTAAAGTTATATTATAGACTAAGGGCTAGTAAATGTCGTGCTTCAGTTAGTGCGGATAAGCACGAGTACAGGGTGGATCGGCTCTTTGGTTAATTACATTCGCTAAATAACTTTGTGTAGAAATGCTAAGGGTAAGTGATTGCGGGGCTAGTTAAGACCGAGAGTACTAGGTTTATTCGAATTTCGAGGACGAAATTCCTTTATAAGGGGGGGAATATGTAAAACCTATTAATTTCTGAGTAATTATTTTAATCAATTAATTTGGTAATTAGTAATTCTTGATTAATGAGAATTAATTAATGGGAATATTTAAAAGTGGTTGTATTTAAAATAAGTTAATGAGTGAGGATTTATTTTAGAAATATAATCCATATGGCGATCTTAAGTGAGCGGTTGAGTCCGGTAGAGTGGAATTAGTCCAAAAGAAATGCGTGCATACATATATTGGGTATTGGGGTCCAATTACACATGTGTGAACTTAATAAAGAGAGTTCGGGCCATTTCAATTGGGGCCCATAGGACCAAATAGTGAATAGTGTTTTAACCCTAAGATGTGTAAGGGGTTAGGCATCATTAAGTTATAATAGAAGACAAAAAGGAAGAGAAGAAAGGAAGAGCCAAAGGAAAAGTGAATTTCGGGATCTTGAAGAGACAATTATTGTTTAACTTCATCTTCAAAGCCTTAGATCATCTTGGTTAAGGCAAGTGATTTAAATTTTGAGTATTAAATTGTATCTTGCTATTCATATCAAAAGACGTGTAATGCAATTGAAATTCTAAGGTTAGTTCTCGCATAAATTGGGATTTTCTTCTTCTAAGGATTATAAATTTGTAGATGATTTGTTAAATGATGCGATTGATGATTGAGGATTCAAAAATAAATGAGATTATTACGGCTAAAATTGTTGTAATGGAGAAAGGGACTTAAGATGAATTTGGGGAACGTTTCTGCAGAAATCAGGGGCGGACTGGGTTTAGGCAAAAGTAAGAGAGAGGAAGAATTACCATGGTCATTCGAACGGCATGGTAATTCGTTCGAACGAGATCCACTGTCGTTCGAATGACAGGGCTCTTCGTTCGAACGACCTGTGATGGTTGCCAGATCTCTGAAATCCCCTAATTTAGACCTGCTGTGTTAGAAATTTAAAATTTGTGCCCCAACTGAAATTGTTAAATTCAATATTAAATTAGGGTTAATTTGGGAATAATTAACCTTAGCATTTATTTGACTAAATTTCATGATAATTTGAGATGAGGGTTCATGATTTAGCATGTTATGGTCTTATTGTTTACAGTGATTAAGCTTGATTGTATCAAATTAAATGGTGGACTAGAAACACTTAATTTTGGGCTGAGGAATAGGATGACCGGGTATACTTAATTTTGGGCTGAGGAATAGGGTGACCGGGTAAACTCAAGGGAGTGCGCGACACTAATTTAAATATAAAGAGAATTTACATATTTACTTATTGCATTTAAATTCACTTGCTAAATATTTTCAAATGATTTGGGTTCTAAACCTTGCTATAAAATCATTTAAAAAAAATAACTTTTGGGCATCCTCCAACAAGGGCGACAGGTTTTACTCCTTCTTACATCATATGTGGCTGCGGCTATGTGGAGTTATGTGGATCCTTTGATATAGTCATTTATCTCCTTCTATTTTAGATAGGGATCTTGTCAGTTGTACTTTCTGACTTGTACTTTTTGGTATTGGCATGTATTGAGATACTTTTATATTTGCATTTATGGATGGCTTGTATTCGACATAGTTCGGCAGGATATTGTACTAACTTTGTGGCATGTATTAGTTTCATTCTTGTTTGGTTTATTTGTTGTTTTAGTAGGTTTTTTGGTAGTATAAATAAAGATAAAATTGGTCATCAGCTTAATGAAAGACTAGGTGGTGAGTAATTAAAAAATAATTTGACAGTGATGCTAAGAATGAACCAGATGAGATTCCTATTTAATTTGGTATAGGAATGATCACTCAGATTTTTCTTGAGCGGGGCGTCACACGCAGGTTGGGAGAGACCAATAGTTTTCTCAAGTTTTAGGTAAAGGATCCCTATAAGGGGAGAGAGTGAATGTTAGGTGGGTTGGCTATTACATAGGTTCTTGTTATGCTTGTAGAGAGAGAGGACATAGCTCTACGAGGTGTCCTAAGAATCAGGGTCATCACAATGAGACATATATAGTTGAGGAGGTATCAGATGTTATTGTATCTCTTGCACTTCAGATGGGGCCGCTTCTTTTAGAGCATAGAGGTGATTAGATGGGTTCTTATATTACTTTATTGGGTTCATCATTATTTTCTTATATGGGTGTGTTATTATTATTAGTTACATGTATGTACACATTGGGTTTTCGCTTTGAGTGTATGGGCACTCATGTTATGAGATACTATTATGCGAAAATGTAAACTCTACTATTTTGGTTATATGATATATGGGCATATGTTGACCCGGATAATGATTTTAATTATGGAGGAATAATTAAGCCTTGGTAATAATACTATTCGTATGGTTAAAATTATCTTAAGGTGAATTCCTAGGATGAAATTCATGTTGAAAGGGGGAAGATTGTAATTCTCCGTATTTTAATGGATTAATCAAATGAGTTATTATTTATTAATTACTCTTTATAAGATATATATCTGGTGATTTGCAATGAATAAAATTTCATAAAACGAATAACGTTAAATTTAAAGAATCTGTCGGTAATTTCAAATGAATTAATTGATTGAATTGATATTTTAATAATTCAAATACATTGTGGGAATTAAGTTAGAACCCTGGGTTAAAGGAGTCTATTGGTTTATCTTAGTGGTCAAGTTACGGTTTGGATGGAACCACATGTTGTATTGTAGTGTACTTACAATTAGGTGTGAATGGAGGAGTAATAAGGGGATTCGCACAAGGCAGAAAAGGGGATCTGCGATCGCAAGTATATCAGTCGTAACCGTGGCCCAGTCTGATCACATTCTGGTCGAATCCCAATCCGTGGGGGGTATTAGTTAGGAATATATATATATATATATATATATATATATATATATATATATTCATTTTACACAAAAAATCATTTACTAACATTCCTCCCTCTCAAAACAAACACACCATCGCCTATTTTCTCCCAAAACCCTTCACTATAAGTCCTAAACCTCAAATAGTTTATATTTTCAAGGTCAAGTTGGAGGTAATTACAAGAAAAATTAGAAGAAGAGTTAAGAGAATAACTTGTATATATCAAAGAGGGAGTCATAGTTTCAACTTAAGACTTTAGAATTAAATCAAAGGCAAGAATACTCTACTTTTCTCCTTTAATATCTAACTGATTTAAATATTTTCTAAACCTTTTTTGTTAATTAATTTAAAAGAAAATAGATATTTAATTAGGGTAATATGAACCTACTTATCCCCATGTTTTTATTTTTTGATATTGAAACTTTAAAATCCTTAGAGAATAAAGATGACTAAAAAATGATTATAAAAATCAAAATGTATAATCGTTATAATGATAAGACGATTAGTATGTTAATTGGCCAAGAATTGAAATATGTGTCTTATGACTCTTTTAAGAATTAAAATGTGAAATATCATTATGGATTGTCCCGTAGAATTGTAATACCAATTAATTGTAGTTACCTTGGAACACTTTTAGCATTTTGGCAATTCTAAGAATCTCATTTTATAAATGTATTAAATAACGTGAAACCTTTGAAATTGGGTTAATAGAAATGTAAATTATAAACCAAAAATATTTTGAATAAACGATTAATTCTTTGAGACTAAAAATTATTATGTAAAAATTTTAATTCTAGACCTATGTTGTTAGAGTTGGAAGTTGTATGTTGTGTAGTTGGTGTTATTGGGAAAATGGGTTGAGAATTTTAATTATAAGCCTATGTTGTTGGAGTTGGAAATTTTATGTTGATTAATTGTTTATTTTTGGGACATTGTGTTGTACGATATTGGTTTTTATCGCAGATAGTTATAATTGTTCGGTGTTTGGTATCGTTTAATGTTTAATGACTATGGGTTATGCTATGTCCGGGAATTGTGGTTGGGTAAATGGTTACATATTTGAGTTACGGACTTGTCCTTGATGTTTATCGATAGGAATTCATTTATTGGATGATAATATTGGGATTATGACTTTGTGTATTAGATAAAGGATACCATGATGATATAAGTACTATGTTGATGATGATATTTTATTCACTGGATAATGATGAGTGTAGGTTAGTTTATGCTATTCACTATAAGTTTTTGAAAAAAGTAAATCAATGATATTGGCTTACAATAATTATCCATGGGAGTTACGATACATGAGACTATATTTATTCGTTTTCAGTTATAATACATGGGATAGGTATATGTAAGGTCAAAACGAAAAAAATGGTGCATTAAGGATAATTATATCAACATAAGGAGTTAAATTGAGATTTAAAGTAATTGTATCTATTTGGAAAGATTGTTAGAATTATTTTTATTAAAAGGAATATAAAGTTATAATAAATGATAATTTTAAAAGTTAGGGGTATACTTGGGTGAATGGAGAAATTGTTAAGATAGATTAAACTATGATGTGATTTATTAATCTAAGAGTAAGTTGTAAGTTCCATGTGGGTAACATGTGTCGTATCAAGAAGTTTTAAGTTAAAACATATACAAGAGGATTCGTTTAGGTTGGTACATCCTCGACAACAACCTAATTTTGATTTCATTTTTGAGACGTCCCACACATGGAGTATATATAAGGTTAGGAGTTGGAAGTTTATGAGGTATAAGTTGAAGTAGTGGTTCTTAAGTGGATATGTAGTTAATAAATGATTGTTGTGAAGCCTCGACAACCGTCCGACCTAAATAGAAGTGCATCATGAGGTTTGCATGTTTGTATTTTATTTATGAGAATAACACACATGGATTGTAGAGATGATTGAAAGTTAAAAGTTAAGGATATATAAATTACTTCATAAACTTATCTTGGGCAACTCTAATAGTAAGGGGTGTTGTGTTGACTTTCTATCTAGTAATCATATGTGAAAGACCTATATCGGCTAGCTACTTTGAAGGTTATTGGTGGTTTTGTGGTTACTCTAGTGTGTATTGGATATGGATATATCGTATGTGCAATACCTAGATTGTTCAATGATAATTATGTTTTATTTTCCCTTGGTTTACAGGGTTGTTTTGGGTCGGGATGTAGTTTGGGGTTTATATTGTTATAAATATTAATATAAAGCATACTATATGCTAGTTTGGGTCAAGAAATAGGACTGAGGTTTATATTGTTATAATGATAGATTATAAGCATATATATGTTGGTTTTGGCTAGGATATAGATAAGTCCATTGTAGTGACATGAATAAAATTGTTAGGATTACTACATGCTAGTTATAAATAGCAAATGGAAGGAGTACACAAAATAAGCAAGTCAAAATACGCTACTAAGGTGGCGGGTGAGAGGTGGCGGGCTCATTCGGGTCATATGGGTCGTAAAAATAACTCGGAGGTGGTGCACTCATATTTATTCGATAAAGCTCTGCCTGAAGGCCATGCATCATGCTAGTGTCACGTTGGTTGGTCCGATGATCCTCTCGGCGGTCAGCATTGTATTTATTTATGAAACTGTCAAAGCGCGATTCTAGTGCGATGATGCGTCGATCAAAATCTGCTCTCAATGGATCAAAATTAGAATCTTCATCTTCATCATACTCTTCTTCCTCTCCCTCGCCCATTTCAACATCCGTAGCCACATCCTCTTGTTCCTCATCATCTTTATCCTCATTATCATTCACATTCGTCTCATCATCATCCTAATCGTCTTCCTCCCTTTATGCTCGGATGATTTTCCTTTGCCTCTCACTTTTAGTGTGGGTGCCTTGCCTAATAGCATTGATAAGGCAAGCAAACTCTTAGGGAGTAGCAATGTTGGCATCGACTAAAATAGAAGTGATGAGCTGGGCATAAGAGATATGGGTTTTACCCTTCCTATCAAAGGTCGCGAAGAAGATGTCCTTGTAGAGAATATGGGCTAGGTGGATAGGGTTAGTGGGGTCGAAAAGGTGATAAATGAGATAGCTTAACGGGGGCACATAGCAGAGTCGTTTTAGGTTTGAAGGATGTTAGAACATATAATTTGGAAGGTTATGTAGGCCTTATCATTCATCCTTCCCACCAGGAGGGTCTCGGTACCCCAATGTTCACCGGGCACGATGCAGGACATACATGTGGCTTTCATAAGGGTGCGAGATTCTTAGGGTACATAAATTGGGCTGGGCTCGGGACTCCTTTGGTGGTTAACTTCCGAATCATAATTTCTAAGAAGAAGGTGACGCGTGTGGCATCATCATAAGATTCGGATGTGAAATTGGTTGTACGGATGAGACAGTAGTGAAAGGCACACACATTGGCCTCCCACACCGCCTTATGGGGATCATTGAAAAAATGACACCACCCCGTCAGAAGGAAGAGGTTAGTGATGGATTTGGGAAGATCGTTCCAGAGCACTTGGGGCTCCATGTGGAGTTTGCGTGAATGATTGAAAAAGAAATCTTGCTATATTTGCTCTTACCGTGAACGGAACACCCCGTTACCGTCGTCGAAAACTTCGATAGATGCGTATTTTTCGGGGAGGTCACTGTTTGCAATATGGGAATGAAGTGGGTTTAAGGGAGGATATGTAAGAGAGAATAATAAAGTTGGGTGAGTATAATGGTGGAGAAATTGGGGGGGGGGGGGGGGGAAGGAGGAATGGTGTCTTTTGGAGGGAATGGGGGTGGATTTGAGACGAAAAATGTATGGGGAAGAGGGGAAAGTCGAATATGGAGGTACAATGAGGGGTTGGGTGAATGGGGGATGCATCTTGTGAAGGGGAAAAAATGCAGACACCGAACCGATCCGGTTCCCCAGGACCGACCCGATCCTTATTTTTTTTTATTTTTCTTTATAATTGGACTAATTTGGGTCACCAGGGGCGAATCGGACCCGTTCCTTGTAACTTGCCTTAACTTAGGATGAAATCTTCTCTCTCAATTTCTTGGGTGATCCCATAATTATTCCTACGGAAGAGTGACTTAGGACCTCCCATCTTTTACTAAGAAACCCTATACGCTCCCCCGACGTGTGTGTGTTTGCTCATATCCTATCTTGACTTATACCTATCGACTCCTAAAAAACCTAACCTACTCACAACTACTATACACAAGAATGACCCCATACGCGTCGGGGGTGCGATGACCTTCTCGTACTACTCAATTAATTCCCATATATGGGGTCCGACAACCAAATGGTGTCGGCTTCTTCGACGCATGCCTCAAAATACGATTTAAGGCTTTGGCCATTGACCTAGAAAGTAATTTCCCCTTTTGAATCTTCTAACTCTATAGCTCCATGTGGGAACACTTCTCTCACCACAAATGGGCCCGTCCACCTTGAACGCAACTTGTCGGGAAACAAATGTAATCAGGAATTTTAGAGGAGTACTTTTTATCCCGAGTGAAACTCTTTGCATCGAATTATCTTGTCATTCACGAGTTTCATTCATTCCTTTAAAATTTTAGCACTTTCATATGCATCACTCTGCATCTCTTCTAACTCGTTTGACTAAAGCTTGCTAACTTCATCGGCTTTATTTAGATTGTAGTTCAACCTCTTGATCACCCAATAGGCATTGTGCTCTAGCTCCGCGGGGAGATGTCAGGGCTTGCCATAGACTAAAAAAATAGGGAAGTCCCGAGGGGGTTCTTGTAGGAGGTACAGTAAGCCCATAGCGCATCATTTAATCGAAGGGACCAATCTTTCCAGGTAGGATCGACGGTCTTTTTAAGGAGTGTCTTGATCTCACGATTTGAAAACTCGGCTTGACCAGTTATTTGGGGGTGATAAGTCGTTCCAACCTTGTGAACGACCCCATACTTTCTCATTAATTTTTCAAATGGCCTATTGCAAAAATGCGTGCCATTATCACTTATGATTGCCTTTGGAGCACCGAAGCGAGAGAGTATGTGTTCTTATAAGAACTTTATCACCACTTTTTTGTCATTCGTCTTGGTAGCTATTGCCTCTACCCATTTGGAGACGTATTCTATCGCAATGAGGATGTATAAGAAGCCAAAGGAGCGATGGAATGGTCCCATGAAGTCAATAACCCACAAATCAAATAACTCAATGAAGAGTATAGGGGTTAATGGCATCATGTTGCGGTGGGTAATATCTCTCATCCTTTGACATCTATCAAAAGATTTTCAATACGAGTTCACATCCCAAAACATTGTGGGCCAATAGATACCGCTTTGAAGGATTTTAGCGGTTGTCTTATTCTTGGAGAAGTGGCCTTCACAAACTTTGGTATGACAAAATTGGATTATACTTTAAATTTCTTCATCCGAAACACATCTTCGGATGAGTCGGTCCGTACAATTTTTGAATAAAAATGGATCGTAATAGAAAAACATGCGTGACCAAATGATGAATTTCTTCTTCTCTTGCGGTGTCCATCTAGGAAGAATGACTCGCATGACAAGATAGTTACCTATGTTTTCAAACTAAGGTAGGGAAGAAGTAGCAAAGAGTTTCTCATGTGGAAAGTACTCGTTTATGGTTATTGGATCACTAGGCACGTCGAACGAGAGCCATGACAAATTATCAGTGATGACATTTTTTACACCTTTATTATCTTTTAGAGAGATATTGAACTCTTGTACGAGTAGGATCCACCTCATGAGGTATGGCTTCTCATCTTTATTAGTAAGGAGATATTTAAGTGTCGCGTGGTCAGTAAAACATGTAATGGGCGACCCAATAAGGTATGAGCAGAATTTGTCCAAAGCAAAAATAACCGCTAGCAACTCTTTCTCCATGGTAGGGGTGGCCGTGGGCCGGGCCTGGGCAGGCCCGATCGGGCTCGGGCCGGGCTTGAAAAATTAAGTGTTATCCCAAGCTCGCTCGGGCCTAGATCGGGCCTTATTATGTAATCCCAAGCCCGCCCAGATTTGAAAGCTCTTTACCCAGGCCCTCCCGATCGGGCCCTATTATGTTAATTAAAAGATTTTTTTTTTAAAATTAAAATACCTATTTTTTTATTCAAAGACCAATTTTTTTAATTAAAAATCTGTTTTAAACTCCATATATTACAAAGTCCATATATAAAGTTTCTCACTTTACATGAAAAGACTTGGTATACGTTTTTATATTTATAGAAGTCCCCCCCCCCACACATATATATATATATATATATATATATATATATATATATATATATATATATATATATATATATATATATTTCGGGCCTCGGGCCGGGCCGGGCCTCATCGGGCTTAAGAACTCATGCCCAAGCCCGCCCGAAAAAAAATCGGGCCTATAAAATTTTGCCAAGCCCGCTTTACAGGCCTATTTACCTTACCCAAGCCCTATTTTTTTATTGGGCGGGTTGGGCGGGCTTGGCGGGCCTCGGGCCTATGGCCACCCCTACTCCATGGTGGAGTAGTTAAGTTATGTCCCGGTCAACATACGGCTAGCATAATTTGACATGAGCTTTCTTGTCCTTTCTTTTCCCCAAAAAAGATCCAATCGCGTAATCACTCGCATCACACATGAGCTCGAATGGAAGGAACCAATTCGGAGCTTGCAAGATGGTGGCAAAAATTAGCATATTTTTCAATTTATCGGAATCCTCTTGGAATGTGTCATTCCACTCAGGGAGCATCCTTCATAAGGAGGTTACTCAAGGGTCTAGCGATGGCGCTAAAAACCTTGATAAACCTTCTATAAAATTCTGTGTGGCTCAAGAAGGAGCGCACATCCTTTAGTGATTTAGGAGGGGGAAGCTCGACTATGACATTTACTTTTTCTCGATCAACTTTGATGCCTTTAGATGAGACTATGTGGCTAAGAACTATGCCCTCGGTAACCATGAATTGGGATTTTTCCCAATTGAGAACTAAGTTCTTTTGCACACATCGGGATAATACTTTCTCAAGATTTGCTAGACAATGGTCAAAAGAGGGGCCAAAAATGCTAAAATCGTCCGTGAAAATCTCAAGCCCTCTCTCTACCGTGTCACTAAAGAGACTCAGCATGCATCGTTGAAAGGTCGCGGGTGCATTGCATAATCCAAAATGCATACATTTTGAGGCAAATGTGCCAAATGAACATGTAAAAGTCATTTTCTCTTGATCTAGTATATCGACCTCAATTTGGTTATATCCGAAATAACTATCAAAGAGGAAATAATATGGGTGACCCACAACACGTTCAAGAATTTGGCCGGTAAATGGCAAGGGAAGTGGTCTTTTTTCGTTCCGGCATTGAGTTTCGGGTAATCAATGCAAACACGCCACCCGGTGGTGGTTCATTGAGGAATTAATTCTCCCTTAGCATTTTTTACCATAGTCATGCCCGACTTCTTCGAGACGACTTGAATTGGTCTTACTTATTTTCTATTCGAGATAGGGTAGATAATCCTGACATCTAATAACTTGATAATCTCCGCTCTAACAACTTCTTTCATAGTTGGGTTTAGTCGCCTTTGCATTTCCCTCGAGGGTTTCACATCCTCCTCGAGGTGGATTTTATGGGTAAAAATTAAGGGACTTACACCCTTCAAATTTGTCGTAGACCAACCAAAAGCATCTCTGTCCTTCCTCAAAATTTCCAGTAGCTTACCCTCTTTCTTTTTATCTAGTCTAAAGGAGACAACAATAGGAAATGTCTCATCCTCTCCTAAAAAAGCATGTTTAATATTAGAGAATAGTTTCTTCAACTCGAGGGTAGTAAATTTCTCTTCGAAGGGGATAAAGCATGACTCCATTGGGGGTAGCTCCTCGAATATAGAAACCCAACGAACATCTCTCAACTCCTCTACTAACGCTCCCTCATCTAATATCGCTTTCAACCCCTCGACCTCTCGCTCAAACTCAGTGTATGGAATCTCACTCTCATCACCTCTCACTAGGCATGCTTTTAAAGCGTTCCCACCTATGGTTCTCTCGATGTTCTCCTCTACTACCGCCTCTATGAGATCTACCATATGAATTTCATCTTCGTCACCCATTTGGTTAGTAACATTGAAGATGTTCATTTCGAGGGTCATGTTCCCAAAAGTAAGCTGCATTTGCCCATTTCGTGTATTGACTAAAACATTATACATGGCTAAGAATGGGCGGACTAGAATGATGGGAACATGGTTTCTAGAATGGATGGAGGGCTTCGTGTCCCAAATGACAAAGTCTACCGGGAAGTAGAAAGTGTCCACTTGGACTATCACGTCCTCAGCAATCCCTCGAGGCACGTTCACTATGCGATCTGCTAATTGTAGAGTGATTCATGTGGTTTTAAGGTCACCCAACTCAAGATTCCTATAAATGGAATAGGGAAGGATATTAACACTCGCACCTAAGTCCAACAAGGCTTTCTCAATTTGATGCTCTCCAATAACACATGAAGTCATGGGTACGCCCGGATCTTTAAACTTATTTGGGAGTTCGTTAAGTAGAATGTAGCTCACATTTTGTGCTAGGATGACATTATTCTTCACCTTTAGCCATCTTTTCATGGTCAAAAGATCTTTAATGACCTTAGCATAGGCAGGAATTTGCTAGATGTCATCTAAGAATGGCAAATTAAGCTTAACTTGCTTAAGAACATCTAACACTTCCGCACGGGAGGCTCCCTTTTGATGTGGGGCTAACCGTTGAGGAAACGAATTAGAGGTGGGGAGTTTTAGAACAACTTCGGGCTTGTTAGCATCATCTTTGTCACTCTCATTCACGGTGCATCTTCGGTCTCTTTCGTGCCGGGCGAAACCTCCTTATCTTCTGGCTCCTCGTGTGGGGGGGGGGTGATAAATTAACGACTCTCCCACTACATAGAGTGATGACGGCCTGTCATTTCTCTTGATGATTGGAAGATTATAGCTAACATTGGCTTGAGCTTGAGGATATCTTGGTCCTTGAGCCGAAAACTTTCCCTTCTCTTGGACACTTAATGGGAATTTAGGAGGTCTTTGTGTTTTAAGATTGGATGAAGTGGTTTAAATTTTCCTCAAGAGTCCTCCTCGGTGGAGTAATGTATGGTCCTAAAGGTTGTTCTTCCATGTGTGGCTTCATAGGTGGCGCTTGTTGAAATTGAGGAGGGGGTGGAGGTAGGGAAACATGTGAATTTGGATTCAACACAACTTGTTTCCCGTAACTGAAAGTAGGATGGTTCCTCCACGAAGGGTTGTATGTGTACCCGTGAGGGGCATTAAAATTTCCCTTAATCCCCTATTGGTTCCACTTGTTCAGTAAGCATGGCTTTATAGTAGGGTATCATCTGACACTCCTTTGTTGAATGGCTCGCCTCACAAATGACTCACACCTTTTCTTTCGCTGCACGGGTGGATCCTGTAGTTTCTCTTAGTTTTACCTCGAGTATGTCTCTATATTTTTCTCAAATTCATCAAGTCGATGGTCTAACAATGTATCATTATCCAATCGGTTTTGGGCATTAGGATCGGATATGTCCCATTCTTCAGTAGTCTCGACGACATACTTAAGATGAGCCTCAACATCACTCGTATCTAATTCCCAAAATGGTCTTTCACACATTGTTTGAACAGGTTGTTTAGAATCTATAGTAAGCCCTTGATGGAAGAAAGAGATAAGGTGATGCTTCTAAAATCTATGATGTGGGCAAGCATTAACCAACTCTTGAAAGCATCCCAATACCTATCAAATGACTCATTATCTTGCATTCGCAAGGCTTGAATTTGAGCCTTGACAAAGTTTGTTTTATGTTGTAGAAAGAACATCGAGAGAAACTTGGATTGGATATCGCTCCATGATATAGTAGAGTTCATTAGTAAAGACCAACGCCAGGTCTTATCTTTATCCTTTTATGGAAAAAGGAAAAAGGAAAAAGCTTTAGGCGAATGACATCTTGCGTGCAAGCTTAGTCACTAAAGATTTCACATGCCTCTTCGAACTCGCGGATATGGAGGTATAGATTCTTCGAATCCATACCGTGAAATGTTGGAAGAATTTGTATCATCCCATTACGAAAGTGGAACTGTCTTGGATTGTACGAAAGTAGAATGCATCCAGGGGTGATATTTTTCTAGGGAAATAAGAGTTCTTACATGGGATGATATTGTAAATTTCGCTCACCCGTACCGAAACTGGCGATATCTCACATTGCTCTCTCATATTGACTGAGAATACTCACTCAGTGTTCTAGAAGTAGGGGTGTGCAAAAAAACCGAATGAACTGAAAAGAGAACTGAACCGGCCTGAACCGAACCGAAACTGGCGAGTTTTTTAGCCTGATTCGGTTTGCGGTTTGCGGATTTAAAAAACCCACAATATCGGTTCGGTTGTCGGTTTAGACAAGGAAAAAACTGATTCGAACATAACCGAACCGACATCAATATTTATATTGAAAAACCCTTAAATATCTTTTATTTTTATATCCAAAAACCATTAACCAACCTCCAAAACTGACTAAAATCGAAAACTGACCTAAAGAATGACCAAAACTAAAAATTGATTAAAATCTAATTGAAATCGAACCGAACCGAACCGAAATCGATGTGAACCAAAACCGGCGGGTTTTTTCATCATCAGTTTGGTTTCTGTCTGATTTTTCCCAAAACCGAACCGATCGGTTCGGTTTGAATTGCTGTTAAAAATCGAATCGAATCGACCTGTGAACACCCATATATAGAAGTGTGACTCAGCGTGTGACTTATGATGGAGTTTGGAGGTGTAGGAGGTGGAACCCAAAATTGTGTAACGCGGTGGGTATGGGGGCTATCGGGATTATACTCAACGATTCGACTTTTGTGGATTCTTGTTGGAGTATTTTGAGGAGTTTGTCCTGGATTTTGCATGAAAGGGATTTTGAAAGATGATTTCTTTTTTAATTTTTATTTTTCTGAATTTGTATTAGATTTTTGCTTTTTTTTCTTTTTTTTTTTATTTTTAAATTTGGGATTAAATATACTACCCTAAAAGTTTACCTAAGCTCCCCGACAACGGCGCCAAAACTTGACTCGACCACAAATGTGTCTAACATGCGTGCTTATATAGGCTCAAGTGCAATCTTGTCGCATAAGTAATAACCCGGTAAGTCGGGATTGTATCCACATGGAACTAAGACGAATGCTCGTAATGACTAAGGAATAGAAGACTAATCCTAAACTGATTCAAGAAAAGAAACTAAAAGATTATTAATTGTGGAACTGAATTCTACTGTCAAAATGCAACTGGAATTTAAATTACGATCTAAGATACATGCATGAAAATAAAACTACTGTAATTTAAGTAAATATGAATTAGGGAAGATAGGTTAGGATACAATCCCCCAAACCCTAGTACATTTACCGGATGGAATACTAGTTTTTGAATTAGAGAGTTTATCCTAAGCATTACATATATGAAGGTACTATCCCGCATCATACGTAATCAAAGGCAAGAATAAAGTGTCACCGCATAGTCAACACGAACATCGCATTCTCAAACACCCCGGTTACCTAGGGAAAAAGAGGTTGAAAGTTCTACGATGGTTGTGGTCACTACACAACACGATTCGATTAAAATTTTAATTCAAAACCTAATTTCTATTCATGTAAACTACATTGGGTTGGGTTGATACATCCTAACCCTTAGAAATTTATCTAGACATAATTAAACTATGCATGAACACAAAATCAATATTGCATGAATTCATAGCTACGTGAAAATTGGGAAGAAACTTGTAAATTGAAATTGCAACTTAATTCAATGAATTCTCAGACATAAATATAAAATCAATTGAAATCAGAGAGGAAACAATATTTAGAATGAAGAAAATTCTGGAATTAATGCTAAAAACTGGAATAAATGTTGAAGAAATTAAAACCTAAGGTTCTTAGGTGAAAAAACCCTCTAAAACTATCCCAAAGAGAATTCCTAAAAGTCTGGTAATTAGTTGGAATAAATATGCTACAAAATTACAAGAGTATGAGCTAGTTACAACTCTAAATTTGAAAAAGCAAAATCATAAAATCGTTACCCGAACTGGTCCGGCCAGGGCTATAGATTCGATGTGGTACATATCGGATATGTTCATTTTTACTTGAAATCGGATTGGTCCAGTGGTGCATTCTATTCAGTATCTTAGACCTCTTTGGATTGGTTTGTTTTTGGCTCACACCGGATCGGTTCGGAGATCTTTTTCTTTCAGCTCTTGTTGTGATTTTCTCTCATCTTTGAGGCTTCATAACTTTTGATCCGAGACTCGGATTTGGATGTCGTTTCCTCCTACGTGCTTGTAGACTCGAGGCCTTCAACTTTCATTTGGTTACTTATCTGAACTCCATGTGTAAAATTACTCTTTTGTCCTCTAACTTTTCTTCTTTTCTCTCTTCCTTGATTTCTCGGTTTTGAGTTTCCTCTTCTCTTCACTTGTATAAAATACCTGTAAAAAGCACAAAGAATACAAAAAACTCGATGCATTATATTAAAAATCTGAGTAGCAAAGATATGAGATAAATCAATGCATTTTGAATTGTACAATGTGCTAAAATCCTATAATTTAAAGGGATAAATCTAAAGAATTTATGCCTAATCACACAGGTTGTAGTTATATAAAATACTTTACTATGACATTTATTTCATTTAGTACTTCTAGCTAGGTTATGTTATAATATTTAGGAAACATATCTAGTATTCTTGTAGTGGGTCCTAACTCGTTGCTTTGACTAATGTCTCAAGTTAGTTTCAAGTTCTTGGAGCGATTGGATCTCAGAAGAACATTGTGATTCTTTGAATATTTACTTTTATGTCCCAGTGAAGTTTCCTTTTCATTGTAGTTTATATGAGATAACTATTGGATTTATGTGTCACTTATGACTCCATCATTGTATTTGGGGATTTTGTATTGAGACAGTTGTAATATGATTAAGCTTGTAGAGGATGTTGTATTCAAATATTACTATTATTATTAGTAGTAGTAGTTTTCAAATTCTTATCTCTTGTATCTTCTATTAAATAGAAAAAGTTTAAAATTGTCTCATATTTTTTTCATATGATAAGAAAGTTATTTTAATATTCGGGCTTGATCAACTCTAATATAAAAATATGTGGGGTGTTACAAAGTGGATCTAGTTTTATTTATTTTGTGGAATTTTCTAATTTTGGATATGTTATTAGTGTACAAAGTTTTAAAGGATATTCAATGATTTTTCTTACCAATTCCTATAACTTAAAACAAGTTTAACGAAATGATTGTTCGAAGACTTGATTAACTCACACGACAATGCAATTAAGTGAATCTAGATGAGAAAACTATATCTAATACATATAATCCATTTTTAGTTCAATTCACTAGATTCAATTTTGATCTAAGTGATGTGTGTGATCAAAATTGTGCATATGAATAGAAATTATTATCAATCAACCACAAGAAAAACTTTATGAGGAAAAAACACCGCCAAGGGATAAAAAGACCTTGGCGCACTCTAATTTTCATTTCTGCTTGAAAATATATTTTACATGAGAAAAAAATATACCTCTCATATGAGCACTCTCATGTTGTTACATATGAACCTTGCAACTTACCCACATAGATGATAAAAATCCAGACTAAGCTCCACAATGTTAATAAATAAGTCCTTCCTTAGAACCAATGCCACACTCAACTTTATTCAATAAATAGAAGTGCCTCCTCTCTTAGATGTAGGAGTATGTGATCATAGAAATTTAAAGTAGATTGATTAATTGAATAGATTATGTAAATCTAAACCAAAACACTATTAATTCACTCTTAAACTCATAGATAAAGTATAGATGTAAGTTTGATCAATTTTGGAGAGAACAAGTGAAATTGGAATACAAAAGGGAAGAAAAATGCTCCCAACCTCAAAAATGCTATTGGAAATGTAATTGAGTTATGAGGTTTTCAGATAATTTGAAATTGGAGGGAAATTGGCCCTTTTATAGATATTTTTCAAAATCTTATGTCACCATGCGCACGGTGCACTATTTTAATCCACGCGATTCCATCCACTGTGGAATCGAGGCCAAGTCTGTGCACATATGTGCACAAATTAGTGTCGTGCGAATGCCACCATGAACACGGGTTTAAAACAAATCCTCGTGAATAGTTAAGGTTGCACATTTTTTAAACAGCCTTAACTTGATCCAAAACAAATACCAACTCCCAGATTCATTTTCTCAAAAACTCTGAGACAATTTTAAGCACTTGTTCTATAAAATTTTATCATCCCCGCACATTTTAAAAATCTTTATGCACGTGTATGTGTTTATCCATAGACAATTGACCATATTTACCAAAAAGATATAGTATTCAATCTGATGTAATATCTCCCTTTGGCTATTCCGTGGAATAAATCCCTAAAACCAAAAATGAACTTGACTACCCTTACAAGACTCATACCACCCCAGCTATATTGTGAGACTAGTAGAAAGCAAATGTACAAATAATCCATAAGAGCAATGTAACATCAATAATCAAGTTTGAGCTTGGGTCGGAGTCGGAATCAATGTAGTTATGCCTGTAATCACATGAAACAACAAAAAGATTCACGTAGACAATAAAATGCACAAAGAAAAATCCCCTTGCCTTCAAAATCCTTCGACAATATCCATATGATGTAGATGAAATAAATCATATAAACATGTGCAGTGTAACAAGTTCATATAATATCATTGAGTAAGATAATTAGAATCTCCTCTACAAGTCATATCCCCTTATTTTATATATATATATATATATATATATATATATATATATATATATATATATATATATATATATATATATATATATATATATATATATATATATATTCCTTTTTGACGTGTGGAAAAATTATTCTCCCCTTTCTTGTCACGAAAAGTCAAAGAAAATAAATAAGTCATACACAATGGACATAGCATGGGAACAAAAGTAAGTGTATCATCATATGAATATCAAATAATCATATACATAACACAGAAATCTCTAGACAAAGCAAAGCATAAGAAGCATATGAAAGATGATGGGAATAAGAGTATCGCAATAAGATATCATGAAATCATGTGATAGATACATGTGAGCGTTGAACATGTGAGACAATGACAATAACTACATATATCCCACAATTATGAATAACCTAATATCGAAAAGAGATATTACAAAGCATATAAGCTCACAAAAAATAATAAATAAGTTATAGTACCAAACACTAGTCAAGGCTGACACCAAAAATTCACTAGAGACATGAAAATCTACATTGGAGAAGGTGTCTCAGATCTAACTGTCAAGATACTAACATGATAATTACAATCTCAACTCATAAAAATACACGATCCACATAAAGATCTAATTTGAAAATTGATCAGGGTTGATTCGCTCACTCAAACTATCTAAGGCATACAAAACACAAAAACCAGTAGCCGACAATAGTACTAAATAATATACAAAACTCTAAGAACATCAAATCATATAACCATATAATATATGAATAGAATGTAATCAAACTACAATATCTAAGGCAGAAAGTACACCACATAAATTGAGATATAAGCAGAAATAAGTGTAGTAAAACAATAGGAACCCGACTAAAACAAAATAGTGTACCAAAAATAAATCATGTGTGTCGACGGTTATCGTGCAAATGGTCTAATTTTTTTGCCTTTCTAATTAAAGAGGGTAATATCCAAATAAATTCTAATAAAACCAAAAACTACTTAGGCGAATAGCTGAGTTTCAATACTCTCAACTCTAGTAGTATGAATAAATGAAAATGCATGGTAAATCATTCATTTTGACTTGAATATCACACAATATGGGATAAATGACAAGAAATGCATAAAATCAACAACTCACACACTATAAGAAGAAATTTTTGTTTCAGTTAATTTATATGTGTTGGCTTATTTCCTGACAAAACATTTTGATTCATAGGTTAGGTTTCGTATGTCGACCTTTCAACCCTATGACGTGTTTGATTGAAGACGAAATAGCAAAGCTTCACAGATGGCATTATTGTGCGTGTTTAGTGACAAGTTCTATCTTCCTGTTTCCTAGGATCTCTCGAGTATGAATGCATACCCATTTTTATCCTTGAAATTTTTTTGTGGTTTTTTTATAAAATGCTTGAGGGTTGTTTTTTAAAGATTTTAAAAGAAAAACTTATATTATTTTAAGTCGTTCGAGTGACTTTAAGTCTTCATTCAAATGATATTGGTAGTTCATTCAAACGAACTTCAAATGAAGATCAAACGATTTTTTCTATTAGTAGAACAAATGTTGTTCGAAGCTAGTTCAAAGCTGGTTCGGATGAGATAAGTTATTCATTTGATCGAGTTCCTGTTTGGTTCGAATGAGATTGTGTTTTCATTTTGTGTTGCCTTAAAAAATGTATTTTTTATATAAAGGGTTTCTAGCATTGTTTTTAGTGTGACTTTAGGCGGAAATCATTTTTTTATGCATATAAAAAAGTTTCCAAACCCTAGTTTCACCAAAACTCTTTAAGATCCAAGATTCATTATCATATATAATTTGAGATCTTACTTGTGTGCAACAAGAAGTTTATTCTCTTCATTTTGTTGAGCAGCATTTAGTGCGGTGGATTTTGTACCCAATTTGCTATTTACAAACAGTGGACTCTGTAGTGTGGTGTTATGATGAAGAGGCAATGCATCAGTGTTCCATATCCATAAACGGTTATTGATCCTTATTGGCGGATATCAAGGCATGTGTGGACTCACACGTTGTGGCAGTTATGCGAGTTATTATGAACCATCATTATGGATGAAAAATTGAAGACTGAAGATACGTTAAGGATTGCAAGGGCATGGAGTATGTGTTGAAAGTCATCTGTCGACTATTGTAATTCCTCATCATAGTGAATTTGTATGGATGGGCCATCCGAGGGTTTTTTCGTTAGGGGTTTTCCTTATACATTTACGTGTTGTGGTTTGTTGCTTTGTTTTATTATTTTTCACAGTGAGATGCATGTTTTATGACAAGATAAAATTTTGCAAATCGCCTATCACAACATCTGTTTAAATTTTGTGTCAAGGGTTAATTATGTTTAACTTTTATATTTAACTTGAAAAAAATTAATTTTTTTTTTGCGTATACCCTATCCATATTATAACCCTTCAAGCCTATAGAATTTTTTAAATTAGCATCAGAGTTGGAACACTAAGCTTTTGTGTTAGATCTATTTTTACGAATGAGTTTTAGCGATTTTTATTCGTAGGGTCAATGAGTTTCTAGGGAACCAATTTTGATAAATCTAATTATGTATACTGGAAAATGCATATTAAATCCACACTTAAGGCGATAAATGAGCGAGTATGTAAGACGGTAATTAAGGGTTAGTCCCCACCTACAACTTTAGCTAGTGATTATAGGATTCCAAGACTTCGTAGAATCATTGAGTGAGGAAGACAATAGGTTAGGAAACTATAATTTTCTTAGTTTAAATGCTTTGTTTTGCGCAGTCACACCGAAGGAGTTTTGGAGTATAATGACATGTGAAATGTTTAAAGAGGCTTACAGCATACTCCAACACATCCATGAAGGTACTAGTGTTGGTAAGGCTTCAAAATTCCAAAACCTCACCACATAGATTGAAACCATTAGAATGGATGAGTGTGAAACCTTCGATGAGTTCTATGCTAGTTTGGCAGATATCGTGAACTCGTCTTTAACTCGAGAGAGAGAATACCCAAAACTTGTGTGGTCAAGAAAATCTTAAGGTCCTTGCCTAATA
The DNA here is from genome assembly GCA_949130495.1 of Sambucus nigra. Taxonomy (NCBI): domain Eukaryota; kingdom Viridiplantae; phylum Streptophyta; class Magnoliopsida; order Dipsacales; family Adoxaceae; genus Sambucus; species Sambucus nigra. The sequence goes on along the minus strand of OX422222.1, from coordinate 116,148,224 downwards.
GATTCAACTTAAAAGTGTTAGATTTGAATTATTTAGAAATTTAGACTCTAGGAAACTCGAAGAGATTGTAGGTGATCTTTAACCTTATGAGCTTGACATGTTTTCATTTAAAAAGATGAAGAAAGATAAGGGCATTGCTTTAAAAGCCCAAAAGGAGGAAACACATATTTTAGATGATGAGTCTGACATCGATTCCAATGGTATGGCCATGTTTCCTAAGAAGTTTATAAAATTTCGTAAGTTTTAAAAACCATTGAAAGATGTATAGAAGTATAAGAAAAAAAGTATAACAAGATCGATGAATTCCCTAAAAATTGTAATGATAATTTTAAAAGGACGAGCTAGATAGATGCTTTGGGTGTGAGGGTTATGACCATAGGTCAACTGAGTGTCGAATTAAACTGTAAGAATAATTTTCTAGGACTTTTTTATAGCATATCTTCACTCTAGTTTGGTATATCCGGTTACAAATCGTGATGCACCGTCAGGATGCATCGAACTCGGTCATCTCCAAGTTTGAAGACTTTCAGACATCCTATAAAGGTATAAAACAATTTAGAGTTTAAATTAATTTACAGAATTTATGTTTGGGATGTTTATTTTTTATTTCAAAAAGGAAAAATATTTTTATTTTTAACTCTCGTTTAAATTTGATTACATGTCGTTAAATGGTCATTTTATATGTTTTCCAAATGAGGGCTTATTGCCTAAGATTTTTAATGTCGTTAGAAATGAGGTACATCTTGTTCGAATGAGATCCTTATCTTGTTAGAACGACGTTATGATATCGTTAGAATGATGTGCCTCCTCAAAATTTGTATAAATACATGTTTCGTATTCAGATTGTTTAAGACATTTTACGAATTTTTTTGTGCATAACTATTACAAAACTTCTTCATTTTTGTGTTGTAAAAACAACGTTTAATTCACAAATAAACATTTTGAATATTTAGCTTTGTGAATTCATTTAAACCCCAGAATGTTTTGTATACTCTCATACACTTTTGTGGAAAAGTCATCTCCGTGGCTAATTTCTAATACCTAAGGGTACTCACTGCTGAAGAAGAAGGTTGAGACCGATGGAGTACTACGGTCTGGTGATTCTTGTGAGGATCATAGTTGTTCACTAGATATTTGCTAAGATTAGTGCATTATGCTTATGGCGGTTATCAAGTAGTCTGCAAGTCGACTGTATTGTAGATTTCTAAATTTAATAAAGCTTTATCTAAAAGGGTTTTTTCCTAAAACTTTGCGTTATTGAATAATTTATTTTATTTATATGTTTTATTACATAGATGTATGTTTAGGGTAAAAAGCTAAAACTGGTTTAAGATAATTGCACACTCACAAATTGGAATTTTGTTGAGCATATTTTTTTCGCATTATTTAAGTAGTATTAGAAACATCCACTCTTACGAGTGGTGTCAGAGCATACTTACTGTTTCTACAAGTTGGTATCAGAGCAAGTTACACCAAGTTATCCTGTGATTCAGAATTTTTTTAGTTTTTCCTGCTAGGTGTTTTTATCTTGTTGCACTAATTTACTGTGTACATCCTATTTAGTGCTACTTGGGTGATTATTTTATTTTTCTTTGATGGATTCTCATAGTTTTGACTACTTAAATCATTTGAAATTTTAAGTTTTCTAAAAGAACCGAAATTCTTGAAAAAGAAAATTTTCATTTTAAAGATGTTATTTGTCTTTTGCAAACTGTTTAAAATCAAAGGGATTTCTTTCGTGAGAAACTTGTGGACGTGGATCGTGATATTAGAAAATTAGATTTTTCCAAAAAAGAGATTGATTATAGAGTTAGATTTTAAAAAAAAGAGTTAGAAGACTTTAAAAATTATAAGGTATCGTTAAGGATAGTGTTTTGATTAATGATTTTGAGGCACGTGAGAAGACTCTTAGGAATAAGTTTGCTTTCATTGAGGGTGAGCGAGATAACCTTCTAAGAATGATTGAACATATGATGAAGGAGTACCTATAATTGCAAGCGTATAATTCTTTGGTCGAGTATGAAATTTTGAGCTTAAAAGATGATTTAAAAGCCTCGAGTAGTTTCGGTAGTGATGGTAACAGCTCACATGTTTTTAATGATTCAAGTGTGAAAGCCAAGACCATTGTTTGTGTTATAGGTTCAACCGCATCCAAGGATGTTAGAAAAGGTCAAATCTTAAGTAGAATTTCTCGAGTTTACACATGTTCACACGGTAATAGGAAACGTCACATTAACCGTTTTTGTTATGATCTTGGAAGAGGTCATAGGAAGTTGAAGTCTAGTGTCCCGTTGGTTCTTAAAACCCCTATTCATCATTTCACATATATTTGGGGTTAAGAAATTTATTTTAGAGGCGCTATATGGTAGAGTAGTTGATTCTCGCTTGCTTGCTCATGCTTCCTCTCTTGTTATATCTTATTAATAAGTGTGTTAGAATGTATGTCATACTCTAGTTGTGCTTCAGGATATATGTTTGCTAGTGTTATGACATATGTACTCTTCGTATTATAATTTTTTTATTGAGTCATATTTGAAAAATACAAAAAGATTTTATTTTGATAAAAAAATTGAAAAATACAAGAAGATTTTCGATTTTTATGTATTTTAGTTTTACACATTTATTATGGCATATTAGTGATTTAAATCCAATTCACTCCGTACTTTCCATGTGTCTAGGACATTTGGTTATGACTTTAGGTACATAGATTGATCTTAACCATATTTATGGAGTTATTTCGAACTTGATTTGCTTAATGGATTCGACTTTGTATATGCCTCCACACACACATGCATAAGATTGTTGGATTTTGACTGCACTATATATATTTGATCTTGGTGAGATGTTCTCTCATCAATTTTTCCATCTAGATGTTTGTGTGACTATGGGATATTTGTGCATGTAAGAACCGTTGCCCATGAGATTTTGTTTAGTTTTGAAAAAATATGAGTGTACACATTAAAGGGTTGCGAGAGACAGGTTGACTCATCGTGAAAAACACCGTTTGAAAAGAGCCCAACAAAAATTAAGGCAATAAAAGAGAAAAAATATGCCAAAAATGGGCCAATTTTGTTTAGTTTGTTTGATCTTGAAAAGAATTTACTTCAAAAGAAAAGAAAAGAAAATATGATATTTGTTTATCTTTTAAGGGTGTTTAGTTGAAGATCAATGGATTTGCACAATGAATCCTAGTATGCTTATTTCGTCATGACGCTATTGATTTGTAGAATCATTTAAATTCTAGGCTTGTGTGCATTGTGCTTCTTTTGTTCATTAAGTTCATCTTTATTTGTCGATTGAGACTAAAGCCTAGTGTGGTAAAGCTTTACGGTCAAATAGAACTTCTTGAACATATTTGAATGTTTGCGTTATAATTCATTTGTATCTAGTTTACACCCATTCATGCCATCCCACATGTTTAGACACATTGATATTATGCTAGTGTGTAAAGCTTATGTGTTTGTGTCCTATTTTGTGGTCCAATTTTGGGATGTTTTACTTTTTTTTATCAAAAATAAACAAAATTTCTTTATTCCGAACAGAAAAAAATATTTTGTTTTTAACTCTCATTCAAACCAGATTGCATGTCGTTATAAGGTCATTATATATGTTTTTCAAATGAGGTTCAAATAATGGTTTACTGCCTAAGATTTTTTTGATGTGGTTAGAAAAAAGACACATCTCGTTCGAATGAGTTCCTTATCTTGTTTAGAACGACGTTGTAATATCGTTCGAATGATGCACCGCCTCAAAATTTGTACAAATACCTCCTTCGTGTTCATATTATTTAAGAATTTTGTCAGATTTCTTTATGCATAACTTTTGCGAAAGTTCTTCACTTTCGCGTCGTAAAAACACTATTTAATTCACCAACAAACATACTATATTTTTAGTTTTTTTAATTTGTTTAAACCGTAAATGTTTTTGCATACTTTTATATACCTTTGTGGAGAAGGCATCTCCATGGCTGACTGGTGATACCTAGGGGGACTCACTGCTAAAGACGAAGTCTGAGGATGATGGAGGGCTACGGTCTTGTGATTATTGAGAGGATTATAGTTCTTCACTAGATATTTTCAAATATTAGTGCATTATTCTTATGGCGATTATCAAATAGTCTGTAAGTCGAATATCTTGTATAATTATAAAATGAATAAAGGTTTTCGAAAACGTTTTTTACCTGAAACTTTGCCTCTGTTGAATGCTTGATTGAATTATGTTTTATCACATAGATGTGTCTTTAGGGTATAAAGATAAAATTGGTTTCAGATGATTGCGCACTTCCAAATTGGAATTTTTATTGAGCATGTTTGTTTTTGCATTATTTAAGTGGTAATAAAGCCATCCACTCTTACAAGTGGTGTCAGAGCATACTTACTGGTTCTACAAATTAAGGAAGGAGGTCAAGAACCTGAAGGTGTACAATGCCACCCTTAATGATAGTTATCTCGAAGAGGAACATGATTCCCCCATTGAGCACAACTTCATGTCTAGTCATGAAAGCCTTGAGAAAAAATCTTCATCTCGAGATAAGTTTGAGCATGATGCTTCCGATTCTATTTTGGTTGAACCCCAAGTGAGTAATGGAGGGGAGAGTGGACAAGGATAAGAGTAAAAAGAAGAGTAGGAGAGTGAATTCCAAGTTTCCTTCCGTGAGTTATATGCGAAAATGAAAAAATTGAAAAAGGAAAACTTAATGTGGGAAGTTGTGATGAAGTAAAACACCGTAAAAAATAGTGAGAGTGTTTTGATTGAGGGTCTTATGGAATGTGAGAACACTCTTCAGTGAAGGATCTAATTTGCTTAGGAGGAGAGAGAGATCCTCTGTGGATTATGGGATATTTTGAAGAAGGATTCCCTCATTTTTAAAGAGGCTCATCGTTTGCTCGAGTCTAGGATAGAAACGATAGAAAATAGATTGATAGACACAAATCATGTCAAATTTGATTTGGAATCTAGGTCAGAAAAGTTAGAAAATATATTGGGCACCGTTCGAATTAAAGATGACACGTATGGGATTGGCTTCGATGTTCTAAATTCTTCTGCTACTAAAGCCAAAAACACGATTTTTGGATAGTCAATTGTTGCTAGGAACATTAAAAAAGGTCAATCCAAGAGTAACATTCCCTGTGTCTATACATTCACATGTTGTAGTAGGAAAGGTCACCTTAGGCATTTTTTTTAATCTTAGAAATGGTCCTAGAAAGTCTAAATATTGAGTCATGGAGGTTCCTAAAACCCGAGAGCATCAAGTTTCACTTATCTAAGTTTGGAAATCAGATTTGGAGGCTTTACATGATAGACTTCTTGATTATCGAATGCTTGAACATGACACTTCTCATATTATATCTAATTGTTGATTGTGTTTGCATGTTTGTATACACTAGCCTATGAACTTCATGATACATGTGTTTTCTAGTTGTATGTAGTTTGAGTCTTTTGTATTTTAATTTTTTATTTATTGGGTCTTATTGGAGAATACAAAAATATTTTGTTCGCCTTTTGAGTTTTTTAAAAATTTCTATCATTTTGAAAAATGTATAAAAACACAAAAAGATTTTTAGTTTTTTTGTAGTTCAGTTTTATGCATTTGGTATGGCATATTGGTGTGCTTAAATCCACTTCATTATGTGTTTCAATGTGGCCTGGACTTTTGATTATGTTTTCCAATGCTCAGAGGGTTCTTAATTATGTTAGCATAGAGTTGTTGAACTTTGATTTGCTTAATGGATTCACTTGGTATATGCCTCCACAAACACCCATGAACAAGCTTTTTTGAATTTTAACTTCACATGTTATATTTAAGATAAGTGAGAAATTCTCTCATCAATATTGCCATATACATATCTTGTGACTATGGGGGATTTATTGAATATATGAGAGTGCATGATAAAGGGATACGAAAGTAGAAAACTCCTTTGCGTGAAAGCTACTGTTGGCAAAAGTAAAAAAAAATAAGAGGCAAAAATAAAATATTAAAGATTAACTTGCTTGTTTGATTGATTTTACAAAATGTTATCTTCAAAAGAGTGAAAAACTATATGAGATATGTTTAGATTTTGAGGGTTTATAGTTGAAGATCAACGATATTTCATAATAAATCTTAGTCATTCTTATTATGTCATGACGTTATTGATTTGTAGAATCATCAAAATTCTATGCTTGTGTGCATTGTGCTTATTTGTTCTTTCAGTTCATTTTATCCACTATAGCATATATCAAACATGGTCAAGGACCTAAGGTGTGACCAGGTCCTCGAGTCATAGTTGAGGTCCATAACCAATTTCGTCGTGACAAAAAATGTGGTCACGAACTTCATCCGTGACCCAAAATAAGGGTAATGGTCTCCTTTATAGGATATTATTTGGATTTATAGTCATGAACCTAGGCCATTACCTCTTGGTCAGTGACATGGTCCCTGATTATGTGTGAACTGATGTTCTAACTGGGTCACAGACCTGGTCCATGACCTCATGGTCAAGGACCGCGGCTATGTGGGATGATGTAGAAAATGAGTCACGGTGCAAATCCGTGACCTCAATTTTTTTTTAAATTAAATAAAAGTTGAAAAACAGTTACTAAAGCCGTTTAATACAAGATTAAACTATTTAAGTAACTCCGAACTATTTTTTGAAGAAACTCTTTTCTAGAAATCAAATCAGTTTAATCACAAGATGTGTTTAAAATTATGCAGGAGATCTGTTCAAGATTTGTTAACAAGTTTTGAAAACAAGAATAAAATAAATTTAAATAAGCAAACTAAACAGAAAGGGAAGAGGAGATGTAGAAAGATTAATGACAATATATTTTTAACGTGGTAAAACCAAAACCAATTGAGGAAACATCCACGACTCCCTCTACGGAGTAAAAAAAAAATCCACTAAAACAAATATAACAATTACAAACTATATACCACACATGCACACAAATCAGACCTATACAAGTTTAGGAATGTACCCACTGGTGTCCTTATAACTTTTCTGCAATTCTGATTGTTGATGTTATTCTCCCAGTTTGCTAACTTCACTTTGTTCCAGTCTTTATGTCGACTCTTGTATCAAGATCTTATTATCAACACTTTCAGTGTTGTAGTGTGTAAGTGTTTATGATGGTGATTTAACACATGCATGCACACACTCATGCTTATTTTTACAAACAGTCGTAGCAAATTACAAATCAGATCTATATGCGGAGATTTTTAGTTTCTCTCTTCTTAAGAAACTTTGAGCCTTATTTGACCTTTAATATTAACCCAGAATCCACGGCTATCTTTCTCTGAAGACATATAAAGATCTTAATCAATATCAGGTTTTGAAAATATTTTTGAGATTGAAAATCACCAAGTGAGATTCCAACTAGGTCGAAGGTTTTGTTTCAAAAGAACTAGAAAAAGAAAATATTATTGTTGATTTTGAGTATGAAAACATTTACAGAAAATAATCAACAATAGATTTCTCAAGATGAGAAACTATAAATGCAGATTTGGGTGTGATGTAACATAAAATGCTCAGATATAAAATTTCTATGAAATAGAAATGCAGATCTAGCTTAATGCTTAAGTTAGAAACAAGATCTTAACACAAAGAGGTTACAGCACGAAATAACTTAACAAACCAACTCTCAAACACTCAAGGTTGTGTTTTGTATATACCTGGTTTTGAAGAGGTTAGGGTTTGAAACATGTTTTAGACGATTTAGGGTTAGGGTTTCTAACTCTATCTCTCTCTCTGGTTTCTCTCTCTCTTCTATCTCTACTCTCTTCTCTCCCTAGAAATGACGAAATGACAAAAGCTTCTAAATGGCTGAGAGTAAGGCTCCTTATATAGGGGCTGAGAAGATTCGAGAATGGGGTTCAAAATCAAGGGCTACGATTTAGTCTATAGCTATTGACTATTATCCAACGGTATAAGAGAAGCGGTGGATTAAAATTCTTTTGATTTGTTAAAGAGGAATTCACGGGGATTAAACCAGAATGCTTGCAGATCGTTGATTACAACAATCCAAAGGTAGGAAATGAGCAAGGCTTATGTCTGATAGAAGAAACACAAATCGGACCGATATCAGGCTGACAGGTGTAAGGCTGAGATTGATAATTACTCAAACACCTTTAAGTCTGTAGTGCTTTCAATTTCTACCCTAGTGAATTTCCAGAGATAAAATCATCAATTCAAAATTGCAGATTTACCCCAAAACTTTTAATTCCATTTTTAATTTAAAAAAATGGTTTTAAAAATTATTTAAAATTCCCAAAAAAATCATTAAAATTCAATTTAAGGGAAATTAATATACACAGCACACTTATAACCAATTATATGCAATATTAAATGTAGGAATGCAATACTAATGTGTGTGACTGTTGGTAAATATACCTTAGATCGAGAGGAATAAAAAAAAGAGACGGATTGTGACACCCCGCCTAATTAAATATCGGGCGATGACTCCTTTATTAAATTAAATCGAGGTAAATAGTTGGTTCATTCTCAGCATCACTGTCGATAGAAAAAAGTTTTTCCAATTTAACACCCTAAATAATTAAGCTAAGTGTCAAAACCATTTTCATAAATACTTTCCAAATTTTATTTAAAGAAAAACATTTATTTTATTAACAACATTCAATAAGTAATAATCACACCATATGAAATTCTGCAACATAAACCAATTAATATAATACATTCGTCAAACGAATGTCAACATACGAAAACTAAAGTCACAAATCCCAAACTGAATAAATCCCATAGTAAAAATACTGGAAATAACGGAAATACAAGTGTCCAATAACAACGGAATAATGGAAAGAGCTACACATGCCCAATTAAATGAAAGTAATAAGAGTGGATCTGAATGACGAAGTCGTCTAATCAAGAGACCTGCAACTCCCACCTAAGATTCAGCGCGTTCCTTCCAAGAGATCCTAAGCAAGACGCCCCTGTGGCTAGGCACCTGTAATACATTACAAGAGAAAGAAAGAGAAAAAGAAACGGGTCAGAGCCCGATAGTGTGTTTGATTTAAAATACGTTTAGCAAGTATTTAAATTGATACAGGCCAATGCAACAACATATTAGAGCGAAACTCTCTTGAGAAATTATCACCTCCCTTCTAATGTGCACGCCTATCGTACTAACCTTCCTAACGGGTTATCTTAACATTTTATCATACTAACCTTCCCAATAATTTAGCTTATCTTAACTTACTCATAAGATTTCAAAACCGAACAATATCATTGTTTAAAAGGATTCTTCCAATTAGCAGCACAACTCTCGTTTTAGCTTTATTTATTTATAAGGTTTCCCGGTGTCATAATATACTTTCTCAAAACAAGTATTTACAATTTGAGTCATCAACTACATCCTACTTAACAAATCACAGTAGGCAGTTCCAGATTTCAGAATTTCATATATATATTAACTACTCGTATAATATATATATTATAACAGCACCCCAAAAGAATTATGGTGCAGGCATACTCTACTATCCAAAGCCCCATATGACTCATATTAAGCGGAATACATTCGGAATCACTCTCGAATTGTATTAACATACATACACAAACAATATTGAGGCGAAGAATAGATTCCAAGTCTCTAAGAGGATGGCACATGCCTGCGTCTCTTAGGACCGTTTGAACTATCACATCGATAGCCTGTACCAAGCATATCTATCTTCTAGGGTACAAGTCAATATCCCCCATAAAGGTCCCATCGAGATAATACTTGTCCCAGTGCGGTAACCTCAGGTATAGCAAGTAGCGTGGGCATGATTTTCACACATAGATAGTATATGCACACACAATCATATAACTATACTAGTATTACCATATCAATATTAGGTAAATTCTCAATTCCCATAATTACGACATTTCCATATTATCATATTATTAGTATCGCGTATAAGGTTCGTCTCTAACCTTAATTCGAACTATTCTTCCATCTTATTACGTAGCTCACGTGGACTCTCTCTTCCCAAGTATAAAATTCAGTAGGTGTCCTTTTTATGTTCCAACGTAACCCTCTTATGTATCTTTCCCTTTAAAATAATAATTTATCCACCCTAAAGTAAATACCCCATAAATACCATCCTCGTCGAATATTAAAGATCCCAACATTTATTCATATGCCCTATTGGTTCTCAATGTCTCCCAAATTATTTTATTAATAATGCCCAAGAATTATTTCACGATAAATTTAATTTAAATAATTAAACAAGGGAAATAGGAGTCTTCCAGGAGGGGTCGATCGATCGAGGTCTGGGGCTCGATCGATCGAACCTTCGATCGATCGAAGCTCTATGCTCGATCGATCGATCAAGCAGGTATTTTGATTTCTGCAGAATTGCAGTTACGGGTTCTACCAATTTTACTCATCCAAATCCATGTTTTCCAACACCAAACGTCCCAAAAATTCTACTACTAACATTATAACAATATACCAGATGTTTCTAACGTAAGTCATGTACATATTCATCGTTTAAACATGGATTTTCAACCCAAAATTATATCTAATTATCAAGAACTGTAGAATTTTCTTAAACAGTTTTCTAACAAATCTTTCTCCAGAATTTCTTTCTTATAATCATCAAAATTTCGTGGTTAATTTCCTCTACATGGCAAGGGTTTCCAGAATCATCATATCAACCAATACTACATGGATTTTCCTATCACAAATTGGGTTTTCTTCCACATATTTCATCCCTAATCATTCCTAAACTAATATGGAAATTGCACCAACGAAAATAGCAAGATAAACACTTGCCTGAGATTTTTGGTATTCTGATTTACGGCTGATTTTGGTATGGTTGCGTTCCTCGTCTCGCGATCTACGCGTTGGCGGCGACGGCGGTGCAAACGGGTGGCTTTTTGGCCTTGAATTGCCTTGAGAGCTCTCTCCTCTCTTCTCCAATGGCCGTTCTAGGTTTTGAGTCTTTCTAACCCTAGGTGACAACCTCAATATCAGATATAGCCTCTCTAATTTTCGTGGGTTTAATTACCCAAAAATGTAAAATGACCAAAATGCCCTCCCGGGTTACTAATTAGGCCTAAAAACGCCCCGAGACCCAAACTACACCCCCGGGTAAACTTTTCTGACTATCTTGACCCTTCCGGACGCGTTGGCGCACTTAAAACGACCATACGGGCAACTTATAAAATATTCACTTTTTATTTGACAAAATTTAGTCCCGACGCGACACGAGCACATTTCGACTTAAATTTCCGAAATTGCCATTTAACTCACTCATGACATTCAATATAACCAATAGAGTATATTACTTTGCTCATTAGTAATATTCAAGAAATTTCCCATAATTACTAACTCTCTTCACGTTAATAATTATAACATAATTAATTTTCGGATTTTTTTATTAAATAATTAGCTCACATTAAATTTAATAAATCCCCAAATTAATATAGCATAAAAATACGGGATATTACATACTTTCCCCCTAATAACGGAATTTCATCCCGAAATTCGAAAAATAAGGCATACCTGGTAAGAACAAATCTGGATATCTCTCGCGCATATCTGCCTCGCGCTCCCAAGTGGATTCCTCCACATTATGATGCTCCCACTGGACCCGTACCAGTAGAACTATCTTCGACCTCAATCTCCTCTTACTATAGTCTAGGATATCCACCGGTCTCTCCTCGTAAGAGCTATCAGGCTGTAACTCGATCTCATCTATCGCAATGTGAGTATGGGCCATATCATCCCGAAGATATCGTCTCAACGACGAGATGTGGAATACATCGTGGATGCGATGTAAATGTTCTGGCAGTCCCAACCTATATGCAACCGGCTCAATCCTCTCGATAATGGGAAATGGTCCCACATACCTCAGAGCCAACTTCCCCTTCTTCCCGAACCTCATCACTCCCTTCATAGGAGATACACGCAATAACACTTGGTCCCCCACACTAAACTCCCAGAAGAACCGTTTCGCATCGGCGTAGCTCTTTTGCCTATCCTGGGCTACCCGAATACGTCTCCTAATCATCTCAATCCTCGCGGAGGTCTCCTGAACCACTTCTGGTCCTAGCAACTTGTTATCCCCCACCTCGATCCAACAAGTTGGAGAACGATAAGGCCTGCCATACAAAGCCTCAAATGGAGCCATGCTAATCGTGAACTGATACGAGTTATTATAAGCAACCTCTACCAGTGGAAGTTGTGGCTCCCAACCTCCTCCAAAATCAAGGACGCACATGCCTAGCATATCTTCTAACATCTGATTAGTACGCTCTGTCTGTCCGTCTATCTGTGGGTGATAAGCTGAACTCAAACTCAACTCAGTACCCATAGCCTCCTAAAAACTTTCCCAGAAACGTGACACGAAGATTTTATCTCTATCTGACACACGATTCAGGGGCACCCCGTGTAATCTGACGATCTCGGAAATAAACAGCTGGGCATACTGACCCGTGGTATAATTTGTCCGTACCGGCAGAAAATGAGCCACCTTGGTGAAACGGTCTATAATCACCCAGATAGAGTCATGGCCCCGCTGTGAGGTAGGAAACCTTGTAATAAAATCCATGGAAATGCTCTCCCACTTCCACGCGGGTACTTCCAATGGTTGAAGCAGCCCTGACGGTTTCTGATGGTCAACCTTCACCAGCTGGCAGGTAGAACACTTGGACACGAACTCAGCAATGTCCTTCTTCATACCACTACACCAATATTGTCTCCTCATATCCTGGTACATCATATCCCCTCCAGGATGCACCGTAAATCGGGACCCGTGAGACTGGGTCATCACTTCATGACGTAATTCTGCTCCTTCTGTAACCACCAATATCCCATTAAACCTCAAACCCCCATCAGAACTAACAGAATAGGACTCAGCACCCTCGACTAAAAGTCGTACAATCTGCTCCTGGCAAAACGGGTCTGTGGTCTGGGCCTATATCACCCTCATAACAATCTCGGGTGTGACTGTCATAACAGATATGAAGGGACGGGCTACTGCGTCCTGGTGGCCTAACTCCTTCCACTTTGCCTTACAGACCTCCGCTACTTCGTCTACCGATATACGACTCAATGCATCAGCAACTACGTTTGCCTTTCCCGGATGATACTGTATATCGAACTGGTAGTCCTTCACAAACTCTAGCCATCTGCGCTGACGCATATTCAGCTCTCGCTGAGTGAATAGGTATTGTAATGACTTGTGGTCTGTGAACAAACGAAATTTCTCCCCCGATAAATAGTGCCTCCATATCCTCAATGCAAAAACGGCCACTGCTAACTCCAGGTCGTGGGTGGGGTAATTCTTCTCATGCGGCTTAAGCTTACGGGAAGCAAAAGCTATAGCCTTCTCCTCATGCTGGAGTACACCTCCAAGTCCCCGTAAAGACGCATCGGTGTAAACCAGGTACTCCACACCTGATTTCGGTAAAGCAAGGACTGGTACTGAAGTAAGCTTGTCAGCTCGTCGAAAGCCAACTGACAAGCGTCATCCCAAACATATGGTACCCCCTTGCGAGTCAGATTGGTCAATGGACCCGCTATTTTGGAGAATCCCCGAATGAATCTCCTGTAGTAACCAGCTAACCCCAAGAAACTACGCACTTCCGTCGGTGTCGTGGGTTGTCCCCACTCTCTCACCGCTGACACTTTACTCGGGTCAACTGCTATCCCTTGCTCAGAAACAACATGCCCCAAGAACTGTACTTCTCGCAACCAGAATCCACCCTTCTCGTACTTAGCATACAACTGATGCTCTCGTAGAGTCTGAAGAACTTGCTTCAAGTGCTCGGCATGCTCCTCCTCGGAGTGTGAATATATCAAGATGTCATCAATGAAAACTATAACAAACTGATCCAAGAACTCTCTGAATACTCGGTTCATCAAGTCCATGAAAATGGCTGGAGCATTTGTGAGTCCGAACGGCATCACCCTAAACTCATAGGACCCATATCTCGTCAAGAAGGCAGTCTTTGAAACATCCTAATCTCTAATACGTAATTGATGGTACCCCGACCTCAGATCTATCTTCGAAAAGAAAGTTGCTCCCCTCAACTGGTCGAACAGATCATCGATTCGAGGCAACATATACTTATTCCGTATCGTGACCTTGTTCAACTCCCGGTAGTCCACACACAATCTCAGTGAACCATCTCTCTTCTTCACAAACAAGACTGGAGCGCCCCAAGGTGAGGTACTCCTACGAATGAAGCCCTGACCTAACACGTGCTCTATCTGATCTCGTAGCACTCGCATCTCTGCCAGAGCCATACGGTACGGTGCGCGTGCTATAGGTCTCGTATCTGGCAATAAATCTATGACAAAGTCTATCTCTCGACTGGGGGTAGGCCTTGTATCTCCTGGAATATATCGGAATACTCACGAACAACTGGGATTGAGTCTAAAGGAATCATAACATCCTTAGATGCATCCTCCTCTATATAATACAAATGAGCGGTCGAACCTCCCTTCGGGCGAGGCATTGCCACTACAAACATCTCTTGCCCCGGAATGGCAAAAACAATGCTCCCACCGATGTAATCAATCATGGCCCTATATGCCGCGAGCCAATCCATACCAATAATCACATCAGGCTCGTGCATGTCTAAGACTAACATGTATGCAGGTAACACCAAACTACCCATCTCTACCCCCACTCCCCGGCATATAAAAAAAATAAACAACCCACTCCCCAGTGGTGAGTCTACACATGTCACAGTGCTCTCTGCTGTGGCGAATAACCCTAAGGCTTTCGCAAAATAGGTAGCTATAAAATAGTGCGTTGCCCCAGTATTAAACAAAACTCTACTCATAGTAACATGGATAGAAAAACATACCCTCAATCACGGGTGATGCCTGCGGAGATACTGCCTGTGGGAAGTTGTAGACACGTCCGCCCTGTAGCTTTCTCTGCTTAACTGAGGCTGTTGGAAAGGGTGGTGGAGCTGGCTTCTGGGGTTTATTGTTAGCACATTCCTGTCGGGGGGCCCTATTCTTCTCTGGGCAATCCTAACGCCTATGGCCATTACTGCCACATTGGAAGCACCTCCCTCGAAATTTCTTCACTTTACTACGGTGTTTACTAGTCTCGCTTTTTCCCTGGTCTTGCTGGCCTTGAGGGGAAATCTGTGAAAAAGCTGTGTCAGGGCGAGGACAATCCATCCACTTGTGACTCGGTTGTACACATTTATAGCAGGGTTTTGAAATTCTTTGCTGGTCAGATTGTAGTTTACCCCTAGTCTGGTTCGGACAAGATTTACGTTTGTGATTGTCCATTCCACAACCAAAACACCTCTTGGTGATTTCATCCTGAACCTGACTTCGTTGGCCCTGACAATTTTTGTCCCTGTACATAAATCTCGTTACCTCTGAAACTGACTCGATCTTGGTTGTTTTGTTGTCGCAGATTCGGTGCCTTCGCACAATTCTCAACGTTAGTCACATGCATTTGGTTAACCTCTCTAGGTCTTTTGCCTCCTTTAAGTTGTAGGCTGCGTTCTTGGTATTGTAGGACTGCAGTGGTAACTGCTTGTGCCACGATACCTGCTAACTCGGCGGTTGATATTCTCCCTGGGGATACCTGAGGTGTGAGTCGATCTTGCTCGTTGACTCCCTTACCCGTCTTAGCTAGTTCTTCTTGACGATCCATATGAAAATTTAAGTAAATTTGGATGAGTTCATCATTCAAATAAACAAATCGCAGAAGTACGAATTCCCAATGTATAGAGATAAACACAACATTCCTAGTATTAGGGCTCTATATCAAAGAAAGCAACGCTGAAAGCATAATAAGCCGCACATATCCTAAAGGACACTAGAACCTGATGCTCTGATACCACATGTGACACCCCGCCTAATTAAATAGCGGGCGATCACTCCTTTATTAAATTAAATCGAGGTAAACAGTTGGTTCATTCTCAGCATCACTGTCGATAGAAATAAATTTTTCCAATTTAACACCCTAAATAATTAAGCTAAGTGTCAAAACCATTTTCATAAATACTTTCCAAATTTTATTTAAAGAAAAACATTTATTTTATTAACAACATTCAATAAGTAAGAATCACACCATATAAAATTCTGCAACATAAACCAATTAATATAATACATTCGTCAAACAAATGTCAACATACGAAAACTAAAGTCACAAATCCCAAACTGAATAAATCCCATAGTAACAATACTGGAAATAACGGAAATACAAGTGTCCAATAACAACGGAATAATGGAAAGAGCTACACATGCCCAACTAAATGAAAGTACTAAGAGTGGATCCGAATGACGAAGTCGTCTAATCAAGAGACCTGCAACTCCCACCTAAGCTGCAGCGCATTCCTTCCAAGAGATCCTAAGCAAGACGCCCCTGTGGCTGGGAACCTGTAATACATACATATATATACAAGAGAAAGAAAGAGAAAAAGAAACGGGTCAGAGCCCGATAGTGTGTTTGATTTAAAATACGTTTAGCAAGTATTTAAATTGATACAGGCCAATGCAACAACATATTAGAGCGACACTCTCTTGAGAAATTCTCACCTCTCTTCTAATGTGCACGCCTATCGTACTAACCTTCCCAACGGTTTATCTTATCATTTTATCATACTAACCTTCCCAATAATTTATCTTATCTTAACTTACTCATAAGATTTCAAAACCGAACAATATCATTGTTTAAAAGGATTCTTCCAATTAGCAGCACAACTCTCGTTTTAGCTTTATTTATTTATTAGGTTTCCCAGTGTCATAATATACTTTCTCAAAACAAGTATTTACAATTTGAGTCATCAACAACGTCCTACTTAACAAATCACAGTAGGCAGTTCCAGATTTCAGAATTTCATATATATATTAACTACTCGTATAATATATATATATATATATATATATATATATATATATATATATTATAACAGCACCCCAAAAGAATTATGGTGCAGGCATACTCTACTATCCAAAGCCCCATATCACTCATATTAAAGGGAATACATTCGGAATCACTCTCGAATTGTATTAACATACATACACAAAAAATATTGAGGCGAAGAATAGATTCCATGTCTCTAAGAGGATGGCACATGCCTGCGTCTCTTAGGACCGTCTGAACTATCACATCGATAGCCTGTACCAAGCATATCTATCTTCTAGGGTATAAGTCAATATCCCCCATAAAGGTCCCATCGAGATAAGACTTGTCCCAGCGCGGTAACCTCAGGGATAGCAAGTAGCGTGGGCATGATTTTCACACATAGATAGTATATGCACACACAATCATATTACTATACTAGTATTACCATATCAATATTAGGTAAATTCTCAATTCCCAGAATTACGACATTTCCATATTATCATATTATTAGTATCGCGTATAAGGGTTCGTCTCTAACCTTAATTCGAAGTATTCTTCTATCTTATTACGTAGCTCACGTGGGCTCTCTCTTCCCAAGTATAAAATTCAGTAGGTGTGCTTTTTATGTTCCAACGTAACCCTCTTATGTATCTTTCCCTTTAAAATAATAATTTATCCACCCTAAAGTAAATACCCCATAACTACCATCCTCGTCGAATATTAAAGATCCCAACATTTATTCATATTCCCTACTGGTCCTCAATGTCTCCCAAATTATTTTATTAAGAATGCCCAAGAATTATTTCACGATAAATTTAATTTAACTAATTAAACAAGGGAAATAGGAGTCTTCCAGGAGGGGTCGATCGATCGAGGTCTGGGGCTCGATCGATCGAACCTTCGATCGATCGAAGCTCTTTGCTCGATCGATCGATCAAGCAGGTATTTTAATTTCTGCAGAATTGCAGTTACGGGTTCTACCAATTTTCCTCATCCAAATCCATGTTTTCCAACCCCAAACGTCCCAAAAATTCTACTACTAACATTATAACAATATACCAGATGTTTCTAACGTAAGGCATGTACATATTCATCATTTAAACATGGATTTTCAACCCAAAATTATATCTAATTATCAAGAACCCTAAAATTTTCTTAAACAGTTTTCTAAAAAATCTTTCTCCATAATTTCTTTCTTATAATCATCAAAATATCATGGTTAATTTCCTCTACATGGCAAGGGTTTCCAGAATCATCATATCAACCAATACTACATGGATTTTCCTATCACAAATTGGGTTTTCTTCCACATATTTCATCCCTAATCATTCCTAAACTAATATGGAAATTGCACCAACGAAAATAGCAAGATAAACACTTGCCTGGGATTTTTGGTATTCTGATTTATGGCTAATTTTGGTATGGTTGCGTTCCTCGTCTCGCGATCTACGCGTTGGCGGCGACGGCGGTGCAAACGGGTGGCTTTTTGGCCTTGAATTGCCTTGAGAGCTCTCTCCTCTCTTCTCCAATGGTTGTTCTAGGTTTTGGGTCTTTCTAACCCTAGGTGACAACCTCAATATCAGATAGAGCCTCTCTAATTTTCGTATGTTTAATTACCCAAAAATGTAAAATGACCAAAATGCCCTCCCGGGTTACTAATTATGACTAAAAACGCCCCGAGACCCAAACTACACCCCCGGGTACACTTTTCTGACTATCTCGACCCTTTCGGACGCGTTGGCGCACCCAAAATGACCATACAGGTAACTTATAAAATATTCACTTTTATTTGACAAAATTTAGTCCCGACGCGACACGAGCACGTTCCGACTTAAATTTCCGAAATTGCCATTTAAATCACTCATGACATTCAATATAACCAATATAGTATATTACTTTGCTCATTAGTAATATTCAACAAATTTCCCATAATTACTAACTCTCGTCACGTTAATAATTATAACATAATTAATTTCCGGATTTTTTTATTAAATAATTAGCTCACATTAAATTTAATAAATCCCCAAATTAATATAGCATAAAATACGGGGTATTACACGGATTTAGGCTCTTTGGTTTCTAGGATGAGACTCAATTTTTTTTCTATTTACAAACTAGATGAGAACTTATACAATATAGACTCAAGTGAGTCAAGAGTATAAGGTGCTTCAAAAGCATCATCATGGTCACGGTATTTGAAGGTTTTCATTAAGCGCTCGAAAGGATAAATCCAGCGATACCTAATGGGACCACACAATATTGCCTCAAATAATAAATACACAGGTAGGTGAATAGTGATGTAGAAGAATGACGAAGGAAAATATTTCTCTATTACACAAATTTCCTCGACTAAAGATGATTTCACAGCTTTAATGTGCTTTCTATTTTTCACTTTTTCATAGAGTAGGGTAAAGCACAAACTTATTTGCATAATTTCCCGTCGGATATTTTTGTGCTCAGAGAAGCAATGCCTAAATAACATAGGGATTAATTGAGTGATGACGTGCTAGCCGTGAGACTTGCACTGTTTAAAGTCATTTGTTGGTAGCTTACTACCTTGCGTAAATTACCAAAATAATCGATCAGAGTCTTCAAGTTGAACAACGTGTCTAGGAGGATCTTTTTCTCACTAGTTGTCAAAGTGAAGGGAGGTGGGGGTAAAAATTCTTACTATTGTAGGATCATTTTTTAACCACAATTTCTTTTTTATTTTCATCCTTTGAAGATCGTAATGCGCCCTTTCTCCATCTTGTAAATGAGATCCACCCAAATATGTTCCTATCAGATTTTCGACATTATTCTTTTACATGTGCATCATATCAATTCCTTGACTTATGCGATCATCTCTCCTATACAGAAAGTCAAAAAATATCCTCCTTAACTTTACGCTTAAAGTATACAAACTGAGGGTTTTTACCTACACACATATTAGCCGTAGTCCACTACATCAAAATGGGTAAATTGGCACCCTTCTAGTGCTTAGCCTTGTAACGGTCAATGACCGTGACAACAAACACACATTTTGTGTCACGGTCATTGATCGTGATAAGGCCGTGACAAAGGATTGTCACGGTCATTGATCGTGACAAGCCCGTGACAATTCTATTTGTCACGGACTTGTCGCGATCATTGGCCGTGACAATACTTATAATGTTGTCACGGTCAATGATTGTGACACGACCGTGATAAATGTCGTAGCTAAAAAACCTTTCCCTTCTTTTTCCCCGCCTCTTATTCCTTCCTTTTATCTCTCTCTCTGTACGCTGCATTCTCTCTCTCTCTCTCTATCTATCTATCTATCTTCCATTTATATATGTATGATTGTGTGTATATATATGTGTGTGTGTATTTATGTGCGTGCGTGTGTGTGTGTGTGTGCGTGTGTGGAGGGTGGGGGTGGAGAGGGGGTGGGCAGGGTAGGGGGTTGTATGTGTGTGTGTGTGTGTGTGTGTGTGTGTGTGTGTGTGTGTGTGTGTGTGTGTGTGTGTGTGTGCGTGTGTGGTGGGTGGGGTGGGGACGGGGTGGGGTGGGGTGGGGTTGGGGGTGGGGCATGGGGAAGGGTAGGGGAATAGGTAGGGTGTGGGGAGGGGGGCAGGGGGAGATGTTGATACATATATATTATTTTGTGTATTTGGTGTGTGTGTGTTTATACATAAATATTATTTTGATAATGAGTTGTTATATTTTAATTCCCATCGAACTCTCGAGTGTGTTTTACCATAGAGTCATGATGAGATAGTTGATAAATTACTTGGCATAAAATTGAGACATACTAGAGTTCGTGAGGAACCAAAGAAAACTATATAAAACACACACACACACATACAATAATAATACACACATTACATAACATTTGTGTAATGTATAATTCTTGTCCAAAACAATAATTTCATATTAGAGGAATGAGTTTTACAATTTAAATCAATTTAGCCCAACTCCATACTTCTTTTCCCACCCTATGTAATTGTTAAAAATAATCATGAGTCTTATCCATTTTAAGGAAGGATGAAGTTTATCTCCATATGGAAAATATAATAAAATCATATTATTGTTATGTTATGTAACAACCCGCCTAATAAGATACCGGGCGATCACTCCAATATTAAATTAAAACAGGAGTTTCATATGGATCATTCGTAGCATCACTGTCGAAAATCCAATTAATTACTAATATCCTATTAGGTGGCCGTAAAAAAACTTTTATCTAACTACTCCTTTTAGCGCACAAATTAAAACATTCACAATTAAATGCGTAATGAACTGAAATGGAAAAGAAAGGAACTAAAATAACCGAACACTCGGTCCAAATAATACAACCTTATCGAATGCTGTACTGAAAGAATAAATAAATGCAATTGAGCCTTTGGCTCGAGTGTTTATACAATATCTCCTATCTAGAGTACAAGGAAAGAAACGTCTACCGATAACCTGCAAGCATCCACAGCTGCTGCAGCAGACGTCTGACTCGAAAGAGTTTCCATCCAGGCGTCCCTGTGTCTGGACACCTATATATATACAATATAGAGAAAGAAAGGAGAGTAGACAAACGGGTCAGAGCTCGAATGTTTAGAAAATATTTTGCAAGTGCATAAATGCTTTATTTTTAGAAAAATAGTTTTATCTCATATTTAAATTGGTATCGTACTCTCGTGAGATACCCCTCACCTCTCCTCTAACAGTGCACACCTAGCGCATCCCTTAAACCTCCTAGTCAAGCTACCCTGCTAAACTAATCTAATACCCAACCACTATCTAACCTAGATAGTCAAACAGATGTACTAAAGGCTAACTTCACTTTAATCTCGACGCTATGCCATGTTCGTGCGTGGGGTGTCTCGCGAAGCGAAATCCAAACAAGGAACCCCCCGATACACTACTATGCAGCAAGGTCGATCTTTGAGATCCGCCAGTCCCTCAGTACAGAAAGATATATATAATGTATATACCATAAACATTTAATAATATAAGAGTACTAAGGATTAAACTTCTCCCCAGTCTCAACATAGTGCCATATTCGTGCGTGGGGTGTCTCGCAAAGCGAAATCCAAACAAGGAACCCCCCCGATACACTACTATGCGGCACGGTCGATCGTCGGGATTCATTAGACCCTCGGCACCCAATTTATACATATACATACATCTACAATATACTTCCGGATAATATAAATATCTCCCGGACTCAGGATTACTTGATATATAAAGTTTTTATAAATACTTATCCTTTTCATTTTAAAAACTTCCATTTCCCTTCTCATATCCAGGAAATGTATTTAAAAGCCAATTCATTATCATGAATTTCTTTAATAAATCATATACCTTTTAAAAGCCAGTTTTATTATCATAAAATGCTTTTCCTTATCAAAACATCCCATTTCCCTTTTTATACTCAGGAAATGTATTCAAAGACATTTTCATTATCATAAAAATGCTTTGATCAAAACATATGCTTCCACATCCCTTCTTCCATCCGGGAAGTGTTACCGAAGCCAATTTATATATAACCCATTTCCCTTCCTATATCCTGGAAATGTAATTAAAGAAAATCCATTATTATGAACTGCTTTAATAAACGTGTTCTAAGACCACACGTTCGGATTTCTCCCCTGTGCGCGCCCCTAAATGGCTATCATCTTCCAGGGCCTCCAAGACAACCTGGGATCCTATATCGAAACACGTCGGGAAGCGGCCATGAGCCTGCGTGGTAGCCAAGACCACACCCGGAATCTCCCTACCCCCGCAGAAAATATACAACCATAAGCGCTCCCATGGCCTAGGACTATATCCACCCTGCATCATTAGCCAGGGGGCTTCACCATACGAACGCAACTTCCCTTATGATAGCGATTTAGAGAGGTGTGTAATCCATATTTTATTAATTATGAAAAAACATTTATTTTTCCATTTTGAAAATATTCATTTATATATTTTCAAAATCATTCCCATCATCATATATATACCTAAAACACACAGTATATACATATCCTATATTTTCTTCCTAGAATATATATAACCGGCCTTAGTGGCCTATAGCATCTAGCGATAACTAAATATCCCAAAGATTCCCTCCAGGAATCGTAATCATGCTTTCATGGTTGCATGATTCTAAATCCAAAGTATTTCTTACTTTAATAATCACTATATACTTCAATCCTATTCTAAGGATTTTATTGGATATCTCCAATGATACTATTCTCCTCTAAGTGAAGCATATATATATATATATATAACCCCAAATTATCCTAATTGGTAATTCAACTCCCCATACTCTTTAAGGGAGAAAACTAGAAATTCTGACCTAAGCGAATCGATTCGCCCCTTTTGCGAATCGATTCGGGTGGGCGAATCGATTCGGAAAGTATTCTGCAAACAGGTCTGTAAATGGCGAATCGATTCGGTCTGTACCCGAATCGATTCGGCCCATTGCAGAAACCCAATTCCCCTTAGGCGAATCGATTCGGCCTGTACCCGAATCGATTCGGCCTGTTCGAGGGTCACAGTTTGGGCGATTTCTCAAACTCCAAAATACCCAAAAATCAATCCAAATTCATTTTCATGGTTTCTACTCTACACCAAAAATCATCCCAAACATCTACACAATAATTTCTAGCCTTTATTTTTCCAATTTCCGATTTGATTTCCGAGTTGGTACTTTCAACCGGGAGCTGTCATCTTGTAAAAATCATATCAAATCGTAGGAAAATCAGAAAAATACGCGGTCGACGCCCACGCGACCGTATCGAAAAGATCTACAACTTTCCTGTTTTGGCCGAAAGCTAAATCAATACTTTTCCTAGTCAAAATAACCCCACAAGCTTACGGGTTACTATTCATTATCCCTACCAAAATCCCAAACTCCATGTTTCTCCATTTTACCATTTTTAGGGGTTTATTCGTTTTAACTCCCAAAAACCCGTTTTATCAACGAATACCCAACCCAAAATCATTAGGGTTTGTTATACCAACAATGATATGAGATATTTATGCATAAAAACAAATAAAGCAAGTAAACACTTGCCTCGTGGATAAAATTCGACGACCTCGAGCCGAATCCCACGGAGGCTTGCCAGAATCTCCCCCTTTTTTCCTCTTTTTCTTCCTCCTCTCTCTCTTCTCTCTCTTTTCTTTCTCTTTTCTCCCTCTCCTTCTCTTTATAAAGAAAGAAAAAGGGGTTATACCCCTTTAAAACCCAAAAACGACTCGTTTACCCAATTACGAGTTACTTTTACCTCTAAAATTACCCGAAACTCATTTTCGTCCATCGGACACTCTTTTCCGACTATCTCGGACATTCTGAGAATTATGGCGCAGTCGAAATTCCTATTCGAGGTACTTGACCGCAAATCACTATTCCAACCCAAAATAAATAAATGCGGGTTTTCCCATTAAAAATCTTACCTCGTGTCGCTATACTCCACGGCGACATATAATTAAATTACTTCGACCTATATAGTCCCAAAATAATTTATAACATCCTTCGAAAATTATTAAATCCTCGAAAATCCCAAAAATCACTATTTCGAGAAATTCTCCAAATTGCCAATTTATATTTAATTAGGGAATGTAATGGTCTCCAAAAAGGACGGGTTGTTACACTCCCCCCCTTACAACGGAATTTCGTCCTCGAAATTCGGATACAACCTACACCACCAATCTTAGGATCACTCCAAATCCTAATACCTCAAGGGAAACAATACTAACCCAATGGTTCCCAACCATATGCTACACGACTACCACAATCGCAAAGTGACTCTTATACGTCACATAATACCCATCATCTATAATGCCTATCGGCATGAATTTCAACCTTATATACTACTCCCATTCTATTTCAGGCGGTATATAAACCAACTTACCAAGGTTCCCATACACTTTTCTAACTTGTGCTTATCAGCACATACATTACGAACGTTTGACACGCATCACTCTCTCCCAATAAGGATCTCCTTTCCTCGGTGTAATACTCATCTATGGGTCCTCCGAACCCGCGCATTTCAATACTCCTAACCTCGGCGCTGCTAATACTAGCGAACCTATATCCTAGAAATGCTACGATCTAAGCGTTACCCTACCTACACGAACTAATATAATCCTAAGTATGTCCCTAGTGCCCAAGGCCTCTCTCAACTCTCGACAAGTGCTTGGTTTCATGCGTGGGACGTCTCGCCAAGGCGAAATCCAAACAAGTAACCCTCCCGTTACACTACTCCCTCGCGTAGTCGGTCATCGAGATATAACGACCCAAGGCACAGAAGCGGGACGTCCTAAATCCTACTAGGCTAGCCTATGAACGCATTCCTACTATCTTATCCTTCCGCCCATACAGAAGGAAACCTAACTAATCAAGTGCCCACTTTCTGTAGAAAGTGTCACGAACATAATACCCAAAATGTAGCTCCTCAAAACTTGCCTTTTCATTAAGGCCTGACTATTGTCCTCAAATAAATTTCTCTAAGTCCAACCTCACCCACCCATTTGTGGCGAAGGGACCACTTTAGTGCTTTTCCATAGCACAATACTTCCATAAGCATATTAACATTATGTGGCTCATAGCCTATAGTGGTTCATCCACACTATAAGACCTTTCCACAAGATCAACATCCTTGCATCCCATAACAGCTCCCCACTCCCGATGCCGTTAAGAGTCATGTGTGGAGTGTCTCGCAAAACGAAATCCAAACAAGGAACCCCTCCACACATTAACCCTTGACTTCATTGGTTGTGGAGTTCAGTCATTTCAACATGCAATCGGGATAACCCTATCCCCTAATCCAACAAAAGGTGATCTGAACTCCTATCTCTAACTAAGAGTCATACCACCCTGCGCTCGCACTCGTTCCTAAGTCCTTGCGCAAACTAATACTGAGCTAAATCTTATTGCTCAACAACGATTCTGTGGGCCTCAAATTATATCTATAAGGTTGCCACATATACCACCCAAAATAAGGAAGCCTCTGCTCATCGAGGTTCCATAAATCCATAATAGCAAAGGTGTACTCAACCTGTATCAAGGTGAGACACCAGAATAACAACTTGTTCCCTCCAAGAACTGCGGACACGATAGACTTGCCATTGTTGGCCTTCTATCACTCCGTTACACCATATACCGTATACGTATATATACAAAATATAAGCACCCGCCTCTATGGCGAATGAAGGGAAATAAAATTCCGCTATTGCGGAAAACACATAGTCATACATTAAAATGTTATCGAGGCCGCCACAAATCAAAATACACACACGAGTCTAGGGCTAACTAATACCGCGACTATATCTAGTCACGCCAAATACTCACACCATATACCTCTACTGAACCTTAGGCGAATAATTCCCAAAGCTGCATTCTTCTCATCCTGCTGATTCATGGGGACTCACGGTTAGAACTATCCGTAAGATCCCTTTGGAATCCTTATCTCCACGGGGTAATCCAACTTTAGTACCACACTCTATTAAGGCGGCACTATGGTACTCGTAACTACTATGCTTTAGTAGTCATTGACATAATTCTTAACAATTACCATAGAGAGAGTGACCTCTACTAAGGTACTCATCCCAACCTTCTGCCAGCTGCACCAGCTAAGCCTCACCTCCTGCTGCCATCCAAGCTCCGCACACGATTCTCAAACGAGCGCGCAAAAGATTTCTATAATCTCATAATATGGTAGGAGAACGAAATCTCACAAGAGATATCAACAATCCTAATCCTGGGGCTCTATACAAATCGAGAGCAACGCTGAAAGCGTAGTACGTCCGCACAGATTCCTAAAGACACTATAACCTGATGCTCTGATACCATCTGTAACAACCCGCCTAATAAGATACCGGGCGATCACTCCAATATTAAATTAAAACAGGAGTTTCATATGGATCATTCTTAGCATCACTGTCGAAAATCCAATTAATTACTAATATCCTATTAGGTGGCCGTAAAAAAACTTTTATCTAACTACTCCTTTTAGCGCACAAATTAAAACATTCACAATTAAATGCGTAATGAACTGAAATGGAAAAGAAAGGAACTAAAATAACCGAACACTCGGTCCAAATAATACAACCATATCGAATGCTGTACTGAAAGAATAAATAAATGCAATTGAGCCTTTGTCTCGAGTGTTTATACAATATCTCCTATCTAGAGTACAAGGAAAGAAACGTCTACCGATAACCTGCAAGCATCCACAACTGCTGCAGCAGACGTCTGACTCGAAAGAGTTTCCATCCAGGCGTCCCTATGTCTGGACACCTATATATATACAATATAGAGAAAGAAAGGAGAGTAGACAAACGGGTCAGAGCCCGAATGTTTAGAAAATATTTTGCAAGTGCATAAATGCTTTATTTTTAGAAAAATAGTTTTATCTCATATTTAAATTGGTATCGCACTCTCGTGAGATACCCCTCACCTCTCCTCTAACAGTGCACACCTAGCGCATCCCTTAAACCTCCTAGTCAAGCTACCCTGCTAAACTAATCTAATACCCAACCACTATCTAACCTAGATAGTCAAACAAATGTACTAAAGGCTAACTTCACTTTAATCTCGACGCTATGCCATGTTCGTGCGTGGGGTGTCTCGCGAAGCGAAATCCAAACAAGGAACCCCCCCGATACACTACTATGCAGCAAGGTCGATCTTTGAGATCCGCCAGTCCCTCAGTACAGAAAGATATATATAATGTATATACCATAAACATTTAATAATATAAGAGCACTAAGGATTAAACTTCTCCCCAGTCTCAACACAGTGCCATATTCGTGCGTGGAGTGTCTCGCAAAGCGAAATCCAAACAAGGAACCCCCCCGATACACTACTTTGCGGCACAGTCGATCGTCGGGATTCATTAGACCCTCGGCACCCAATTTATACATATACATACATCTACAATATACTTCCGAATAATATAAATATCTCCCGGACTGAGGATTACTTGATATATAAAGTTTTTATAAATACTTATCCTTTTCATTTCAAAAACTTCCATTTCCCTTCTCATATCCAGGAAATGTATTTAAAAGCCAATTCATTATCATGAATTTCTTTAATAAATCATATACCTTTTAAAAGCCAGTTTTATTATCATAAAATGCTTTTCCTTATCAAAATATCCCATTTCCCTTTTTATACTCAGGAAATGTATTCAAAGACATTTTCATTATCATAAAAATGCTTTGATCAAAACATATGCTTCCACATCCCTTCTTCCATCCGGGAAGTGTTACCGAAGCCAATTTATATATAACCCATTTCCCTTCCTAAATCCTGGAAATGTAATTAAAGCAAATCCATTATTATCAACTGCTTTAATAAACGCGTTCTAAGACCGCACGTCCGGATTTCTCCACTGTGCGCGCCCCTAAATGGCTATCATCTTCCAGGGCCTCCAAGACAACCTGGGATCCTATATCGAAACACGTCGGGAAGCGGCCATGAGCCTGCGTGGTAGCCAAGACCACACCCGGAATCTCCCTACCCCCGCAGAAAATATACAACCATAAGCGCTCCCATGGCCTAGGACTATATCCACCCTGCATCATTAGCCAGGGGGCTTCACCATACGAACGCAACTTCCCTTATGATAACGATTTAGAGAGGTGTGTAATCCATATTTTATTAATTATGAAAAAATATTTATTTTTCCATTTTGAAAATATTCATTTATATATTTTCAAAATCATTCCCATCATCATATATATACCTAAAACACACAGTATATACATATCCTATATTTTCTTCCTAGAATATATATAACCGGCCTTAGTGGCCTATAGCATCTAGCGATAACTAAATATCCCAAAGATTCCCTCCAGGAATCGTAATCATGCTTTCATGGTTGCATGATTCTAAATCCAAAGTATTTCTTACTTAAATAATCACTATATACTTCAATCCTATTCTAAGGATTTTATTGGATATCTCCAATGATACTATTCTCCTCTAAGTGAAGCATATATATATATATATAACCCCAAATTATCCTAATTGGTAATTCAACTCCCCATACTCTTTAAGGGAGAAAACTAGAAATTCTGACCTAAGCGAATCGATTCGCCCCTTTTGCGAATCAATTCGGGTGGGCGAATTGATTCGGTTCCCAATCCGAATCGATTCGGAAAGTATTCTGCAAACAGGTTCGTAAATGGCGAATCGATTCGGTCTGTACCCGAATCGATTCGGCCCATTGCAGAAACCCAATTCCCCTTAGACGAATCGATTCGGCCTGTTCGAGGGTCACAGTTTGGGCGATTTCTCAAACTCCAAAATACCCAAAAATCAATCCAAATTCATTTTCATGGTTTCTACTCTACACCAAAAATCATCCCAAACATCTACACAATAATTTCTAGCCTTTATTTTTCCAATTTCCGATTTGATTTCCGAGTTGGTACTTTCAACCGGGAGCTGTCATTTTGTAAAAATCATATCAAATCGTAGAAAAATCAGAAAATACGCGGTCGGCGCCCACGCGACCGTATCGAAAAGATCTACAATTTTTGTGTTTTGGACGAAAGCTAAATCAATACTTTTCCTAGTCAAAATAACCCCACAAGCTTACGGGTTACTATTCATTATCGCTACCAAAATCCCAAACTCCATGTTTCTCCATTTTACCATTTTTAGGGGTTTATTCGTTTTAACTCCCCAAAACCCGTTTTATCCACGAATACCCAACCCAAAATCATTAGGGTTTGTTATACCAACAATGATATGAGATATTTATGCATAAAAACAAATAAAGCAAGTAAACACTTGCCTCGTGGATAAAATTCGACGACCTCGAGCCGAATCCCGCGGAGGCTGGCCGGAATCTCCCCCTTTTTTCCTCTTTTTCTTCCTCCTCTCTCTCTTCTCTCTCTTTTCTTTCTCTTTTCTCCCTCTCCTTCTCTTTATAAAGAAAGAAAAAGGGGTTATACCCCTTTAAAACCCAAAAACGACTCGTTTACCCAATTACGAGTTACTTTTACCTCTAAAATTACCCGAAACTCATTTTCGTCCATCGGACACTCTTTTCCGACTATCTCGGACATTCTGAGAATTATGGCGCAGTCGAAATTCCCATCCGAGGTACTTGACCGCAAATCACTATTCCAACCCAAAATAAATAAATGCGGGTTTTCCCATTAAAAATCTTACCTCGTGTCGCTATACTCCACGGCGACATATAATTAAATTACTTCGACCTATATAGTCCCAAAATAATTTATAACATCCTTCGAAAATTATTAAATCCTCGAAAATTCCAAAAATCACTATTTCGAGAAATTCTCCAAATTGCCAATTTATATTTAATTAGGGAATGTAATGGTCTCCAAAAAGGACGGGTTGTTACATGTTAAACCATGGGTATTCTAAGTCATGTATGTCCTTTAAATTAATCCCGTAGTAACATCCTCGAATGTATAATAGTGAATGGTGATGGGACGAAGTTCGCTGAAGTCTGGTATATACGTAATTATGTGAAGCTTTGTCGGAATGTGTAACGCCCCGACTTGGATTTGGGATACCGTTGGGTAAAACCAGAGTCTAGGTGTTAATGGTGGAGGGGGGATATTAAATTTTATTATATAGGGAAAGCCTCTAATTTAAGCATATTATAAGAAATATAAGGTAATTAACAAATTTTCGTTTATGGAAAAGACTTTCACTTTAAGGAAATTAATTAATTAGTAATATTTATATAGAAAAAATTCCATTAAATCCAACAATGCTAATAATAAGGAAATATACACGCAACTCCTGTATTATTACAATAAATGGGCCATGGCCCGAATATTTTTTTTCAAAATGCCATAAATTTAAATGTCCTCAAAAACAATTTTTAAAATGTCATGGTTGAACTCTAACAACGATTCTAACCCTCAGAAGCCTTACCAACATCCTTGCTTCCGTCCCTACCGGAAGCACCTGGGGGTGGACGTTTTAAACATAAAAAGTAGGGTTGAACAAAGCACCCAACAAGTTGAGAAATACGAAGAAATATTTTGAAGTAATTGTGTGTGTGTGTGTGTGTGTGTATGTGTGTGTGCGTGTGTGGTGGGGGGGATGTTTCACTCTTGTACATATTAACAGTAACAATTCATTTTTATTTGTGGTAATTGTACATATTTTCTTGTCTTCTCTTAATTCATTTTTATATGTACTAATAACATTTTTTTACAGCAAATGTCTCCTTCAAGTATTAAGGTGGGGATAATGATGCTGGTTTTGATGATGTCGTCTGGGCTCAGTTGTAGTTGAGGCGGCGAGGGTTCCTCGACCCCTAGTCTCCCCAAATATGGCAAATTGGGGATGCCCATCGAGAAAAAGTCAGGGCTATTAGCGAGATCCCTCGAGCTGGTAAAGACGATCACTGGCCCGGGGTACATTAGTTGGAATTATCTGTTTGGGTGGCACTACAGGTAATATATTTATATTTATATTTATATGAATATTTCAATTTCAATTTCATTTTATATTTATATTTATATTTATATTTATATTTATTTGCAACTAACATTGTATTTGTTGGACAGGAACAATTCAACCTGGATCCAAAGCTACGCGATTCCATCTTGGAGCAGTTGAGGGAGCAACACAAGACGTGGAAGAAAAATATACAGACCCGGTACTTTGGGAAGACACGAGAGTCCATTATCCAATGGAGTGAATCCGTCCTTCCGATGGATCCGAGTTCATTGGCACAATGGAAAAGGTTCACTGGCAATGAGATCGGGGAGCGACAATTGGCATCTCGCCAATCGAGAAGGGAAAACAGGGCAAAAAGGACAGACGTGCACTGCTCGTGCCGGACGTCTTACGTCGAGGTGGAGCATAGGATGATGGTAAGATTTAATTTTTTAATAACTACATAAAATATATTATTCTGCATTATTTTACTTTGCTGGGTCGATACTAATTTTACTTCATTTTATTTCAGGGGACGGGGAGTGGCCCTGGGGGTAGGCCACATAGGCTCGATACTTATGTGGATTTTCGAACGAAGAAGGGGAAGGACAAGGAGGTGTCCCGAAACGTCGGGGCCACGATTGTAAGTAATCCGATAGTTTACTTTTTGTTAATTACGTTATAATTTTCTAATTTACTTATTTTGGTAATCATGTGCTTTTTGTCATTTCAGGCACAGCTTAAGGAAGTGCATAAGTCGTAGTCTGATGCTGACAAGGCATCTTTGTCCATAGACGCACTCAGCCAAGTGCTTGGCTCTGATCGCAAGGGGAGGACAAGGGGGTGAGCTCGCGGGTGGCCAAATCTAGGATCATCGGATTGGAGACAAGCGACACCAGGTTGGCTCGAACGGTGGATTCACATGACGCGAAGTTGTCCCATTTGGAGGCGACGGTCCAGGATATGTACTCATTCATGAAGCGTTCGTTGGGAGGAAACCGTAAGGGTAAAGGTAAGGCTAAGTCGATTCAGGAGGAGGTGTGGGAGGGGGAGGATGAGGATATGGACCTCGCTGCTTCATCACCGAGATGTGCGAACTTTGATGATCCACTTCCCAATTTGGCTCCTTTCAACAGACCGATGTCGACACTTGGTTGGCCGAGCATGTTTATACTGGACATATTTGATGGCCAGCGGATAGGGTGGGGGTTGAGGGACCCGAATATCATCCAGGGTGCACTAGTTCATGGACGTGAGCTTCAAGACATCGAGTCCAGGGTGCTCGTCACACATGTGATGCCCGAGAAGGAGAACTCCTAATTGTGGTTGCGCTAACAATGCGGCACGGCGTATATTAGTGGATGTGTTAATTCGTATATCGTGTGGCCTACTCACCTCCTCAGCGTTAACCATACCCCAGACATTTAGTGACATTGATTTAAGTTTGAATTGAATTGTTTTAAATTATTACATTTGAATTATATTTGGATTATATGGTGATGCATATTCTCTCTATTTTGAATGTATATTTTCATTTTATCTATTTTATTTGGATGTATGATGTTTGAACAGGTACAACATTGCTATAACAAATACAAATATACTGCTGGGCAGTGGCAATGGCCATACTGTCTAGTAGAATTTTTTTCAATTCTTCCCAGAATTGTAACGGTCATTGACTGTGACAAGTCCTTGAAAAAGAAACTTGTCACAGACTTATCACGGTTAATGACCGTGATAATTTTTTAACTAATGTCACGGGTTTGTCACGGTCCTTGACCGTGACAAATATTGTCATGGTCAAGGACCATGACACGATCGTGACAATTCTAACGAACTTATCATGGTCAATGACCGTGACTTGATCGTGATAAAAAAAGTTTTCTCAACCAGAATTGTCACGATCATTAACCTTGACAAGCTGAAGTTGTCAAGGTCAATGACCGTGATAATTTGGCAGATTTTGTGTAGTGGTCAGAACCTTCACCTTCACCTTTTCCTCGACCCTCTGATTAGAAAGATGAGAAGATTTAGTCATATACTCAGGACCAACAT
The DNA here is from genome assembly GCA_949130495.1 of Sambucus nigra. Lineage (NCBI taxonomy): Eukaryota > Viridiplantae > Streptophyta > Magnoliopsida > Dipsacales > Adoxaceae > Sambucus > Sambucus nigra. The sequence continues at coordinate 116,114,985 of OX422222.1, read as the reverse complement.
GTAAGAAGTTATTCTTGTCATTCCTAAAAGGGTGACAGGTGGACAAAAATCTACAATGACTCATATGACTCGTCTTACTACTATGATGTAGACAAGTGGATCAATTTCCTCCCCACATATGTGACAAACATAATATCTATAAAAATTACAAGTGAACAAGGTCCCATAAGAATGAAGGTCGTGGATCGCCCACATCCCCATTGCTTTAAGGGTAAACTCTGCACCCCTATGAGAGTCAAATGTCATCACGCCTTTATCCCACAGTATCATTATTGCTTAGAGTAGCATTATGGGAGGCTTTGCCTTTATCTTGTCTTTTAAGCCTAGTGGTACACGTGCACTTTCTGACCTTTTCCTTCACAGTCATAACACATCCATGATTCATCTTTCTTAGGATACTCACATCTAACTTTCTTTCGATCATTCTAAAAAAGGTTCTTACCCTCTTTGTATTTTTTCCTTAAAATTTTTATTTTCCAATTTCGATGAATTTTTATTTTTGAATTTGAGAAACTATTTGAATTTTTTAGTAAATAAGGAAAGATCATCTTGATTAAATTCTGAATCAGAGTCAAACCTCTTTTTTCGATTTAGCTTTTAATGATATTCGTTTTTCTTTTTTCTTTTGAGTTTCAGGGAACATATCTATTTCATAATCTTAGAGATCACCAATAAGTTCTTGTAGCCTAATTGTGTCTAGAATTACCAAAAGTTAGTATGGTAACTTTCTCACTAAAATGAGACGAAAGAGACCTCAAAATTTTCTTAACAACTTTCATTTTCAAAATTTTCTCACCCAAATTAAAACAAGAATTCACAATATTAGAAATATAAGAATAAAATTCATATAAAGTTTCAGTTTAAAGTATGCGTATAATATCAAATTGTGTGGTGATATTTTCAATGATAGATTGCTTAACAGTATTGGTAGCCTCGTGTATGAGTTGGAGGATATGGCAAGCTTCTTTAGACGTGGTACACATCATGATATGATGAAATTATTCAAGTGTGACAGAACCAAAAATAGCATTCAAAGCATGATAAATTACTCAATATAATGCCAGCTTCATTCCAAATTGTGATTGGCTTGATACTAATGACATTTTCATTAGTCACAGTTGGAGGAGTCCACCCCCTTCCAACATCAAGCCAAACTCCATCGTCGATCAATTTTAGAGACGATCTCATCCGAGCTTTCTAATAATCATAATTTTTGTCAACAAACAAAGGTGGGCTACCGTACGAATTCTCTAAATAACCACCATAATTCATATAAATAACTTGTAAAAGGAAGCCTTGATAAATATTGGAAAAACGTGTAGAGTGGTCCAGTTATATTCTCAAATGTAGAATCCGTAGATTGGGTCAAAAATAAGGAAAATTCAATTTTATCTAATTTTATATTGATTAATTAGATGAAACTAAACATACACGATAATAAATCTAAATCGAATCAAACAAACCACAACACAAGATATGAGGAAAAAACCATTTCGAGAAAACACCTTTTTCAGCACTGTTATAACTAAGGTATTACATAACAACACATACAGGATTACATGCCTCATCGTAAGACTAAGACATATATGTCATAGGCCTCAGCGTAAGACTAAGACAATTTACATAGACTTATGCGTATCTCCATGTTGTTATGCATACTTGTGTGACATGCATCCATTGGGTGCTGGTGGACATATTTTGGGCAAAAAAATGGGATTCAAACATATAACGAGCCACTTTCTCATATTGTAAACATGTTAGTTTAACTCATTTGTCCATTACTTGACCCCCCCCCCCCCCTCATCGGCCAACTAGTCTCCATCATCTATAATTTTAGGGTCGGGAAAATATTGCCTAGCGAACATGGACACCATAGTAATATATTCCTCAGAAATGGTGTGACACCCCGCCTAATTAAATACCGGGTGATTAGCCCTTTATTAAAATTAAAACAAAATGTTTGGTGGATTCATTCTTAGCGTCACTGTCGAAGACATTTAATATCATTAATCACCTAATAAATAATTAAGCTAAGTGTCAAAACATTTTCCCATTTAATTCTACACAATTAATCCATTAATAAATTTTCATTCTTTAAAGTATAAGCTACTCACATTCCATAAGAATAAAATAAATACTGGACATGAATCAAACACTGAAATAAATCTGATTGGATAAAACATTCATGTTCTAAGTCTAAAACCAACAAAACATAAAATATGCAAGTGTAACTGAAATAAACTACTAACGTAGACTGAGTACAATCTCTAATAAAATGAATGAAGATGGGCAAAACATGCCCTAAGATAAATGTCTGAAAAAAAAACAGAAAGAACTGATAGAGGCGTCTAATGCAAGGACCTGCAACTCCCATAATCGCTACACCTCGCTAAATGATCCACGCGTCTAAGTCTGGTAACCTTGTGGCTGGGTACCTACAAAATAATATATATATATATATATATATATATATATATATAGAGAGAGAGAGAGAGAGAGGGAGGGAGAATAGTAAGAAATGGGTCAGAGCCCGAGTTGTAAAAATATTTGTCTTAGCAAGTATTTAAAACCGCAATAATGCAATTATTATGTGCATGTTAGTTTCGAACTTTCACAAGAGATTCTCACCACTCCACTATTGTGCATGCCTAACGTACGTCTATCCTAACCTAGTTATCCATAATGTTCCCAACCAAATCATAGACTTATACTTCTAAATACTTCTCAAAGGAGTAACCCGTATCGCCCATACAATACGCTATTAAGATCATTTATTCCAGTTAACCGTATATTACATTCACTGTTCTAATAGTAATTCTTTTACCCACTGGAAATACTTTGCTTACCAACATTTATAAGTTTGCTAATTTCACAGATTAGAATTATTCACAAATATATATACATGTATGCATATAGTCACATCATCCTTATACATATATATACAAATCATGGGCCCTTCGATTAGGACCACTTGGCGCAATGCATATTATGTTATCGTGTCCCGATGAATCGCTCAATGCTTAAAGGAAAATCTGCTCGGCGTCTCTCACGAACCATAAATATCATAGCACAAATATTGGAGGCGAGCATTCTCACCAGCGTCACGCACATACCTACTCTCCCATTCAGCTGTCGAAACTATCCTACGTCTCAGATAGCATATATCAAAGTTCATATGTTATGGTTATAGGCCAAATCTCCCCCCATTGGGTCACCGAGGATAAGACTGTACACTACGCGAAAACCTCCTCCCGATAGCAAGTAGCGTAGGTATATTATACACACAATAATAAAAAAAAATATATAATAATAGGAGCTCCCACATACTATTAAAGTTTAGGTATTCACCCAACGCATACATACATTTTCCCATACGTGATATTCTTCTCATTAATACTTATTACGTAATTAACTCAATTATTCACTCTCTCAAAATTCTCAAGGCCATTTCACTTATCTAAATATTAAAGAGTTATCCTAGGAATATTTGTTAATAAATTTTGTACTTGACTACAAATCCACAACTGGAAGTTCTCCCTCACTCAAAATAATCGTGTAACTGAAGTTGGATTGAAATGGAAATTTCCAAATATGGAACTGTCATTCGAACGAAACCTGATGTCGTTCAAACGACATCCTGTCTCATTTGAACCAGACTCAATCTCATTCGAAGGAGATTGAGCGTTTCTCCGATTTGGTCAGACGTGCTATGTTTTCCTGTTACTACTTCCTCTACCTCAGAATTTCAGTCTTAAAACCTCTAATATCTCAGCCCAAAAATCCAAAACAGCAATCCTAATTGTTGTTCTAACACATATAAATGATTTTCCCTAACTTTAAAACATTAAATCATCATAAATCAGTTATAAAATCCAAAATCCTCAATATAACAATTCAAAACCCTAGTTCATCAAATTTCTATACAAGAACATCAAAATCAATTTCCTTCCATTATAAATAATGATCAATTTGAGATCTCTAACCTATCTACATGAGAATTCATCCTAATTAGATACAAGATTTTAATTAATGTTCTTAGTTCTCCAATTTCATCAAAATTGATGAATCATAAATGGATATTATATATCTATACTAACATGAACATGATTGTTGCTACAATTTTGCAAGGATTAAACACTTGCCTAAATTTCGAAGGACTAATCCGCTAGTGATGTTGATATATGTGCGTTCCTCATCTTTCGATCTACGCTTTGGTGAGATTTTTGGTGTGTGTTATTGAGTTATGCACCAAGAACTCCTATGGCTCCTTCTTCCTTCCTATGTTCCTCTCTCTTTTCTCTCTTGTAGGTTTAGAACTAATAACTCCCCTCTAATCCACGTACATCTACATTTATTTTCCTAAATTTCGTCCATTATATTTCCCAAAAAACTCAAAGGACAAAAATACCCCTACGGGGTGTCGGTTAGGCCTGAAAACGTCCTGGAGTCCAAATAAAATACCCTGGTAGAGTTTTTCGACTATATCGACCCTTCCGAACTCAATGGCTTGCTTGAAATTACCATACGAGTTACTTAAAAATAATTTACTTCTTTAATCCATTAAATTAGTCCCGACACGACTCACACGCACGTCTTGACTTAAAAAAATACCAAACTGTCATATTTCACAATCCGACAATTTAAAAATTTTCATAATTCCATATTACATATCCACACGGTAATATTCAATATTTTTCATCATTAAGTATTAAACCTTGGCACGCTAGTTAATAATTATTTTAATCCGAATTAATTAATAAATAAAATTTTCACCTTATTAATTTAATTAATCCAATAATAATATTTAATCTCATAATTATTTAATATAATAAAAATACGGGTCATTACAAATGGATCATTCAATATACCTCATATTTTTAGCATACTTTTTGAAAACTTTAATCAACCTACATATTGAAGTACTGAAAACTCAACAACCCATATATTATGTTAATTAAAGTAAATTAAACTATCATCAACTTATAGTAGCCTGCATAAATTTTTGACGAATACATCCATCGATATCTTCCCTAGATGTAAAAGAAGCTCCTCAAAAAGTGAATACTAATGTAAAAGAATGTCGGAGGTAAATAATTCTCTAATACAAATGTTACTTATGCTAGTGCTGCTTTTGCATCCACAGTGTGCTTCCGGTCGTCTAATTTTGTACAAAATAGTGTGAAGTAGAGTCTAGTCTATGTAATGGTCCTTATGCTTAGATAAACAATGCTTAAATAAAAAATGGACTAGTTGCATGATCACATTCCAACCATGAGACTTGCACTTTCATAGATTATGTGTCGTATAGCTTACAATCCTTAACAAATTTATAGAAAAATTAGGGAAAACTTTTAAATTATGTAGTGTGTCTAAAAGAACCATCACCACACCAAAACAACTGACTTGTCACGGTCAAAGATTGTGACAAGTTCATTAGACTTCTCATGATCTTGTCACGGTCTTTGATCTTGACAAGTTTTGTCACGGTCTAAGATCGTGACAAGCTCGTGATAAAACCAAAGAAATTATCACAACCAAAAGTCGTGACAAGTTTATTTGTCACGATTTTTTACCGTGATAATTTCGGGCAAAATTTTACAAAAAACTTTTGGGCAGTATAGCCACTACCCAGCATTATATTTGTACCTGTTATAGAAAATTGTACCTGTCCAAATAGCATATATCCAAATAAAATAGAAATGCAAATATCCATACCCAAACCAACATGTACCAAAATAAAGAAAAAATACAAATACAATATAATATCCAAATATCCAAATAAAAAGATATAAATAATGTCATGAAGAAGGATCACGTTGGGGGAGGAAGGAAGGCCACACGACATATGAATTGAGACACCCCTCAGTATATTGAACGTCGCATTGTTCACGCAACCATAAAGGTGAGTTCTCATTTCCATCCACCACATGCATGACGAGTACCCTTGCCTCAATGTCTTGTAGGGGACGTTCATGAACCACCATACCGGGAGGAAGCCCGGGTCCCTTATCCCCCTCGTTATCGGCTCCCCATAATATATGTTGAGTAGAAACACGCTCGGCCAACCGATTGTTGACATAAGCTCCTCAACGGGGGTCACAATGGGAAATTGACAATCATATGGTGTCGAGTCCATGCTTATCGATGATGAAGCAGTGGTATCTTCATCCTCGTCCTCATCCTCGTCCTCATCTACCTCTACCTCCTTCTCCTCAAGCTTTCCCTGAAAATACAAAAAGTACACGATTTGTTAATTAAGTAAATAAAAAAATTATAACGGAATGAAAAAAATTAAACATTTATAACTTATAATGGTGGCTGCGATTCTCAGGGCCACCTCCTTGTCCTTGCCTTTTTTCATCTGAATTGACACATAGTCCTCGAGCCTATATGGCCTACCCCTATGACCACTCCCCATGTCCTGAAATAAAATAATACAGAATTAGTAAGTAACTCAAAGTAATGCTAAATTAGAATAAAAAAAATTAAAGAAAAATAAAAACTTACCGTCCTGTGCTCCACCTCGGCGTAAGACGTTCGCCTGGAGTAGTGAACGTCCAACTTTTTCGTCCAGTTGTCCCTCCCTGATTAGTGAGATGCCAATTCACGCTCATTGGTCTGATTTTCGATTAACTTTTGCCATTGTGCCAATGAGGTCGGTTCCTTCAGGGGGCGGTGTCACATAGTCTCAGAATGGACTCGCGGGTCTTTCCAAAGTATCGTGCATACTAATTCTTCTTCTGCATCTTATATCCATCCATCAATTGTTCCAATGTGGAGTCACAGAGATATGGGGATGGGCCAAGTTATTCCTATCAAACAAATACAAACCAGAAAGAAAGTAAGTGTTAATTGCTTATAAATATAAAAATAAATACACTACTTGTAGTTCCCCCCAGATGTTCAACTTGAGGTCAATAGGCACGACCCTCCAATCAGTGTATCCCGGGCCAACGATCACCTTCAGCAACTCTAGCGCTCTAGCCAATAATTTCGTCTTATTCTCAACAACGGACCCCAATTTGCCCCATTTTTGGGGGCCTACTGGCCGAGGAGCTCTCATCGCCTCCTTTACCATGCCCGGATGAAGTCATTTTCTATAAAAAAATATTATTAGTAGTACAAAAATGTATATGGACTTTGAATTAATTCTCAAATTCGATAATAAAAATACATACCAATACCAATATTAATTTCAATTTATACCAATACCAATTTCGATTTACACATATGCACACTCCCCCTCCCCCCCCCCCCCCCCCCCCCCACGCACAAACACTCCCGAGTTATGGACTTTGAATTAATGCTTAAATTGATTAAAATTCTAATTAACATATTCACTTAGTTATTACAAGCATTGAAATGATTAAGTACAAATGAATAAAATGCATTAAATTGTCGTCCGATAATAATAAAGCACAAGTATAATACAGTCATTGGTCATTACAAATAATTTGAACACTTATTACAAATCTAAAAAATGTTTCAAAATCGGGTTATCATAAAAAATGGATTGATATTCGGTAGGTGCAGCCAAGTTATCAACACTATTGTTTAGATGCTTTGGCACATGTAGGATGATTGAGCACGGCTCATTGTTGATAGACTATGAGTAAAACACTTGCTTGACCTTTTAAAAAGCACAAACAAATGGCTCATCGCTCACGTGTTCATTGTTCTTACACTTGGACAAGTCAACCATGATCAAATTGGTGATAGGATCAACTTTACGAACATTTTTATCCTCAAATCTTATCCAATGACAATAAAATACAACCTCTTTGAAGTTTACATAGTCCAATTCAAATATATTTCAAATTACACCATAGTAAGTCATTTCAGCTTCAACGAGGTTTTTATCTTTGATGGTCGCTCGAAAGAAAGTAAGAGCCTTGTATGAAATTCCCGAATTCTGTACATTAGTATTCCTCGTACACCCTTGCACTAAATATGTAGTCGTTCAATTGATACTTTTTTACTCTTGTGCCATGAACAAGGGTTCGGTGGCTAGACAAGCAAGCCTTGATGTCGCATCACCCATCTTTAAGAGATGAGAATATAGATAAATTAATTAGGTTAGTTTTAAAGCTTTCTCGTAATGTGACATTTAATAACAATCATTTTAATTATAATTACCTCGTGTGACAACCACAGCCTAAATTCGTTGTCTGATTGTGCCATTATTTTTCGTCTTTTATTATTCTCACAGTCTTCATATTTTCTGCATAGATCGTGAAGAACGTATTACAAAATTAATCATGTAAAAATTAAAATAATGTAAAAGTTAAAAAATTTAAACATACTTTTTCCATTCTTCGACATCTTCATGTGTTTCAAATAGATAACAATTTACTTGTTCATGTTGTAAACTCGTTAATTTCACTCGTTTGCCCATCACATGACAACCCTCATCAACGAACTCATAATTGTCATCCAAGTTGGTCAAGTCAGGCATATATTACTAAGTGTATATTGATGACTCCACGGTGATGTATTCCTCTACAATTTATCCTTCAATGTATTTTGTATTCTTGACGTAATCTTTGAAAACTATCACCAATCTTTCAAATGAATACATCTACAGATATCTAACTGGGTCGTAAAGAAGTATCTCGTCGCATAGGTGTACCAGCAAGTGAACACTTATGTCAAAGAAATATAGGGGATGTACTTCTCCAAGACACACATTGGTTCGTTCACCGCCAATTTTGCGGTCACTATGTGATCTTAATTGACTACCTTCTCACATTAAAGTGAGAAGTAGATACTAATTTGCATAATAGCCCTCCGCAAATCCTTGTGATTGGAGAGATAGTTCTTAAACAATAGACGAACCAATTTCATGATCACATACCAATCATGGGACCGAAACTTATGTAAATCATGAGTAGAATTATTCAAAATCCTTTGCAAGTTGGACGAAAAATTAGATAAAACTTTAAAATTATATATTGTGTCTAAACGCACCTTACTTTCCTCACTCGTCAAAGTAAAAGCATTAGGGGGAATTATTGTCATTACCCTACTATCTTCTTTCAACCATAGTTTTGGCTTAAGTTTCAAAGCTTTACGGTATTTTCGTGTACTTTCTTCATCCTTCGAATGAATTCCCCCCAAGGCATGTGCCCATAATATGTTTAACAATGTTCTTCTCTTCCTGCATCACATCCAATACATGGCACACCGAGGTATTATTCTAATAAGGCAAGTGAAATAAAATTAACCTCATAGACCATGCCTTTCTTGTCTCAATTTCATTCCTAGTTGGGGTCTCTTATGCTTGACATTCTTAAATTTAGGATTCTTACCTGGCATATTAGGGCCACAATCAGAAGATTTACTTTCAATGCCTGAGCTTGAAAGTTTTCTTGGTCGTAGCCTATGTTGAACCCCGACTAGTAAAAAATGAAACCTTTTCTCAAATCTAAAACTATGAGAGGGAGGTAAAACCTCCTACGGCAATGGTAAAAAAATTTGAGCTAGCAGGAAGACGAAGAGATTCAGTCTTCTCTCCACAAATAGGACACCCCAAATGATCATGTACTACAAAATCGAATAATGTCCCATAAGCTAAAAAATCATGAAATTCACACACCAACATAGCTTTCATCGTAAACTTTTTTTTTTCAAAAAGAGTCAAATGCTTGCACACCCTCTTCCCACAACTCATTTAATTCTCCTACCAAAGGATCCAGGTAGACATCGATGTCCTCACTTGGTGCCTTTGGCCCAGGGATCAACAAAGACAACATCAAAAATTCAGGTCTCATACACTGTGAAGGAGGGAGGTTGAGTGGGGCTAGGATCATTGTCCATACACTCTGATTGGAGCTTAGATTTTCAAATGGATTGAAACCGTCTTATGATATTGCCAAACAAATGTTATGCTATTCTTGAGTAAAATTAGGATACTCAAAATTCATCCTCTTTCAAGATGTAGAATTAATAGGATGGCTTGTGAGATTTTACCCTGCTTCTACCCTAGCATGCCAAGTCATTGCCTCTGCTATCCATGGTACTGTGAAAACCGCTTTAATCTGTAACAACCCGTGTAATTTTTGGGGTATTTTCGAAATAAAGAGGAAAAATAAAGTTTTTCATAAAATTATTTTTATTGGCAAAATATGTTGGTTATGATTTTAGAATAATAAAACTTCAAGCGGAATTAAAATTGGAGTTAAAACGGATTTTATATTGATTTTACAATATTTTGCCTTATGGCATTTTTTTGGGGCGAACTGCCAGTTTTTCAGGGTGATCGATCGATCGACCGGGGGGGTAGATCGATCGAACCTCCCAGAAAACGTGCGCTGCAAGCAGTTTTCAGTGTTTGCTTTGGTTACAACTCTATTATTTGTGCCTTATTTAAAGGGGTCGTGGGTGACTATTTTTTAAGCATCTTTTGGCACAAAAATATACAGCAAACATATTTTCTTTTCCTCTCTTTTATACACAAACAAGCCCTTTGATTTATGCATTCAACCTTAGGTTTTTAGAGGTGTTCTTGGGGATGTTTTAAGGTTGTTCTTGGAGGAACTTTTGGTGATCTTTGGAGCAGATTTTTTATGGTGTTATCTGCTATTTATGGGCAGAATTACTGTTGATCCTTTTGGTGGTTTGAGGTATGGGGTTTTACACAATATGCTCCTGAAATCTCGCGAGTAATTTATTCCGTTGAATTCTTGTTTAATTGAACTCATATTTTGAATTGATAAATTCATTGAAATCTGGAAAAATAATTGTTGGAATTATTTTGATTCATGTGGAATTATTCATGTTGTTTTGAGCACGCTGTCATGAGATTTTAATATGGCACTGATGTTGGGCACCCGCCAAGACTCCTTTTCCGGCTACTTGATAAAGTATGGCCCGATATGGTGAGGCCTGGTGACTCCGGTTAATGTGTTGTTGAGAAATTTATTGATAAAATGCTATTGAGATTTGCATTATTTGATTTGAGTATTCGTAGTCATATTGTTGCGCTTTGTTCATCGATAACATCTTTGTTGAGCATATTCCTGTCGTATTGTGTACTTCCCCATCTTTTTCTTAGTTGGCAGGTGAGCACGGATTTGAGTGCTATGGACCAACTGGGATGATTTTAGCGAGGATTATTTGGGAAGAATTATTAATACAAGAGATGAGAAGACTTGTATTTATTTTGATGTATAGAGCATTTGGAGATTTATTTTATTTTCGAGATAGTTAGATTGTTGTAATTATTTCGAGAGATTTGTTGTATTAATTTGAAGATGAGAATAGGGAATTCTTATTTTATTATGGGATTTAGATGCTCTATACCTTGTTATTTGTGGATTAGTTTAGTTTTATCGATGTGTAGCGCTCCGTTCGCTCTCCCCGGGCTGGCGGGGTGTTACATAATCTAGGCCCAATGGGAAAATATTTCAACACTTTTTGAGGCACTTTTGATCTTGCGCCTTCCCTGCCAGTAGATTGAACATATCTAGGTTCATCACATACCGGACATCGATCGAGATTTTCGTACTCCTTTCGGTATAGTAGGATTGTTGTTTGGAAGCGTATTCTACTTAGGTAGCAAGTCCTTCACCCAATTCAAAATTCCTGACACGTTACTGGCAGCCAAACCATATTGGGCCTTCAAACTATGCAAAAAACCATGGAATGTAAAGTTATTTGATCGTTCTCACAACCATAGTATAACGGCTGGCTCGCCTTAAATTTTAAACTTTGGTAGTCATTGTCAAGGTTTATCCCGATATCGTCATGAGCACCTGAACCTTGTACATAGTCAGTGACCTCTTTCTCTTCCACTTCATTAACTCTATACGCGTCATCAACTAAATCCTCTAAAATATTATGATCTACATTATCATCCTCCCCTTGTACATCTATCCTACTTATAGAAGGTTATTGTTAAGGTTGTTCGGGGACAAAAGGAACTTTCGGTTCCCCACAAAAAAAACAAATTCGATAACTGGCATGCATACTCCATCTTAACAAATGTAATTCAGCTGTTTTCCACTCAAACACCTTACCATTATTACATCTAGCACACATATACGGAAACTCTTCATCATTATGACATATCTTTGCATATTTCACAAATTCATTAGAACCTCTGCGAAACACATCCCCTAATCTATTTGTCTCACCCATCCACTCTTTGTATTTAGGATATCCCATCACAACTACTACAAACAATCACCTATTATGGGTAGGAAGCGTATATTCGTGGATTATCATAAACAAAATTATGAATATTTAGTCCCCATTAGTATAAGCAGTCACCTATTGAATGTGTATGCATAAGAGGTAGAAGGCTAGTTTCTATGCGTAAATTAATTCGTGCATTCAAGTTTAAATTCAAATTCAATTTTAATTTAAAATTGAAACTAAAATTCAATTTATAATATTAATTCCTATTTCCTCCATCTCCTCTAATGGGTGAGTGGTCCTATCCTATTCAAGACCGCATATTTTTATAATATACTTAGCAGCTCGTGCACATTATTCCAATTTGGGGAAAATTCGGCAGCATGTCCCCATAGTTCTCCAAGTACACGACATAGACTCAAAAGTGTGTGTGTTATTTCAATTTATCAATTAAAATAACATTTAACATCGCATCATCTAGTATGTACCTAGAGATCATTAAGATACGACTGCAGAACATCCCCCAAAAGTAACAAGTTTAAGCCAGTAAGAATATTTATACAAAAACTATGCAGTCCCAAACTGTCCAAACGGGACAATTCGAGAGATCTCATGCAGGGGTAATGTCTCTCGAACGGGTCTAAGGTCTATTGAATTCTTACGCATAAAAACTAGAAGGCTAGTATCTATGCGCAATATATGTAATTTAAAGTATGTTTCATTTAATTATGTCCTATCACAATTCGAGAGATTTCATTTAGTTACGTATTTTAAAGTATGTTTCATTTAATTTAAAGTACGCATAAGAACTAAAAAATATACCAATATCAATACTAATTCGAATTCAATTTCAATTTCAATTTACACCAATTTGTACCAATATCAATACCAATTAGAATTCAATTTCAAATTACAGAAACGGGTAATATAGAATTACAATGTATACAAATTAAAAAGGTTAATAATGTTTAGAGCATTTCATATGTTTTAGTCCATTTCATAAGGAGCTAAGGGGATGGTAACACTATGTGGCTTCTCGTCAAATACGACACTACATTAAAATCATATTACGTATAATTAAGGTTTGAGGTGTCACTCATGCCCATCACTAAACTTCGTGCGTGGAATGTGAAGAGTGAGCGTGCGTTCAAATATGGAAATTATTTAATTAAATCTCAAATTTTTAATTAAATCCATAAAATAGTGGAATGTGAAGTCATTGAGGAAGATGTGGGACACTTGATGGAGATGTTGAATGCTTGATCACTTGAATTCGGATAGAGGTCGTCATGTGAGATCGTGAAGTGACGTGCCTTTTGTAGCGGCGTACGACATACACAAATGTAAGATATCGGACTTGAGAAAAATATCCTTACAAATCTCCCCTTATTTCTATGCTTGTACATACATAAAAATATCCGAATTGTCAAATACCAAATTGCTTATACAAATCTACCCTCCCATGAACCCAAAACTGGAAAGATACAAGTGAATAAGTCTTCATCGTTTGTTCTTCAGATTTTCAAAATCTTAAATCTTTTCTCATCAGGATGTGCAACATATGATCATTAATGTAGTACCTACACACATGAGATAAAAAAAATACCAAGTGACATATCGAGTTTGAAGTGAGATAAACATAGAAACCAATGTATGAGAAAAGCATAAGTAAAATCTCAAAAACTCCCCCAAAATTCAAACTCCCCCATAAAATGATAATTCTTTCTCCACCTTTTTATTATGTCCCCAAATATACAAATGAGAAAAATAAATCAAAAAAGCAAAGTTGGGGTGTTACCGTATTCAAAACAAGCCATCAATCAAATGGCAAACGTGCTCTTGCAAAGAGATGCTAAAAAAATATTCACAAACTATTTTTTGAATTTTTAAAATTTTTCCTACAAAAATAAGATACTAAAAATCACACCATGGATTTAAACAAAAAGAACCAAGTCATGGAAAATCAACTAAATCAATCATTTGTGCACGATGCATAGTGTACTCCTAACAAATGAACATCAAAAGTATCCTTAGGTGTAAAAATTATTGAATTTTGATGAAAGAGTCTTATGCAAATCAACAAATCAAAGTCAAAGTGATTTCCACACCAATAACGTTCAAAACTTTTTAGCGCTTTTTCAAGATTTTCAAGGGCATGCAAACCCGTTATAAAATATCCAACAAAACTCCCTCATATATATTTTCTTTTAGAGGTGTTAAACTAAATTCTCAAACTTTGGAGAATTGGTGCAAAAACCTAAATGGCCCACAATTGGCATGAATTTCTTTTTATTGTCTATAAATTTTTTCGGGATCTTTTAAACCTCTTTGGACCTCGGATAATAAAATTCCTCAATTTTTTAGGTCCAATTTAAATGGCGTATTAATCGCAAAGGATAAAAATAATCTTCCGTAGCCCTTTACCTTTTCAAATAAAGCACACAAACTCACAAACATCACTTGCATGTACAACTTTCTTATCAAGTTTTATCACGCTTGGTTCGTTTTAAGGACATGATTGAAGTGAAAACACCCAACCAACATGTGATAAGACAAGCACAATAATCAAGCAAATCCGTGCATGTGTGAAATAAAGGAAATCATTAGTCAAACATGTAGGAAGTAACACTTAATTACATCTTAACTACTCCAAACATTATAAAGCACAGGGATAAATTAACCTATTGTCTCAAATACTATCAAATAGTCGCATGAATAAACGGAATGAAATTGTGACTTGTTCATTCTAAGTGTCCATCCATAAACGGTGCAAACAAAATACAAAAATCGTTTTGGATTTTTCAAAAAAAATTCAAAATAAAATCTTTTTGTATTTTTCAAAATTTTCAAACAAAAAAAAATATAACTAAAAAATGATACAACCAGCAATAGACATATAATATCGATATGAGCAACATCTTATGCTAGCAAACAGCAATCACACAAGAGAATCCACAATGAAAGCAGATGTGATAAACGAGCAATGCAGTGTTATCAATTAAGCATGGATACCAAGAATAAATGCATATAAACTGATCTGAAGCAACCCATCAGTACCAAGAACCTAAGCATATGAACACCGGGTACTGGGATCAGAAGGGAAGCAAAAATAGATTTTCCAGACAAGTTGCTCAAACGACATATAGATCTCGCTCGAACGAGAAAACCAAAACTTTTCAGAATGCCTAGTAAATCTTACAGTTTTGCCCAGTGCAAAAATTTCATGAAAACAGTACCTGTAAGGGGCAAACAAATCCAAAACAGTTCTAAAACAATAGCGAAACACACAAATGCAACAAATAAACCAATGTGTGCTACATCAAAGTGAGTCATAACACTAGAAAGAATATAACATGATGCATAGCTAGTGTATGACAAACATCCAACACAATCAATCAAAAGATTTCGCATGGGGTGAATCACGTGCAAGCAAACGAGAGTTGTGAACAAAAAGACCATATGCCTCCAAATCCAATTTTCTAACCCAAATATATTTGTAACGACACATGGGGGTTTGGGGAATTGAATTTATTCCTTTATTAACCTTCCTAGGTCCATTTAAAATCTTGTAACAAAAGCTCCTACAATGACATTGCCTACCATAATGTGTGTAAGTGTAAATCGGGCGGTGTGTGTTACCTAAAGGTGGACCTCTCCTTGAATTTTTTTGGTTCCTCTCTCTGAACTTTCCTAGGTGTCACTCTCCTAATGATCCTAGGAGGTTCTCTCACGATGTTCCCAGGGGGATCTTTCCTAACAAACTTCGGTGCCTCTTTCTTAACAATCCTAGGAGGCTCTCTCACACGTGTGGGAACGGGTGCAGCATATTTTTCAAGACCAATGCCACCCCTATCCGTTTTGATCTCGACAGTGCCTAAAATCTTATCAAGTTTTTCATAACTAGCCTCCAAATCAAATTTCACCTCAAGTTCACCTATCCTAGATTCAAGTACACGTCTAAAATTTTCAAACTCTAAAGGCTACTTTTTTATAGTCTTCATTAACCCTCTAGGAATATCTCTCTCACCCTCGACGTACTCAAGTTTCTCTTTCAAAATTTTCTCATGTGCCCTAAGTTCTTCAACTAAAAATTATTTTTTAAGGCACGCTCTTTCAATTGAGCATTCAATTTCAAATTTTCTTTCTTCGTTTTCAAAGATTCATCATAAAGTTCATTGAAAGAAGTTTGCAAGTCACACTCATCTACACTTTAATCCTCACTCCTATCACCCTTATTATCATCACTAATCACATGGGTGGGAAGCTCTCGCCTAAAAGCATAAAAGACTTCTTCTTCAGAATCACTATCGCTAAGGGTAACAACATGAGAAATCGATTTATTTAATTTCTTCTTTAAATTTTTGGTACACTCATCTAACGTGTGACCAACACCCTCACAACAAGGATACCTCTCAGATTCGTTTTCAACATAAGACTTAAAATAAGAGTTCGTGTGAATTTTCCAATTAACTTTTTCAAAAATTTGACATCGAAGATCATCAAAACCACCAAAAGCCATTTTTGTAAAAAATAGGATCAAAACACAATAACTTAGTGTAACAGGCTCTGATACCAATTTGAAGAGTGCGCGGGCGTTCAAATAAGGAAATTATTTAATTAAATCTCAGTTTTTCAATTAAATCCATAAAATCGTGGAACGTGAAGTCGTTGAGGCAGATGTAGGACACTTGACGGAGATGTTGAATGCTTGATCCCTAGAATTCCGATAGAGACCGTCATGAGAGATCGTGAAGTGACGTGCATTTTGTAGCGATGTACGACATACACAAATGTAAGATATCATACTTGAGAAAAATGTCCTTACAGAATGTCGAACCGAAGCGAAATCCAAACAATGCCCCCACCCCGCGCGCGCGATACCCTTTCATGTAAATAAGGTAGTTGTTATGACAATTTAATTAGGATTTAAAATGAGAGAGTAAGGCGAGAATTTAAATATCTACATGTGCAATTAATCCAACTTGTCCAACTCAATTCAATTAAATTAAATTAAATATAAAATTTTCAATACCAATGCAATGCAATGCAATTCAATTCAATTCTATAGAGATGTTGAATTTGTATGCCCTTTAAATATTTTTGAAAAAGATATTATCTTCTTTGTATTTTAACTCTCATATCTTAACCTTGTTTCTTATTATGTTAAATCCGGTCATTGGTATAAAATAACTACTATTTGGGCAAAGTATAAATCCACAATCAACATTGACACTATTTTTGAAATCATGCACGCACGTGTGACATTCCATATATTGATCCCAAAATTGAAAACAATAAACTAAAACATCTTACACCAAAACCAAACACAATAAATTCCCTATATATCCCCAATTTCGCCCACCTCTAAACTTCCAAAAAAAGGGATTCAAAATAATAACTCATTGATTCTCTCACCTCCCCCCCCCCCCCCCACTCACCCTCATGTCGCACCACTGCCCCCCCCCCCCCCCACACACACACACATACTCCCACCCCCACTATCCCCCATCACTCCCCCATGTCCTCCACTCCCCTTCCCCAACACTACAATCCCCAACTGCCACCACTGCCCCACCACTGCCAACCCCACCCACCTACACACACACGCAGACACACCCACCCACCCACCTTCACACACACACACACACATATACACAAAAGAGAGAGAGAGAGAGAGAGAGAGAGAGAGAGGGAAATGACCTGAAAGTAGAGAGAGAGGACTAACGCTCGACCAAAGAGCGAGAAAATGGAGGGAAAGGAAACGATGGGGAAAAAAGAGGTGCCTAGGGTTTTAATTATAAGAGTTGTCACGGACCTGTCAAGGTCTTTGACCGTGACAACTCTTTAAAGTTATCACGGTCATTAACCGGGACAAGTTCATGATAATTGTACTTGTCACGGACTATTTACGGTCAATGACCATGACAGGGTTGGTCGGCTCAAAGGTGAAAATTTAGACTTTTTGATGTATCTCTTTCTCACTTCTGTAGTCAAAGTATATGCCCCAAGGGGCATTATATTCTTGATGTTATTATCTTCTTTTAACCATAATTGCGGTTTAATTTTCAACACTTTAAGATTATGTCTTGCTTTCTAAATCATTAAAATGACTTACATTTAGGCATATGCTCACAATATATTTGATGATGTTCTTCTCAGCATGCATGATATATAATACATGCCCCATGTTATTACACTTCCAATATGACAAGTCAAATATTATTTATCCTGTAGACCACGCATTCCTTTTCACAGCCTTATTCTCAATAGGAGTCTTTTTATGATTGATAGTATTGAATTTAGGATTCTTGCATAGTACATTATGTCCATATTTGGAATCCATCCTTTCAATTCTGAACATAAAATCATTTTTGGAGGCAGCCCGTGTTTTACCTCACCCGACAAAAAATTAGCATTTTCATCAATTCTAAACTTATGATCGGTGCACAATAATTTCCTATGAGAATGATATATAATATTTTCACTATCCTTGAGATCTTGATATCCAATTTCCTGTCCACATATAGGACACCCAATGTAACCCTGAACATTACATCCTGATAAAGTCTAATAAGTTGGGAAATCATGGATTTCCCAGATCAACAGAGCTTTCAAAGTAAACTATATCCATTTTCTAGTCTCAAATGACTTCATGACCGCTACCCATAACTCATTCAATGATTATACCAATTGTGCCAAGTAGATTTCAGTGTTGTCACTTGTTGCCTTTGGACTAGTTATCAACAAAGACAACATCGAAACTTATGGTCTCATGAATAATGAAGGAGAGATATTTAAGGGTGCTAAGATCACAGACTATACACTTTGATTGGTTCTTAGATTAGTGAAATGGATTAAATCTATTTGTTGATATTTCCAAATGAATATTATTTTATTCACTGGCCAAGTCTGGGTAATTGAAATTTATGCCTTTCTAAATGGTTGAGTTAATAGGACGATGCATGAAATTATCCCCTGCTACTACTGCTCTGGCATACAAGTCATTGCCTTCGCTATCCGTTGTACTGTGAAAAATCTCTTAAAACGGGGACCAACGGTAAAATATTCAAACACTTTTTAATGTACTTTTAAAATTTGGCCTCTCATATCGTTAATACCCCATGTTTTTATAGCATTTAATTATGAAATGAATTCAATTAAATTGGGATAAATTAATTTAATACTAATCCGAATTTTAAAATAAATATTTACTAGCATGACGAGAGTTAGTAATTATTGGTAAGGATAATGTTGAATATTACTAGATGAGTAAAGTAATATATGAGATTGAATTTATTAAAAATTGTCGCGAGTGAATAATACGACAACCATGGAAATTAAGTTGGGACGCGTATGTGTCGTGTCAGGACTAAATTAGGGGAATAAAAACTAATTTAATTTTAAATCACCCGTATAGTCATTTTGAGTGCACCAATGTGTCTGAAAGGATCGAGATAGTCAGAAAAGTGTACTTGTGGATTTAGTTTGGGTCTCGGGACATTTTTAGGCCTAATTGGTAACTCAGGAGGGCATTTTGGTAATTACCTATTCTAGACCTTAATTATGGATGAAAATTGGAGTGTTATATCTGATGAGAGTTAGAGTCCTCGAGGGTTAGAAATCTTGGAGTTGAAGAGAGGCTGAAGAAAAGAGAAGAGAGAAGGCGTCCATGGAAGAGAGCCACCAACCCCACACCACTCTCATCAATTCCACCACCAACACGTAGATCTGGAGAAGGGAAACGTTCCTATACCACTCAATTCCGTCGAACCAGACCTTTGATTTCCAGGAAAGTATCTAAATTTTTATTCTTTAGTTGATAACACATCCATGCTAGTGTAGGAATTAAATATCTTATGTCTTCGTGAAAATAAAATGTTGTTTGGGAGATTTTATTGCAAATTCAGAGTAGAAGACATGTTAGGATGGATATTTGTCATATGTAGAATATTATCCACGAAATTGATGCCGAGTAGAGATAGAAATCAAGAAATTAAATAAATTCTTGAGAAAATTAGATGAACAAGGGTTAAATGATAATTTTTTGAATTAATCCCATTTGATGATGAGCCTTGACGAATTTGTAAATGTTTTATGTTAAAAATATTCTATATTTGTTTATATAACATTGATGATGTTTGGTTGGGAGTTTGGGATATGTTAGTGGAGGTTCGAGAATTTATATCGAACGAAACATGTAGGTTAAAATTGCAGAAACTGGGCCAATGCCCGCTTGACCGATCGATCGACTCAAGAATTTCGATGGATCGACTGGATCGATCGATTAACCCCTTTTCATCGATCGATCGACTCCTCCAGAAAACTGAAACTTCTTCCCCTTTTTATGTTAATCCAATTCCAAATGTGTAAGGACCTTTGGACATAATTTAAATATCATAATGGGACATGAGAAGGACCAGTAGGGTATAAGTGGGGTCCGGGTAAGAGGAGTTTATGTGAGATTTAACTGTGGGGTTTCGGGGATATAAATTGAGTGAGAAATCGTGCGTATGTTAAAGTAGGTCTTGGAAGAATTTTGAAAGACTTAGATCGATAGGGTAGTGAGGGTACACCTATAGATTTTACAATTATTGAAAGGATACACTTCAAGAGTCGAGAAGTACTTACTAATTTACAGTAATTGAGAGAATAAAAAGAATAATTTAATTGTATGTGGAACTCGAGTGTTATATGGTATGCATAGCTAGAACATATTATGGGTCCTGGGCACAGCTAGCATGAAAAAATGTGAATGTATGATAATTGACTAAATTCGCAAATTTCTAATATGCACACTTATTTAATTAGAGTCTATTTTTAAACAAGCTTAATTCAGCCCCTAAACATGCATCTAAATATGATAAATCATTCAAACCATGCATGAAAAATAAAGACGACCGAAATAGGAAAAAACCCCTTTCGAGTAAAAACCTTTTATATCACTTTGAAGAATTCACAAGACTTTTGACTTACATACAACCTGATAATTGCCTAGAAGTGTGTAATGTACTGTGCCTTCAACAAACCTTTAAAGATACGAGAGACAGGAAAATACCCTCCAGGTGTCGATTCGTCATCTTTGGCTCGTCCACATGCAGAATGACTACGCTCAGTATCCACTAATAAAAGATGGAGATGCCTTCTCCACAGAGGTTGAACAAAATCAAAGTTGTTCTTAAACACCAAAACAATTCACTAAAGCATATTGGAGTTTTGTGAGTTGAAAAAAAAAGAAGGAATTAAACCCCAAAAGGAAGAAGCTTAAAGAATTCTTCTTTTGCAGTGTTTCTGTTCTGGAAAACGTATGGACTTCTTAATGAAAATGTTACCATTTAATGAGTATTTATACAAAAACGCACCACCTCGAAAAATATGCTCGTTCGAACGAGAAATAGATGTCGCTCGAACGAAGGACACTTTTCATTCAAATGACATCGCGCGACTTCCAATCTCGTTCAAACGAGATGCTGATCTCGGGCGAACGACCTAGGTGTCAAAATTAAGCTCCGCTTCAAAACTTAGAAAAATACTCATTCTCAATATTTGATGAGAAATTCCGCTCTAGCACTTAAAAAATATTTTGTAAAAATCTCCCAAAAGCTCTAAGTGAAAAGTAAAGGTATTTAAAACATAACCTTACCAAAGTAAACTTCGCGGAGCCTTAAATGATGAAGAACTTGAGTAATTCGGATCCGTCTTTGATGTAGATGTTTCTTCAAAGCTCTTCGACGGTGTAGCGGTATATGACATAATAAATTGATAACATACCTATGAAAATATGTTCTTACAAATATCCCCCTATGTCTAAGCGGGTACATACATAAAAAATACGAATTATCAAAAACCAAAATGCCTATACAAATGTACCCTCCCATGAATAAATTTGAAAGACCTCAAAAGTGTTCTTCAATCATCTTCGTCAAATCTCAAAGCTTTTCTCATCAGGGTGTGCAACATCATGATCTTCAATCTTTGTACCTACACACGTGAGAAAAATCAAAATACCTTCGTGACACATCGAGTTTGAAATGATATAAGAATAAAGAATTAATAAATCAAATCTCCCCCATAACTGATAATTCTTTCTCCCCCTTTTTTATAATGTCCCCAAATAGACAGATAAGAAGAAAAAATCAAAACATTGAGTGTCACGATAAAATGCATAGAAAACAAAGATCAAGCTACGCGCATGCAAAGGTATGTCTAAAAAACATCCGCAAACCATTTTTTATTTTTCAAATTTTTCGTACAAAAATAGGATACAAACAAAATCACACCATGGATTTAAACTCAAACAACCAAGTCATGAAAACGGAATGTATGGGTGTGAACACATTCGATAGGTAAATAAACTCAATCAATCATATGTGCATGATGCATACGTATACACCTAACGAATTAACATCAAAAGTATCCTTAGGTGTAAAATTTGTTGAATTTAAATGACACCATCTTATAAAAATCAACAAATTAAAGTCAAATTATTTCCACACCAATAACGTCCAAAACTATTTACCGCATTTTCAAGACTTTTAAGGACGTGCAAACCCATTTCAATATTCCATCCAAACTCCCTCATATATGTTTTCTTCTAGAGGTGAATAAACTAAATTCTCAAACTTTGGAGAATTGGTGCAAAACCTAAATGGCCCATAATTGGCATGAATTTCTTTTTATTGCCTTTAAATTTTTTTGGTCCCTTTTAAACCTCTTTGGACCCCGGATAATAAAATTCCTCCATTTTTAAGGTCCAATTTAACGGTAGCTTAGTATTCGTAAAGGTAAAATGAACCTTTCGCAACCCTTCCCTCTTTTCAAATCAAGCACACAAACTCACAAAACGGTTCTTATATGCACAATTTCCTTATCAAAATTTATTGTGCTTGGTTCGTTTTAAAGGACAGGATTGAAGTGAAAACACCCAACCAACATGTGATAAGACAAGCACAATAATCAAACAAATCCGTGTATGTGTGCAATAAAGGAAATCATGAGTCAAACATGTATGAAGTAAAACTAAATTATATCTCAATGATTCCAAACATTGTAAAGCACGTGGATGAATTGACCTATTGTCTCAAAACACTATGAAATAGTCACATGAAGAATGGAATGATGTTGTGACTTGGTCATCTTAAGTGTCTATCCATAAAAGGTGCAAGCAAAATACAAAAATCTTTTCATATTTTTCAAAAATTTTGTCAAAATAAAATCTTTTTGTATTTTTCAAAAAATTTCAAAAGCAAAAATCTATACAAAAAGTACATGTCACAACGCTAGCAAAAATATATCAAAAAGCATAACTAGCGTATGACAAACATACAAACACAATTATCTATATGATATGGCAAGAGAAGAATCATGTGCAAGCAAATGAGAATCAATTATTCTAAAATCTAGTGTATCTAAAAGTGATTTCCTAATCCAAACGGATGTAACACGTCAACACGGGGTTTTGGGAACCAATAAAATACTAGACTTCGAATTCCTAGGACTTCTTCCAAGATCAAAACAAAATCTCCTAAGGCGACCTTTCCTACCACAATATGAACATGTGTAAACGGGTGGAACAAAACCTAAAGTGTGATCTTTTCTAACATCCTTGGAATTAGTTGACCCTCTAAAACAAATAATGGTTTTGGCTTTAGCATTAGAAGCATGAGAACACGATGAGCCATTACCATCACTATCAAACCTACTTAAGTCTGTCAAATCATTTTTTAACTTAAAATTTTTTTACTCAAGCAAAGAATTAGACTCTTCCAAAAACAGGGATTTCTTTTTCAAATTTTCAATTAAACTTAACAGTTTATCACGCTCCCCCTCAATTAAAACAAAATTATCCCTAAGAGTCTTTTCACGTGCCGTAAAATCATCGATTAATTTTTTATCCTCGACTGCACAAACGGGAACCCTAAAATTTTTTAAGTCCTTTAATTCCTTCTCTAAAACTAGGACTTTCTCATCACTCTTATTTTTGGCAATTTTCAAAGAATAAAAAATGAATACACAAATTACCAAAGTGCTCACGACAAATTTTGCTTTTAGTTTGAAACGCTTGCAAATATTCAATCTTACTTTTAAAGAGAGAATTTTCTTTTTCGAAAACTTTAATTCTTTTGCAAAGTTTCAAATTCAACCTTTTTAATTTTTCAGCACGGTCGTGAACTTTTTCAAAAATAGGCTCCTCATTAAATGGGCGTTCCATTGAAAAATTGCGATTTTTTTTTCACAAACTTTTAAAAAAAAATCAAAATCACACAATTTTTGCGGAAAATAGGAATACGCGATAAATTAGCGCAACCTGCTTTGATACCAATTTGACGACATGAGAAGTCAAATTGTATAAAAAAAATCCTTAAAAAATCAGGATCACGCAATAAATTAGCCTAACCCGCTCTGATACCAATTGGAAAAAACGTGACTGGGTGATAATTGATTAAATTCGCAAATTTCTAATTTGGCACACTTATTTAATTACAGTATATTTTTAAACAAGCTTAATTCATCCCCTAAACATGCTTCTAAATATGATAAATCATTCAAACCATGCATGAAAAATAAAGACGACCGATATAGGAAAAAACCCCTTCCGGGTAAAAACCTTTTATAACACTTTGAAGAATTCACAAGACTTTTGACTTACATACAACATGATAATAGCCCACAAGTGTGTAATGCACAGTGCCTTCAGCAAACCTTCAAAGATACGAGAGACAGCAAAATACCCTCCAGTTGTGGTATGTTAGGGGGTGTGATTCGTCTTGAATATTGCATTTATTTACCCTTTATACTTATGAATTTTATCCCCCTTTATACTTATGAATGTTATCCCCCTAGGTTATCCTAATTCCTATTTTTATGCCAATTAACTAGACAATCTCTTTTATTAATATTTATATACTTTACGAGGTATAATTTAGCTTTTTAGGTATTAAAGTGCTTAGTATGAAGTTTGGTCGCATTTCCAGAATGTCCCTTCGTAAAGGGTACATTCAAGGTCATTTTAGTCATTTCATCAATTTTTATTATGGTCCAAAGTCTAATGAAAGTTGTATCCCTCTGAGTTATCTTCGCGTAGCTTCCTACCGTGCCTAATTCCGATCAATAACTAAGAAGTTACGGCGCTTTTCGTATGCTGATCCAAAATGAAGATTCAGACCTCTCAGGGGCGAATCGATTCGGTTGTTTTGGTGAATCAATTCGGGCCCTCTTAATGTCCGCAAATGTATATTTTTTGTGTGTGTGTGGAGGGGGGGGGGGTAATTATGGTAAAATATTCACTTAAGTTGGGGACTTCATTTTTACATTATGGGAGATTAGATTTTCGGGTTTTGGGGAGATTTTCCTCTCTTTCCCTTCCGTAGAGTTTATACCCATTTTGTAAGTAAATATTATTAATCTTCCCTTTTATATAATTCAATATCCATTTCCTTGTTTGTTTCTTTGTTATCTAGATTAATGCTTTATTAAGTAGTTGTTGTTAGTTTATTTCCTTATTGTCATTGGTTAATTAGTTTTATTTGTTGTTTCAATCATGCGTAGTAGCTAGTTTAAGGGTTAGGATCATATTCCCACCATTAATTGGTGTTGAGCTTTGAAATTTAGGTTTTGGTTATAAATGAATTTAATTCAAACCTTGTGTATTAAAGCTGGAATATTAGGCATTTAACTTTCTTTGTTACGTAGCAGTAGTGCTAATACCTATATTCCAAAATTAACCCTTTTGCGACCATATTCGAGTGAAAGTTTAATCTTTTGTTGTGGGATTAATTTTCTTCATGTTTGGTGTTTATAATCAATTGAATATTCTCAGTTAAATATTTTTGAAACAAAATCCCTTTTACTTGTTGATTAGCCCATGGTGGGGATGGGATCCTAATCTCGTTTTCCTAATCTTTGTTTAATTTTAATTGGGTAGTTAGCTTTTTTCACTTTACCCTTTTCAAACCATCATCATCTTATACTTTTTTATTTTAGTATTAATGAATCAATTAACTTCTCCCAAACAATCCCTGTGGATTTTCGATACCTGTACTAGACGCTAAACTCAATTGGAGTGTAGTTAAAGTTTAGGTTGTTTTGCATTTCAGTTGGAAGACGATAACAACGATTATCGTATCTACATAAACCCTCAGTTTTTGCCACATCAGAATCGCGCCGTTATCGGGGAGTGTTTTGTTATAGATTGAAATTTATTTACTATTTAATAGTATTTTTTTCCTTTCTATTTGTATTTGTATTCTTTGTTTTAACGTTCTTTTTGACTTGTACTAAATTGTTTCAAGAAATTTGAAATTTTGATGCTCGTCGCGTTTTTAAATTCCCTATTTGAAATGTCTCACTTTAACTATTTAGATAATTTTAATTGTTATGATAATAGTTCTGAAAGTTACACTCACAAGACTATGTGTGAATGCTTCCAAATTCTTGAAAATGAAAGAATTGATCGTGAAATTCAAGAATTTATAGGTAATCACTCATCGTCTTGGGAACAAACTTTGCGAATTGGGTAATCCTCTAACTATGAGCCAACCTCCCAGGAAGATGTTATGTCTTCTTGTTGGTTTGATCAACAATTAGCGGAAAAGGAATTGAATGACCAAGACGAGAGTTTTAAAGATTGGTCTTTGGAAATAAATACCTAATTCGATGAGCTCATTTCTTCTTCAAAAATCTCGGTTGAGGTTGAAACTTGCGTTTCACGTCCACCCTTTTTTGAAGAAGAAATCATTTAGAGTGATCAAAACACTTTCGAATTTCAACCTATTATTAATATTTCAAATTCTATTAAGGTTGATGGTCCTTCCTTTCCTTGGTTCTCCACCATTATCGAACCATTAAATATATAACAAGAATTGGATGAAAGTCTTGAGGACTTTAACCCGATTCTTGAATGGGAATGTTATTTTGAGATGCTTCATCTTATGGGATATTCACTCACACTTTCCCCACTTCCCATTCCAATTGAAAAATCTTGGGGCGATGACTTTAGTTTGCTCAAGATTAATTTGGTGTCGTCCCTCTTAGCATCCAAATGCCCCATCATCCGCCTAAATTTTTTAATTGGTGATGGTTCATTTCTTACATATTAAACATGTCTTCTGCTGTTCAAACAAAATTTTTGTTTTCCAGGAGGCATTCATGAAAATTAGGGTACGCCATTAATCCCTCAAAGTCAAATCATGTTTTGGATGGACCCTAAAAAATTTCCACTTCTCGTGTATAGTTAATTAAAGTTCAAATAGTGGGTTATAAATAGTTAGTTTTATTTTTCTTTTTAATTACAGTCTAGTGTAATTATTTAAAATTTTATTATTCATTTTTGTTATGCTTGGTTCTAGCATGTTTTGTAGATTCAATGGACTTCAACTTATCGGGGATCACTCCATTTTTGGTAATATCTGTCTTTTCTCTCTTTTTATGTTGTGTTCTTGATTAGCATTGAGGACAATGCAACATTTATGGATAGGGGTGTGGGTTATTCTTCCCATTGATTTTTTAGGTTTATTGATTTGATCACATGTTCATTTCACACATGCTTTTGTTGAAAAATTGAAAATTTTCAAAAGTATTTTCTTTATTTTTTCCCCTTTATTGGGCATTTTGCCTTTGTTCCCGGTGATAAATTTTAATAAATGCCCGATCCAATAGACAATTCAATGATGTATGTTCCCGTTTTAAGAAGTTATTTGACTTTAATCCTCAAATCATTTATATTATCAATAACTTCATGAATGAAACATTAAACCCACGGGCATACGCGCTTTTCTTATTTTAATGATTTGGTTTAAGGCATTTATAACCCACTGATCTTTCTTGCATTGTATATACTTACAACATGTGAGCTTTGGACTTTTCTTCATTTGTGAGTGTTTATAGATTATTCTTTCCTCTTTAAAAACGTTAAATTCATCGATAGTCTCACTATTCTTTCATTGATCGTTCATTAACTGAGTTCATATGAAATGTATCACTTGAGCATGATTTTTAAGTTATTTTGACTTGAGAATTACGTAAACCTTAGGAAATGATCATAGGCCATCTTTTGAAAGAGCAAAAGCCCCGAAATTTTATATTCTAATATAAAAGGTGACGGTTCAATTAAATTTCCAACTACAATATCAATTCAAATTTAAAACAAAAAAAAATTCAAATTTTAATTTCTTCAAAATTAAAATTTAACTAAACTAGAAGTGAAATAAAAAATACTCAAAATTAATTTTCACTTAAACACAATTAATTCAACCCAAGTCCTAAAATTTGTAGAACAAAAATTAATTCATTTTTCAATATAGGCCAAACTAAATTAACACAAATTTTATTTAATTAAATTATGCCGACTTGAATTAAATTAAATTAAATTCAGCCAAACATATTTTAGCACCAAATTAAACGAGATTGTGATTTTAAACCAATTTTATCTTTTTTAAAACCTAAGCATTCATCTAGGTAGTTTTGCAAAATAAGATAAATAATCACAACCACTACACCGCGATGTACAAGGAAAATCCACAACGGAAAAAACCTCAGACGACCCTAGCCTAACAAATTCACTACATATGGTTTTACAATTACAAGATAAAAAGACTTACAACACTCAACATGACTCCCTTCAAGCCCCGGTGCTTCTTCTTGCAAATACCTCCGTCTATCAAATAAACACAAAGTCCATAGCAGTCTTGGAGTTCACCAATCGAAGCATAGCAACCATCAACCACACATGGTGTCTTTCACCACGTGAGAAAGCCGCAGCAAAAAAAATCTTCTCCTCGTTGGAAGTTCGTTCGACCGACTTCGTTCGAAGTCTCGTTCGAACAACTTTTCTAACGAGAAAACAGAAATTTTTGGCACAAAGTCATTGGCAAACTTGTTCGAATTCTCGTTCGAATGACAATTCAGGAAATTTATTTTTTCAATTTTAAGCTCAAAACCTTTTGAAAAAAGTTCTAAAGTGATTTTCAAAAAATAAAAAATCATAAGAAGTATTTTACGAATACACTCAATAAAAGTTCCAAGCTCCTATATATATATATATAATGCATTCATACCTTTGGAGCCTTGGAATTCAATTGCTGTTGATGTAGAAACGTGGCACCAAACTCGAAAAGGATAATACTATAAATCTGGGTCGCTACGTCTTCAACTCTTCAAACATCATAGGCTCGAAACGATACACCAGAACATCTATCTTATGACTTAAATGGTATTATCCGGAATTAAGCCCCTACTATAAATGGACTCACTTTGAAATTTGTGTCCTTATAAATATCCCTCTTTGGCTATTCCTAGACAAAACCCAACCGAAAATCCTAATGGGTCGTCACGTTCGTCTAGACACAACATCCCACCCAAAAAAAATAAAAATATAGACGCTAAGACTCGACCCAAGGACGAACCGCTTTGCCACTTTAAAGATGCTACTTAAGATGAAAATCCTGCACACTTAACAAACCATAAAACACATAGGGAATATAACAATATTAAATTAAATCTAAATAAGTACCCCCCCCCCCCCCCCTTAGATGATTCTCTCATTTTCTCGAACATGATGTACCTAAGAAGATAGCGCTCTCCCCCTAAGTGAGATCTCTTAAACTAAAGGTTTGGATACCATTTCTCCTCCTTTTTGTTCAAGAATAGACAAAAGATATAAAATTAAAATTACCTTATTTCTCATTTAATTAAAGGAACTACCATTTCTCCCCTTAAAGTCTAAGCAAGGGACATGAATTAAGAAGAAACAAGATAAAAAAGC
The DNA here is from genome assembly GCA_949130495.1 of Sambucus nigra. NCBI lineage: Eukaryota > Viridiplantae > Streptophyta > Magnoliopsida > Dipsacales > Adoxaceae > Sambucus > Sambucus nigra. Next base: position 116,085,092 of record OX422222.1, on the reverse strand, counting down.
AAAGGTGCATAAACAGGAACAATAAAGCATATGGAAACACTAAAATGCAACTAATCCACACAATAAAAAAAGATACCAATTATGATGCGATGACAAAAAAGATGATATCAATTATGACTTCAAAGCAAATATAGATTAGCAAGCAAGGCAAAGACTCAAAATCAAAAAAATACCATATATATATATATATATATATATATATACACACACACACAATGAATTTCACTAACACACACTCACATATACAAAGGTATAAACACCACACATGACATAAAATACATTCAGATTTTCACACTCGTATGGCCAAAATGTGTCCAAATACATGTGGTTAACAGAAGTGTAGGAGTGTGAACTAGTAACAATTAAATTTTGACCCAATCACTTAAAATATGTTCACGAAGTTCTCATTTAATTGCAAAACTTTATCACATTTAGATATAGACTCATGTGACAGTATAAATTGAACTCTATAAAGAAACATACACAATGTACACAAGCCTAGAATTTTGATGATTCCACAAATCAATAGAGTCACGATAATAAAAGCATAACTAGAATTCAAAGTCATTGTGCAAACTTGTTGATACATCCAACCAAACTCCTCATAATTTTATTTTTCGTTTTCTTTTGAACATATCAACTAAATTAAAGAGGCCTTGGCTAATATTCTTTTTAATGCAACATTTTTTTAAGACCTAATATTTAATGGTGGTTTTTCACGCAAAGTATTTTTTTTTTCGGAGCCTGATTGCATTGATAAACAACTATGTCAGATAAACATATTTTTCAAACTTTTACATCCAGGAAACAGTTATTACATGCACAAATCCTCCATTGTCATAGAAAAATGTAGATGACTAAATTGATGGGAGAACATATGGCTTAGCTCAAATATACATGTGAAGTTTAAAATTCAAATGAGCTCGTGCATGTGTGAATCGAGGCATATAAAAATAGAATCCATTAAGCAACACAAAATCCAACTACTCCATGTAAGCATGACAAAGAACATTTTAAAGATTGAAAATTTTAATCAAAAGATCTAGCCACATGGAAGCGGAAAGGGAAAGGATTCAAACACAAATATATGCCACATAAAGTGTGTCAAACTGAAATACACACAAAATAAAAAAAATATTTTTGAGTTTGTTTTTTAATTTTTAACTAAACAAAAAAAACACAACTCAAAAGAAAAACAAAGAAAATCTTTTTGTATTTTTCTCAGTAAGACACAAAAAATACAAGTAAATACAAAAGATATACACAAAACATAATTCTAGCATGAGATTAATCATAGAGTATAGACTAGAAAATGACAAACATACATACAACTAGTATAACTATATCATGAAGCACAAAAATGCTAGAGTATGTAAACAAAGCTAACACACTTAACCTTTCGATTTAGCATGGGAGGTATCACGTGATAGCAAATGCGAATAAAAATCCTATTTTTTAAAGCTACCAAGTCAAATCTCTTAACCCAAACTAGTGAAGAATGACAAACTCGAGATTGGGGAATCTTGGCTACCTTGGTGACCTTACATTTGGATTTCCTAGAACCTCGTTTAAGATCAAAACAAAACTTCCTAAGATGACCTTTTTTACCACAATGTGAGAAAGTAAAAACTTGTCGAAAAGAAGTACCTAAGGATTGACCCTTAACCTTGTTCCTAGAAGATTATCCTAAACAAATGGTTTTGGCTTTAGTAGTTGAATCATTATGGGGATCAAAGCGTAAACCACAAGTGTTATTTTTGACTTGGACGGTTCCTAATATTTTATCTAATTTAGCGGACCTACATTCCAAATCAAATTTTATTTTACTAGTCTCTTAATTTTTCTTCTATTTCTAAGACCCTAGACTCTAGCAAAACTTTCCCATCTTCAAATATAAGAAGCTCTTTCTTCATTGTCTCCATCAAACCTTTAAGGTTATCTCTCTCGCCTTCAATATACTCAATCTTCTCTCGAAGAGCTCTCTCACATGCCCTAAGGTCTTCAACTAATGCACTCTCATTATTGACCTTGGCATGTTCCCTCAAACAAGCTTTTAACTTCAAATTGGACCTTTTTAATTTCATCGATTCTTCATATAACTCTCTAAAGGCAATTTGAAGTTCACTCTCATCAACCTCTTCTTCACGTTCACTCTCTCTCTCTCTCTCTCTCTTCTCCACTCTCTAAATCATAAAAAATATGGGATTCACAAACTTTGACCTCGGAAGTGTCAGGTATTACAATGGAGTGCTGATACTCTTACCGGGTATTAGCACCAAGCTAGTACCAGGTGCTTTGTTGGCATTTTTTCATTGGTTGCCTTTTTTTGAGAAAATATGGTATTGTTTTTAATAAGGTTATTTAAGTTCTTTTTTATTTAAAATAAAAATTATTAGAAAATAATTTTTTTATAAATTAGAAAAATTGTATTGTTAAAAAAATCTATTTTAATATAAAAAATTTGAAAAAAAACTATTCAAAACAAAATAAAAGCTAGTTTAATATAAAAAAAATTCTTTACAATTTTAAACTATTTTAAATTTTAAAAATTAAGTTTAAAAATAAGGGGTGCCGCTTGTGCGGACCTTTAAAAATGAGAGAATGTTGAGTAAATGGGTGTTCGAGGGACTAAATAAGTTAAAAATATTTAAAAACATGATTTTTTATTAGATTAGTTTTTTAATGCAAAAATAAAAAAATTGTTTCAAATGTGGTAAAATTAAAAAAAAATTAAAAATAACGGGTACCCCTGGCGCGACCCTTTAAAAATAGGAGAATATTGGGTAAATGGAAGTTTGAGAGACTAAATGACTTAAAAAAAAATTATTAGATTAGTTTTTTAATGCATGAATACAAAATTTGTTTCAAATGTTGTAAAATAAAAAAAAAAGTTTAAAAATAACGGGTGTCGCTAGCGCGAACCTTTAAAAATGAGAGAATATTGAGTAAATGGGTGTTTGAGGGATAAAATGAGTTAAAATTTTGAAAAAAACTATTCTGATAAAAAAAAAAATTAATTTTTTTTAACTCATTTTACATGAGAAATAAAAAAAAAGGTATCCTTGTACTAGCCCGGGGTTAACACCCGGGTATCCTAACATTATTCATTACAATGTTATCATTGGACAAGTCCTAAATATCAATTGCATGACTTGCTATGAATGCGGTAAAGTTGCGCTCAATGAGGGATTCAAGCCCCTCTTCCTTATCACTATCACTAAGGGTAGTATTGTATGAAATTAGTTGATTACCCCCTCTCTTTAGTTTAGTGGGACATTCAAAAGCCTTATGGCCATACCCTTAACAACTAAATAAACGATTTCACTCGTCCCTATTTAGATCTTCATTTTGCCTTTTAGGGAATTTTTCGGCTCTGTCATATTTAGATTTATCAAATTTATTGAAATCATTTTTAAGATTATATTTGTTAAACTTAAGAAATTTTCTAGCAAACATAGCCATATCTTCCGAGTCAAAATAACTCTCATCATCCAAACTTGCTTTTCCTCTTTTAGGGCTTCCAAAGGGATGCCCTTGTCTTTCTTCTTTTTGGTCCTAGAGGAAAACGTGTCAAGTTCATAGGTTTTTAAGTCACCTATGAGCTTTTCTAGTTTCGTAGAGGCTAAAGTGGGTAAAGAATTCAACACGATCACTTTAGGAATAAACATATTAGGTAGGGACCTTATAGTTTTCTTTACTACTCGGTCGTCGGATATCTTTTCTCCCAAATTAAATGATGAATTTACAATATCAAAAAGTCTAGCATAAAATTCATCAAAAGTTTCATTTTCAAGTATTTTTATGGTCTCGAATTGAGTGGTGATTTCGGAGTTTCGAAGCTTTTACGACACTACTTCCCTCATGGGTGAGTTGCAAAATATCCCAAGCTTATTTAACAGTTTTACATTTCATGATACGTTGAAATTCATCCGGTATGACCACACTAAACAAAGCATTCAAGCCTCGGAAATAAAAATTTGTTAATTTCAGTTCATTCTTAGTCCATCTCGCTATGGGTTTGGGTACACATTCATTTTCTACTAAACAAGTAAGTGGAGTCTACCCGGTAACGACAGACATCCAAACCCTCTCATCTATGGACTTTAGTGACGATTTCATACGCGCTTTACAGTACACGTAATTAGAACCATCCAAAACTGAAAATTTCAAAAAACGAAGAAAATTCCATTTTTTAATAAAACTAAATTAAGGATCTTAATGCGACAAATTAGCGCGCTATCTCTAATACCACTTGAAAGTGAAGAAGCCCCTAAATTTTATATTCTAAAATAAAATGTGATGGTTCAATAAAATTCCCAACTATAATTTCAATTCAAATTTAAAAAAAAAAAACTTCAAATTTTAATTTCTTCCAAATTAAAATTAAACTAAAGTAGAAATGAAATAAAAAATATTCAAATATTAATTTTCCCTTAAACACAATTAATTCAACCCAAGTCCTAAAATTTTCCTAACAAAAATTAATTCATTTTTCAATATAGGCCAAACTAAATTAATACAAATTTTATTTAATTAAATTGCGCCGACTTGAATGAAATTAAATTAAATTCACCCAAACTTATTTTAGCACCAAATTAAATGAGATTGTGACTTTAAATAAGTTTTATCTTTTTTAAATCCTAAGCATGCATCTAGGTGTTTTTGCAAGATAAGATAACCAATCACAACCACTACGCCGCGATGTACGAGAAAAACCCACAAAGGGAAAAACCTCGGACGACCCTAGCCTAACTAATTCACTAGATATGGTTTTACAATTACTAGACAAAAATACTAACAACACTCGACTTGACTCCCTTCAAGCCCCGACGCTTATTCTTGCAAATACTCTCGTCTAGCAAATAACCACTAAGTCCATCGTAATCTTGGACTCCACCAATTGAAGCATAGAAATTTTCAACCACACATGGTGCCTTTAACAAATCTTCTCCTTTATGGGTAGAGAATGAACCCAAACTTTTTGGTTTAGAGAAAACTCGGTGCCAAAACTCTCAAAGGAAAGATATATATATATATATATATATATATATATATATATATATATATATATATATATATATATATATATATACATACATTAGGAATTAAACTAACATATGGGTGTATATGTGTTTTTGAAGACCATCTCTTGAAAATTAAAATACACAAAAAGGAACTTTTTGGAGAAAAGATTGTTCTCTCAAACTAAGTTAGAAACCTCTCAAAAGTTGTTTTGAATTAAGCCTTCCCGTCCTTTTTAGAGCTGGTAAAAAGTAGTGGGCAAGAGGGAAAGTGGAGGGTTAAAAATAAAACTATTGAAAAACTTATAGAAAACCACCCCAAGTGGTTCAAACGACTTTTCGAACGGAAAAACTGGAAAAAAAAAAAAAGCCCCAAACTTGTTGGAAGTTCGTTCAAATGACTTTTCTAATGAAAAAATAGAAATTTTTGGCACAAAATCGTTGGCAAACTTGTTCACAATTCAAACGAAAAATTAGAAAATTTATTTTTTCAATTTTAAGCTCAAAAACTTTTGGAAAAAGTTCTAAAGAACTTTTTCTGAGAATAAAATATCATAAAAAGTATTTTATGAAATACACCCAATAAAAGTTCCAAGATCCTATATATATATATATATATATATATATATATATATATATATATATATATATATATATATATATATATATATATATATATATATATATATATATAATGCATTAATACCTATGGAGCCTTGGAATTCAAGTGTTGTTGACGTAGAAACATGGCACTAAACTCGGCAAGAATGAAACTATAAATCTGGGCCGCTACATCTTCAACTTTTCAAACGTCATAGGCTTGAAAGGATACACAAGAACATATATCCCATGACTTAAATGGTTTTGTCTGGAATTTAGCCAATACTACATATGAACTTAATTTAAAATTTATGTCCTTACATCTTTGTTATATCACCCATATTGATCTTGACCTCACCATATATATTTTCCCTTGTCAACTCCTTTCTAGACTTAATATAGCCTTTCGTTTCATAACCCAAAATCTAAAACAACCTCTAAATTGAAGTTATATACCATACATATTACCTTCCATACATTTAATTGGAATAATACTGGGGATTAAGTGGTGTTATTGTTATGTGGTTGCAATTAATCATGTGAGAGTGAAAATGTAAAGAAAAAATTGAAGTGAAAAACAAAATAAAAGGAAGGAAAAGAAAAGAAAAATAAAATAAAAGAAAAAAGAAGGAAAAAAGAGAAAGTCTTTCCATATTGTATATAGTGTTCAATAATCTTTTTCACTCTCTGATTTCATAAACAATGCTTGTTATGGAAGTTATTTTGTCAATTTTAAAATTGCCCCTAATTTTCCATTATCCCGAATGTTTCATCCCCAAACACCTTTGAATCTATAAATATCCCTTGTTTCATAACCTCAATCCCAAACCTACATTACAACCCTATAAAAATCATATGTGATCCTAAAGTGAATTTGATTTAAAAGTCTTAATAATTACGATACTCTCTGAAAATACATTTTACTTTTTTAATGATGATGTTCTTTCATTGCGATTACATATTTTGCATTTGACATATATAGCATTATTCATTGATAACATGTGTGCGACCAAGTTTCCATTTACATTTACTCTCTATGTTCGCATGTCCTATGTATTACCTACCATTCTTATTGATTTTATTTATTGATCCTAATATCTGGAGAGGATCGAATATCATGCATGCTTTAATGATTATTATCCGATTTATAATTTTTTCCCAAATCACTATTTCCATGTGCTCTCGCTTCCTCCCACTCTTAAGGTTTTGATTTGATGAAGTTCATTCTATAATGTTTGTAACTAAAGACTTTTGAGTAAATTCATTCACTATGCTAAAAAAAAATTGAAATTATTTTTGTTGTTGTTGCGTTTGTATTTTTAATTGATTGTATATATTTTGAGAAAACATTGATGTTTGAGGATTTCATCCCTGAAAAACCTCACAAGACAACACTCGTCCACTAGGGTAACTGATTAGGCATAAATTCTTTCCAATTTATCCCTTAATTTAGCTACTTTCAGCACCCCCAACAACATAATCGATTTGACTTTATCTCATAATCTTGCTACTGACTTATCCTAACGAGTACACCGAGTTTCTGGTATTTCGTATTGCTTTTACAGGTATTTGATGTCAAGAAACGAAAGAAGGAAACCGGAAGAATAAAGAAAGAAAAGAAGGAAATTCAAAAGGGAAAAAGCATAATTTTTACCTGAAATTCGGATGAGGTACCTAAAGATAAGTTGAAGCTATCGAATTCTTGAGCACATAGGAAGAAAAGGCACCTCAATCGAAGTCCCGGAACAAAAGATATGAGCAGTCAAAGTTGAGAAAAAAGTCAAACAGGCAGACCGGTCCGCCCTCACCCCGGACCGGTCCGCTGTGCCAAACTCCATAAGACCTCGAATCGAAAGCAAACCGAAAAAGGAAGGAAAATAAAAGAACCCGTTCGCCCCGGACCGGTCTGCCAGAAAATAAAAGGAACCGATCCGCATGGGAGGCAGACTGATCCGCCTAAGGCCCGGACTGGTCCGGCTATCAAGATCTTGAAATCTAATATTCTCCTAAGAAGAGTCTTAGTGTAGCTAAAACTCCTGAATTCTTGTAGGGTATAAAAAACCGTTTTATTATCATATTTTGTACAGAGAATTTTAGTTAATTTTCCATTCATTTTCAGACCCTAGTTTAGCTACAGTTTACAATTTTAATTCCAAAAAGTCAAAGATTATTCAGAAGTTCTTTGATTACAAGTGTTCTTAATTGCTACTGTTACTACTTTGGTAAAATTAGTGAGTTGTTTCCTTTCTTAATTTCTTTTCTACATCGATTCACAAGTTTTCCTTAGATTAATCATGGTTTTCTGCACATCAAATACTGTTTTCATTACTTTCAGCATGTTAGGCTAGATTTTCTAAGGCCGGGATACATGAACCTAGCCTGATGTGTTAGTTGCATGTGTATAACATCAATCCCCTGAATTTAGTGATTGATTACGACCGTATGGCATAGGAACACAACAATTGTAGATTTTTAGATTTCGTTTGCCTCTGGGTAACCGGGATGCTTTAGAATGTAATTCGAGTGTAACTATCGCGATACCGATTTACTCGTCCTCAGATTAAGTATGATGCAGGCTTGAACCTCATATATGTAATGTTTGGGAGTACTAAATTCTGGGTCTAATTAATCAGTTAAATTTATGATTAGTATTATAATTGCAATACACTAGGGTTGGGGTATTGTATTCCTATCCTGTTTTTCTCATCACATAGTTTAAAGTTTCAACATATTCTTCCTCAATATTTTAGGTAACTTAGTCTAATTGAATCTTTTCATAATTGCACTTAGTTGTAGTTAATTCTCGAAACCAAATCATTTTTTCTTTCTTTTAAGATTCAAAGTTAGGATTCCTTCATCTTTTCTCCTCGTTACAACTCCGTTGTCTTATTTCCTTGTGGATATGATCCCGACTTACCAGGTTTATTACTAACACGACAGGCTTGCACTTGAGCCTAGAGTGAACGCACATTAGAGACACTTTCTGAGTCGCGTCAAGTTTTTGGCGCCGTTTCCGGGGATTTAGGTAGACTTAGTATTAGATTGAGTCAATCTAAAGCTTTGACAAAAAATTTCAAAAAAAACTCCAAAAGCATACAAAATTCAAAAAACATAAAAAGATTCATCACCATCTCTCATAAGCTATTAATGCAAAATTTTGAACTCACTCCCACACCCCATAATACTCCAACCAGTATTCATGAAAATCCAATAGTTGAGTATAACCTCGATAGCCCCCACACTCCTAACGCCCCACAGTTCTGGATTCCACCTCCCACACCATCACACTCAATCTCCAATAACACTCCGTTTTCCATCTTAGGACACACCTCCGAACACACTTCGAGCACACCAAGTGAGAGCACCGAGTCGTTAAGTGAGATAGAGATGTCACAACACAGTAATGCACCTTCTCGTGAGGAATTGGACCCGTACCACCCGCTCAGAGAATTTGTATATCCCGAGCGCACTATCACTCCGGGATGCATTATACTCCCGTATAATGCCGGGCAATTTCGCTTTAAAAATGGGATGATCCAGATGTTACCCCATTTCCATGGTATGGATTCTGAAAAGACATACCTTCACATTAGGGAATTTGAGGATGTGTGCGATACTCTCAATGATCAAACTTTCACACAAGAGGTGATCCGCCTTAAACTCTTCCCATTCTCGCTCAAAGATAAAGTTATGACCTCGCTATGGTCTTTACCTCCAAGCTCGATTCTATATTGGAACGAGTTACAATCGAGATTTCTCAAGAAATTCTTCCCACCACATTGAACAATCTCCATAAAGGCTCAAATACAAGCATTCAAACAATCTGAAAATGAGCCATTTCATCGATGTTATGAGCATTTCAATAAGTTAGTTACTTCATGCCCCCATCATGGATTTGATTCAACGCAAATCATTTATTTTCTTTATAATGGGCTGAACCTTAACTCCTAGCAATTCGTTGAAACCATGGGTAGTGGTCCGTGCCCACGATGCTGAGCTTCACCTGAGGTATGTCGCCGAGACTACCCAATCTTGGGATACATCTGATTTTAATGCTCAGAATCGAAATCGTCAAGTGACCACCACTCCATTGGCGTCCGGCTTATTTCATGTAGAAAAGAGTTCTATAACGGACAGTCGGATCGATATACTTAAGAAAGAAATGCGATACCTACATGGGATATGTGGAAGAGGACCAACTGGATACATACCAAACCCCGTTAAAAAGGTGTGTGCGATTTGTGAGGCGGGTCATTCAACTGAGGCATGCCCGACTATACTCGCCTACAAAGTGATGCTTCAAGAGCAAGTTAGTGGTATAGGAGGATTTAAGGGTAATTTCGGTGCACCGTACGAGAATTCTTAAAACCCTTCATGGAAAAACCATCCTGGTTTTAGCTATGGGAAACAACATGCTGCGATGAACCCTACTTCCCATGTTGCCCTGCCTCCACCATAACACTTTCAACAAGCCCCACACATGCAAGGACATGTGTAAGAACCACCACCTCAAAAATCTTATATCCCGCCACCGCGAAGAACTCTCGAGGATACCATGAATCAATTTATCACAAGCCAGGCTGAAACCAATGCCAGATATGATTGCCTAATTAGTGACATAAATACAAGTCTGTCGAAGATACACTCCTCGTTGAGTGTTCAAGAGAAGGGCAATTTTCCTGCCCAAGGTCAAACTAGTGTTAGCTCCACCTCTACTGAAAATCAGGAGCAATGTCAACCTGTGACCACTCTTCGTAGTGGGAGAGTCGTTAATTTATCACCTCCCCCACACAACACAATGAAAGACAAGGAGATTTCGCCCGACACGAAAGAGGCCGAAGATGTCCCCTTGAATGAGAGTGATAAATAAGACACTGGTGAGACCGAGGTAATAGTGAAACCACCGTTCGCAGCACCGTTTCCTAAAAGGTTGATTCCTTCCCATAAAGGAAACCTATGCGATGATGTGCAGTTGAACTTACCTTTCCTTGATGCAATTAAGAAAATCCCAGCTTATACAAAAGTCATCAAAGACTTCTTAACGGTAAAGAGAAAGATGAAGGTAAATAAGAATGTCTTTCTAGCCCATAACGGGAGCTCCATTCTACTAAATGATCTCCCGCCTAAATTCAAAGATCCCGGTGCACCCACCATTTCCTGCATCATTAGAGAAAATAAAATTGAAAAAGCTTTAATTGATTTGGGAGCGAGTGTCAAAATCCTCCCTCATTCCATTTATAGGCAACTTGATTTGGGCGACCTCAAGCCCACAAAGGTCACTCTCCAATTAGTAGATCGAACAGTGAAGATCCCAAGAGACATAGTCGAGGACGTGATCGTCCAAGTTGACACTTTCTACTTCCCGGTAGACTTTGTCATTTGGGAAACGGAACCCTCCTTCAACTCGAGCAACGATGTTCTCATTCTCCTTGGGTGCCCATTCTTATCTACATCTAGCGCAATCATCAATACTCGAAATGGGTGAATGCAACTCACCTTTGGGAACATGACCTTAGAGACCAACATCTTCCACATATCCCAACATACGGGGGAAGAAGATGATCTTCACGCGTTGAGCTTCATAGATAAGATAGTAGAGGAGTACTTTGAGGAGAATTACTATAGAGACGCCTTAGGGTCCTATTTAGTAGTGAGACACGAGAGTGAGGGGACGTACACCGACTTTGAGAGGGAGGTTAGGGAATTGAGAGAGTTACTCGATGAGAGAGCGTCGGACGAGGACGCGAGAGATGTTAATTGGGTTTCTAGATTCGAGGAGTTACAACCGAGGGATACATGCATGGTTCCCTCCAGCGAAAAAATTCCAACCCTTGAATTAAAGAAACTCCCCTCCCATATTAAATATGCATACCTAGGAGAGGATAAGATATTTCCTGTTGTTGTCTCCTCTAGCCTAGACGAAGAGCAGGAGGGTAAATTGTTGAAAATTCTGAGAAAGTACCAAAGTGCTTTTGGTTGGTGCATTATTGATTTGAAGGGGGTAAGTCCTTTGATTTGCACTCACAAGATCCATCTCGAAGAGGATGTTAAACCCTCAAGAGAAATGCAAAGAAGGCTAAATCCCAACATGAAAGAAGTAGTTAGAACCGAGATGATCAAGTTATTGGATGTTGGGATTATCTACCCAATCTCGGATAGAAAGTGGGTGAGCCCTATTCAAGTCGTTTCGAAGAAGTCGGGCCTGACAGTGATTGAGAATGCTAAGGGAGAGCTAGTTCCCCAACGTACTACCACCGAGTTGTGCATTTGCATTGATTACCGAAAACTCAATGCGAGAACCAAGAAAGACCATTTCCCCTTACCATTTATTAATCAAATGCTTGAAAGAGTAGTGGGACACCCTTATTATTGCTTCCTTGATGGTTATTCCGGATATAACCAGATTGAGGTAGATGTACTTGACCAGGAGAAAGCGACCTTCACTTGCCCTTTTGGTACGTTTGCCTACAAACATATGCCATTCGGCTTGTGTAATGCTCCCGTGACCTTTCAAATGTGCATGTTGAGCCTATTTAGCGACATGGTCGAGAGAGGACTCGAAGTGTTCATGGACTATTTTAGCATTTTTGGCACCTCTTTCGACATTTGCCTAGAAAAACTTGAAAAAGTACTTGCCCGGTGTGTGGAAAAGAACTTAGTGCTGAATTAGAAGAAATGCCATTTCATGGTCACATAGGGAATAGATCTTGGCCATATAGTATCATCCAAGGGAATAAAAGTTGATAGGGCAAAAATAAATGTCATAGGTGATCTTCCCCCACCAAAATTGCTTAAGGACGTGCGCTCTTTCTTGGGTCACGCGGGATTTTATCGAAGGTTCATTAAGGACTTTAGCGCTATCGCTAGACCCTTAAGCAACTTACTCATGAAGGACACCCCATTCGAGTGGACGAAAGCATGCCAAAGCTCTTTTGAAAATCTGAAAACCATGCTTGTGTCCGCTCCCATCATGCAAGTTACGAATTGGTCTTTACCATTCGAACTTATGTGTGATGCTAGTGATTATGCGATAGGGGTTATTTTGGACCAAAGAAAAGATAAGCAAGCTCATGTCATCTACTATGGTAGCCGAACTCTTACCGGACCACAACTCAACTACTCTACCATGGAGAAAGAGTTGCTAGCGGTAGTCTTTGCCCTTGATAAATTTTGATCATACCTTATCGGTTCTCCCATTACTTGCTTCACCAACCACGCGGCATTGAAATACTTACTTGCAAAGAAAGATGCCAAGCCGCGACTCATAAGGTGGATCCTACTCCTAGAAGAGTTTAATCTCTCCATTAAAGATAAGAAAGGGGTAGAAAACTTCGTTACCGACCACTTATAATGGATTTCGTCTAACGTACCTAGTCATCCCATACCCATAGACGAATACTTTTCGAATGAGTAACTTTTTGCTTCCTCTTATTTGCCCTGGTTTACGGATATAGTGAACTACCTTTCACGGGAGACGTCCCTCCTAACTGGAAATTGCAAGATAAGAAGAGGTTTATTACTTGGTCGCGCATGTTCTTCTATGATGATCCGTTCCTTTTTAAATATTGCGCCGACCAAATCATCCGACGATGTGTACCGGATGACGAGATCCCCAAGGTCATCCAATTTTGTCATTCGGAAGCTTGTGGAGGCCACTTTTCGACGAAAAAGATGGCCACTAAAATTTTGCAATGCGGTCTCTATTGGCCCATAATATTTCAGGATGTGAACGATGCTTGCAAATCTTGCAATAGGTGCCAACGTATGAGAGCCATTACTCGACGAGACATGATGCCTCTTACCCCCATACTCATCATTGAGCTCTTCGACTACTGGGGTATTAACTTCATGGGTCCCTTCCCCCCGTCTTTTAGTTTCCTATACATCCTTGTCGCGGTAGATTATGTTTCTAAATGGGTGGAAGCTATATCTACCAAGACGAATGACAACAAAGTGGTGATTAAGTTCCTGCAGGAACACATACTTTCCCTCTACGGTGCACCAAAAGCGATAATCAGCGATAATGGCACACACTTTTGCAATAGGCTATTCGAGAAGCTAATAAGAAAGTATGGCGTCATTCACAAGGTTGGAATGACTTATCACCCACAAAAGAATGGGCAGGCCGAACTAGCAAATCGAGAAATCAAGAACATTCTTGAAAAGACCGTCAATCCTATCCGGAAAGATTGGTCACTTAGATTGAACGATTCGCTATGGGCCTATCGTACCGCATATAAAAATCAACTCGGCATGTCCCCTTTCCTCTTTTTGTATGGAAAGCCTTGACATCTTCCCGCTGAGTTAGAGCCCAAGGCATATTGGGCGATTAAGTAATTGAATTATGCTATGGATAAAGTCGGTGAAGCCCGCAAGCTTCAATTGAATGAGTTAGAAGAACTACGCAATGATGCGTATGAGAATGCTAAAATTTCCAAAGAAAGGATGAAACTCACTCACGATAACATCATTCGACACAAAGAGTTTTTTCCCGGGCAAAAAGTTCTTCTCTATAACTCTCGGCTTCATCTCTTTCCGACCATTGTGCGGTCACGATGGTCTGGCCCGTTCATTATGAAGAATGTTTTCCCTCATAGAGTTATTGAATTAGACGATTTAAAAGGGGAAATACATTCAAAGTGAATGGGAAACGCCTAAATCCATATCTAGAAGCATGTGTGGAAGAAATCAACACCGTATGGTTATCTGTGACAACCCGCCTACTAAAATAATAGGTGGCCAGCCCAATATTCCAATAATTACAAGAATCATAGATGGTCCATTCTTAGCATCACTGTCGATTAAAATAATAGTATGGGATAACCACCAATCATTTCAGAAAAATGGATTGTCATAAACAAAAAAAAATTTAAGAGTAAAAGAAAAAACATTTAGACAATCCCATTTGTAAAAACGGTGGGTATCAAAATCGATAAATAAAGTATGACAATACAATAGATAATCACCGAATAAGCTGTCGGTGCACAGACCAATATAAATAATACATTAAGTATTACAATCCAATATTTACAATATAATGAATGAGTAAAATGCCCTGGGCAAACACGCCCGAGTAAATGTACTGAACATAACTAGAGTACAGAAGAAGGAAGCGCCTACTACAAGTATCCTACAACATCCGCAATATGTTGTAGCTCCATGACAACTGGAATGGAAATGTAATCACGGGTGTCCATGCGGTAGAGCACCTGTAACGGCAAGGAATATGTAGCACAAGGAAATATAGATACCGGTCAGGGCCCGGTTTGATATGATTACCATGTGACTAAAATGCATGACAGTTAAGTGCGTAATTCTTTTGCAGGTAACAATAATATTCCTCACCTCTCAATCTAGCAGCAACCTAACGCAATATCGTGAGATGTTCTAGTTAACCCTAAGTACTAAAGGCTAACTTTTCCCCATTCTCAACACTATGCCCTATTCGTGCGTGGGGTGTCTCGCAAAGCGAAATCCAAACAAGGAACCCCCCCGATACACTACTACATAGGCAAGGTTGATCGTCGAGATCCATTAGACCCTAAGCACGAAATAAATATATAAATAAATACATGTGTGTGCGTAAGTGTGGGAGGTCACAACTACAGCTACTCTAGAAATAATAAACATAACCCAATCCGTAATCTAATGGCACAATTCCTAATTCTTTATTTAGGAATATACATATATGGTAAATTCATTTTATCAAATGTTTACCAATTAATCTCATTTCAAAACTTTCTTTACCAAATTTTATTTCCTTTCTTCTATCCAGGAAAAAGAATACATAATTTAAAGCAAGTTTTATTATCATAAAAATGCTTTACTTTCATATCGTAACATCCATTTTCCTTCTTCCATCCGGAAAATGTATTTAACATCCCATTTCCCTTCTTCTATCCGGGAAATGTAAATTAAAGCCATTTTATTATCATAAAATGCTTTAATAACCAATAATGTCCCACATTATTGAATCATAGTTATATATCATATAATATAACGCAATCTAAGACCGCCCGTCCGGGTTTCCCCACTGTGCGCGCCCCTAAATGGCTATCATCTTCCAGGGCCTCCAAGACAACTTGGGATCCTATCGAAACGTCGGGAAGCGACCATGTGCCTGCGGGATAGTCAAGACCACACCCGGAATCTCTTAACCAGCGCAGAAAATGTAATAAATGCTCACATGGCCTAGGGACTATATCCACCCTGCATCATTAGCCAGGGGGCTTCACCACAACGCGAGCGACTTCCCATATGATAGCGATTTAGAGAGGTGTGTATCCATAAATTATTATTTATGAAAAACATTACTTTTTCCATTTTTGAAAACTCATATTTTACATTTCCAAAAATCATTCACTTAGCCATAAGCACCAAGTTTTAGAAGGTGCATTTCATTCTTATTAAGTCATATATTATTAATGACCTAAGACCCAAAGTGCCACTAACCTCAAAATAGCCTCGAAGAGTTCATATAATCTCGTAAACCCTCAAAGGGAGTCTCCATAATGGAGTGTCTCCCAAAAACTCAACATTAATATTTTAACTTCAAATATATCTTTAGGTTAACCTCCTATATCAATTGGACATTAACCTAATACAAACTAGTCCTCGGGTAAACCCAAATCTCCATTCTTAGCCTAGGACATTAGTCTACCCAATACAACCCTCTAGGACTCCACATTTCTTCCCAAAGGAAGGTTCCTAAGCCTCGAACCTAAAAGAAAAGGGCTAAAAATCAAAATAAGAAAATCTCACAAAAACAGGGGAACCGAATCGATTCGCCCCTTGGGCCGAATCGATTCTCCCTTGCGAATCGATTCGCTAAACAGCCGAATCGATTCGGTGAGCAAAAACTGACTTTCTTCAATTGCCGAATCGATTCAGTTTCAACCCGAATCGATTCGGTCTGCAAGACCTGTAACCCTCTCCTTATCCGAATCGATTTGCCCCTAGGGCCGAATCGATTCGGTCCTGAGATTTTGCCCAGTTTGGGCGACGGGTTATACAAACCCTAAAATCCCATAACCTCAAATCTTTGCTTTTGCCCAACATCAACAACATCTAATTCTACCAAATCATTCCTACACCATTTACAACTAATAATATATCCTCAAATCAAATTAAAACTAAGATTTAAGGGTTTAATCATCAAAATCAACAAATACCCACTTATGGGTTAAATCTCCAAAACCTAACTATACATGCAATTTATCACATTAAATCAATATCTAGCAAGTAAGAAACTTGCCTCGAGGTTCGTAGTCTCGGATCACCTCCGGTAGCGACGGAAATCCGGCCCAAAATCTTCATTCTCACTCTTTCTCTCTATTTCTCCCAACTCTCTCTTCTCTCTCTCTCTCCTTTGGCTTCTAACACAAATGAAGAAATAAAAAGGGGTGGGGGGACTTAACCGGGTATTGAAATACAAATGCCCTCTTTTAATTACTAATACACCATTAAAATGACTCGTAACCTCTTATTTGAGTCATAACCCCTTAAAATGCCCAAGTCTCAAAAATTACAACTGGGTACTTATTCCGACTATCTCGACTATTCTAAAAACAACCGCACCCCCTATTTTGGCATTCGGGAAAGTGTGAACTATTTTTACGTTCAAATTTCATTTTAATTCATTAATTATACCCAATTTTAAATATAGGTCATAACCGTCGTTCTACATATAACGACGCAAAATACACAATATAACACTATTTACCTTCTCATAACGGTAAATAGACAAAGCATAGTAAATATTATCCCTAAGTCTCACGGGAAATAATATTTACTCCAACATCTCCTATTTTATAAAATTAGCCCGTCAGGAAAAAATAGTATAAAATAGTCGTTCGAAAACCTGGGTTGTTACATTATCGGACCCCATTTATGGGGTAGAGTGAGCTGTTATAGCGAGGTCGTCGCACCCCCGACGCGTATAGGGTGAGAGCCATGTGTGTAGAGAGAGTCGTTTGTGTAGTGAGCGTCGATAGGATTCGGGTACATTCGGGAAAGAGCATTCGCATGTTTCGGGAATATTGAGTGAAGTCGCGTTGACCATTGGTATTGAGAGGTTTTAATCCAAAATTGATCGCGAGTATGTTGTGAAAGTAAAAATTTTCAGAGAAGAGCGTTCGAAACCAAGTTAGCGGGGAAATCCAGCTCAAATTCATGAGCTGGACCGGTTCCTTTATTTTAGGGTCGGACCGGTCCGCTTTCTGCAGGTCTGTTTTTTTCTCGTCCCTAGATTCACCCCCTTCTCCCCATTCCCATTCATTCCCTCCAATTCGTTTCCCTAACTCCCAACCCTAACCTTTCCCTCCCAAATTCACCCCCTTTTCCCTCCAAATCCAACCCCTACCCCCACCCTTTCACCTATAAATACACACCCAAACCCTCCCTTCCCTCCACACATTCAACCAAACTCCTATTTTCTCCCTCCCTAATTTTCCAAGAAAAAATCTCTCTTGTTTTCATGGCCCAACACGCTGCCCCGACCAAGTATGACTCCACCGACATCCTCCCCTCCGGTCATGGAGAATTCCATTCCCGCCAAGAGGAAGTCGTTGCCATCGATTTTTTGGCCCGGATCGTAAACTCCATATAGAGCGCGCTGTCCAATGGACCGGGCTGCCCAACTTTGTCACCGCCCTATTCATGGCTAGAGGTTGGTGTAGATTCCTCAACGAACCCTATGAAGCAGTTTGGGCATCCGAGGTCCGATCCTTTTATGGCACCCTTATTCGGACGGGCCAATTCGAGGCCCAAGCTTACGTGGATGGGAATGTCATCCCATTTTCATTGGCCCGTCTCACAGCTAAGTTGGTCGAATACGATGTTCTGGATGTCCAAGAATTCACCTATTTAAGGAACGTCGCCCTGATTGCCAAAGACGTGATCATGGAGCACATTGCACTAAATGTTGCTTGGATGGGGAAACCCGTCGCCGTTGGACGCCTTAATGATAAGGCGCACCTCACTTTTCAGATTGTGTGGGCCAACATCTTGGAAACATCCAACGATTCCCTGATGCAGCCTCTTGGCCCGAACCTTATATGCCGACATCATCACCGCAACCTTGGATGAGAAGGGTATAGACCCATTTCTCTATGAAAGATTGATTACCTCCATCCTCAAGGATGCTGGCATAGCGGAGCCGCTCGACCATACTCGCATTCCCGGTCCTTTTGGACAAGGGACCCGCACTAAGAGTGCCAAACAGCTAGCTGTCCTACGAGCACGGCGGGGAAGTAATAGAGAAGAGGAGGTTGCCTCAGGTGAGAGTGCGAAAGAAGAAGAAGAAGAAGAAGAAGAAGAAGAAGAAGAAGAAGAAGAAGAAGAAGAGGCCGTCGGTGCAGATGTCAAAATGGGGGATGTCGGTCCGGATGAAGAGTCGGCGGACGAAGAGGACGATCCTGATTTTGAGTGGGCGGGAAGCGACCTCACAAACCTTATGGAGGCACTTGAGACGAACTTCGGCAACTTTTTGACCAATTACCATCGTGATGTGAGACTAATACTCCGGTTCCAAGCGGACATCTATCGACTCCAAGGGGATCCCAATGAGCCCCTGTCATTCTATTTCTATAATCCCTATGGCCCCGACGTGCCCAGTTCCTCCCAGCCCCCGCCCGAGTGAAGCTTGATGTGGTTATGACAGTTTTTATTTGTTTTTCCTGTTCACATGTTTGTATGCTTTTCCTTATAATTGTACCACGGTCTTGTTTGCTATAAAATCTGCATTTTTCTCCATTTGTTTGTTTTCTTTATCACACTTATTATTTTGCCTTGTTTAGATTTCAGTCCTTTTTGCTTGAGGACAAGGCAAAAGTCTAAGTTAGGGGAGTCACAAGTGTGTATTTCTAAAACTTCACAAATTTTCAAAAATGCCCAAAAATCTAAAAAAAAAATCATAAAACTTTGAAAATCCAAAAATATTTTTGTTCAAAATAAATAAAAATTGGAATTCAAATTTTTCAAAAAATATCATTAAAAGTCGAATTGAAGTCTCAAGTTGCAAAATTCAACATACACAAAGACAAAATTGACTAAAGATGGAAATTGAGCGAAAATTGACGACTTAACGAATAAGTGTAGAGATTAACAAACTCGGTGAGATTCGAGCCTATCACTTTTTGCGAGTTTTTAAATCAATTCGAGTTAATTGTTAACTCAAAGTTCTTTTCAGCATCTAAAAAGTCGTCGAGGATCTCAACCCTTTATTTTGATCGGTTAAGAAAAACGTGTGTGATATTTCTTTGAAAAACGTGCCAAAATTGATCTCTAAACTTAAATTCATCTTGAAACGCATATGGTAACGCAATTGGTATTTTGGAAAATGAAGTAGGCCATCGTTTGTCACCCAAAAATATTGTCCAGAAAAAAAGTAGCGAAAAATTATCCCTTTTGTAACCCAAATTGAGCCAATAAAAGTTATCCTTTTCGATTGACAACCCGAAAAAACCCATATAGCCCGGAATTGCGAAAAATGGAAAAATTTAGAATTAAGTCCGATAAGTGCATATAAAGGGGCAAGAAAAAAAAAAGATATGCTCAACACAAATAGCAAGGAAAGAAAAGAAGTGAAAAACGGGAAAAAAAAATGGAAAACGAAGAAAAAATGAGCAAAAGCCCGAAAAAAGAACAAATGGACATCATAAATGACTTTTCCAATTCCAATCCTTCCTAACATTTTCATTCTACCCCATACACCTTAAAACTCGAAAAAGTCCTAACCGAGTCTAAATTGCGTAATTGGTTACCGCATGGAGAGCTAAGACACCAAAAGATAAATAAAAGAGATTGAATGCGCAAAGAAAAGGAAATGTTCCCGTTTTCAAAATCGTAATCCGTTGATGAGATCCCATCACTATAAAATTTTCGTCTTTCTTCCTGTATGGGTGACTTTGCATTCATTATATTTACTCCTTATATCACGCATACTGAGAGAATAGCCACATTCCAAGTGATTCGTTTGAGAGAGCATTCCGTGAGAATTTGAAATCAAAACGAATTTTTGGGTAAGTAATGTAATGATCAATCGGTGAAAATCCGCAATTAAATTTCCATCTTCGCACACACGCACTATGATTTGAGACTAGTAATTACAACTTGATGGTGACTATTTTCGAGGAAAAAGTTTGAGTTATATAATTTTTGCGTATTTTGATTTTTTCCTTGAGTCGAATTTTGTGGGTATATTCTCTGCAAACCCTCACGAGACAACACTCGTCCTACTAGGGTAACCTAGGGGTTTAACGGCTTCTTTCATATGCTAAATGCAATCGCTAGCCCGCGAAAAAGGTATTCTATCTTAATAAAATATTTTTCAAGAGTTATGTCGTGCTAGGATTCTTTTACATTGCTCGGGACGTGCAAAGTTCTAAGTTAGGGGGTTTGATTAGGCATAAATTCTTCCCAATTTATCCCTTAATTTAGCAACTTTTAGCACCTCAAATAACGTAATCGATTTGACTTTATCTCATAATATTGCTACTGACTTATCCTAATGAGTACATCGAGTTTCAGGTATTTCGTATTGCTTTTACAGGTATTTGATGTCAAGAACGAAAGAAGGAAATCGAAAGAATAAAGAAAAAAAAAGGAAAGTCAAAAGGGCAAAAGCATAATTTCTACCCGGAATTCGGATGAGGTACCTCAATAGAAGTTGAAGATATCAAATTCTTGAGAACATAGGAAGAAACGGCACCTCAATCGGAGTCCCGGAACAAAAAATATGAGCAGTCAAAGTTAAGAAAAAACTCAAACAGGCAGACCGGTCCGCCCTCACCCCGGATCGGTCCGCTGTGCAAAACTCCAGAAGACCTCGGATCGAAAACAAATCGAAAGGAAGGAAAATAAAATAACCGATCCTACCCAGACCGGTCTGCCAAAAAATAAAAGGAACCGATCCGCATGGGAGGCAGATTGATCCGCCTAAGGCCCGGACCGGTCCGGCTATCGAGATCTTGAAATCTTATATTCTCCTAAGAAGAGTCCTAGTGTAGCTAAAACTCCTGAATTCTTGTAGGGTATAAAAACTCATTTTATTATCATATTTTGTACGGAGAATTTTAGTTAATTTTCCATTCTTTTTCACAAACCGTAGTTTAGCTACAGTTTACAATTTTAATTCCAAAAAGTCGAAGATTATTCAGAAGTTCTTTGATTACAAGTGTTCTTAATTGCTACTGTTACTGCTTTGGTAAAATTAGTGAGTTGTTTCCTTTCTTAATTTCTTTTCTACATCAATTCACAAGTTTTACTTAGATTAATCATGGTTTTCTGCACCGTAAACACTGTTTTCATTACTTTCAGCATGTTAGGTTAGATTTTCTAAGGCCGGGATACATGAACCTAGCCTGATGTGTTAGTTGTATGTGTATAACATTAATCCCCTGAATTTAGTGATTGATTATGACCGTATGTCATAGGAACACAACAATTGTTGATCTTTAGATCTCGTTTGCCTCTGGGTAACCGGGATGCTTTAGAATGCAATTCGAGTGTAACTATCGCAAAACCGATTTACTCGTCTTCAGATTAAGTATGATGCGAGCTTGAACCTCATATACATAATGCTTGGGAGTACTAAATTTCGGGTCTAATTAATCAGTTAAATTTACGATTAGTATTATAACTACAATACACTAGGGTTGGGGGATTGTATTCCCGTCCTGTTTCTCTCATCACATAGTTTAAAGTTTCAACACATTCTTCCTCAATATTTTAGGTAACTTAGTCTAATTGTATCTTTTCATAATTTCATAATTGCACTTAGTTGTAGTCAATTCTCGAAACCAAATCATTTTTTCTTTCTTTTTAGAGTCAAAGTTAGGATTCCTTTGTCTTTTCCCGTCGTTACAACTTTGTTGTCCTATTTTCCTATGGATACGATCCTGACTTACCGGGTTTATTACTAACGCGACAGGCTTGCACTTGAGCCTAGAGTGAACGCACATTAGAGACACTTTCTGAGTCGCGTCAGTAACCTAGGGGTTTAACGGCTTATTGCATATGCTAAATGCAATCGGTCGTCCGTGGAAGTGGCTTTTATCTCTTTTGTATATATCTCCTTTCTTATGATACTAGTTCTAGTTTGTTTCTTTACATTTCATTACTAGGGACTAGTAATGGGTAAGTTAGGGGTGTGATTCATCTTGAATATGGCATTAATTTACCCTTTATACTTATGTATTTCACCCCCCCCCCCCGGGTATCTTAATTTTCATTTTTATGTTCATTAACTAGACAACCTCTTTTATGAATGTTTATATGCTTTTCGAAGTATAATTGAGCTTTTCTAGGTATTAAAGTGCTTAGTGTGAAGTTTGGTCACATTTCGGCAATGTCTCGTCATAAAGGGCACATTAAAGGTCATTTTAGTCATTTCATCATTTTTTATTCTGGCCCAAAGTCTAATGAAAGGTGTATCCCTCTGATTTAGTTTCATGTAGCTTCCTATCGTGCCTAATTTGGATCTATAACGAAGAAGTTACGACATCTTTTGTATGTTGATCCAAAATGGAGATTCAGACCTGTTCGGGGCGTATCGCTTCGACCATTTTTGGGAATTGATTCTGTCCCTCTTAAAGTTCACAAATGTCTATTTTGGGTGGGGTTGGTTAGGTATTTATGGAAAAACATTCCCTTAAATTGGGGACTTCATTTTTACATTATGGGAGATGAGATTTTAGGGTTTTGGGGAGATTTCCCTCTCTTTCCCTTCCTTAGGGTTTATACCCATTTTGTAAGTAAATATTATTCATCTTCTCTTTCATTTAATTCAAATTTCATTTCCTTGTTTTCTTGCTTTATTATCTTAAATTTTTTCTTTGTTAATTAGTTGTTGTTAGTTTATTTCCTTGTTCTCATTGATTAATTAGTTTTATTTGTTGTTCTAATCATGTGTAGTAGATATTTTAAGGGTTAGGATCATATTTCCACCATTAATGGGTGTTGAGCATTGAAATTTAGGTTTTGATTAGAAATGCATTTAATTGAAACCTTGTGTATTAAAGTTAGAATATTAGGCATTTTAACTTTCTTTGTCACACAACGTTAGTGTTTATAAGGATATTCCGAAATTAATCCATTTGTGACCATATTCGAGCGAAAGTTTAATGTCTCATTATTGGATTACTTTTCTTCATGTTTAATATTTATAATCAATTGAATATTCTCGGTTAAATATTTTCTAACCAAAATCCCTTCTATGTGTTGATTATACCATGGTGGGGATGTGATCCTAATCTCATTTTCCTAATCTTTGTTTAGTTTTAATTGGGTAGTTAACTTTTTCCCCTCTCTCCCTTTTTAAACCATCGTCATCTTTTACACTTTTATTTGAGAAATAATAAATCAATTAAATTCTGTCAAATATTCCCTGTGGATTTTTGATACCCGGACTAGTCGTTATACTCCATTGGAGTGTAGTTAAAGTTTAGTTTTTTTTTGCATTGTGATCGAAAGTAAATAATAATGATTAGTGTATCTACATGGATGCTCTATTTTCACCACATCAATTAACATAAAATTTCCAACCTCAACAACATAGGCCTAGAATTAAAATTCTCAACACATTATTCCTATTAATGCCAACTACAAAGCATACAACTTCAACTCCGAAAACATACATCTAGAACCAAAATTTTTACATAATAATTTTTAGTCTCAAAAAAGTATTTTTTTTATTCAAAACATTTATGGTTTCCAATTTACATACGTATTAATCCAATTTCCAAGATTTCACGTTATTTTATAGATTTATAAAGTGGTATTGTTATTAATTGCCCAAAAACTAAAATTGTCCTAAGATAACTACAAGTAATTCGTATTACAATTCCATGGGATAATTTATAATCTTATTTTACATTTCAATTCTCATAAGCCACATATTTCAATTCTTAACCAATTAACATACTGAATGTCTTATCATTACAACGATTATACAATTTGATTTTTTTAATCATTTCTTAGGCATTCGTATTCTCTAAGGATTTCAAAGTTTTAATCTTACAAAATAGCAACATAGCGATAATTAGGTTCATTTTGTCCTAATTAAATCACTAATTTCTTTTACATTAATTAACAAATAAGTTTAGGTGATATCCAAATCATTTAGGTACTAAAGGTGAAAAGTAGAGTATTCGTCCCTTTGATTTAAATTGTGAGTTGAAATTATGATTCCTCTCTTTCAAATCTACAAGTTCTTCTCTTAGCACTTCTTCAAATTCTTCTTGTAATTATTCGGTTTAGGGTTTATAGGTAAGGGTTTTGGGAGAAAATACGAGCTGGTGCTTTTATTTTGAGAGGGAGGAATGTTAGTAGATGATTTTTCATGTAAATAAAGAGTGTATACACATACACACACACACACACACACACACACACACACACACACATATATATATATATATATATATATATATATATATATATATATATATATATATGTCCTCTCTTGTAAGGACTCTTTATTTTGTAGACCCCAGTACATACCATTTTTTTTAAATAGTAAAAAATAATTTTTTTGATGAAACTTCATGGATATGATCTCCACAATGAGAAGATCATCTCCAATTTTTTTCATCAAAAAATTCAATAAAAAAACCTTTGAGATCGGGTGATATGTAAAAAAAATAGTATAAATATGTATTTTCAACCGTCGAAATGTTGGCGATCATGTCACCCACTTATTGATTGAATTTTTTATGAAATTTCATGAATATGATCTCCATAGTGAGAAGATCATATCCATGAAGGTTCATCAAAAAATTCAATCAATAAGGCGGTTGGCGTCGACCCAACATTTCAACGGTTGAAAATGCATATTTATACCATTTTTTTACATATCACCTCATCTCAACGGTTTTTTTATTGAATTTTTTGAAGAAAAAAATTGGAGATGATCTTCTCACTGTGGAGATCATATCCATAAAGTTTCATCAAATAATTTATTTTTTTAGTATTTTAAATAAATAGTATGTACCGAGGTCTGCACCAAAAGGAGTCCTTAGAGGAGACTTTCTGTATATATATATATATATGCAGTCAGCTACTGCAACATACCTCACTTAACATACCTATGAGCATACCCAATTTAAAAAAATAGTAAAAAAAGTATTTTTCAACCAAATGTGGCATACGTGATCTATATAGTAAAGATATCATCTACAAAAAAAAGATAATCAGAAAATTCAACCCACAAGTGGGAGAGATGATGGAAAAAATTTGAACGATAAAAAATGAACATATATACGTACTTTTCATTTCAACCACTTTCGAGTTGAATTTTTTGGTGATTTTTTTGTGGATGACCTCCTTGCTATGTAGATCGTGTATACCAAATTTGGTTGAAAATTACATTTTTTTACTATTTTTTTAAAATGGGTATGTTCATAGGTATGTTAACTGAGGTATGTTGGAGAGCCTGACTATATATATAAACATAATCCCAAATGATCTCCCCGCCAAATGGGCCACAACCATACTAAGCCACGGTCTTACCCCTAATAGTCGGAGTCGTGCCACGACCGCGGCTGAGATACTCGCGGTTGTGGATCCCCCCTTTTCTATTACACGTTAATATCTATCCTCCTCCTCCATTCACACTTAATTATAACTAAACTACAATACACCTAAGTGGTTCCATACAATCCCTAACTTCACCACTAAGATAAGCCAAAAGACTCCCTTACCTCTAGATTTGTAACTTAATTCCCACGATGTATTTTAACTATTAAAATGGTAATTTAACCAATTAATTCATACAAAATTACAAAAAATTATATAGATTCGACTTTATTTGTTTAATCATGGTTATTTCATTAAAACTCACCCCGATATATATATATATGTAGTCACTTTGAGGCTTGGAGCATGTAAGCATATGTTCCTTATTTATTTTAATTTCACATATTTATGCTATTATTATTCTAAAATCAATTATGTAAATTATATTTGAGTAATGATTTGTTTGTATCACTTTAAGGTTTTTACTTTGTACCTTTCAATTTGTTATTTATTTGGGATATTTACACTATGGGGCTGCTCTCAACTTTGTTGAAACTCTTAAATTAGGTTTTGAAGAATAATTTTTACTATACCCACTACGGTTGTCTT
Organism: Sambucus nigra; assembly: GCA_949130495.1. Taxonomy (NCBI): domain Eukaryota; kingdom Viridiplantae; phylum Streptophyta; class Magnoliopsida; order Dipsacales; family Adoxaceae; genus Sambucus; species Sambucus nigra. The sequence goes on along the minus strand of OX422222.1, from coordinate 116,058,348 downwards.
GGTTGAAAGAAGTGTTTCAAAGTTAAAAATAATAAAATCTTACCTTTTTCCTACCATGTCACAAGAAAGATTAAATATATTAGCCATATTATCGATTGATAAAGATTTGTTAAAAAAATAAAATGTGATAACTTAATGGATAGTTTTACATCAAAAAATGCAAGAAGAATATATTTTCTTTAATTTTGATAATCATAACATCCCGTGTTTTTATAATTAGGAATTCAATTATTTATGAATTTTTTTTTAATTTCATGCTTGCAGTAATTTAATAAAAATGGAATATTGCTTATTTATTAAATATTAATTCGGTGAGATTAAGATTAATATTTATATATCAAATTTACTAACAGTGTATAATAAATTAAATACGATGAATTGTTAGTACGTTGTAGTGAGTGAGAAAGACGGGATTTTTAACGATATCTCAACTGGGACTTATGAGTAGATTACTTTAAGGCTGAGATAGGAAATTTATATATAGTGACTCAGATGACGATATCGAGTTCACAGTTCGTTCCAAATGGACTGAGATAGACAAAATTGAGTATCTGGGGGTTGTAGTTGGGTTCTGTGGGCTTTTAAGACTAACCCGAACTCATGTAGGGGTATTTGGGTACTTTTAAAATAGTTTAATAACCTAATTTTGGGTTTAGTGGGCTAAAATATAAAGTTTAGGTGTGTGAGTCAGCCCTACCATAAGTTACAAACCCAAAAAGAAAAAAGGAAGAGAGGAAAAAGCAAGGAAAAGGCTAGAGAGGCTAATTTGGGAGGAAAGCTCAAGAGATTCTAGCTTGAAATCAACACACACAAAAGAGATCAGACCCTAAAATCATTCCAAGGAAAATAATTAACTTACTTTAAAGTAGATTGAGGTGATTAATGTTCATATCATGGTAGGTGTAAAATGAAACCATTTTTTATAATGGTTTTTACAGAAAAAAATGGGGGTTTTGGTGAAATTGATATCATGTGTAGGTTAGATGATTAATCGATGATATCGTACCAATTAATGTTGCTGGAATTGGAATCATATTTGATATTTAGATGTTGAATATGTTTATTTAGGGATTTTGAAACCAAGTCTAGGGTTATGATTGAATGTTCTTCTTATAAACCCATTTCATGAATTTAATTGACGATATTGGATAAATCGTTGATAATTGAATGACTGGCCACTACTAGAATCATCTAGGATCCATTCCCTTAGGTTATATACGTGTTAATGGAGGTATAGTATCATATTGGAGGTGTTTGGGTCAAAATTGGAGAAGAAGGTTTGCTAAACAGGGATCGAGAACCGATTTGCATTTTCAGCCGAACCGGTTCGGATTTTTAGGTGAACCAGTTCGCTGTCTGGCCGAACCGGTTCGGATTGTTGGCATGTTCAAGAATGGTTGCTCGATTAATGGGTAATTTTCGGAGGGTTCAAATGAAATTTATAATCCCGTAAGAATAAGAGATGTCTATTAGGGTGATTGAGAAATATTAACAATTACCTAGGGATTGTGACACCCTGCCTAATTAAATACCGGGCGATCACTCCTTTATTAAATTAAAATCAAGGTGAACAGTTGGTTCATTCTTAGCATCATTGTCGTAAAAATAACTTTTTCAATTTAAACACCCTAATTAATTAAGCTAAGTGTCAAAACAATTATCCTGGAACATATAATCCAAATAATTTAAACATTCAACAACTAAATCCCAACATTAAAAATTAAAGTAAAACATCCAGACAGTAATAAATCCCAAAGTGACATAATGGAAATAAATGAATCACAATGTCCAATAAAATAACTGGATAATGGAAACGGGCGACACATGCCCAACTGAATAAATATGCTAGGATTGGAATCAAATAAATGAAGTCGTCAAAGCAAGAGACCTGCAACTCCCACCTAAGCTGCAGCGCGTTCCTTCCAAAGGATCCTATGCAAGACGCCCCTGTGGCTGGGCACCTGTAATATATACATACATATACAAGAGAGAAAGGAAAATAGAAACGGGTCAGAGCCCGATAGTGTAAATGATTTAAAATTTGTTTAACAAGTATTTAAAATGTTTACAGGCCAATGCAACAACATATTAGTGTGGCACACTCTTGAGAAATTCTCACCTCTCTTCTAATGTGCACGCCTATCACACTAATCTTCCCAACGGTTTAACTTATCTTAGGTTACTCGTAAGATTTAAAATTGAACAATTTAATTGTTTAAGAGGATAATTTCGTTTGATCACAAAGTTCTCATTTAAACCTTATTTTCTAATAAAGTTTCCCAGTGTCCCATTATACTTTTCAAAACAAGTATTTCCAAATTGAAGTCATGATTCATTTCTTACTTACCATAAACACAATAGGGAGTTCCAAATTTCAGAATTAAATATATATATTAAATACTCGTATAATATATATACTCTAACAGCACCCCACATAAAATTATGGTGCGGTCATACTCTGCTATCCAATCTCCGTATCACTCATACTAACGGAAATACAAGTTCAGAATCACTCTTGAACTGTATTAACAAATACACAAACAATATTTAGGCGAAGCATAGATTCCAAGTCTCTAAGAGGATAGCACATACCCTCACGTCTCTGAGGACCGTCTGACCATCAATCAGATAACCTGTACAAAGGATATCTATACTCTAGGGTACGAGTCAATATCGCCCATAAAGGCACATCGAGATAAGATTGTCCCAGCGCGGTAACCTCAGGGATAGCAAGTAGCGCGGGCATGATTTTCACACGTATATAGTATATGCATAAAAACAGTCATATAAAAATACTACTATTACCATATCTATTTAGGTACCTTTCATCACCCATAATATAATATTTATCCTTATTTCTAAATCTTTAGTTATCACGTATAACGGTTCGTCTCTTACTTTAATTGAGGGATTAATCCAACTTACTACGTAACACTCATGGACTTTATCCTCCCAAGTGTAGAATTCAGTAGGTACTCATCTATTTTTCCAACGTAACTATTTTACGCGTCTCTCCCTCTAATGCATAATTTCATCGTCCCTTATATGTAAATATCCCAAAAATGTACATCTCGTCTTACATTAAAGGTCTCATTATTATTAATAAGTCCTACTGGTCTCCTTTACCTTCCAAATTATTTTAATAAGGATGCCCAAATATTTCTACTCATTTAATTTGAATTTAACTATTTTCAAAGGGGAAATGTGAGTCTGCCAGAAGGGGTCGATCGATCGATGGCAGGAGCTCGATCGATCGATGGGTCGATCGATCGATGGCAGGAGCTCGATCGATCGATGCGTCGATCGATCGACACCCCTGGTTCGATCGATCGATCAAACAGGTGTACGAATTCTGCAGATTAACAGTTACGCGTTTCATAATCTAACCTCAATCAAATCCAGATTTTTCACACCCAAACTCCCTAAAATTTGTACTAAAAATAGTATAAACATATATTATACATCTTCAACATAAAGCTTGCAATTTCTCATCAATAACCATAGATTAATAGGCCAAAACTCATATAAATCTCAAGAACTCTAGAATTTCTTTAACATGGTTCTAATCAGTCTTTTTCTAGAAATTTCTACTCCTAATTCATCATAAATTCACGGTTAAGCCTCTACATGTGAAGGGGTTTCCAGATTATCATTCAAATCATTACTACATGCGATTTTCCTATCTCCAACATGGATTTTCTTCTACCAAACTCATCCTAATCACCCTAGACTAACATGAACGATGCATTAACGAAAATAAGCAAGATAAATAATTGCCTGAATATTTCAATGTTCTGATTTGTGGACGAATTTGGTGTTGTCGCGTTCCCCGTCGCGCGATCTACGCGTTGGTCGTGGTGGCGGTGCAACCGGATGGATTTTGGGCCTTGGATTGCTTGGAAAGCTTTCTCATTCCCTCTCCTATGGCCATTCTAATGTTTTGAGTCTGCTAACCCTAAAGGACTATTCCAAATGGCTGATATAGCCTAATAATTTTCGTGGGTTTAATTACCCAAAAATGCAAAATGTCCAAAATGCCCTCCCGGGGTGTTAAATAGGCCTAAAAATGCCCCGAGACCCAAACTAAACCCCCTGGGTATACTTTTTTGACTATCTCGACCCTTCCGAACACTTTGGCGCACTCAAAACGACCATATAAGCAACTTATAATCTATTCACTTTTATTAATCAATATTTAGTCCCGACGCGACACGAGCGCGTCCCGACTCAAATTTCTAAAATTGTCATTTTATTCACTCTTGACATTTAATAGAACCAATATTATATTACTTTACTCATTAGTAATATTCAACAACAAGTTTCCCATAATTACTAACTCACATCACGTTAATAATTATAAAGTGATTAATTTCTGGATTTATATTAAATTAATAACTCACATTAAATTTAATAAATCCCCAAATTAATATAGCATAAAAATACGGGGTATTACATACTTCCCCCCTAATAACGTAATTTCATCCCGAAATTCAAAAAATAAGGCGTACCTGGTAAGAATAAATCTGGGTATCTCTCGCGCATATCTGCCTCATGCTCCCAAGTCGATTCCTCCACATTATGATGCTCCCACTGGACCCGTACAAGTGGAACTACCTTTGACCTCAATCTCCTCTCGTTATGGTCTAGGATAGCCACTGGTCTCTCCTCGTAATAGTTGTCAGGCTGTAAGTCTATCTCATCTATCACGATGTGAGTATGGGCCATATCATCCCGAAGATATCGTCTCAATGACGAGATGTGGAATACATCGTGAATGCGATGTAAATGCTCTGGCAGTCCCAATCTGTATGCTACCAGCCCAATCCTCTCGATAATGGGAAATGGTCCAACGTACCTCGGGGCCAATTTCCCTTTCTTCCCGAACCTCATTACTCCTTTCATAGGAGATACACGTAGTAACACTTGGTCCCCCACATTAAACTCCCGAAAGAATCGTTTCTCATCGGCGTAGCTTTTTTGCCTATCCTGGGCTACTCGAATGCGACTCCTGATCATCTCAATCCTCGTGGAGGTTTCCTGAATTACCTCTGGTCCTAGCAACTTGTTATCCCCCACCTCAAGCCAACAAGTTGGGGAACGACAAGGCCTGCCATACAAAGCCTCGAATGGAGCCATGCCAATCGTGAACTGATAAGAGTTATTATAAGCAATCTCTACCAGTGGAAGATGTGGCTCCCAACCTCCTCCAAAATGAAGAACACACATGCGCAGCATATCCTCCAACATCTGATTAGTACGCTCAGTCTGTCCATCTGTCTGCGGGTGATAAGTTGACTCAGCCTCAACTCAGTACCCATAGCCTCCTGAAAGCTCTCCCAGAAATGCGACACAAAAATCTTATCTCTATCTGACACAATATTCAGGGGCACCCCATGTAATCTGACAATCTCAGCAATGAACAACTGAGCATACTGACCCGTGGTATAGTCTTCCCGCACCGACAGAAAATGACCACCTTGGTCAAACAGTCTACAATCACCCAGATAGAGTCGTGGCCCCGCTGTGATGTAGGCAACCCTGTAATAAAATCCATGGAAATACTCTCCCACTTCCACGCGGGTATTTCCAATGGCTGAAGAAACCCTGACAGTTTCTGATGGTCCACCTTTACCAGCTAGCAGGTAGAACACTTGGACACAAACTCAGCAATGTCCTTCTTCATCCCACTCCACCAGTATTACCGCCTCATATCCTGGTACATCTTATCTCCTCCAGGATGTACCACAAATCGGGACCCGTGAGACTGGGTCATCACTGCATGACATAATTCTAATCCTTCTGGGACCACTAATCTCCCATTAAACCTCAAACCCCCATCAGAACTAACAGAATAGGACTCAGCACCCTCATCTAAAAGTCGTACAATCTGCTCCTGGCAAAACGGGTTGGCAATCTGTGCCTGTATCACCCTCGTAACAATCTCGGGTGTCACTGTCATAACAGATATGAAGGAACGGGCTGCTGTGTTCTAGTGACCCAACTCCTTCCACTATGCTTTCCAGATGTCCGCTACATCGTCTACCGGTCTACGGATCAATGCATCAGCAACTACGTTGGCCTTTCCTGAATGGTACTGTATGTCGAACTGATAGTCCTTCACAAATTCTAACCATCTATGCTGACGCATATTCAGCTCTCGCTGAGTGAACAGGTACTGCAGAGACTTGTGGTTTGTGAACAAGAAGAATTTCTCCCCTAATAAATAGTGCCTCCATATCCTCAATGCAAAAATGACCGCTGCTAACTCCAGGTCGTGGGTGGGGTAATTCTTCTCATGCGGCTTAATCTTGCGGGAGGCAAAAGTTATAGCCTTCTCCTCCAGCTGAAGTACTCCCCCAAGTCCCTGTAAAGAGGCATCGGTGTAAACCAGGTACTCCACCCCCGGCTTCGGTAAAGCAAGGACCGGTGCTGAAGTAAGCTTGTCTTTCAGCTCATCGAAAGCCAATTGGCAAGCACCATTCTAAACATATGGAACCCCTTTGTGAGTCAGGTTCGTCAATGGACCCGCTATTTTGGAGAATCCCCGAATGAATCTCCTATAGTATTCGGCTAACCCCAAGAAACTACGCACTTCCATCGGTGTCGTGGGTTGTCCCCACTCCCTCGCCGCTGACACTTTACTTGGGTCGACTGCTATCCCCTACTCAAAAACAACATGCCCCAAGAACTGTACTTCTCGCAACTAGAATCTGCACTTCTCATACTTAGCGTACAACTGATGCTCTCGTAGAGTCTAAAGAACCTGACTCAAGTGCTCGGCATGATCCTCCTCGGAGTGTGAATACATCAAAATGTCATCTATGAAGACGATGACAAATTGATCCAAGAACTCTCTGAACGCTCGATTCATTAAGTCCATGAACACGGCTGGAGCATTTGTGAGGCCAAATGGCATCACTCTGAACTCATAGGTCCCATATCTCATTAAGAAAGCAGTCTTTGAAACATCCTGCTCCCTAATACGTAGCTGGTGATACCCCGACCTCAGATCTATCTTCGAAAAGAAAGTTGCTCCCCTCAGCTGGTCGAACAGATCATCGATTCGAGGCAACGGATACTTATTCCGTATCGTGACCTTGTTCAACTCCCGGTAGTCCACACATAGCCTCAGTGAACCATCTCACTTCTTCACAAACAAGACTGGAGCGCCCCAAGGTGAGGTACTCCTACAAATGAAACCCTGACCTAACAGTTGCTCTATCTCATCTCGTAACTCTCGCATCTCCGTCGGAGCCATACAGTATGGAGCGCGTGCTATAGGTCTAGTATCCGGTAATAAATCTATGACAAAGTCTATCTCTCGACTGGGGGGTAGGCCTGGTGATTAGGCATAAATTCTTCATATTTATCCCCTTAATTTCGGTATTTTTATGATCCCGTGCGGTGTAAATAGATTGGATTTGTCTCATATTTATGATACTAACCCTTTTTGGCAAGTATTTCATATTTTGTGTATCTTCTATGTGTTTTACAGATATTTCATGCAAGTTAGTGCCAAAGAGAACTCAAAATAGTGAAAGAAACCAAGAATCGGGGAGTTGGGGGCATTTTCATAATTTTGTAGCATTAGTCCGGAGGTGGGGCCAACTGGAAAGTTGAAGAGCTTTCAATTACAAGAATACTGGAAAAAACGGCACCTCAATCTGAGCTACGGTGAAGAAGTTATGCCCATTTGAAGTCGAGAAGAAATTCAAGAAAAAAGCTGTCAGGCCCAAACCGAACCGAAGCTAAGAAAAAAACCGGCCCGCCCATTTGTCACGCTCCAGATCCGTTACTAAATTAGTCACGCACCAGATCCGTTACGAAATTAGTCACGCTTTCTAAGTGTGACAAATTGACAGATACGGGATTTTTATTTTGTGCTTATCTTTTAGCCAAAAGAGTTTTATGTTTTGGAGACTCTTCTAAACGACCTCTAGCCTATATATTTAGTCACTAGGACTCTTTTTATTAAGATTTCATTCATGTAAAAGCTCCATAACAAGTAGGAACATCTAGGAACATCAAGGGATTATATTGCTTCAAGATTTCGTTGTTTCGGGTTTGTTTTTCACGTTTTAATTCAAGATTCTTGTTATTTTTCTTGCATGCGTATTTTTCGTAGTTGATTCAATTCATTGCTGCGTTCATAATATATATTTACATGTTTAAATTTAGTTTCATCATGAATTCATACACATGCAACGTTATTATTTCATGCATTAGTCCATTTAACATGTCCGGCTAGGTTTTAAAGGTTGGGATGCATGAACCCAACCTGATGTGTTAGTGCATGTGTATAACGTCAATCCGATGAATTTAATGATTAATTTTGATCGTATCGCGTAATTTCATAATAATTGTGGATCTTTATATCTCGTTTGCCCCGGGGTACTCGTGATGATTTAGAGTACAATTTGAGTGTAATTACCGCGATACCGATTTACTCATCCTCAGATTAGGTATGACGCGGGCTTGAACCTCGTATACATAATGCTCGGGAGTACTAAATTTCGGGTTTGAATTAATCGGATAAATTTATGATTGACGTTGTCACTACACTACACTAGGGTTGGGGGATTGTATTCCCATCCTGTTTTCTCATCATTTAGGTCCAAAAAAATTTTGATTCAACTCTTCATTCCTCATTTAGATAATTTAGTAGTTGCATATTTCATCATAATTTCATAATTGCATTTATTTTAATCAATCCCAAAAACCAAAAATCAATCTTTTCATTCCTTCTTAGAGTCATCGTTAGGATTCTTCCGTCTTATCCCGTCGTCACAACTTCGTTGTCCTTTTTCCCTGAGGATCGATACCCGACTTGTCGGATTATTACTTGAACGACAGGCTTGCACTTGAGCCTAGAGAGTACACACTTTAGAGACACATTCTGAGTCGTGTCAAGTTTTTGGCGCCGTTGCCGGGGAATTAGGAAGACTTAGGTATAGATCGAGTTAATCTAAAACTTTGACCAAAAAAAATAAAAATAAATAATAAAAATAAAAATAAAAAATAAAAAATTTGATGAGTATTACGAGGGAGATGCTGGATGAGAGCGAATGGCAAGATACAATAGATGAATTCCTTCGTAATGACCAACCATCCACATCACAGAAGTCTTCAGAAGAGAGTGAACGAAATTGTTCAAAACACACTCGAGAGAGAGAATTTGGAGATATAAGTCTTGATGACTTTGAAAAAGAATTCGGTCCGGTGGATGAGATCCTGGATAAGAGCCTTAACGACGAAGTCCAAACTCTATTGGATTCATTTCGTCACCTAGAAGAAAGCGAATGGAAAGCTAAAATTGATAAATTCCTTATTTGTGACCATCCACCCATACCACTAGAGGTCCCGAAGGCAAGTGAGGAGAAAATTTGTGGTCCATCCGACTTAGAGCCCGACCCATGTGTCTTAAAAATTGAAAGAAACTTAGGTGTTCCCTCCGAGTCAGCGCACGCAGACCACGCTTTGAGTCAGCATCATGAGGATCCCTTTCCAATTAGTCACGTTGAGTCTCCCAGTCTATCCTTTATCTATGGGCGAGGTCCCAACTTATTCCGGTTGTTAGTATATGATAGGAAGACGGGGGTGACAAGGAGAGCATCATTCCCCGTGCAAGGGGTCGGGTGAGTTTGTGGAGAGATGAGAGGTCGTCGCACCCCCGACGCGTATGGGGTGATTATTGTTGTATTTTTTAGTCATGCATGAGTGTTATATAGTGTCTTGTTGCATTTTAATATTTGTTTGTTTTATTTTTCCGCACTTTTCATTCGCCTTGAGTTAGATTTTCGTCCTTTTTGCTTGAGGACAATGCAAAAGTCTAAGTTAGGGGGGGTCACAAGTGCGTATTTCTAAGACTTCACAAATTTTCAAAAATGCCCATAAATTTCCAAAAAAATCATAAAATTTTGAAAAATCCAAAAATATTTTTGTTCAAAATAAATAAAAATTGGAATTCAAAATTTTCAAAAATATCATTAAAAGTCGAATTGGAGTCTCAAATTGTAAACATCTAACATACACAAAGCCGAAATTGACCAAAGATGGAAATTGAGCGAAAATTGACGACTTAACGAATAAGTGTGGAGATTAACAAACCCGGTGAGATTCGAGCCTATCACTTTTTGCGAGTTTTTAAATCAATCCGAGTTAATTGTTAACTCAAAGTTCTTTTTAGCGCCTAATAAGTTGTCAAGGATCTCAATTCTTTCATTTTGATCGGTTTTGAAAAATGTGTGCAATATTGCGTTGAAAAATGTGCCAAATTAGTCTCTAAACTTAAATTCATCTCGAAACGCATATGGTAACGCATTTGGTATTTTGGACAATGAAGTAGGCCCTCGTTTGTCACCCAAAAATATTGGCCAGAAAAAGATGCAAAAAATCACCCCTTTTGCAACCCAAATTGAACCGAATAATTTTCCCTTTCATTTGACAACCCGAAAAACCCAAATAGCCCGGAATTGCGAAAAATGAAAAAAATTCAGAATTTAAGTCTGAAAAGTGCAACAAAAAGGGGCAAGAAAAAAATAGAAGAATGCTCAACAAAAATAGCAATAAAAGAAAAGAAGTAAAAAAAGGAAAAAAATGAGCAATAGCCCGGAAAAAAAAGCACAAACGGACATCCTAAATAACTTTTCCAATTCCGAATTTCCCGACCATTTCCATGTTACCCAATATACCTTAAACCCCGAAAAAGTCCTAACCGAGTCCAAATTGCGAAGATTGATTACCGCGTGGAGAGTTAAGACACTAAAAGATAATATAAGAGATTAAATGTGCGAAAAAGAGGCAATGTTCCCGTTTTTAAAACCGTAATCCATTGATGAGATCCTGTCACTATGAAATTTCCGTCTTTCTACTTGTATGCGTGACTTTGCGTCCATTACATTTATTCTTTATATCACGCATACCGAGAGAATAGCCACATTCCGAGTGATTCGTTTGAGAGAGCATTCTGTGAGAACTTGAAATCAAAACGAATTTTCGAATAAGTAGCGTAATGATCAATCAGTGGAAATTGGCGGTTATATTTCTGGCTACGCACACACACACTACGGTTTGAGACTCGTAAATATGACTTGATGATGACTATTTTCTGGAAAAGTTTGAATTGCACAATTTTTGCATATTTTGAATTTTCTTTGAGTCGAATTTTGTGGGTATATTCACTGCAAACCCTCACGAGACACAACTCGTCCTACTAGGGCAACCCAGAGGTTTAAAGGCTTGTTGCATGCGCTAACTGCAATCGCTTGCCCGCGAAAGAGGTATTCTATCCCAATAAAGTTTTTGAAGGGTCCTTAACTCATACTCTCATTCTTTTACATTGCTCGGGACGCGCAAAGTTCTAAGTTAGGGGGGGTTTGATTAGGCATAAATTCTTCATATTTATCCCCTTAATTTCGGTATTTTTATGATCCCGTGCGGTGTAAATAGATTGGATTTGTCTCATATTTATGATACTAACCCTTTTTTGCAAGTATTTCATATTTTGTGTATCTTCTATGTGTTTTACAGATATTTCATGCAAGTTAGTGCCAAAGAGAACACAAAATAGTGAAAGAAACCAAGAATCGGGGAGTTAAGGGGCATTTTCGTAATTTTGTAGCCTTATTCCAGAGGTGGGTCCAGCTGGAAAGTTGAATAGCTTTCAATTACAAGAATACTGGAAAAAACGGCACATCAATCTGAGCTACGGTGAAGAAGTTATGTCCATTTGAAGTTGAGAAGAAATTCAAGAAAAAAGCTGTCAGACCCAAACCGAACCGAAGCTGAGAAAAAAACCGGCCCGCCCATTTGTCATGCTCTAGATCCGTTACTAAATTAGTCATGCTCCATATCCGTTACGAAATTAGTCACGCTTTCTAAGTGTGACAAATTGGCAGATACGGGATTTTTATTTTGTGCTTATCTTTTAGCCAAAAGAGTTTTATGTTTTGGGGACTCTTCTAAACGACCTCTAGCCTATATATTTAGTCACTAGGACTCTTTTTATTAAGATTTCATTCATGTAAAAGCTCCATAACAAGTAGGAACATCAAGGGATTATATTGCTTCAAGATTTCGTTGTTTCGGGTTTGTTTTTCACGTTTTAATTCAAGATTCTTGTTATTGTTCTTGCATGCGTATTTTCCGTAGTTGATTCAATTCATTGCTGCGTTCATAATATATATTTACATGTTTAAATCTAGTTTCATCATGAATTCATACACATGCAACGTTATTATTTCATGCATTAGTCCATTTAACATGTCCGGCTAGGTTTTAAAGGTTAGGATGCATGAACCCAACCTGATGTGTTAGTGCATGTGTATAACGTCAATCCGATGAATTTAATGATTAATTTTGATCGTATCGCGTAATTTCATAATAATTATGGATCTTTATATCTCGTTTGCCCCGGGGTACTCGTGATGATTTAGAGTACAATTTGAGTGTAATTACCGCGATACCGATTTACTCATCCTCAGATTAGGTATGACGCGGGCTTGAACCTCGTATACATAATGCTTGGGAGTACTAAATTTCGGGTTTGAATTAATCAGATAAATTTATGATTGACGTTGTCACTACACTACACTAAGGTTGGGGGATCGTATTCCCATCCTGTTTTCTCATCATTTAGGTCCAAAAAAATTTTGATTCAACTCTTCATTCCTCATTTAGATAATTTAGTAGTTGCATATTTCATCATAATTTCATAATTGCATTTAGTTTAATCAATCCCAAAAACCAAAAATCAATCTTTTTATTCCTTCTTAGAGTCATCGTTAGGATTCTTCCGTCTTATCCCGTCGTCACAACTTCGTTGTCCTTTTTCCCTGAGGATCGATACCCGACTTGTCGGATTATTACTTGAACGACAGGCTTGCACTTGAGCCTAGAGAGTACACACTTTAGAGACACATTCTGAGTCGTGTCACCTGGTATCTCCTAAAATACATCAGAATACTCACGAACAACAGGGATCGAGTCTAAGGGAATCACAACCTCCTTAGAGGTATCCTCCTCAATGTAATACAAAAGAGAGGTCGAGCCTCCCTCTGGGAGAGGCATTGCCACTACAAACATCTCTTGCCCCGGAATGGCAAAAAACAATACTCCCACCAAAATAATCTATCATGGACCTGTAGGCAGCGAGCCAATCCATACCGATAATAACGTCATGCTCATGAATATCTAAGACTAACATGTCTGCAGGTAATACCAAGCTACCAATCTATACCCCCACTCCCCGGCATATAAAGAAAATTAGCGATCCACTCCCCAGTGGTGAGTCTACACACATCACAGTGCTCTCTACTGTGGCTAATAACCCTAAGGCCTTCGTAAAATGGGTAGCTATAAAACAGTGCGTCGCCCCAGTATCAAATAAAACTCGACCTATAGTACCATGGATAGGAAACATACCCTCAATCGCGGGTGGTGCCTGTGGAGCTGCAGCCTGGTGGACGTTATAAACACGTCCATACTATAACTGCCCCTACTGCACTGGAGCTGCTGGAATGGCTGGTAGGGCTGGTACCTGAGCTGGTGCTGGGAGGGTGGCTGGAAAAAGTGGCCTATGTGGCTCATTACGGGCACCCTGCTACTGTGGGGCACTCTCTCCCTCTGGGAAATCCTGACGCCTATGGCCATTCTTGTCGCACCCGAAACATCGTCCTTTGAAATTACCTCCCCTCTGACCCTGCTGACCATGGCCTTGCTGGCCGTTACCACCCCGCTACTGGCCCTGTTGGCCCTGATGAAAATGCGGTTGGCCCTGCTGCTGACCTTGCTGCTGTCGGTGTTGGCCTTGCTGGCCCTGCTCATTAGGCTGGACCTACCTATAACCCCCAAATCCCTTCTTGGAATCACATTATCGGAAGCGCTTGGCAGGGTCCCCCTGATGGGAACTCTGCCCATGCTGACGAGACTGTCCCTGGGATGTTGGTGCTCTACCAGCGCCACTACCCCCTATCCTGCCCTGCTGGCCGGACTCTCCTGCTCGCTTGCTTCCCTGTAGATGGAAGCGGGGATCCTGGCAGTGTAGTAAGGCAGCATTGAGTACATTTGTGAAGGTACTCAGAGATAAATTCCCTATAAGATGTTGACGGATCCTCCAAGATAACCCATCCACAAACAACATTATCTTCTTACCCTCAGTAGGTGCCTCATCTGGCACTATGGTGAGAAGTCTCGTGAACTCCTCCTCATACTCAGCAATGGTAGAATTTTCTTGCTTCAACTTCAGTAATTTCCATCTCATCTCAGTCTGCACGGCGGGTGGAAAGTACTTGCGGTCAAACTGCTCCCAGAACGACTGAATTGGGATCGTGTCCCTCTCCTCTAATGTGGTGGTGGATTCCCACCACTGCAAAGCGGCCCCCACTAACTTAAAGGAAGCTAACAACTATTTTTGCACATCCGTGCACTCATACATACGAAGATACCGCTGGATATCTTTCTTCCATTGGCTGACGATGATGATATCTGAACTACCCGAGAACTCGGGGGGATGCGCCTTCTGAAAGGCATCCCTAACCCGCTCCCATGCATATGGAAGCTGTGCAGGTACTGACGCCACTGCCTGAATCTGGGGTGGAGCCTGCTGAACCACCGCTAGCGCGGCATTCACCGCCTCAGCAACAATAGCGGCTACCTCATTAGCATTCATCGTACCCTGTGCCGGAGCTGCTGGCTGCTCAGCTTGGGCACGCCTATCCTTTGGTGCACGTCTCGGAGGCATCTGAAACGTGAAGAAATTTATTAGTCTACAGTTATTATCAAATCTCAAATAGCTGAAGACGTAAACGTAAAAGCAAGAATACAACAATTCTAAAATAGGGCTCTATAGCAAAAATGCTAAGCTGAAAGAGAAATAAACCGTACAGATCCTAAGGACACTAGAACCTGATGCTCTGATACCACCTGTGACACCCCGCCTAATTAAATACCGGGCGATCACTCCTTTATTAAATTAAAATCAAGGTGAACAGTTGGTTCATTCTTAGCATCACTGTCGTAAAAATAACTTTTCCAATTTAAACACCCTAATTAATTAAGCTAAGTGTCAAAACCATTTTAGGCATTACTTTCCAAATTCTATTTATAACCAATGATTTAGAACTTTACATAATTCAATATTAAAGAATCACATCACAATTATCCTGGAACATATAATCCAAATAATTTAAACTCAACAACTAAATCCCAACATTAAAACTTAAAGTAAAAGATCCAGACAGTAATAAATCCCAAAGTGACAATACTAGAAATAAATGAATCACAATGTCCAATAAAACAACTGGATAATGGAAACGGGCGACACATGCCCAACTGAATAAATATGCTACGAGTGGAATTAAATAAATGAAGTCATCTAAGCAAGAGGCCTACAACTCCCACCTAAGCTGCAACGCGTTCCTTCCAAAGGATCCTATGCAAGATGCCCCTATGGCTGGGCACCTGTAATATATACATACATATACAAGAGAGAAAGGAAAATGGAAACGGGTCAGAGCCCGATAGTGTAAATGATTTAAAATTTATTTAACAAGTATTTAAAATGTTTACAGGCCAATGCCACAACATATTAGTGCGGCACTCTCTTGAGAAATTCTCACTTCTCTTCTAATGTGCACGCCTATCGCACAAATCTTCCCAACAGTTTAACTTATCTTAGGTTACTCGTAAGATTTAAAACTGAATAATTTAATTATTTAAGAGGATAATTTCATTTGATCACAAAGTTCTCATTTAAACCTTATTTGCTAATAAATTTTCCCAGTGTCCCATTATACTTTTCAAAATAAGTATTTCCAAATTTAAGCCATGATTCATTTCTTACTTACCATAAACACAATAGGGAGTTCCAAATTTCAGAATTGAATATTTATATTAAATACCCGTATAATATATATACTCTAATAGTACCCCACATAAAAATTATGGTGCGGGCATACTCTGCTATCCAATCCCCGTATCACTCGTACTAAGGGAAATACAAGTTTGGAATCACTCTCGAACTGTATTAACACATACACAAACAATATTGAGGCGAAGCATAGATTCCAAGTCTCTAAGAGGATAGCACATACCCTAACGTCTCTTAGGACCGTCTGACCATCAATTAGATAGCATGTACCAAGGATATCTATCTTTTAGGCTACGAGTCAATATTCCCCATAAAGGCACATCGAGATAAAACTGTCCCAGCGCGGTAACCTCAGGGATAGCAAGTAGCGTGGGCATGATTTTCATACGTATATAGTATATGCATAAACACAGTCATATAAATATACTACTATTACCATATCTCTTTAGGTACCTTTCATCACCCATAATATAATATTTATCCTTATTTCTAAATCTTTAGTTATCACGTATAACGGTTCGTCTCTTACTTTAATTGAGGGATTAATCCAACTTACTACGTAACACTCATGGACTTTATCCTCCCAAGTGTAGAATTCAGTAGGTACTCATATATTTTTCCAACGTAACTATTTTATGCGTCTCTCCCTCTAATGCATAATTTCATCGTCCCTTATATGTAAATATCCCAAAAATGTACATCTCGTCTTACATTAAAGGTCTCATAATTATTAATAAGTCCTACTGGTCTCCTTTACCTTCCAAATTATTTTAATAAGGATGCCCAAATATGTCTACTCATTTAATTTGAATTTAACTATTTTCAAAGGGGAAATGTGAGTCTGCCAAAAGGGGTCGATCGATCGATGGCAGCAGCTCGATTGATCGATGCGGCGATCGATCGACACCCCTGGTTCGATCGATCGATCAAACAGGTATACGAATTCTGCCGATTAACAGTTACAGGTTTCATAATCTAACCTCAATCAAATCCTGATTTTTCACACCCAAACTCCCTAAAATTTGTACTACAAATAGTATAAACCCATATTATACATCTTCAACGTAAAGCATGCAATTTCTCATCAATAACCATAGATTAATACGCCAAAACTCATATAAATCTCAAGAACCCTAGAATTTCTTTAACATGGTTCTAATCAGTCTTTTTCTAGAAATTTCTACTCCTAATTCATCATAAATTCGTGGTTAAGCCCGTACATGTGAAGGGGTTTCCAGATTATCATTCAAATCATTACTACATGCGATTTTCCTATCTCCAACATGGATTTTCTTCTACCAAACTCATCCTAATCACCCTAGACTAACATGAACGATCCATTAACGAAAATAAGCAAGATAAATACTTGCCTAGAAATTTCAAAGTTCTGATTTATGGACGAATTTGGTGTTGTCCCGTTCCCCGTCGCGCGATCTACGCATTGGTGGTGGTGGCGGTGCAACCGAATGGATTTTGGGCCTTGGATTGCTTGGAAAGCTTTCTCCTTCCCTCTCCTATGGCCGTTCTAATGTTTTGAGTCTGCTAACCCTAAAGGACTATTCCAAATGGCTGATATAGCCTAATTATTTTCATGGGTTTAATTACCCAAAAATGCAAAATTTTCAAAATGCCCTCCCGGGTGTTAAATAGGCCTAAAAATGCCCCGAGACCCAAACTAAACCCCCGGGTATACTTTTCTGACTATCTCGACCCTTCCGGACACTTTGGCGCACTCAAAATGACCATACGAGCAACTTATAATTTATTCACTTTTATTAATCAATATTTAGTCCCGACGCGACACAGGCGTGTCCCGACTCAAATTTCCAAAATTGTCATTTTATTCACTCTTGACATTTAATAGAACCAATATTATATTACTTTACTCATTAGTAATATTCAACAACAAGTTTCCCATAATTACTAACTCACATCACGTTAATAATTATAAAGTGATTAATTTCCGAATTTATCTTAAATTAATAACTCACATTAAATTTAATACATCCCCAAATTAATATAGCATAAAAATACGGGGTATTACAGGGATGAATGGGTAATTAAAGTTGGATTAGACGTACGGGCTGGTTGGGTAAGTTCGACTATTTCAGCGGAGTGATTCTACTTTATTTAATTAATGGATGGGAACTAAAATAAATTTAAGATTCAGGTGTAGACTCGGGATAATAGGTTAGTGCTTTGAGCGATAGGTACGGTTTAGTAAAACATTATATATATATACGAATGAGAATAATATTTCTATGTATGATATTTATTTGAAACATACCCATCATAGCGGATATGCTACCAGGGAGGTTGCACATTATAGGAGGTCACTCTGGAGAATCCCATCAAAGGTAGCACCGTTTCACTGGTTCATATGTGTTGTGCCTGCCCATGTGATGTAGGGTTTGAGTACCATGGAATTATGTGGTATGGTTATGACCACAAACTTAAGGCCATGACTGCCTCTAGTGTTCGTTCTAGATTTTCGGGTTCGGTGGTGAGATCCTGAATCAGCTGCCTAGAGTGTGGAGGACATTCCTGGAGCACGATAGCGTAATAGTGAGCCCGTGTTGAGAATGTAGAGGACATTCGTTAATGCGATTGCATTTATTATGAGTGATATATATATATATATATATATATATATATATATATATATATATATATATATATATATATGTGTGTGTGTGTGTGTGTGTGTGTGTGTGTGTGTGTGTGTGTGTGTGTGTGTGTGTGTGTGTGACACTCCTAGTGAAAGTAAATAGTAGTGAAGTAAATTGCATATGAGCATATTAAAAATAAGTGTGATTATGTATTATATAATGGGAGTAAAGTTATGAGAATGATAAATAATGAAGCGATTAATTAAGATAATGAGAGAAATAACTAAAGAATAAACGATAAACATTACTCGGGTTCGAGTGGTGTATTAGTGAGATTTGCAAAAAAGACTAGTTAGGTAGGGTAGTATAACTCGGCGAGTTAAGATGTATGCGCTGGGTGTGCACTATAGTTTAGAGGTGAGGGGTATCCCATGGGAGTGCTACAGTGACTTAAATATGGAAAGTTTTACATTAATTATTTGCAAATATTTTCCAAAAGTTTTGGACTCTAACCCATGTCAAAATATCTTTTAAAAACTTTTAGGTGTCCATCTACAGGGACGCCATGAATGATCACTCTTTCCAGGGATACATACCTATAGTGGAGGTGGAGGCTTGCAGAATTCTGAGTATCCATTTCATTTATTGTATTCTAGACTAGGATCTTTATTTCTGTTATCAGTTTGGCATATTCCCCCTTTATTCAGGATTCAGTTATTTTGTTTATTTTTTGCATTCAGATATTGGTGTTGGATTTCGGTAACCAATGTTCATTCGGTATCGAGTTTTATATTATGCATTTAGAACTTCTCATTTGGTGTGATCGTAGATGTAGATGAAGTTGAATTTTCATTGGATTACGATTGAATGGTTTATTTTATCATGTTACACTACTCCAAATCTGTCGGATTGTCACGGTCATTGACCTTGACAAGTTGGACTTGTCAAGGTCAATGACCGGGACAATTCTGGCGGTGACAACTTTTGTTGTCACAGACTTATCACGATCATTGACCGTGAAAAGTTCATTAGACTTGTCACGGTCATTGACATTGACAAGCTTTATCATGGTCAAATACCATGACAAACCCGTGACAACCTTTAAAAAATTATCACGGTCATTGACCATGATAAATCTTGGCAGAGTTTTAAAAAAATCTGTTGGGCAGTTTGTCCACTGCCACTGCCCAACAGTATATTTGTACCTGTTATAGCAAAATTGTACTTGTTTAGACAACATATATCCAAATAAAATAGAAAGAATGCATCAAATCATTGCATATATAATTTCATATCCAAACCAAAATGTAACAATCAAAACAATAGAAATATAATTCAAGTGTCCAGGTAAAATAGATACAAATAATGTCATATGGTAGGTTTGAGGAGGAAGTAAGGCCACATGACAAACGCATTGTGACACCCCTGAATATGCATCACGTCGTAGTGTTCGAGCAAACCACAGTGGGGCATTCTCCTTCCCGGTTATCACATGCGTGATGAGCACCTTAGTCTCGATGTCTTGAAGCGCACGTCCATGATCCAACATACCCTGGACGGTATTCGGGTCCCGCAACCCCCTCTATATCCGCGTGCCATCAAATACGTCGAGTATAAGCACGCTCGGCCAACCAATTGTTGACATAGGCCACTCGACGGGTGCCAAGTAGGGGATTGGATCATCAATCGGCGAGTCTTTACGTGTCGACGATAAAGCAGCGATGTCCACTTCCTCGTTCTCTCCCACCTCCTCCACCACTACCTTATCCTTCCCATTCCCCTTGCCTTTTCCAAGCAACAAACGCTTCACGAATGAGAACATATCTTGGACTGTCGCCTCCAACCTTGATAGCTTCGCATCATGCGAGTCCACCTGACGAGCCAACCCGATGTTGCTCGTCTCCAATCCGATGATCCTAGATTTGGCCACTCGTGAGCTCACCCCTTGTCCTCCCCTTGTGATCAATGCCAAGCACTTGGCTGAGTGCATCCGTGGATAAAGATGCCTTATTGACATCGGACTGCAACTCATGCACTTCCTTAAGCTTTGCCTGAAATGACAAAAAGTACACAATTAGTTAAATAAGTAAATAAAAAATCATAACGTAATTAAAAAAAAGTAAATTATAGGATTACTTACAATCGTGGTCGTGACACTCGGGGACACCTCCTTATCATTCCCCTTCTTCGTTTGAATTTACACATAGGCATCGAGCGTATGTGGCCTACCCCCAGGGCCACTCCCCGTCCCCTGAATAAAATAATGCAAAATTAGTAATGGGCCCACAAAGTAAAATAATGCAGAATAACATATTTCTGTAATTATAGAAAAATAAAAACTTACCATCATCCAATGCTCCACCTGGGCGTAAGACGTCCGGCCGGAGTAGTGCACGTCTGTCTTTTTTGTGCGATTTGCCCTCCTCGATTGGCGAGCTACCAATTGTCGCTCCTCAATCTCATTGTCAAAGAACTTTTGACATTGTGCCAATGAGATTGGCTCCTTAAACGGGACGGACTCACGCATTCTGATAATGGAGTCTCAGGCCTTCCCAAAGAACCGGCCCCGCAAATTTTTCTTCAATGTCTTGTGTTGCTCCCTCAACTACTCCAAGACAGAATCTCGAAGTTCTGGGGCCAGGCAGAATTGTTCCTGTCAAACAAATATAATGTTAGTTGCAAATAAATAGAAATATAAATTGAAATTGAAATTGAAATTGAAATTGAAATTGAAATTGAAATTGAAATTGAAATTGAAATTGAAATTGAAATTGAAATTGAAATTGAAATATAAATATAAATATAAATACATTACTTGTAGTACCGCCCAAATAGCTAACTTGAGCTCATTTGGCACCTCCTTGTAACTAGTGTACCCCGGGACGATAATCATCTTTAGCAGCTCGAGGGATCTAGCTAATATCCCCGTCTTGTTCTCGACATCCATTCCCAATTTTACCTATTTGGGGAGCATAGGGGCCGAGGAGCCCTCGTCGCCTTCGTTACCACCGGGCCCAAAAGACATCATCGTTATCATCATCATCATCCTCACCTTAATCCCTGAAGGAGACATTTTATGTAAAAAAAATGTTGTTATTAGTACAAATTCAAAATGAATTAGAAGAAGACATGCAGACATTAAGTCTAAATAGTACATGCGTTAATCTAATCAAGTACAAATGAATAAAAAGCATTAAACTGATGTTTGGAATACTTTTTACTGTTTAACTCACACACATATACAAAGGAAAGAGAGAAAGATAAAAAGAGTGAAAATCATCACGTACAAATGAATTAAAATCATTAAATCGATGTCCGATAATAATAAAACACTAGTACATGCGCTAAATTGGAATAATTATTACAAATTTAAAAATTGTTTCAAATTCGGGTTATCATAAAAAATGGATTGATATTCGGTAGGAGCAGCCAAGTCATCCACACTACTGTTTAGACGCTTGGGCGCATGTAGGACGATTGATGACAACTCGTTGTTGATATACTCCGAGTAAAACACTTGGTTGAACTTTTGAAATGCACGATTAAACGGCTCATCACTCACGTGTTCGTTTCTCTTCAACTTAGACAAGTCAACCATGATCAAATTGGTGCCAGGATCAACTTTACAAGCATTTTTATCCTTAACTCTTACCCAATCACAATAAAATACGACCTCTTTGAAGCTTACATAGTCCAATTCAAATATATTTCGAATTACACCATAGTAAGTCATTTCAACTTCAATGAGGTTTTTATCTTTTGCGCTTGCTCGAAAGAAAGTAAGAGCCTTGTATGAAATGCCCGAGTTATGTACATTTGTATTTTCCTCGTACACCTTTGCACCGAATACGTAACCGTTCAATCGATAGTTTTTGTACTCTTGTTCCATGAACAAGGGTCTAGTAGCTAGACGAGCAAGCCTTGATGTCGCATCACCCGTCTTAAAGAGCTGAGAATAGAGATAAATTAATTGGGTTAGTTGTAAAGTTTTATTATAATGTAACGTTATATAACATTCATTTTCATTATAATTACCTCATGTGACAACCACAGCCTAAAATCGTTGTCTGATTGTGCCATTATTTATCGTCTTTTATTGTTCTCACGGGCTTCATATATTCTGCACACAATAAATGTGACGAACGTATTACAAAATTAATCATGTTTAAAATAATCTAAAATAATGTAAAACTTAAAATAATTTAAACTTACTTTTTTCATTCTTCAACATCTTCATGTGTGTCAAATAGATAATGAGCTACATATTTATGTTGCAAACTCGTTAATTTCACTCGTTTTCCCATCACATGACCACCCTCATCGACGAACTCATCAATGTCATCAACGTTGGTCATGTGAGGCATATATTCCCGAGTATAAATTGATAACTCAACGGTGATGTATTCCTCTGAAATTAAACTTGCAATGTATCGCGTATTCTTGACGTAATCTTTAAAAACTTTCATCAATCTTTCAAATGGATACATCCACTGATATTTAACTGGACCGCAAAGAAGTGCCTCGTCGCATAGATGTGCCAACAAGTGAACACTTATGTCAAATAATGCTGGGAGAAAGTACTTATCCAACACATAAATTGCTTCGGTCACCGCCAATTTTGTGGCCACTATGAATTAGGGAGGTTTAGTGGGGCTAATATCACGGGACATATACTCTGATTGGTACTTATATTTACAAATAGATTGAAACCATTTGTTGATATAGCCAAACGAATTCTCCGCTGTTCTCGAACAAAATCGGGATACTCATAACTCATCCTCCTCCAAGTTGTAGAATTAATAAGATGACACATGAGATTATCCTCTACTTCTGCCCTAGCATGCCAAGTCGTTGACTCCGCTATCCATGGTACTGTGAAAAATTGCTTTAATCTATGCCCAACGGGAAAATATTTCAACACTTTTTGAGGCACTTTTGAGCTTGTGCCTTCCTTGCCAGTAGATTGGACATATCTAGGTTCACCGCATATCGGACAATGATCGAGATTTTCATACTCCTTTCGGTATAGTATGCAGTCATACACACGAGCATGAATCGATTTATACTTCATTACCAAACCTTTCAAACTGTTCTTCATAACATGATAGCTATTTGGAAGCGTATTCTCCTTGGGTAGTAAGCCCTTCACCCAATTCAAAATTCATGTTACACTATTGCTAGACAAACCGTATTGCGTCTTCAAACTGTGCAAACCATCCATGGAATGTAAAGTTGTTTGATCTTTCTCAGAGCCAGAGTATAATAGTTGGGTCGCCTTAAATTTTAAACTTTGGTAGTCATCGTTAAGGTTTATCGTGATATCTTCATGAGCACTTGAACCTTGTACATTGTCAATGACCTTATTCTCCTCCACTTCATGAACTTTGTACACGTCATCAACTAAATCCTCTAACATATTATGTTCTACGTCATTCCCTTCTATATTTACCCTTCTTGTTGAAGGTTTTTGTGAGGTTATTCGGGGACAAAAGGAACTTTCAATTCACCGTGAAAACTTCAAAATCGATAATTATCTTGCATACCCGATCTTAACAAATGTAGTTCAACTGTTTTCCACTCAAAGACCTTACCATTCTTATACCTATCACACGGACACGTGAGCTCTTCATCGTTATAATATCTCTTTGCGTATTTCACAAATTCATTAGCATCTCTGCGAAACACATCCCCCAATCTATTTGTCTCCCCCATCCACTCTTTGTATTTAGGATATCCCATCACAACTACTACGAACAATCACCTATTAAAGGTAAGAAGCGTATATTCGTGGATTAATATAAACAAAACTTAGATTTATAGTATGTTTCAATTAATTATGTCTTATTTATATTCGATTTTTAAATTTCAATTTATAAAAGTAATTTCTATTTCCTCCATCTCCTCTAAAGGGTGAGTGGTCCTATCCCATTCAAGACCGCATATTTATGTAATATATTTAATAGCTCATGCACATTATTACGATTTGAGAAAAATTCGGCAGTATATCCCCATAGTTCTCCAAGAACACGACGTAGATTGACAAGTGTGAGTGTTATTTCAATTCATCGATGAAAATAACACTCACACTTGCCAATCTAGTATGTACTCAGAGAACATTAAGATACGACTGCAGAACTTTTTCCAAAAGTAACAACTTTAAGCCACTAAGAATATTATTATACAGAAATTATGCAGTCTCAAACTGTTCAAACGGGACAATTCGAAAGATCTCATTACAGGGGTAATGACTCTTGAACAGGTCTAAGGGCTATTGAATGCGTACACATAAGAACTAGAAGACTAGTATCTATGTGCACTATGTGTAATTGTAGGTATGTTTCATTATTTCTGATTATGGTACCATTTTCATCCATTTTGTTCTTAAAAATCCATCGAGTACTTATAACATTAGTCTCACTAGGTCGGGGGACAAGTTCCCAGACAATATTCTTTTTAAACTGAAGCAACTCATCCTGCATAGCAGATATCCAGTGTTCATCCTTGAGTGCTTCTTTATGATTCTTGGGCTCGACTTTGGACGTGTAGCAAAGATGGCTAACAACGTTCTCTAGCTGAGCACGAGTCTTGACCCCTAGAGTGGGATCGCCAATAAATGATGCGGATCCGAAAATGTGGATCCGAAAATGTGGACCCACATTCAACAAATGATGCGGATTCAAAAATGTGGATCAGGGCCAACGACACTTATTAATCGCAATATTTTATTGAAAAAATATTGTGATTAATTAGTGTCGATGGGACGGACCCACATTCAACAAATGATGTGGGTTCAGGAATGTGCGTCCGCACCAGCGACACTAATCAATCGTGATATTTTTACCGGCATCACTAATTAATCGCGATATTACGAAAAAAATATTTTTTTTATTTTAATTTTAATAAAAAAGACTGTTTGATTTTAATTAAAAAATATTTTTTTATATTAATTGAAAAAACTGTTTTTATAATATAAAAAACTGTTTTTTTCTAATATTAAAACTGTTTTTACATTAAAAGTTAAAAGACAAAACAGTAAGAAACTAAAAAATAAAAGCATAAAAAAAAAAGGCAATGCGGTCGCTGGGTGGGACAAACTGGCGGGTCACATAGATTTACCCTACTTCAAATAAGGATTACCTTTTTCCTTTTTTTTAATTTTCCCATTATTCACAATCACTTATGGACAAGAATTTTAAGTTAAGTGTATACTAAATGGTATATTGAAAGAAAGAAATTATTGTAGGGGTGGTAAACGGACGGATACGGATCGGATACCATATTTTTCATATCCGTATCCGCTATCTAGATGCACTATCCATATCCGTATCCACCGGATAGTTAAAACAACTATCCGTATCCGCTCGGATACCTCGGATTCGGATAATATTTGTATCCGTTTACATTATTTAGTCATCGCAAAAAATAACTATTAAAAAAATAACAATAAACAGTCCATGTAGTAAATGAATTTTAGGGACTGTTTTTTTTTATTATACATATATTTTATAACATTAGTTTGATTATACATATATTTTATATTTTATATTCCAGTATTCTGTAAACAATCAAATTAAAAGAGGTACGATGGTGGAATCAAATAAAAGATGTTTAAACAATATAAAATATACATTATATTTTATATTGTTTAAACATGAACTGAGGCAGTAAATGATTCGCTTAAACATGAACTGAGGTATTAATGGATCGTTGAACATGAATCGCTGAACACATCTTTTGTGGTGAGGTGAACAAAAGATATGAACAAATGGAAAACAAAAGATGTGGGAAGCAACGTCGTATACCAACTCTATGTATACCAAGATCCAACAAAAAAATTATAGGAATCAACTCTATGTATACCAAGATCCAACAAAAAAAAACAATACCTGTTGGCTGTTGGATAGGGGAAGCAACTGGCAGCGCTGCGTGTTGGCTACGTAAGAGAGGTTGCGTGTTGGCTGTGTGTTAGCTGTTGGATAGGGGAAGCATCTGGCTGCCTCTGTGTGAGAGAGGAAGGGTTTCAGCCGAGAACGACGGGATAGATGAAGGGTTTCGGCGGGAGAGCGAAAGGGTTTGGGTTGGCTGCCGCTGCGTGTTGTTGTGTTTTTGGTTGGTGAGCGACTTGCGTTTTTAGTTTATTAGGTTAGTTAGATTTTAAGGTTTTCATAATTAAACTTATACCCCCAACTGTTATTTTAAGTGTTAGTTTACACCTAAAATATTATATAACTAGTATTTTAAACTAATGTTAGACGGATACGGATATCCGGTAAAATGGATACTCCGCATCGGATACGGATTATCCGTATCGGATACTAGTACTATCCGTATCCGTATTCATTTTCCCGGATATTTTTATAGAGTATCCATATTCGTATCCGTTTCCATTTTTTCGGATAAATATCCGCAAATTCGGATTCGGATATCGGACGGATGCAGATTTTCGAATATCCGTTTACAGCCATACTTAAAAGAAATTCGTGCCTTGACTTCATGTTTTTTATCTTACTATGTCTCACATAAAAAAAAAAAACACAATTTGGAAGTAAATTACATGTTTTGGAAAAATCTCATGTGACTTTCAATATAATCACTTTTTTCAATATATAAACTCTAGTTGTGATTGTTTCCGAACTAGGGTTATGTAGCTTTCTATTAAAGAAAGAAGACGGGCCGCACAGTTGTGGGTAGCCCTCCCCAGCTTAAATCAGCTTCAAAATAATAAAGAATGATATTAGAACTTTGTGCAACTCTTTGTAAGGTGAGTAGCCACATATTATAACGCAAACATCAATACGTTACATTTATTTATTTTGAAATAAATTAACTCTATTTAGTGTCTCTTAATTGAAAATAGTAAAAATAATATATTAATTCACCCAAAGTCTAGGGGTACATTAATGGCAGGAAAAAATTGAGACTAGTGATTATTTACAACGGTGAGCCCACTGAAAAAACTTGTCTGTTTCTTGAAAAAGGTAAGGCAGAAGATTTCCACCCTTCAATGTGTTGTTCCAACTTTCAGTACATCTACCCCCGTCACGTAGGTCAGTTGGTAAGGGATTGTTTTAGCTTAATCAAGGTCTCGAGTTCGAATCTTGGGAATGCAGTTGTGTTAAAATTTGGGAGGGAGAGCTTTGCCGCCCTTGTGTCCTATAATTTGGGAGGGAGAGCTTTGCCGCCCTTGTGTCCTATCCGGCTGGAACAGGATTAGTCCCACGCCTAAAAAAGGTGAGGAACCTGTGGTCTAGACCCAAAAAAAAAAAAAAAAAAAAAAACTTTCAGTACATCTTTGTTGGCCTCTGTCCAGTTGTGCCACTATTACCCATCTATCACGTTCCATTAAAAGCAAATTTGTTTTAATATCCGGTTTGGACCCCGACAAATCATTTGTCCATATTGTCTTTGTTCTCTGTTCCACCCAACTCTAGTTTCACATAACTTTCTTACCATTGGATTGTTGTTTTATCTTGTGCCAATTTTTGTCATGTAACATTATTTTATGAATATTGAACTTGATAGTATAATTAAGAGAAAAGTAATCTTAAGTTTAACGCAAACAAACTAAAGGATTTTTGATAAATTCCTTAGTGTATGGAGACTAGTTTGAAGTCATATCGTTGTAATTTCTTAATGTTTCAATACAATGACATGGACCTTTTTTACGTGGGACACATCAGCTAGGGGAAGGGCAAAATATTTCCCTTAATTTTTTTCATGTTTGCATAAGAACTCGAGCACGAAACTGACCTAAATTATCAAATATCCAGTTTTTTAATCATACTTCTCCAGACATATGATGCAGTCTTTGGAACAAGATACATAGTTTGAAGATTTTCGAATTTAATATAAAAGATAATGTCAAGATGATCATTACACATTATCTTTTAACCAAATAAGTAAATAATGTAAAAAATTGATTAATAATATATGAACTCTTGATCGCTAGAGAGTTGATTACACATGGATATATTGATTAATAATATAACATGTAAAAATTTGATTACACATTATCTTTGGAACAAGTGTTGGATAAAATTACCGAGTGAATTTTATAGACTTGATCGCTAGAGATAGTCTTACTTTAATGCAATACAAGTGTGGCCCGAATATACCAGTAACTCCGTTAGAATAAAATTTGCATTCAGCACACAAGTAGCCAACAATAAAAACCACACTAAATATCGAATCTAACATTTATTTTGGGGATATGAGATAAATTTATTCTTTCTCTTTCCTTTAACTCATTATTTAACATCTTTCAAAATTGTACTTTGTGATACCATGTCATTATACTCTTATCTTTTTTCATTCCCACGCAATATCATTGTCTCACTAAGACCCATGAACAAAATGAAATTTACATTCATAGAAAACTAAATTTTTCAGTATGCAATATTATTAGTAGGGTTACACTTGATTCAGCATTATTTTGCATCACAAGAGCCTTTTTTACAATGTAAAATTTCTTCCACAAAGAACTATTATTTTATTATATAATATTTTTATCTTTTTGCAGTAGTTTATTGAATCGCTGTCCCACCACATATAATGAATTTATGTTGGTCAGTGTTTGTCAAAATACTGATGAACTAATGAATTTATGTCCCCAAGTCCAAAAAAAATGCGGAAGCAAACTCGTCCCAATAATTGGACAGTAAGGAGAAAAGGCCAAGAAGCTTGAGAAAACACACCTCAATAAGACCCAATATGCTCAAGGCTCAATCATTACTGAGTAAACTCTCTACGTTAAGTCCAATCAGCTGAGTCATTGCCCAACCAAAAAATTCTACCAATTACAATTACAATTACAATCAAACAACAAAAAAGAACCTCCGATTCTTTCAATCCACCTAATATCATTATTAATGATAAGCCCACTTGGAATTCAACTCATTTTGAGTGACATTAGGAAGCATACACTAATTAATACCGATACGAAATGTCGCAAAAAACTGAGTTAAACTCTGAGTCGACATAAGACCCTGTTTACCCATCAAACCCGGTTTGACTCCAAACCGCGTCTCTAACCCGACTCATATCCCGCCCCTTAAGTGTCCTCCCTACACCCTCAAACACCGAATTCCTGCTTTGCGCATGTGTGCGTGCCAAATACTCGTGTGGCGGCACCATATCATAATTCGTATCGTCCGAGTCAATAATCGACTCAGCCGAGTCAACTCGGTTGATCTTTGACCAATCTGGCACATTCAACGGTGCCGATGATGCCACGTGGCGTTGCGTGCGAAACTGGTGCACGATCCTTTCCGAAGTTGTTTTAGCTGAACCACCATCAAAGGCTAAAGACAGCCCACCTGGCGAATTCTCTCTCCTCTGGGTGGTGGTGCTAAGGTCACCGCCGGTCTCCGTGGTGGCGCGTGGACTCCAGGCGCTGGTGTTCACCATGGACCACACGTCCTCTTCGGTGAATTCGGATTGGTCTGTCACGGTTGTGGATTGGCCGTGACCGTGATTGTAACCGTAGCTCCCCAGCAAACGCTCGCTGTGACTAGTGGTCAATTTTCGACCTTTAGCCATTTTAACATCACAGCCGGGGACCAGAGTAATTTTCCCGGCGTACCAAGGAAAAAAAAAGTGTTTTGGTGTGTATATAGAATAATTCTATATTATACTATAGCTCCATCGAAATATTCTTTCTCCTCAAAATATGAAGTTGGTTTTGAAGTGGAGGGTTGTTTATATATTGCACAGGCCAAACAAAAAGTAAGTTCATTTCATTTGAATTTGAAGTTCATTTAGGGTGCATTTGATTATTGTCTGATGGAATGAGGACATAAATGGTGAGAATAGTTGACGATTATGAAACTGTAAAATGATAAACTGAAGTGGTAATTGTAATGTCCACGCGTGATTTGTGAACACGTGTTACGTAGAAGAAGAAAGTGGCCTACTGTTGCCAAAACTCAATTATGACGAAAATGATATAAGTGGGCATGCAGATGCAGCCACGAATCACTACTACAAAATGGCTTACTTGCCATCACAGTTGAAATCAGTTGTCTGGGCAAAATTCCCAAAGAATAAGTTACCGGGAACATGCAGATATTTTGATGGAATTTGATAACATGGGTTTTTAGAGCATACATCTTGAGTTTTAAAATAGTAAATATTAAAGTTTTATGAGTATTTATGTCATGTTAATTATATATTAAAATTAGCATGAAGGTCACGTGATAAGTGACCGAATGTATATATATATTAAAAGAACATAAATTAAAAAGAAATTCTCCAATGGTGGTTTCGGTTTGAGAGAGAGAAGATGGAGATTAAAGAAGGTTGTATTGATTTTGATTTTTGGTTTTGTTTATGGGTTTGGGGAGAAGATAGTGCATTTTTCAACCACATAGCAAGGAGATGGTAGTTCTTCCAAGTCAACAGAGTTAATTAGTTCATTCTCATAACAACCTACCAAACTATTGTCTCTGGTATGTAAAAAAATGACTCATAATACAAAAAATTTTGTTCTTATGCACAAGTATTTTCTAAGATTCTAAAGAAGATACATTTCCACTCTCAATAGAAGGAAAATAAATAAATACAAATGGAAGAGACTTACACCAATTTGAACCTCACGGAAGCTGTGGATTTTTTCAGTAGAATAAATATTCTCATGAACTCAAATATTGCTGCGAATTTCTAATTTTCTTCTTGTTCTTCAACTTTCGAAATGCACAAAACTCAATTTCCCTGATTCTCTCTCTGGTGACACCCATTAGCTCCACGATCTCTTGCAGCGTTTTCATCCTCCCGTCGTCCAGCCCAAATATCCAGCGTTTTCTCTTGGGGTTAGCGTGTCGAGCACCATTTTCAGGTCCTGTCTCATAAACTTTTTGGTCAACAACTCTTCTGATGTTTCAGCTTCAGGATCTGAAAAAACCTCCAAAGGTTTGAGGAAAACGTTTGGGCTTGTGTTTTTTTTTTCTTTGCCTACCTTAAGAGATGGTTCATATATTAAAGGGGAGAGAGAGAGAAGAAAAAGATGAAAAGGTTGTAGATTTCAATGTAGGTTCTTGGAAAATTAAAAATGGAGTATATTGAATAAGAAGCCGGTTAGATGGACTAAATTCCTTGTATTGGAGTGTAGAGAAAGATGAGCTATTATCTTCACGTATCCTTCTCTAGAGAGAAACTCTCATTTATGATATCATTTATTAAGTTTTCACGTGTCAGTCTCACATGATTTTGGTCTACAGTTTTTATATAGTTATATAGATTATATTTAGATTTTAAATCTGTACTTTCAGGACATATGTTATCAAGACCCTATTTTAATTTAGTGTCCCCTTATAATAAATAAGAACGTATATATATTTTTGGGTCATTATACCTTACTAATCTTTGATTTTAAATTTAAATAAAATTTATTTTAAAAATAGATATAACACAAAACATCAAAAAGTCCGTTAACCTTAGCATACAAGTGACCTTTTTTTAATTAAAATAATTCAAAATTCAAAAAAAAAATATTTAAAAGAAAATTAACTAGTTTTTTACCAATTAGTCCCATTTATTAAGTTTGTAATTCAATAGGTTCTAGCATTTTTTTTTTACTTTATCAGGTTCCATGAAAACAAAATTGTTATAATAAATTCTATTTATAAACATATAGTGAATATTCACTATATGCATAAATATGACATATTAAAACATGTCTCAAGCTCCCAAAAATAAAAGTTAAAACCTAAAAAATCTCTTAAAAGTTAAAAAAAGAGATAATTATATTTAAGTCCCATTTGTCGGATCAACATTCATGTAAGTCCTATTGACTTTTTAACAATCAATTAGATCCTATTCCAACTTTTTAGGGATTTTTTTTATAATTTTACCCTTTTATAACAAATCATCCGTAACTTCCTTTAGGAAGTTACATAAGTAGTTGGATTTTTTTTTTAATTTTAAAATGATCATAACATTTGATTTACAAATTCGTTTTTTGCAAAATTACTATTTTTGAAATCTGCTCGACGAGATCTATCAAACAAGATCCATGAAGCCTATAAAATTTGAAAGAAAAAAATTTACACAAACAGTAAACTTTACTGTATGCACTAGAATATGAAATAGTTTTATATATGTGATATTTTAACAAATAGACAGTAACATTTACTGTGATAATATATATATATATATATATATATATATATATATATATATATATATATCCGGTGGATCCAAACCCTCTTTTTTCAAAATTACCTAATATTTAAAGGTTCGCGCTAGCGGCATCCAATCTTTACCACCATTGTTGGAGCTTCAACGACCTTCATTAGAGCTCCGATTTGGGGTGAGTAAGGGTGGCATGTGGTGCCGCTGGCGTGGACCTTTGAAAATAAGAAATTTTTGAATAAATGGGTTTGGGATCCATCGGAGTGTCATGGGGTGCCGCTGGCTCGGACCTTTGAAAATAAGATTGGATAAATGAGATCTGGATCCTCTGGAGCGCCGTTTTGGGGTGAGTAGGGGTGGCATTAGTTGCCGATAGCACAGAGCTTTAAAAATAGGAGCATATATATATATATATATATATATATATATATATATATATATATATATATATATATATATATATATGTGATAACACAGTAAATGCTATTATTCGTAAAAATATCATAGATATTAAACTTTGTTGTATACACCAGAAAATGAAATAGTTTTATATATGTGACATTTTCATAAACAATAACACTTACTGTGTTAATATATTTATGAAATAGTTTTATATATATAACATTTTCGCAAAAAGTAACTTACTGAGTTAATATTACACAATATATATATAACATTTTCACAAACAGTAACATTGACTGAGTTAACATTACACAATATATATATACACGGTAGATCCAAACCTCGGTTTTTTTTTAAATTACCATATTTTTAAAGGTTTACGTTAGCGACATTCAATCCCCACCACTACCCACGCCAATTGTCGAAGCTTCAACGATTTTCATCAGAGCTATGATTTGGGGTTGGTAGTAGTAGCATAGGATGTCGCTGTCGCGGACCTCTGAATTAAGAGAATATTAGATAAATGGGGTTTGGATCCACCGAAGCTCTGAATTGGGGTGAGTAGGGGTGGCATTGGGTTAGGTTTATATCTATAACATTTTCACAAACATTAACATTTATTGTGTTCATATAACACAGTATATATATATATATATATATATATATCCAAACCTCTTTTTTGCATATTATCTTATTTTTAACGGTCCACGCCAGCGGCATCCAATCCCCACCACCACCACCATTGTTGGAGCTCCAACAACCTTCATCAGCGCTCTAATTTTAAGTGGCATGGGGTGACAATGTAACATTTTCACAAATAGTAACATTTATTATTTGTGAAAATATTACAGATATAAACTTAACCCAATGCTACCCCTACTTACCCAAACTGGAGCTCCGATGGATCCAAACTCCATTTATCCAATATTATCTTATTTTCTAAGGTCCGCGCCAGCGACACTCCATGTCACCCCAAATCAGAACTCTGATGAAGGTTGTTGGCGCTCCGACAATTGGGGTTGGTGGTGGTGGGGATTAGATTCCGCTAGCGTGGACCGTTAAAAATAAGACAATGTCATAAAAAAGAGGTTTGGATCCACCATATATAAATATAATGTGTTATAACACGGTAAATGTTACTGTTTGTGAAAATGCTACAAATATAACCTAACCCAATGCTAACGCCACCCACCCCAACCCGGAGTTTCAATTGATTCAAACCCCATTTATCAAATATTCTATTATTTCCTAAGGTCCGCGCCAGTGGCACCCTATGTCACCCCAAATCAGAGCTCTGATGAATATTGTTGTAGCTCCGATAATGGGGGTGGGTGGTGTTGGGGATTGGATGCCAGTAGCGCGGAGCGTTGAGAATACGATAATATCGAAAAAAAGAGGTTTGGATCCAACGTATATATATATATATATATATCTGTGTGTGTGTGTGTGTGTGTGTGTGTGTGTTATAATACAGTAAATGTTAGTATTTGTGAAAATATTACAAATATAAAATTACCCAATGCTAACCCTACCCACCCCAATTCGAAGCTCTAATAAAGGTTGTTGGATAGTGTGGACCTTTAAAAACAAGATAATTTTGAAAAAAAAAGGGTTTTGATCCACTCTGTGTGTGTGTATATATACCCTGTTTGCACAGTAAATATTACTGTTTGTGAAAATATTACAGATATAAATCTATTTCTCTTTTTGGTGCATAGAGTAAAGTTTACTGTTTGTGTAATTTTTTTTTCTTTGAAATTATATAGGCTTCATGGATCTTGTTTGATAGATCTCGTCGAGCAGATTTCAAAAATAGTAATTTTGCGAAAAACGGATATGTCAATTAAAAGTTATGATCATTTGAAGATTAAAAAAAAAGTTCGACCACTTATGTAACTTCCTCAAGGAAGTTATAAATGATTGGTTTTAAAAGGGTAAAATTGTGAAAAAAAGTTCCAAAAAATTAGGATTAGGACTTATATGTAAGGGGAAAACATGGTAGGACTAGATTGTCTACAAAAAGGTCAAATAGGATCTAAACGTGAATGCCCCTAGATATTAAACTTTGTTGTATATACCAGAAAATGAAATAGTTTTATATGTGTGACATTTTCACAAACAATAACACTTACTGTGTTAATATATTTATGAAATAGTTTTATATATATAGCATTTTCACAAACAATAACATTTATTGAGTTAATATTACAATATATATATATATATATATATATATATATATATATACGGTAGATCCAAACCTCTTTTTTTTCAAAATTACCATATTTTTAAAGGTTTACGTTAGCGACATTCAATCCCCGCCACTACCCACGCCAATTTTCGGAGCTTCAACGATTTTCATCAGAGCTATGATTTGGGGTTGGTAGTAGTGGCATAGGGTGCCGCTGGCGCGAACCTCTGAATTAAGAGAATATTAGATAAATGGGGTTTGGATCCACCGAAGCTCCGAATTGGGGTGAGTAGCGGTGGCATTGGGTTAGGTTTATATCTATAACATTTTCACAAACATTAACATTTATTGTGTTCATATAACACAAAATATATATATATATATATATATATATATATATATATATATCCAAACCTCTTTTTTTTATATTATCTTATTTTTAACGGTCTGCGCCAGCGGCATCCAATCCCCACCACCACCCCCCCCCCCCCACCCCCCCATTGTTAGAGTTCCAACAACCTTCATCAGAGCTCTGATTTGAGGTGGCATGGGGTGCCGATGTAACATTTTCACAAATAGTAACATTTATTATTTGTGCAAATATTACAGATATAAACCTAACCTAGTGCTACCACTACTCACCCCAAACTGGAGCTCCCGTGGATCCAAACTCCATTTATCCAATATTCTCTTATTTCCTAAGGTCCGCGCGAGCGGCACTCCATGTCACCCCAAATCAGAACTTTGATGAAGGTTGTTGGAGCTCCGACAATTGGGGTTAGTGGTGGTCGGGATTAGATTCCGCTAGCGCGGACCGTTAAAAATAAGACAATATCATAAAAAAGGTTTGGATCTACCATATATATATATAATTGTTATAACACACTAAATGTTACTGTTTGTGAAAATGTTACAAATATAAACTAACCCAATGCTAACCCTACCCACCCCAACTCGGAGTTTCAATTGATCCATATCCCATTTATCAAATATTCTATTATTTCCTAAGGTCCGTGCCAGCGGCACTCTATGTCACCCCAAATCAGAGCTCTAATGAATGTTGTTGTAGCTCCGATAATGGGGGTGGGTGGTGTTGGTTCTATATTCATTCAGGAATCTTAAAATTAGAATGAAACATCAATAATATTCATTCAGCACATTCAACTAACAATTACAAATATTGATAAATATAACTTATATATGAAGAATCCAAGCATAAATGCATAAAAAACACAAAATCAAAACATATACATATATAACATATAAAAAGCTATTCAATCGCATGAATGAATATTACAATGAGTCTTTTGAATCAGAACAAATGACATACACTTATTGTAATCGATCGAAAATAGAAAAACCAACTGCTGATAAAGATAAACTTACAAATGATAGAGCCAAGTAATACAGGTAGAATAGATTAAGAACGTTGTAATCGATTATAGGACAGACAAAAAAGGCATAAGATTGATGTTATTTTCGATTTCGGAGAACAGCCGTTAGTTGCAGAGAAATTTCCAATAGCTGATTAGGTTTATGATTTTTTTAAATTGGCAGTATTTATATGTTGGACCTAATCGTTTAAAATTTGGTTCACCGATTTTTTTGTCCAAAATTATTAGTCCAAGAACTAAATCGTAAAAATTTAATAAAAAAATATATTGCGATCACTCTTTGGGACATACATGTATTATAACTGACTTTAACATGAACCCATATAAAGGGTTTTAACTCATGCACATAACCAAACGAAATTAAGACAATAGGTGTGCAACGTTTCAGATAACCAATATCAAACTTTCATATTGAGGAAAGTTACCTTACATGATCATGTCATACAAGGAAGATGATGGACACATTGTGTAAATGATGATTCGACGACTCAAAATAAATTTATATCTTTTTAAAACAAACAAGTTATTCTCAAAATTTTGGTTAAAACGTAAATTTAAAAGATTAAAAATTTACTTTAAAAATTCATGCCATTCTTTTTGAAATGTTATGATCCATCTATCACGGTTACAATTTTGAAAAATAATGATCATACATAGGAGCGATTAAATTATCTACGTGTATATGTTTATACACACACACACACACTATAACTCAATAGACATCAACTGTGAGTTATATCAATACCTTTTCTGTATCTCGTTCTTAGTGAACCATCGAAATCAAATGATAAAAGACAAGTGCGTGATATCAATCAGATGCATCTTTATTTAATGTTTTTATATTCTACTTGTTTAAAGAACCACATAGTGACATAATCAAATACTAGATACATATCATAGTATATTTAATCATAAACCACCATTCGGTACTCAATGTTCTTATGCACCAAGGCATGCAACAAAAATAATTATCATAATAACCGAAATATGTCATATATGTGAATTTGTATGCATATTAAAGTGTATTGCACCTAGGTATATGCAAAATAACACGCACAATAACATACAACTATACAACAATTTTTGTCTTAAGATTGTTATTCATTATTATGTGTCTTTATGTTTTATCAGATTAAAAGATGAAACAAATCATACTTGGGGAATAAAAATTAGATTAATAGAAAACTTACAAACAAAGAAAATGATCAAGTCGAGTGTTACACACACTCTCCTGACGACAAAATTCGTTCTCGTTATGGTGCTTACCGCAATGGACAATGAATGTCTGCGTTCCGGGATGAAACAGTCTCAACATGCATTGTGTCCCACAAACCAATCATGTCTGACACTCTTTTCGACTCAATTAGGAATGGAAATTATTGAATTTTTTTTCTTTTCTTTAAATGAAGACAAGTCTTGTATTTATAGGAAGCAAACTAGTCTTTCGTGAAAAGATGTGTAGTTAGGAACGTTTTTCATGAACAATCACAATTAATGGTGAACAGTCATGACTTTTAGTGATGGTTCGAAAAAACAATCATTATATAGAGAACAGTCACAACTTTTAGCGACAGTTCAGAAAATTCTTCCCAGAAAATGAAATAAAATTTCCAATAATTTTCATACATAAATGGAACACTTTGAAATCAATTTTTTTATACATCATTTGTCCTTTTTAACAAATGAATATATCACGGAACTTGTCTTGCTACAAGAAATGCGTACGTACTTGGTCCCACCACAATTGAAGTGTTGGCCTACTTTTATAATGGATCAAAGTTGACCAATATTTAATTTGGTCAAAACATTAATTTGTGTAAAACACAACATTTTCTAACAAAAATCACCAGGAAAACTAAAGATGTATAAATGTTTGAATTATAGGTGATAATAGAAGTTTAAATTATGGTAATAAGTTCTTGAACTCATTAAAAGTTAAAGATAAGAATTAGTTAAAAGTAGGTTATTGAGTGCTAATAAATTTATGAAAAAATATAGGTCAATTTGATTCTAATACATTATCAATCTTTCATTTTTTATTTAAATACATTTTTTTCCAAATTAGACTTTAATACAAAACGTCAAAAAATTTGTTAACCTTAATTATCAGGTGGCTTTTTTAATTAAAATAATTCAAAAATCCCACAAAAATCTCTTTAAAAGAAAAACTTAAAATTAAAATTAAAACCCAAAAAATATCTTAAAAATTAAAAAAGGAAACTCAAAAATTAAAAATTAAGTTTTTCATTTTAAGAGATTTTTTTTTGGATTTTTGAATTATTTTAATTTAAAAAAGCCAACTGACAATTAAGGTTAACAAATATTTTGACGTTTTGTATTAAAGTCTAATTTGGAAAAAAATGTATTTAAATAAAAAATGAAAGATTGATAATGTATTAGAATCAAATTGACCTATATTTTTTCATAAATTTATTAGCACTGAATAACCTACTTTTAACTAATTCTTATCTTTAACTTTTAATGAGTTCAAGAACTTATTACCATATTTTAAACTTCTATTATCACCTATAATGCAAACATTTATACATCTTTAGTTTTCCTGGTGATTTTTGTTAGAAAATGTTGTGTTTTAAACAAATTAATGTTTTGACCAAATTAAATATTGGTCAACTTTGAGCCATTATAAAAGTATGCCCACACTTCAATTGTGGTGGGACCAAGTACGTACGCATATCTTGTAGCAAGACGAGTTACGTGATATATTCATTTGTTAAAACGGACAAATGATGTATAAAAAAAATTGATTTCAAAGTGTCCCATTTATGTATGAAAATTATTGGAAATTTTATTTCATTTTCTGGGAAGAATTTTCTGAAGTGTCGCTAAAAGCTGTGACTGTTCTCTATATAATGATTGTTTTTTAGAACCGTCACTAAAAGTCATGATTGTTCACCATTAATTGTGATTGTTCATGAAAAACGTTCCTAACTACACATCTTTTCACGAAAGAACAGTTTGCTTCCTATAAATACAAGACTTGTTTTCATTTAAAGAAAAGAAAAAAAATTCAATAATTTCCATTCCTAATTGAGTCGAAAAGAGTGTCAGACATGATTGGTTTGTGGGACACAATGCATGTTGAGACTGTTTCATCCCGGAACGTAGACACTCATTGTCCATTGCGGTAAGCACCATAGCGAGAGCGAATTTTGTCTTCAGGAGAGTGTGTGTAACACTCGACTTGATCATTTTCTTTGTTTGTAATTTTTCTTTTAATCTAATTTTTATTGCCCAAATATGATTTGTTTCATCTTTTAATCTGATAAAACATAAAGACACATAATAATGAATAACAATCTTAAGACAAAAATTATTGTATAGTTGTATGTTATTGTGCGTGTTATTTTGCATATACCTAGGTGCAATACACTTCAATATGCATACAAATTCACATATATGACATATTTTGGTTATTATGATAATTATTTTTGTTGCATGCCTTGGTGCATAAGAACATTGATTACCGAATGGTGGTTTATGATTAAATATACTATGATATGTATCTAGTATTTGATTATGTCACTATGTGGTTCTTTAAACAAGTATAATATAAAAACATTAAATAAAGATGCATCTGATTGATATCACGCACTTGTCTTTTATCATTTGATTTCGATGGTTCACTAAGAAGGAGGTACAAAAAAGGTATTGATATAACTCACAGTTGATGTCTATTGAGTTCTAGTATGTGTGTGTATAAACATATACACGTACATAATTTAATCGCTCCTATGTATGATCATTATTTTTCAAAATTGTAACCGTGATAGATGGATCATAACATTTCAAAAAGAATGGCATGAATTTTTAAAGTAATTTTTTAATCTTTTAAATTTATGTTTCAACCAAAATTTTGATAATAACTTGTTTGTTTTAAAAAGATATAAATTTATTTTGAGTCGTCGAATCATCATTTACACAATGTGTCCATCATCTTCCTTGTATCACATGATCATCTAAGGTAACTTGCCTCAATATAAAAGTTTGATATTGGTTATCTGAAACGTTGCACACCTATTGTCTTAATTTCGTTTGGTTATGTGCATGAGTTAAAACCATTTATTTGGGTTCATGTTAAAGTCAGTTATAATAAATGTATGTCCCAAAGAGTGATCGTAATATATTTTTTTATTAGATTTTTACGATTTAGTTCTTGGACTAATAATTTTGGACAAAAAAATCGGTGAACCAAATTTTAAACGATTAGGTCCAACATATAAATACTACCAA
The DNA here is from genome assembly GCA_949130495.1 of Sambucus nigra. Lineage (NCBI taxonomy): Eukaryota > Viridiplantae > Streptophyta > Magnoliopsida > Dipsacales > Adoxaceae > Sambucus > Sambucus nigra. The sequence goes on along the minus strand of OX422222.1, from coordinate 116,017,506 downwards.
TTAAAAAAAATCATAAACCTAATCAGCTATTGGAATTTTCTCTGCAACTAACGGTTGTTCTTCGAAATCGAAAATAACATCAATCTTATGCTTTTTTCGTCTGTCTTATAATCTATTACAGTGTTCTTAATCGATTCTACCTGTATCACTTGGCTCTATCATTTGTAAGTTTATCTTTATCAGCAGTTGGTTTTTCTATTTTCGATCGAGTGTATGTCCTTTGTTTTGATTCAAGAGACTCATTGTAATATTCATTCATGCGATTGAATAGTTTTTTATATGTTATATATGTATATGTTTTGATTTTGTGTTTTTTATGCATTTATGTTTGGATTCTTCATATATAAGTTATATTTATCAATATTTGTAATTGTTAGTTGAATGTGTTAAATGAATATTATTGATGTTTCATTCTAATTTTAAGAGTCCTTGATTTTGATTTGGTATTGAATCACTTATTGATATAGGTCAGCGCCAGCGGAAATAACCAGTTCGATATCAGTTTTTAAAGTACACGCATTGTTTATATAGTACACGTGATTGTTTTTTTGAAAATATGTGTCTGCTTTATTGCTTCATGTATAGGTTTTTAAATAGTGCCGTTAATTTTATATTAATTATAAATAAATATTTTGATATTTCATGCATTAAATTATTGCACACATTTTTAGAATTGTTGACCTTGAAGTAAATGTTTTTCGTCTCTGTTTTACTGCAGGACATTATGGTAAGTAGTGTAATAGCAAGGTGTTGTTGTTTAAAAAATATGGCTTGTATTGAAATATTTGAAGATAGCTCATTAGATTTCATATGCAATGAGTCGTGTATTAGGTTTACTAATTTGAGAAGTTGGAGATTTTCATTGAGGTATTCATTTGGTGATGAATGTCGGTTCATGTTGATTTGTGACAACGATGTTTGTTGTATGTTGCAGTCCCAACTGATCGTGAAAGCTAATTTCATTTGGATATATGTCATTGATTCATTACCATTTCCATGTAATACATGTCGTGAACAGGTTGAATGCTCTAATCAATTTTTTGAAGGGGTTGACTGCAGTAATACAAGTTCTGAGAGGGTTGACAGTGGTGATACAAATACACAGAGGTTAGAGTCTTTATCATCAGGCACTGCAAATGATTTTAATAGTTGCATTGAAAATAACTTTTATCTTGGAGGTGTGGAGCCAAGTAAGTCAAAAGTCTATCTTTCGAATGATTGGAAGACTTATATAAGTCATAAGCAGCAGTGTTTTAAAGGAGGTGTAGTGGAATTTCGGGATAAATTGCGAAAGTATGCCATTGAGGTTGGATTCAAGTATGTGTATTTGAAGAATGATAAAACTCGAGTGACGGATGAATGCTCTAAAAAGACTACTGAGAATTGCATGTGGAGAATTCATGCTTCATTATCTACAATAAATGGATACTTTTACATGCATGTAATGAATAATGAGCATACATATAGAGGTGTCTTTCGTAGTCCGTCAACCAAAATGATAGCCTCCAAGTTGGTTTCAATATTAGTAGCTGATGATCTTAGAAATAACCCGCTATTGAGACCAATTGATGTAGTTAGAGATATGAAGAAGAATTATGGTCTTGATATAGCTTATCAACATGCATGGCATGCGAAAGAGATGACTGTTGTTGATATACATGGTGATGAAAAGGTTTCTTATGCATTAATGAATAATTATCATGACCTTCTATTGCAGTATAATCTTGGGTCACATTGCATTCTTGACGTGGAACATGAGAGTAAAAAATTCAAGAGAATATTTGTAATGTTTAGAGGATGTATTTATGGATTTCAATACTGCAGACCTGTTTTATTTCTTGATGGTGTCTTTTTAAAGAGACGTTACCGTGGAACAATACTATCAGCTACTGCAAGGAATGGGAACAATGGTAAATTAATTGTAAATATTTTATTTTGTGTATTGCATTGACATTTTGTTTGTTCCCTTCCATATCATCAAAATACAAGCATAAAAATATAAAATACCTTTGAAGGTCTTTGTTTTAGTTCACGTTTACTTTTCATTTTTCTGCGTGTATTTTCATGATATGTCTTATTATGTGTAATACTTAGTAAAGTACACGCATAGTACATGTCAAGTATACGTGAATATTTTTGTTAATTTCACGTGTACTTTTCATTTTTATGCATGTACTTTGATGATGATGATGTTATGTGTAATACTAAGTAAAGTACACGCATAGTACATGTCAAGTACACATGAATGTTTTTGTTAATTTCACGTGTACTTTTATTTTCATGCGTGTACTTTGATGATAATGATGTTATGTGTAATACTAAGTAAAGTACACAGATAGAACATGTCAAGTTCACGTGAATATTTTTGTTAATTTCACGTGTACTTTTCATTTTTATGCGTGTATTTTGATGATGATGTTGTTATCTTGAATACAAACTAAAGTACATGCATAGTACATGTCAAGTACACGTGAATGTTTTTCTTAATTTCACGTGTACTTTTCATTTTTATGCATGTACTTTGATGATAGGTGTTGTTATTTAGAAATAATAAAGCCAAGTACATGTTAAAAATGTAAAGTACCTTTAATTATTTTTGTTTAGTTCACCTGTACTTTAAATTTTTATGCGCGTATGTTGATGTTAGTGTTGTTAATAATAAAGCCAAGAAAAATATTGGAAAGTAAACGTGCATGTCTTTTTATCTTTATCATGTGTACGGTACGTTTTTATGTTTTGTCTTGTTGTTTACAAACAATTTAAATTAAACACATAATATATTTACCATGTGTTTTAGGGTCTACGCCGGCAACATCAATTTACAAAGTGTTGTACATGGATATGTTATTTATTTTAATTTTGATATATTTTTATATTTCAGGCCTTTTTCCTGTTGTTTATACTGTTGTTGATTCTGAAACCGAAGATAACTGGATGTGGTTTCTTGTCAATTTTCATAGTGCAGTAGTTGAGCAATATCGAAACATAACCTTTATATCAGATCGAAATAATGGATTACTTGAAACTGTTTCGAGGATCTTCCCATTGTCTACACATTCCTACTGTATACATCATTTACAAGGGAATATAAAAAAGAAGATTCGTGGGAATTGTGCTGGATTTCGAAAGAAAATTATTAAAGATTTTTTGTCTTGTGTATATGCTGTCTCAGTAGATGTATTTCACAAGAATATTGAAGCACTGAAGAAGGAAGGAGGACCTGCTATTGCCGATTTCATTGATAGTTTGCCTCCCAAGAATTGGTCATGCACATATTTCCCTGGTAAACGGTATGGTAACATGGCATCTAGTGTTGCTGAGTCATTCAATTCATGAATATTGGAGGAAAGGCATTTACCAGTCATGAATATGCTTGATAAATTGAGAGTGAAGATTATGAATTTTAATGCAAACAATCTTGTTGAGTCTGACACTTGGACAAATGAGCTATGTCATTTCAAAAGTTGCTGAATGAAAATTGGAATAAAAGCCGACATTGGACTATTAGTCGCTCAAGTCAAATTGTATTTGAAGTTCATTCAGAAGTGCGAGCAACAGTTAACTTAGGAGAAAGGACTTGTTCTTGTAAGAGTTGGCAGATTTGATGTTTTCCATGTTCTCATGTTGTTTGTGTTGTGCGGAGGAAAGGGACTGTAACACCCCGTATTTTTATTTATTATTTTAATTAATTAATTGGAATTTTCGAGATGAATAAATTTTTGAATTTTAAAATTTTTATTGGCTAAATATGTTGGTTATGATTTTAGAAGAATAAAACTTCAAGCGGAATTAAAATCGGAGTTAAAACGGATTTTATATTGATTTTACAATATTTTTGCCTTATGGCATTTTTTGGGCAAACTGTCAGTTTTTCGGGGTGATCGATCGATCGACGGGGGGGTAGATCGATCGACCCTCCCAGAAAACGTGCGATGTAAGCTGTTTTTTTTAAGAGTTGTGTAGGTTTAGGACTCCTAATCACTATATAACCTTGTTAATCCGTAGGGGGACTTCTCATAATCACTTTTTCTCCAGTTTTTCACCAGAGAACACTTCCAAATATTTTTCCTCTCACTCATAATCATCAACCTTCAACAAAATCAAGTTTTGGCACAAGTTTTTGAAGGCTTAATTGGGGTTTAATCAAGATCGTTCAAGAACACTCTTTTGCTAATTTTTTTTGAGGAATCCAGATTTCTAATCAGATTTTCAACACGATCTTCACAGGCATGAATACTCTATTCTTTTCCTTTAGTATTATGCGTTTTAAGTGTCGCCTAAACACTTAATTACATGTTTTTCTTAAAAATAATTAGTAACTTAATTAGAAAAAATTGAATACTAATTATGGGGCTGTTTTTATAAAATCTTTTAATCTGAATAATATTCATAACCCTTTGGGTACGTAGGATTGATGAGCGATTTTGGGTTTTATTGGTGTAGGTTGCATGTAGAAAAATTCTAGTTTTAAAATAAATGATTTTTGGGTGCGTACAATTCATGTAATACATGTAGAGATAATAAAATTTGGTTTGATGAATATATGATGAAAACTCGGTATATTTAATTTAAAATAATTAAATGAGATTATTTGGGTATTGTTGACATTGTGATAATTAAATTAAATATTTAATTGAATTGGACTATCATGCGTTGTTTTATATATTGATTAATTATGCTTGTTTGTGTGACTTGTTGGTATTATGATGTTACCTTTGTGACGACGGGTTGTTGGGTATTATTGCTCTCCATATATTTTAGAATGCCTTATATGTATGGGACTAGTTGGTATGTCTTTTGATGATTTACGCCTTCTAGGTATGGGACTAGTGAGGGTAGATTATCGCGTTTATATCATCTTTGGGGTGGGCTGATTTTTGATACTTTATCGTCGTTACGGTAGTCTAAGTATGAGAATAAGTTAAGATTTATGTTAGAAAATCCTCCTATACATAGGATAGGACGAACTGATAACTTGGGGACCCTTAGGTATGGGACTAAGGGGTATTTTGAGGATCTCACATCGATTAAAAGGGTGGGGTGATTATAAATTGTGAACTTAAGAATTAATGCCTAAGATAAAAACGGGTATTAAAATTTGTGGCGACATAATGTGTCGGGGCCGACAGTTTAAACGGGTCAGAGGACGATTTATGTCGTGTCGTGTGTGGAACCTTGTCATATCGCGAGGGTCGCAGGATAAAAACGGGCCAGACGGCGGACTTGACAAGGGGACGGGTGCGTGTGTGGAACCTTGTCATATCGCGAGGGTCGCAGGATAAAAACGGACCAGACGGCGGACTTGACAAGGGGACGGGTTTTGGTAATAATTTTCTTGGTTAAATTAATTAAATTTAACATTATGGGACGGTGGGTTTATTTAAAATCATATTGGTGTGCCTTTATAAATGGGAATTTTTGCGGGTAGTTAGTAGATTATAATTATCGCGTTTAATTTAAAATATTTTATTGTGATATTTATTGCGTATAATGCTACTGTCTGGATTCAAGGATCCTATTTGAGGAGAGTAGTGTGTATTCTTGCTCGGGGCTTTGGCTCTGACCCATGCGTTGACTAATCTTTTTCAGGATTTAGTTTGGAGAAGTTGCATAAGTTTATCGGAGTTATCATTGGAGGTGCAACTGGAATTATTTACTTTAGGGCATCGTTTAGTTAGACTTTCTTTTCCAGTCGTATTTTATTATGAGACTTCATCGGAGTTTTATTGGGCCATTCGGTTCCAAAGTTGTTTAAAGGATTTATATTGGATTATTCAGATCTTTATTATTCAGGTTTTATTTAATCATTATTGGAGATAGGATTTTTTGGAGTTAGCATGTGATCGATCTTTTATCGCTTAGTTATTTGTGATTATTTGGGATTGATTCAATTATTTATCTTATGGACTGATTATTTATGTCTCATATCTGTCTCATGCTAAGAATGGTATTTTATTTAGTTCACGCCCGGCATAGTTCGGTGGCGGTGGCTGGCCACCCCGTCTGTCGGATTTTGCGGGGTGTGACAGGGACCAGTATTTATGATTATATTGAGGAGTACTATAAGGTATCTTTCTACAGAAAATCATACTCGATACCTATAGTTCCTCTTCCTGATTTGATTTTCTTAAATATTCATATTCCTGAAAATCCATCTGTCCTTCCACCAATGACTAAGAGACCGACAGGCAGGCCAAGAAATAAGAGAATAAAGTCTTCTGGTGAGATCACAGTAAGGGAAGTTACTTGCTCAAGGTGTAGTAAAACGGGTCATTACAGGTCTACTTGTAAGGAACCCATTTGAGTATTTTTAAAATTGTTAAATTCATTCATTTTAACCATTTGATTGAATAAATTAATTAATAAACCATTTGTTTCACATAAATGAATGTAATTTATTTTTAAGTCTTATTTTTTAGTTTGTTTTTTGTGTAGTTGTACACATATTTTTCACAAAACATACGTGATTATTTTTCCTGATATTCACGTGTACTTTACATTTGTATACGCATGTTATGTACAGTACACACGCATTTTGATGTCCAAAGAAATTTTATCAATGAGTGTACTTGATGAAATATGCGTGTACTTTATTAAGTACGCATAGAATACATAAAGTACACGCATTTAAAAATGGATTTGATCAGTTCAATATGCGTGTACTTTATTAATGACATTTAATTTAGATTAACTTGATGAAATATGCATGTACTCTATGATGTACATGCATGATGTACACGCATAATATAAATATAATATGCGTGTACTTGATGAAATGTGCGTGTACTTTATGAAGTACACGCATTGATAATGAAAGTACGCGCATTTAAATATAAGTGTATATGCATGTTTTAGCAAAGTACACGCATATTGATATGACAAAAATCTAATTCAATATACGTGTACTTTATGTATTCTGCATGTAATTTTATCAAGTAGACGTATATAAATGCATGTACTATTTGGAGAATGGGTTTGGACATTACAATGTGCTTGTACTATATAAAAGACACTTGGGTCACTCATATTCTTAAACTCCTATGTGTATTATGGTCCGCGCCAGCGGCATTATTATACAAGTATTTCAATAGGCGCTTACTTTATAGACTATGCATGTACTTTATAAAGTACACGTATAATATATAGAGTACACGCATTTATATATTGTTTTGGGACAATATCTTGTTTGTGCTTTATAAAAATTTACGTGTATTATAATTTATAATACACGCATTCATATTTTGACATACTAATTTTTTTACATGAAATGATATTACTGTTTACATTTTTTACAATACACGTGATTTTTTTTATAAGGATTCACGTGTACTTTACTATATTTGGTGTATGACATAAGTGAGAATACATGCATGAAAGAAATAAATTTTTTATTAAAAACAAAAAAATAAAGTACAATTTATTCAAATAACGAAAGTTGAAAAAACTAAAGAAGGCTTATATTAGGGATGTTTGTCAAAGGCATCTAGGGTGTCAGAAAGAGAGTCAATTAAATTCGATCAGTGTCGAATTTCTTCTTCTATGACAGCTACAAGGCCTTCATGGAGAGCCTTCTTCTCCTTTAGCTTGACAATTTTCATGGAAACTTCTTGTGTATAAAAAGACATGAGGTCTTCATGTGTTTGAGGAGGGTCCTCATCCACATCAAATAAATCTATGGGATTGGGTGGAAGTCTAGAATAGCCTTCCCTCACATATGTTTGAAACTTCTCAAAGACAGTTTCTGTAATACCCCGTACTTTTGGCTATAATTATTTTTGGGATTAATTAATTAATTGCGTATTAATTGGAAATTAATCCGGGTTATAAATACTAATATGATGCGAATTGGTATTTGATTATGTGCATATATGATTATATATGTATCTGGTACTATAAAATTTGTCGTGAGATTTATATACGGCATTTTAGAAATTTTGTTGAGACGCGTGGGACCGCCGCGTCACGGTATATTATTTTGATTAATAAAAGTGAATTTAAAATCTATAATCTGTATGGTCGTTTTGAGTGCGTCAACGCGTCCGGAAGGGTCGAAATAGTCAGAAAACACTAGCCGGGGGTATAGTTTGGGTCCCGGGGTATTTTTAGGCCATACCGGTAACTTAAAGGGTATTTTAGTAATTTGGTATTTTTGGGTAATTAAAAGTGACGAAAATTGAGAGTTGTAATCTGATAAGGATTGACCCAACCAACCCTTTATTAACCCCATAAGCTACGTAGGTTATCATTTAGTCTTCCAACTCTCCCAAAGAAAACCCTAGCCACCATAGCCATCTTTTGGAGAAGAAAGCTTGGAGAAGGAGAGAGAGAGAGGAATTCTGCAGAGATTCTTCACCAAATCAACACCAAATCCGAAATCAAACCAAGGCAAGTGATTTATTCCATTTAAATTTCAGAGAATGATTCTTCCATGTTAGATTATTCAAAAACTTTGTATGTTCTTGGAAGATAATGAAAAACCCATAAGATTGGAGTTATTAGTTTGAATTTTGGGATATAGGTTGCATGTAGAATGTTACTGGATGATCATATTATGTGAATTACTGCCTTTTGTAATACCAAAAACGGATTTAAGATGAGGTTCATGACTGTTCTTGAGAAAAATCAGAAAAACTAGGTTTTTGATGAAGATTGATCCATATGTAGCCTATAGTTGTTGAAATATTAATTTATGGACGTTAGTAATATTGTAGGATGGTTATATGACATTACTATAACGTTATGTTTGAGAATCATACGCTAGAAATAAGTTTTGGGACGTTTTCAAATCTGCAGAACGAAGCAGTCCGTAGCCATACCTGTTCGATCGATCGATCGACATTCATCAGTCGATCGATCGACTAGATCGATCGATCGATATTCATAGGTCGATCGATCGACCTTCCCAGAATGAGTAAAATTTTCCTTAATTTGATTTTAATGGTGGAAACCCTCGGAGAATACGTTTGGAGAACTTATGAATACCCTCACCCTTAAGGAAGACCAGTAGGTGTGATTATTATAGTGGACTTTAATTAGAATGCAATTCGAGGAATTATTCTAAATAAATGAAATTCGTTATGTGAGATAATAATTGGGTTAATAGTACCAATTGGAATAAGTTGATGAAATAAGGTTTGGGGCAGAAACAAAGACCTTAGGTATAAAGATGTCATATGTGAGAATTATGGGAGACTTAATAGTCTATTTGAGATAGGTTTTAAGTTTAAGGAATTACGACGTGAGACGTGTCGACTATTTAAATTATATATTATCGGATAACTTGAAATATATAAGTTTGGAATAATGGTATAATGATGTAGAAAATACCTTATTAATATGGTAATATCTAAGATGTGTGAATGCTTAGTATATAGTTTATGTGTATAACATACCTACCATACTTGCTATCACGGGGGAGGTTTGCGTTCGCTTAGGACCCTCTAATCCTTGTGTGCCTACGGGGGGGATTTAGACTGGTACCTTGATGAACATAGGTCATAGAAAGACTTATTGTGATATTAATAAGTCCGCTGACCATGGGAGCGTAGGTATGTGCGTGACCCATGTGATGGTGACTGTGTTCGCCTCCATTATTTGTGATGTTGTTATCAGTAAACTATTCCTGAGAGATTCGGAATATGTAATCCTTATGTACGTGATGTACCGGGATGGATAGCAGAGTATGTGTGCACTACAGCTTAGATTGCGGGGTGCTTGTATCGTATATTTATGATGTGAATAATATACTTTAAATTAACGAAAATCCTCATGTTAATGCTGTAAAAATATTACGGTATTGTTTCGAGATATATAATGAGTTAGCTGATAGTTATATCTATGGCATATTTAGTAACTGAGCTTACGTTAAACCTCTATTTAATTACGAGCGTTGTTATGATAAATGGAACCGAGTAATATGGGTAGAACCTTTGGCAGTTTAGCTAGTTATGTTGTCAGTTAGCTAGTAATATGGGTCGTTATAGATGGGTACTTACGTTAGGAATGCACAGTTAGTCGAGAGGTGAGAATTTAATGTGAGTGCACGCCCTAACATGTACTTTGCATTTAATGTTTTAAATGGTTTTAAAGCACTTGCAGTTTTTTTTTGAAAAATGATTTTCCACTTTCGGGCTTTGACCCATTTGCTTTCAAATATATTTTCTTGTAAAACCATTTTAGGTGCCCAGCCACAAGGACACCAAGCATAGGATTCTCATTCAGGTGACGAGCTGTAGCTGTTTGTGGAAGCTACAGGGATTTGCATGTAGACGCTTCTCTCATTTGGATTCCAGTCTCAGCATCTATCAGTTGTAGGGCATGTTGCCCAATTCTATTAGACATTTTTACATTTCAGTTTTCAGACTCTAGCATGTATTGCTCAGTATTCAGTTTTAGTTATTTATTTCAGTTTACTTATCAATTGTGGGATTTGTATTGAGGAGTTTTTCCTCCAGAGTTTATTTATATATTGTGATGGTTATTCATTTTACTTCAGTATGGTGAATGGTGTTATTTAGTTATTCATTACTCTTGTTGCATGTTAATCAGATTTAATTAAAATTTGGCAACTTGCTTTTTAAATACTAGGTGGTTAGTAATAATAAAATGTTTTCGACAGTGATGCTATTAACTGAGCCAACTTGGCATTTTGAATTAATTTTATAAAGGAGTAGCTACCCGGTATTTAATTAGTCGGGGTGTCACAGGTGGTATCAGAGCATCAGGTTCTAGTGTCCTTTAGGATCTGTACGGCTATTATGTTTCCGCTACGTTTTCTTTGATATAGAGCCCTATATTTTAGGACTGTTGTACTCTTTTTGTGTATGCTTCGATCTTCAGCTATTTTAAGTTTATAAACCGTGAACTTATAAACTTTGTTCTTATTTCAGATGCCTCCACGACGTGCACGACGAGTTCCCAGGAATGCAATGCCCGAACCCCAACCCGCTCCAGTTCAGGGCATGTTGAACGCCACTGAGGTTGCAGCTATAGTAGCTCAAGCGGTAAATGCCGCGATTGCCATTATTCAGCAGGCACCACCACCGGCGCCGGTTTCCGCGCCAGCACAGGTTAATGCATTCCCGTCTGCTTGGGAACGTGTACGCGACGCTTTTCAGAAAGCGCATCCGCCAGAGTTTGCAGGAAGCTCAGATGTGGTAGTCTCGAGCCAATGGAGGAAGGACATGCAGAGGCATTTGAGGATGCATGAGTGCACAGACGTTCAGAAGCAGGTGCTAGCTACTTTCAAGCTAGTTGGATCTGCGCTGCAGTGGTGGGAGTCCATTACCACCACGGAGGAGAGGGATACCCTCACGATTCAGGAGTTCTGGGTACGGTTCGACCGCAAATACTTTCCGTCTGCAGTTCATACAGAGATGAGGAGGAAGCTAATGAGTTTGAAGCAGGAGACCAAGACAGTGGCCGAGTATGAGGCCGAGTTCACTAACCTGTTGAATATCGTTCCAGACGAGATTCCAACAGAGAAGAAGAAGATAGAGAAGTTCACTGATGGGTTGAATTGGAGGATCCGTCAGCATCTGCTAGGGAACCTATCGTTGGCCACGTATTCTGATGTGGTTAACGCTGCACTATTGCACTGCCAGGACCACCGTTTTCATATGGCCGAGGGCAAGCGGTCAGGAGAGTCTAGCCATCAGAGAAGGACTGGAGGACATAGTGCCAGCGGGGCACAGACCGGTCAGGGGCAGAGACAGACTGAGCAGGGTACCCAGCAGGGGGACAATAAGAGGTTCCGGTCAGGGAACTACAGGCAGGGACAGGGAGGTTTCCGTCAGGGCCATCAGGGTCCAAACGGCCATCAGGGCCAGCAGGGACAGAATGGGCAGCAGTTCCATCAGGGCCAGCAGGGCCAAGGGAGGAATGGTAACGGCCAACAGGGCCGGGGACAGCAGGGGCAGAGGGGAGGGAACTTCCCAGGGAAGTGCTTTACTTGTGGCAAGACTGGCCATAAGAAACAGGATTGTCCTGATAGGGGCAGGGCCCCACAACAACAGCATCAGGGTGCTCGCCAGGAGCCACAGAGACCTATGTTTCCTGCCGCTCTTCCTGCACCGCCACAGATGGCAGCATTGCCACCCATTCCAGCAGTCCCAGCTCAGCAGGGGCAGCTACAGTATGGACGTGTCTACAACGTTCACCAGGCTGCAATTCCACAGGCACCGCCCGCGATCGAGGGTACGTTTCCTATCCATGGCACTATGGGTCGGGTGTTATTTGATACGGGTGCTACACACTGTTTTATTGCTACACACTTCGCGAAAGCTCTAGGATTGTTAGCTACGGCAGAGAGCACAGTGACGTGTGTCGACTCACCATTAGGGAGTGGGTCACTTATTTTCTTTATATGCCGAGGAGTCGGGGTAGAGGTTGGTGGTTTGGTATTGCCTGCGGACATGTTAGTGTTAGACATGCATGTTCACGATGTGATCATCGGTATGGATTGGCTCGTAGCATATAGGGCCATGATTGATTGCTTCAGCGGGAGCATTGTTTTTGCCATTCCGGGGCAGGAGATGTTTATAGTGGCGATGCCTCGCCCAGAGGGAGGATCGACCGCTCATCTGTACTACATAGAGGATGATACCTCTGAGGAGGTTGTGATTCCTTTGGATTCGATCCCGATTGTCAGGGAGTATTCAGATGTGTTTCAGGAGATACCAGGCTTACCACCCAGTCGAGAAATAGACTTCGTTATTGATTTGCTACTGGCTACGAGACCTATAGCACGTGCACCGTACCGTATGGCTCCAGCTGAGATGAGAGAGTTACGGGATCAGATAGAGCAGCTGTTAGGGCAGGGCTTTATTCGCAGGAGTACCTCACCTTGGGGCGCTCCAGTTTTGTTTGTGAAGAAGAGGGATGGTTCACTGAGATTGTACGTGGACTACAGAGAGTTGAATAAGGTCACGATACGGAATAAGTATCCGTTGCCTCGAATCGATGACTTATTCGACCAGTTGAGAGGAGCTTCTTTCTTCTCGAAGATTGACTTGAGGTCAGGATACCATCAGTTGCGTATCAGGGAGGAGGATGTCTCGAAGACTGCGTTCTTATCGAGATATGGTTCTTACGAGTTTCGGGTTATGCCTTTCGGCTTGACCAACGCTCCAGCAGTGTTTATGGACTTGATGAACAGGGTGTTCAGAGATTTCCTCGATCAGTTTGTCATTGTCTTCATTGATGACATTCTGGTCTACTCTCAGACAGAGAAGGAGCACGCCGAGCATTTGAGGCAGGTTTTGCAGACACTTCGTCAGAACGAGCTATATGCAAAATATGAGAAGTGCGGGTTTTGGCTGAAGGAGGTCCAGTTCTTGGGTCACATTATTTCCGACCAGGGAATATCAGTTGATCCAGGGAAGGTGTCAGCGGTGAGGGAGTGGGGACAGCCCACGACACCAACAGAGATTCGTAATTTCTTGGGCTTAGCAGGATACTACAGGAGGTTTATTCGGGGTTTCTCGGAGATAGCAGGTCCTTTGACACATCTTACTCGTAAGGGTGTGCCATATATCTGGAGTGATGCCTGTCAGTTGGCATTCGATGAATTGAAGGACAAATTGACCTCAGCACCTGTGTTAGCATTGCCGAGACCGGGAGTTGAGTATTTGGTTTACACCGATGCGTCTTTGCAAGGGCTTGGAGGTATTTTGCAGCAGGAGAGACAGGCCATAGCTTATGCTTCTCGTAAGCTTAAGCCTCATGAGAAGAATTACCCCACGCATGATTTGGAGTTGGCAGCAGTGGTATTTGCCTTACGGATTTGGAGGCACTATCTTTTGGGGGAGAAGTTTCAGCTGTTCACAGATCACAAGTCCCTACAGTATCTGTTCACGCAGAAAGAATTGAATATGCGGCAGTGTAGGTGGCTTGAATTTGTGAAGGACTACCAGTTCGACATCCAGTACCACCCAGGTAAGGCTAACGTGGTAGCAGACGCGTTGAGCCGTAGGCCAGCAGATGAGGTGGCAGAGGTGTGGAAGGCAAAGTAGAAGGAATTGGGACACCAGGATACAGTGGCCCGATCTTTCATGTCTGTAATGACCGTTACACCGCAGATTGTCACGAAGGTTGTACGGGCACAGGCAAATGACTCGTTCTGTCAGGAGCAGATAGTTCGATTACTTGCAGAGGGAGCCGAGTCCTATACCATTAGCTCAGACGGAGGATTGCGCTTCAATGGGAGGTTGGTAGTTCCGGAAGAGGAAGAATTGCGGCACGATGTTATGGCTGAGTCGCACGGCTCACGGTTCGCGGTACATCCCGGAGGGGACAAAATGTACCAAGACATGAGACGGCAATATTGGTGCAGCGGTATGAAGAAAGATATCGCTGAGTTTGTCTCAAAATGCGCCACTTGTCAGCTTGTAAAAGTGGATCATCAAAAACCAGCAGGATTGCTACAACCGTTGGAGGTTCTGGTGTGGATGTGGGAGAGCATATACATGGATTTTGTCACGGGGTTGCCTACGTCGCAGAGGGGTCACGACTCCGTTTGGGTAATTGTGGACAGGTTGTCCAAGGTCGCTCACTTCTTACCCGTAAGGACTGACTACACTACGGGACAGTATGCCCAGCTTTTCATTTCAGAGATTGTGAGACTTCACGGTGTGCCCCTGAATATCGTGTCTGACAGAGACAAGATATTTGTTTCGAGGTTTTGGGAGAGTTTCCAGGAGGCCATGGGCACGGAATTGCGGTTGAGTACGGCTTATCACCCGCAGACCGATGGGCAGACAGAGCGCACCAACCAGATGTTGGAGGACATGCTACGCATGTGCATTATTGACTTCGAAGGTGGATGGGAGCAGTACCTTCCACTGGTGGAGTTTGCTTACAACAACTCCTATCAGTTCACGATTGGCATGGCTCCGTTTGAGGCATTGTACGGCAGGCCTTGTCGTTCCCCAGCATGTTGGTTGGAGGTGGGGGACAACAAATTACTTGGGCCAGAAGTTATCCAGGATACTTCGGCAAGGATTGAGTTGATTCGGAGTCGCATTCGGGTAGCTCAAGACAGGCAGAAGAGTTATGCTGATGCGAAGAGATTTTTCAGGGAGTTCCAAGTAGGGGACCAGGTTTTGCTCAGGGTTTCTCCGATGAAGGGGATTATGCGATTCGGGAAGAAGGGGAAGTTAGCACCGAGGTATGTGGGGCCGTTTCCTATTATTGAGCGGATCGGACCGGTTGCGTATAGACTGGGGCTACCGGAGCACTTGCATCGGATTCACGACGTGTTCCATATTTCCTCACTGAGGAAATACCTTAGAGATAATTTGGCTCATTCTCACATTGCTGTGGAGGACATCGACCTCCAGCCGGATAGCTCCTACGAGGAGGGGCCAATTGCTATTTTGGACCGAAGCGAGAGGAAACTGCGGTCAAAGATAGTCCCGTTAGTGCGTGTTCAGTGGCGACATCACAATGTCGAGGAGTCCACATGGGAGCGCGAGGATGAGATGCGCGAACGTTATCCAGAGCTATTTTTAGCAGGTACTTTCTAGTTTCGAATTTCGGGACGAAATTCAGTTATTAGGGGGGGAGTATGTAATACCCCGTACTTTTGGCTATAATTATTTTTGGGATTAATTAATTAATTGCGTATTAATTGGAAATTAATCCGGGTTATAAATACTAATATGATGCGAATTGGTATTTGATTATGTGCATATATGATTATATATGTATCTGGTACTATAAAATTTGTCGTGAGATTTATATACGGCATTTTAGAAATTTTGTTGAGACGCGTGGGACCGCCGCGTCACGGTATATTATTTTGATTAATAAAAGTGAATTTAAAATCTATAATCTGTATGGTCGTTTTGAGTGCGTCAACGCGTCCGGAAGGGTCGAAATAGTCAGAAAACACTAGCCGGGGGTATAGTTTGGGTCCCGGGGTATTTTTAGGCCATACCGGTAACTTAAAGGGTATTTTAGTAATTTGGTATTTTTGGGTAATTAAAAGTGACGAAAATTGAGAGTTGTAATCTGATAAGGATTGACCCAACCAACCCTTTATTAACCCCATAAGCTACGTAGGTTATCATTTAGTCTTCCAACTCTCCCAAAGAAAACCCTAGCCACCATAGCCATCTTTTGGAGAAGAAAGCTTGGAGAAGGAGAGAGAGAGAGGAATTCTGCAGAGATTCTTCACCAAATCAACACCAAATCCGAAATCAAACCAAGGCAAGTGATTTATTCCATTTAAATTTCAGAGAATGATTCTTCCATGTTAGATTATTCAAAAACTTTGTATGTTCTTGGAAGATAATGAAAAACCCATAAGATTGGAGTTATTAGTTTGAATTTTGGGATATAGGTTGCATGTAGAATGTTACTGGATGATCATATTATGTGAATTACTGCCTTTTGTAATACCAAAAACGGATTTAAGATGAGGTTCATGACTGTTCTTGAGAAAAATCAGAAAAACTAGGTTTTTGATGAAGATTGATCCATATGTAGCCTATAGTTGTTGAAATATTAATTTATGGACGTTAGTAATATTGTAGGATGGTTATATGACATTACTATAACGTTATGTTTGATAATCATACGCTAGAAATAAGTTTTGGGACGTTTTCAAATCTGCAGAACGAAGCAGTCCGTAGCCATACCTGTTCGATCGATCGATCGACATTCATCAGTCGATCGATCGACTAGATCGATCGATCGATATTCATAGGTCGATCGATCGACCTTCCCAGAATGAGTAAAATTTTCCTTAATTTGATTTTAATGGTGGAAACCCTCGGAGAATACGTTTGCAGAACTTATGAATACCCTCACCCTTAAGGAAGACCAGTAGGTGTGATTATTATAGTGGACTTTAATTAGAATGCAATTCGAGGAATTATTCTAAATAAATGAAATTCGTTATGTGAGATAATAATTGGGTTAATAGTACCAATTGGAATAAGTTGATGAAATAAGGTTTGGGGCAGAAACAAAGACCTTAGGTATAAAGATGTCATATGTGAGAATTATGGGAGACTTAATAGTCTATTTGAGATAGGTTTTAAGTTTAAGGAATTACGACGTGAGACGTGTCGACTATTTAAATTATATATTATCGGATAACTTGAAATATATAAGTTTGGAATAATGGTATAATGATGTAGAAAATACCTTATTAATATGGTAATATCTAAGATGTGTGAATGCTTAGTATATAGTTTATGTGTATAACATACCTACCATACTTGCTATCACGGGGGAGGTTTGCGTTCGCTTAGGACCCTCTAATCCTTGTGTGCCTACGGGGGGGATTTAGACTGGTACCTTGATGAACATAGGTCATAGAAAGACTTATTGTGATATTAATAAGTCCGCTGACCATGGGAGCGTAGGTATGTGCGTGACCCATGTGATGGTGACTGTGTTCGCCTCCATTATTTGTGATGTTGTTATCAGTAAACTATTCCTGAGAGATTCGGAATATGTAATCCTTATGTACGTGATGTACCGGGATGGATAGCAGAGTATGTGTGCACTACAGCTTAGATTGCGGGGTGCTTGTATCGTATATTTATGATGTGAATAATATACTTTAAATTAACGAAAATCCTCATGTTAATGCTGTAAAAATATTACGGTATTGTTTCGAGATATATAATGAGTTAGCTGATAGTTATATCTATGGCATATTTAGTAACTGAGCTTACGTTAAACCTCTATTTAATTACGAGCGTTGTTATGATAAATGGAACCGAGTAATATGGGTAGAACCTTTGGCAGTTTAGCTAGTTATGTTGTCAGTTAGCTAGTAATATGGGTCGTTATAGATGGGTACTTACGTTAGGAATGCACAGTTAGTCGAGAGGTGAGAATTTAATGTGAGTGCACGCCCTAACATGTACTTTGCATTTAATGTTTTAAATGGTTTTAAAGCACTTGCAGTTTTTTTTTGAAAAATGATTTTCCACTTTCGGGCTTTGACCCATTTGCTTTCAAATATATTTTCTTGTAAAACCATTTTAGGTGCCCAGCCACAAGGACACCAAGCATAGGATTCTCATTCAGGTGACGAGCTGTAGCTGTTTGTGGAAGCTACAGGGATTTGCATGTAGACGCTTCTCTCATTTGGATTCCAGTCTCAGCATCTATCAGTTGTAGGGCATGTTGCCCAATTCTATTAGACATTTTTACATTTCAGTTTTCAGACTCTAGCATGTATTGCTCAGTATTCAGTTTTAGTTATTTATTTCAGTTTACTTATCAATTGTGGGATTTGTATTGAGGAGTTTTTCCTCCAGAGTTTATTTATATATTGTGATGGTTATTCATTTTACTTCAGTATGGTGAATGGTGTTATTTAGTTATTCATTACTCTTGTTGCATGTTAATCAGATTTAATTAAAATTTGGCAACTTGCTTTTTAAATACTAGGTGGTTAGTAATAATAAAATGTTTTCGACAGTGATGCTATTAACTGAGCCAACTTGGCATTTTGAATTAATTTTATAAAGGAGTAGCTACCCGGTATTTAATTAGTCGGGGTGTCACAGGTGGTATCAGAGCATCAGGTTCTAGTGTCCTTTAGGATCTGTACGGCTATTATGTTTCCGCTACGTTTTCTTTGATATAGAGCCCTATATTTTAGGACTGTTGTACTCTTTTTGTGTATGCTTCGATCTTCAGCTATTTTAAGTTTATAAACCGTGAACTTATAAACTTTGTTCTTATTTCAGATGCCTCCACGACGTGCACGACGAGTTCCCAGGAATGCAATGCCCGAACCCCAACCCGCTCCAGTTCAGGGCATGTTGAACGCCACTGAGGTTGCAGCTATAGTAGCTCAAGCGGTAAATGCCGCGATTGCCATTATTCAGCAGGCACCACCACCGGCGCCGGTTTCCGCGCCAGCACAGGTTAATGCATTCCCGTCTGCTTGGGAACGTGTACGCGACGCTTTTCAGAAAGCGCATCCGCCAGAGTTTGCAGGAAGCTCAGATGTGGTAGTCTCGAGCCAATGGAGGAAGGACATGCAGAGGCATTTGAGGATGCATGAGTGCACAGACGTTCAGAAGCAGGTGCTAGCTACTTTCAAGCTAGTTGGATCTGCGCTGCAGTGGTGGGAGTCCATTACCACCGCGGAGGAGAGGGATACCCTCACGATTCAGGAGTTCTGGGTACGGTTCGACCGCAAATACTTTCCGTCTGCAGTTCATACAGAGATGAGGAGGAAGCTAATGAGTTTGAAGCAGGAGACCAAGACAGTGGCCGAGTATGAGGCCGAGTTCACTAACCTGTTGAATATCGTTCCAGACGAGATTCCAACAGAGAAGAAGAAGATAGAGAAGTTCACTGATGGGTTGAATTGGAGGATCCGTCAGCATCTGCTAGGGAACCTATCGTTGGCCACGTATTCTGATGTGGTTAACGCTGCACTATTGCACTGCCAGGACCACCGTTTTCATATGGCCGAGGGCAAGCGGTCAGGAGAGTCTAGCCATCAGAGAAGGACTGGAGGACATAGTGCCAGCGGGGCACAGACCGGTCAGGGGCAGAGACAGACTGAGCAGGGTACCCAGCAGGGGGACAATAAGAGGTTCCGGTCAGGGAACTACAGGCAGGGACAGGGAGGTTTCCGTCAGGGCCATCAGGGTCCAAACGGCCATCAGGGCCAGCAGGGACAGAATGGGCAGCAGTTCCATCAGGGCCAGCAGGGCCAAGGGAGGAATGGTAACGGCCAACAGGGCCGGGGACAGCAGGGGCAGAGGGGAGGGAACTTCCCAGGGAAGTGCTTTACTTGTGGCAAGACTGGCCATAAGAAACAGGATTGTCCTGATAGGGGCAGGGCCCCACAACAACAGCATCAGGGTGCTCGCCAGGAGCCACAGAGACCTATGTTTCCTGCCGCTCTTCCTGCATCGCCACAGATGGCAGCATTGCCACCCATTCCAGCAGTCCCAGCTCAGCAGGGGCAGCTACAGTATGGACGTGTCTACAACGTTCACCAGGCTGCAATTCCACAGGCACCGCCCGCGATCGAGGGTACGTTTCCTATCCATGGCACTATGGGTCGGGTGTTATTTGATACGGGTGCTACACACTGTTTTATTGCTACACACTTCGCGAAAGCTCTAGGATTGTTAGCTACGGCAGAGAGCACAGTGACGTGTGTCGACTCACCATTAGGGAGTGGGTCACTTATTTTCTTTATATGCCGAGGAGTCGGGGTAGAGGTTGGTGGTTTGGTATTGCCTGCGGACATGTTAGTGTTAGACATGCATGTTCACGATGTGATCATCGGTATGGATTGGCTCGTAGCATATAGGGCCATGATTGATTGCTTCAGCGGGAGCATTGTTTTTGCCATTCCGGGGCAGGAGATGTTTATAGTGGCGATGCCTCGCCCAGAGGGAGGATCGACCGCTCATCTGTACTACATAGAGGATGATACCTCTGAGGAGGTTGTGATTCCTTTGGATTCGATCCCGATTGTCAGGGAGTATTCAGATGTGTTTCAGGAGATACCAGGCTTACCACCCAGTCGAGAAATAGACTTCGTTATTGATTTGCTACTGGCTACGAGACCTATAGCACGTGCACCGTACCGTATGGCTCCAGCTGAGATGAGAGAGTTACGGGATCAGATAGAGCAGCTGTTAGGGCAGGGCTTTATTCGCAGGAGTACCTCACCTTGGGGCGCTCCAGTTTTGTTTGTGAAGAAGAGGGATGGTTCACTGAGATTGTACGTGGACTACAGAGAGTTGAATAAGGTCACGATACGGAATAAGTATCCGTTGCCTCGAATCGATGACTTATTCGACCAGTTGAGAGGAGCTTCTTTCTTCTCGAAGATTGACTTGAGGTCAGGATACCATCAGTTGCGTATCAGGGAGGAGGATGTCTCGAAGACTGCGTTCTTATCGAGATATGGTTCTTACGAGTTTCGGGTTATGCCTTTCGGCTTGACCAACGCTCCAGCAGTGTTTATGGACTTGATGAACAGGGTGTTCAGAGATTTCCTCGATCAGTTTGTCATTGTCTTCATTGATGACATTCTGGTCTACTCTCAGACAGAGAAGGAGCACGCCGAGCATTTGAGGCAGGTTTTGCAGACACTTCGTCAGAACGAGCTATATGCAAAATATGAGAAGTGCGGGTTTTGGCTGAAGGAGGTCCAGTTCTTGGGTCACATTATTTCCGACCAGGGAATATCAGTTGATCCAGGGAAGGTGTCAGCGGTGAGGGAGTGGGGACAGCCCACGACACCAACAGAGATTCGTAATTTCTTGGGCTTAGCAGGATACTACAGGAGGTTTATTCGGGGTTTCTCGGAGATAGCAGGTCCTTTGACACATCTTACTCGTAAGGGTGTGCCATATATCTGGAGTGATGCCTGTCAGTTGGCATTCGATGAATTGAAGGACAAATTGACCTCAGCACCTGTGTTAGCATTGCCGAGACCGGGAGTTGAGTATTTGGTTTACACCGATGCGTCTTTGCAAGGGCTTGGAGGTATTTTGCAGCAGGAGAGACAGGCCATAGCTTATGCTTCTCGTAAGCTTAAGCCTCATGAGAAGAATTACCCCACGCATGATTTGGAGTTGGCAGCAGTGGTATTTGCCTTACGGATTTGGAGGCACTATCTTTTGGGGGAGAAGTTTCAGCTGTTCACAGATCACAAGTCCCTACAGTATCTGTTCACGCAGAAAGAATTGAATATGCGGCAGTGTAGGTGGCTTGAATTTGTGAAGGACTACCAGTTCGACATCCAGTACCACCCAGGTAAGGCTAACGTGGTAGCAGACGCGTTGAGCCGTAGGCCAGCAGATGAGGTGGCAGAGGTGTGGAAGGCAAAGTAGAAGGAATTGGGACACCAGGATACAGTGGCCCGATCTTTCATGTCTGTAATGACCGTTACACCGCAGATTGTCACGAAGGTTGTACGGGCACAGGCAAATGACTCGTTCTGTCAGGAGCAGATAGTTCGATTACTTGCAGAGGGAGCCGAGTCCTATACCATTAGCTCAGACGGAGGATTGCGCTTCAATGGGAGGTTGGTAGTTCCGGAAGAGGAAGAATTGCGGCACGATGTTATGGCTGAGTCGCACGGCTCACGGTTCGCGGTACATCCCGGAGGGGACAAAATGTACCAAGACATGAGACGGCAATATTGGTGCAGCGGTATGAAGAAAGATATCGCTGAGTTTGTCTCAAAATGCGCCACTTGTCAGCTTGTAAAAGTGGATCATCAAAAACCAGCAGGATTGCTACAACCGTTGGAGGTTCTGGTGTGGATGTGGGAGAGCATATACATGGATTTTGTCACGGGGTTGCCTACGTCGCAGAGGGGTCACGACTCCGTTTGGGTAATTGTGGACAGGTTGTCCAAGGTCGCTCACTTCTTACCCGTAAGGACTGACTACACTACGGGACAGTATGCCCAGCTTTTCATTTTAGAGATTGTGAGACTTCACGGTGTGCCCCTGAATATCGTGTCTGACAGAGACAAGATATTTGTTTCGAGGTTTTGGGAGAGTTTCCAGGAGGCCATGGGCACGGAATTGCGGTTGAGTACGGCTTATCACCCGCAGACCGATGGGCAGACAGAGCGCACCAACCAGATGTTGGAGGACATGCTACGCATGTGCATTATTGACTTCGAAGGTGGATGGGAGCAGTACCTTCCACTGGTGGAGTTTGCTTACAACAACTCCTATCAGTTCACGATTGGCATGGCTCCGTTTGAGGCATTGTACGGCAGGCCTTGTCGTTCCCCAGCATGTTGGTTGGAGGTGGGGGACAACAAATTACTTGGGCCAGAAGTTATCCAGGATACTTCGGCAAGGATTGAGTTGATTCGGAGTCGCATTCGGGTAGCTCAAGACAGGCAGAAGAGTTATGCTGATGCGAAGAGATTTTTCAGGGAGTTCCAAGTAGGGGACCAGGTTTTGCTCAGGGTTTCTCCGATGAAGGGGATTATGCGATTCGGGAAGAAGGGGAAGTTAGCACCGAGGTATGTGGGGCCGTTTCCTATTATTGAGCGGATCGGACCGGTTGCGTATAGACTGGGGCTACCGGAGCACTTGCATCGGATTCACGACGTGTTCCATATTTCCTCACTGAGGAAATACCTTAGAGATAATTTGGCTCATTCTCACATTGCTGTGGAGGACATCGACCTCCAGCCGGATAGCTCCTACGAGGAGGGGCCAATTGCTATTTTGGACCGAAGCGAGAGGAAACTGCGGTCAAAGATAGTCCCGTTAGTGCGTGTTCAGTGGCGACATCACAATGTCGAGGAGTCCACATGGGAGCGCGAGGATGAGATGCGCGAACGTTATCCAGAGCTATTTTTAGCAGGTACTTTCTAGTTTCGAATTTCGGGACGAAATTCAGTTATTAGGGGGGGAGTATGTAATACCCCGTACTTTTGGCTATAATTATTTTTGGGATTAATTAATTAATTGCGTATTAATTGGAAATTAATCCGGGTTATAAATACTAATATGATGCGAATTGGTATTTGATTATGTGCATATATGATTATATATGTATCTGGTACTATAAAATTTGTCGTGAGATTTATATACGGCATTTTAGAAATTTTGTTGAGACGCGTGGGACCGCCGCGTCACGGTATATTATTTTGATTAATAAAAGTGAATTTAAAATCTATAATCTGTATGGTCGTTTTGAGTGCGTCAACGCGTCCGGAAGGGTCGAAATAGTCAGAAAACACTAGCCGGGGGTATAGTTTGGGTCCCGGGGTATTTTTAGGCCATACCGGTAACTTAAAGGGTATTTTAGTAATTTGGTATTTTTGGGTAATTAAAAGTGACGAAAATTGAGAGTTGTAATCTGATAAGGATTGACCCAACCAACCCTTTATTAACCCCATAAGCTACGTAGGTTATCATTTAGTCTTCCAACTCTCCCAAAGAAAACCCTAGCCACCATAGCCATCTTTTGGAGAAGAAAGCTTGGAGAAGGAGAGAGAGAGAGGAATTCTGCAGAGATTCTTCACCAAGTAATAAATATTGTAAACAATAACCAATATAATACAAAACAAATTACAAATATGTTTTGTATTTGAATCACAATTTATATAAGTTTTTTCTCCTTTCGGGGGAAGAAATATTTTGATAGAAGAATTTTTCCGAGTACATATGCTCTTTGTTTTAGCATGTCAGGGTCTTGAAACAATTTTTGCATTTCCTTGTTTCTGCTTATTTGTTCAATTTAGTACATGTAGAACACCCCACAGTCAACCCTGAAATTAAAATAAAACAAATATACAAATTAGTATGATGTGAATGAAATTTTTTGGAAAGATACAAATTAGTAATTTTTAGAAATGAAGTTTTTCTTACCCATTATATTGTTTAGGGGATTCATGATCTCTTATTAGGTCAAATTTGAGATCACTTTTCAGCAAGAAATCTACTGTCCTTTTTTCTTGCCCTGTCAATGGATCATCATCCAATGTAAACTCATTTGGTCTACCTTCATCAAACTTCCTCTAAATTTTGAAACCATTATTTTTCATTATTTCTGCTTCAGTATTCAATAGGTACAGTGTTTTGGAAGACAAAATATTGTTAAGAAGACAAATATTCAGTGTATACAAATAAAAGAGTATATGAAGATTAAAGAGTGAAAAGTACACGTATTATATTAACGTACACGTATATTTTATTTTTTCATACCACGTGTATTTTAAAATATGATGCGTGTACTTTGCTTAATGAGTTAAAAGTACACGCATAATATTAAAGTACACGCATATTTTATTTTTTCATATCACGTGTATTTTAAAATATGATGCCTGTATTTTTTCTAAAGAGTTAAAAGTACACGCATAATATTAAAGTACACGTAACTTGTATTGGTTCATTTCACGTGTACTTTAAAATATGATGCGTGTACTTTGATAATCTGGGTAATTATGTGCAACTAATACAAAGTACACGCATTATATTATACACGTGTACACGTGTATAATATAAGTACATGTAACATTACTAATTAAGTTTAGGCACTAACCAATTTTTTTGCATCATCGAAGAATATTTTGTTTTTTCCTTGTCGTTCGGTCGAAGAGAATCCACGTGGACCACTTTATTTTCTTTTTTGTATATCACAAGTAATGTGAAATGTCCTACACTATGTCTTAGTACAATGAACAAATTATTACAAGTGACTAAGTATTCAAATAAATCTCTGTATAACTCCCCCTTCTTATTGACTTCATTTGTGCTACAAGCTTCTATCTGAATAAAAATTATAGGCATTGTGTTAATAAAAAAAGCTGAAATTTTGTTTCTCAAAACTTTCGTTTTAATTGTGCTTACCCAACAATAATCAGAAAAAGTGTGTGAGTAGGAGAGCCCTTCATTTGGCAATTTTAACCTCAATACTTCACTAAAGGTAAGTATTATCTGTTTCACACAATATAAAATGGTGAGGAAATAATAATGTTGAAATTTAATGGATGTCTAATATTTGGACTACATACTTGGCTTGAAATTTCTTGATTGTTGAGAACTTCAACAAAATCTTCCCATGGGACATATGAAACTAGCCTTTGGAAAATAAATTCCCTGCATTTTATATAATAAATAAGAATTGTATAATAATAATAACCTTATTCTTTTGCACCAAAAAAAATATAAATTAGCGAAGTGATAAATCATAAAACAATAAACTTTACTCTGTATCAGCCTTTTGAATAAACTCTTCAATCTTTTTCTTCGAAGCTTCATCGAGATATTTTTATACTTCGATTGCTTCAAGCTTGAAATGAGCTTCTTTCATTTGTTGAGCAATTGTTAGACGGCCTTTTCTCAGCTTTGACTCTTTTTGTTTCTTAATTGGTTCATGCTTTTCGGTTTCGCTGCCAGCTTTTCTTTTCTTCTGTCCTCTAGTAAGAGGTCATTTTGTTTTGGATATTTTGGGGGTGCCCTGAACTGTCTTTGAGGCTAGTTCAATCTTCAAACTCAAAATTTCGTCCATGAGTTGTTTATTAATGTTTTCCTGATATATTTAACAAGGAATCTTGGATTGTAAGTATTTTTTAAAACAATGATTC
The DNA here is from genome assembly GCA_949130495.1 of Sambucus nigra. Taxonomy (NCBI): domain Eukaryota; kingdom Viridiplantae; phylum Streptophyta; class Magnoliopsida; order Dipsacales; family Adoxaceae; genus Sambucus; species Sambucus nigra. Next base: position 115,991,441 of record OX422222.1, on the reverse strand, counting down.
ATTTTCTCTTACGTGTATTTTATAAAGTACACGCCTGTATTTTAATACATGCGTGTATTTTATAATATACACGCATGTATTATAAAATATGTGTACTTTATAAAATTTATAATATACACATGTACTTTCAACATAATTTGCGTTTACTTTAGAAAGTAAAGCGTGTACTATATATCTATTGTATTTTATAGATACCAAATCAGTTTTTTTCAATTCTGATTCTTCAAGCAATTTCTTCAACTCCGAAATTTCGTCATTAAGGATTTTATTATTATTTTCCTATTATACAAAAAGAATGTTACATTATAATCAATACTTGAATAAAACTTCATTATTTTTAATCAAATAATATATACTCTGCATTATTTCTAATATCAAATAAAACTGCATTAAAAATACTATGAAATAAAATTACATGTACTTTAGGAAAACTGCGTGTACTTTATGGAAACTGAGTGTACATTAGGAAAACTGCGTGTACTTTAGGAAAACTGCGTGTACTTTTAACGTGTACTTTAAGAAAATTACGTGTACTTTAGGAAAACTACGTGTACTCTGCATTCAAAAGTACCTGTTGAGTTCTTTTCAATTCTGACTCCTCAAGATTCTGCCTCAATGTCATCTTTTCTATGTCAGTGTCTTTTCATTTTTCCAATGTATCATCATACTTTTTTTTGAGATCTTCATTACTCAGAGACAGATATCCATTTTTTTGTTCCAAAATTCGTGTTGATGCTGTCTGTTTTTTCAATGATTCATCCAATTCTTTAATTCTATCTGAGTCACTCATTGTGACTTGATCAAGATTTTCTTTTAACTCAACTAGTTGGGCATTTTCTACCTCCAATGTATTTAGTAACTCTTTTTCCTTTAAAAGGTTGGAATTCTCCACCTTTAACTTCTTCATTTCCTCATGGGCTCCAAAAAGTGAATCACGATCTACCTGCAACTGTACATTCAAAATGTCACTCTCTACCTCCAAAGAGTTCACCTTCTCAAGTGCACCATTAATGTCTTCAACTGCTTTAGATAGTTGGTTATTTTTTTCCAACAATTCCCTTTTTAAAACAGCAATTTGTTCCTCCAAATTAACCTTTGGTTGATCTTTTCCCTTCTTTTTCTTTGGAGTCACAATGTTTTTAAGGGGATATTCCAACGTGTGAAAACTCATTGTCATTAATATCTTCAGCAACTTTTTCTGATGATGAATCGGCATGTATAGGACTTTCTGTAGAAATGTTCAAAGAGTAACTTGGCCCTTCAAATTGAGATTCCTTTTTTATAGAACTGTCCTTACAAGCTGGTTTATTTGTACCCTGCTTCAAAGTTGTTGTTGCAATGTCATTCTTCACAAACCATTGTTTCAAAGATGACAATTTCCACTGCAGGAATTTTGGAGTATTTTCTTTAAATTTTTCAACAGGAGAAATAATTTCAAATTTCTCACATGCCCAATACTGTGATAATACAAAAAATAAAATGAATTTAATACTTGTATTACCTAGGGATTCATAACGGAAAGTACAAGTGATTTGATCAAAATACACCCAAAATTAAACAAGTACTTTATAAATTTTACAATTATATATTGAAAGTACACGTGATTTTTACAAATTTAACGTGTACTTTGTCAATATAAGTTCACGAGTACTTTCTAAAGTACATTTATAATATTGACAGAAAAATATAACAAGAGTATTTTGAAAGTACACTGGTTATATTTACAAAACATAGTACACGTGTACTTTGTAAAATACAAGTGTACTTTCATGTGATATAAGACGTGTATTTTCAAAATACACGTTAAATATCAAGTGTATTTTGAAAGAACAAGAGAAAATATCATGTGTATTTTGAAAATACACATAATATTTTTAAAGTACAGGTAAGTATTGGTATGTAAATTTTAAAATATCAGGAATATCAAGTGTATTTTGAAAATACACGTTAAAATAAATGTGTATTTTCAAAATACAAGTGAAAATATCACGTGTATTTTCAAAATACACGTGAGTATTGGTATGTAAATTTTGAAATATCAGGATATTTTTTTTATCACTAATAGAAAAATGACACCTCTAGTAACTGTGCTAGGTTTTGAACTTGCTGATTTGTCAAGTGAATGTATGAGAAACTCATGTACAACAGATGCCCAATCATACTTATTCATTTCCTCAATATTGTCGATGTATTTCAACCAAAATTCTCCAAGGGTGAAGTTTGAGTTCGAGAAAAACAACATGTTCAAGAAGTGGAGACACACAATTTTAACAAAATCAACAATTCCTTCATCTGTCTCCAATTCAACTGATTTCTATAAATCATTTAATATTTCTAACTTTCCTATTCTTTTTGCGAAGTAACGTGCTTGTAATCCAGATTTTTTAGCAGTATTCGGTCGCTTTTTCAATTCTATTGATTTTAAACCCTCAACCAGGGGTATGCCAAATATTTCACTTATATCTATTGGCATTATTGGAATCCTACTCTTCATACGGAAACTTTTGGTTTCCGTATTGTACAACTCGATAATTGATAAAATATTTTTATCCGTCTTCTTGTGATCCACTTCTACTACTTTCTTACTGTAGTAGGCATTGAAAAGCTCCCAAAATGGAGCCTTCTTAATAAGTTCAATATGGCTATTGTTTATTTATCTTTAATATGATGAAAATCATGGATAAAACTAACAATATTTGATCGATATTGGTCATTCATCTTTGCAGGACGTTTATATTTTAATGCCACAGTAGAACTAGAACTGGAACTGGATGAAGAACTATCATCAGAACTGCTCTTTTTTTGTTTCTTTCCTCTTCTTGCCTTCATCTCCATCCCCATTATATTGATCTATAAACAAAATTTAAATTACTAACCTATAAAGATATGTACAAAAAAATAAAATACATGCGAATTAGAATAAAACATAGACTAAAACAATAAAATGCAAGCGTATTTAACAAAAGTACATGGAATATTCTAACAAAGAATTTATACAAGTCTCAACAAAATACATGCTAAAGGCGATAATATATATCGTCAGTTTCATGGTAATACCTAACAGAGGTTGTTCGACAAGTCAAAAACCAAGATTCTCTACTCCTAACATATTCAGTAAAGAAGTGATACAATAGCTGAATGATAAAAGCTCCAACATTATCAAAACCCCTTAAGCAATGCTGCTCAATTCGTTTAGCTAAATCCTTCGCTTTCGATTTAGTTACTTGAAGTTGTTGCACATAAAAAGTGCAGTAAATGTCTTCATAGTAGTAGTAGAAACCAAGTAACCTTTTAGCTCTATCATTGATAAGAAGGAGAAAATGAATTTCATTATCATTAGTACTATTGACTGTCAATGTGAAAAGTTTTATATTGTTAAGATCTTCAAACGTGCAAGCAGCAGTTTTATAGTTGAACATGCCTGATCGTATCATTCCTAAACAATAACACAACAATAAAAAATAGTACACTCATAATACACATTAGTAAATGGATATTGGATTGAACAAATTGAATTTCAATGTGCGTGTACTTTCTGAATTTTTTGCGTGTACTTTTAACAAACTACACGCAAAAAATGAAAAAGTACACGCAATAATACTGATTATTAGCTAATAACATATCATTCAAATGCAGCTGGCGCGGACCAAAAACACTCCTAAATAATAACAAAATAATAATACTTCTCACAAACTCATGGAATATCATTCAAATCCCGCTGGCGCGGACCAAAATAACATAGGATTGATCAAATATGAATTTGAAATAAATATTTTATAGAGTACACGTATAAAACATAAAAGTATACGCATAATGAATTGAGAAATTCAATTTCAATGTGCGTGTACTCTGTGTATTTTGCGTGTACTTTTTGATAGTACACGCAAAATACACATAGTACACGCAAAACAGGCTTGTACATGTACATATTCCAATCATTTATATATTCCTTGTCCTTGATAAATCCTCGATAAATGATGTATATAGGAGGAAAAGTACAATGATGAAATACATATATCTAACATGCAAAAAGTGTGTTTTGCAATTAAAATGAGGGAAACAAATATGTTCTTTCATATCATGAAGAAGAAGAATGTGATTTCATCAGTCCATGTGTCTACAAATTTATACATATGAGAACACAAAATACACAAGGACAAAAAGGTAATAAGAGAATGTATACATACTTGTTAGTGGTTTTTGGAAGAATTTGATTTAGAATGTAAAATGTAGAACTTCAATGATTAGGGTTTGATCGAAGAGAGCTAGGGTTTTGATCGAACAGAGCTAGGGTTTTGATCGAACAGAGTTTTTAGAGATTCGATCAGGAGTATTTATATGTTGTTGTTGACCAAAATTTGATTGAGAAATAGATTCGTTTGGGGGTTTTGATCGAAGAGATGGTACGATTAAGGTTTTGATTCAAGAGAGAATACAGTGTTTTTGGCGCTTCGATTTCTGAATAGTGCGCGTTTATTTTAATTTCGGGGTATTTATATGTTGAGCCTAATCATTTAAAATTTGTTGGGCCTGGTTTTTTTGTCCAAAACTGTTAGTCCAAGGACTAGACCGTAAAAGCCCCTTTTTTTATTTGGAAATGTGAGTATATTTATTGGAACAGATCTTATATCGTCAATAAAATAAAAACTATAAAAGTTCGTCATTCAACAGTAATGGGTTTTATCAATAAAATAATAGACTAAATGGTCAAAGGAAATACCTTTTTATTATTTTTATGTATTGGACTTTAGATGTTTATGCTTATTTTTATTAATTATGTCTATGTGAAGACATTATAAATGCACAAATTTACAAATGTTAAAGTCTTAACATGAATTAATCGACTTAACTATTCGGTGGTGACTTTTTGGATCCAATCCTTTTGTATCCACAATTTTCTCATTGTCACATATTTAAATCCAATCATGATATCTAAAGTTTTTCATTAACGACACTTCATGGGGAAGAAAAATATATTAAAGTAATCCATAATAGAAAGAAAATTTAAAGAGATCAACTTTTATGTAAGCGGTTAAACTACCCATTACGCATATATAAAATTTGTTGGAAACATTAGTAGATTTTGAAGCATGGTATTATTTTATTGCTACTTAATAATTATATATCATGTTTGCAAATATGTTGTTACAAATTTTATAAGATCATTATTTGTGCTGTTATAATGAAGTGATGACACCATGTATAGTGATATAATGGCTACATGTTTGATTATACGTGCATGTAACATGTCAAAGTTTGTGCAATTATTATATCGTGGCGATGTGGTGGTATTTAATGATGTTGCGTAATACGTGTAGTGGCATAATAATGATGTTCACTTACATGATAGTCACATGTGTGAGTACTTGTGTACATAAGATGTTGAATTTCGATCACATATTCAATGAGGTGTGTGTTTTCATGTCTTAACGTGACACTATAATCAAACTAAGCATGGAAATAATGTACGTCATAAGGGTCATGTTCATGGTCACATGTATATGTGTTACAATAAATAATGTAAGTCATAAGGGTCATGTGTATGGTCACATGTATATGTGCAACTATATTTTTAGTGTAATAAACTCTAAATATTATCTCGTTTGGTCTTGTTTCATAAAAGTCCAATAAGGGAACGTTAGTTACAACTATTTATTTATTTATATATCATGCACTAATTTAATTTAGATTATCAATATTACATAACTTAATATGATTAGTAAATAAAATGTGATGTTATAATAGTTGTGACTTAAAATTAATGGATTGCCACTTAATTAAATTTTGAATGTGATATATATAAATTTGGACCTCAACTTAGTCAAGGACCAGTCCACCTCAAGGGTCCAAATATAAGGGAACTTGTAACAAACCTAATTTCGCTCGTGGGGCAAAGGCCACCATGTGCAACCTCCTGTAAATATGTTCAAGCCTTAAAGAGCCAAAAACATAGGACCCCTAATATATATATATATATATATATATATATATCTGTGTCCATGGTATAAATAAGCATATGTGGGCCCCTCTTTTATGAAAGAATACCATACAAATGGATATATAATTTTACAACAAGTGTGGGACCCCTGCTACTAACTCAAGCAAGAAGAAAATGTTGAGACCAAATACAACTCATATACATTACATACCCTACACATGACCATGTCTTGCGCGTTACCATATCCTATGCACGACCTACCCCTGTCCCGTCACCAAGTTTTACACATGACCAAGACCTCCATATGACCATGTCCTTCACATGAATAGCCCAACTCAGCAAAGGGATCTAAGATCACTTGTCTAAGGCCTCGGATACCAAGTCCGTAACACCCAGGTAACTAAGTGACATAATTCATGCATGACAGGTCCTCGAAGAAGGTAAATATTAAATGTCTCTAATAAATCCTCGGAGAGGGTGATCATTAATGGCCCTGACATGTCCTTAGAGAAGGTGAGCATTAATGGATCTGACATGCCCTTGGATATGGTGGGTATTAATGCCTCCCAACCACCACATTTAAAGTCAGAGATGGTGAGTATTAATGCCACCTAACCACTACATTTAAGGACTCTTTGTCGGATAAAGCTACAAGGATATAAAATACCCAACACTTCACTAAGGAAAGGAAGGTTAATAGTTGAGCTTCATTTTACTACATACTTATATTCTCTCTTAGTATACTTATAACATAGCCTCCAATAATTCTTATAGCTCAGTCTGGTAACACAGGCCGACTGAGAATGCTAGGGATGAAAGGCTCCAAGGTTGTTAGGTTTAAGCCCCCGATTATCGACGCACTTGCTCTACGTTCTGAGTATCCGTTTTCTGAGATGATTCAAGATCCCCAACCTTAAGAGCTTTGATGGGACTAAATCTCTTGTTGACCACATTTAATAGTACAACGTGGTAATGAGTTTGTAACAGGTTCCTAATGCTATAAAATGCATAGCCTTTTCCATCATATTGAAAGGATCTGCAAGGGAATGGTACAACAAACTCTCACCTGGGTCTATCACATCCTTTAAGGAACTCAGCCCCCTATTTGTAGAGCACTTTATTAGAGGAAGGAAGCATCTAAAACCCCCATCCTACCTATTAAATGTGATTCAATAAAAGGGAGAGTCCCTTAAGGACTCTATGAGAAGGTTTAATAAAGAATCTCTCAAAGTGGATGCTCTCACTGATTAAGTAGCCATTATAGCCTTCATAGATAAATTCCAGTCCACCAAGTGCATTATGTCTTTGGCCACAAACCCTCCAACAACCATGGCCCAACTATTAGCTGAGACAGAAAAGAAAATAAATGTGAAGGATAAAATACTCACAAGGGCCACAACTAAAGTGGATGGAGGAAATAAAATATCTAACCCCACCCCACAAATACCCGCAATAGATAAGAAGAAGAAGAAAAATGAGAAATTTGGACATCCACTATTCCATAGGTTAGTCCATTGACAGCTCCGACGGTGGAAATCTTCACCCAAATAGAGGGAACCGACCTCTTTAGATACCCAGCTAAAATGAGGGTGTTCGGATGAGAAAAGAAATAAAAAAAAGTATTGTATATTCCACCGAGACCGCGGCCATGAAACTAATGAATAGATCAAACTTAAGGAAGAGATTGAAAGGCTCATTTAGTAGGGGCATTTGAGGCATTTCCTCCCCACAAATTCGTAACAACGGCCTCCGATAAAGTTAATGCCAAAAAATTAGAAGGCCCAAAAATGGAGTTATTTATTATCACTAGATGATTTATAGGAGGAGAACAAATTATCTATGCTTGGAAGTCACATCTAAGAAAAATTCGAGGGTCTTCAGAGTGTTTAAAAGTAAACGCAATAAGCGAAGCTAAAGTTTCTCTCATAACTCCCACCGTTTTATCCTTCTCTGAGGAGGATACAAACGATTTATATTATCCACGTGACTATCCTTTTATTACCACAATGATTGTGGTATCAAGCCTAGTCCAGAGGGTTTTAATGGACGCGGCAAGTGGATCTGACATATTATTTTACGATGCATTTAAAGGGATGGGTTTGACCAAGGAAATATTTCAACCAATGATAGGTCCTTTGGTTGGTTTCTCGGGAGAAAAGGCATATCCCTTAGGTTACATTGAACTCAAGGTGACCTTAGCATATTACCATTACAAAATTCCACCATGACCAAGTTTTTGGTAATAGACAGACCACCAAGCTACAACATTATCCTTGGTTGTTCCACTCTGAACATAATCAGATCATGTTTGGGCACCCATAACCTAATCATACATTTCCCAGTCAAATGTGGTAGGGTTGGGAAAGTCAGGGGAAAACAAAAGGAGGCAAGGGAATGTTACTTTGCATCAATGAAGGAGAAAGTGGGAAGTAAAGCCTTTCAAGTGGATGGCCTGGAACCTAGAGACAACCAAACCAAGATTCAGGGGACCCCTAATAAGGAATTGGAAGGAGTCTAATTAGATGAAGAAGATCCAGACCCCATAATGCAGGCATGTTCCCAACTGTACCCCTTCCTCAAGGAAGCACTTGTGAAGTTCCTCAAAAGCAATAAGGATATATTTGCTTGGAGCCACACAAACATAGTCGAGGTAGATCAAAGATGACCTATCATTAATGTGTAGATCCAACTTGATAACTAGTGAAGCAAAAGACGGGTTCTATCGTAGTAAAAAAAAATAAAGTTCATTAGGGAAATGCATTACCCTGAATGGTTATCAAATGTGGTGCTTATGAAGAAGCCAAATGGAATAAATAAGGCTTTCTCTAAGGACAACTACCCATTGTTAAAGATAAATATGTTGGAGGATGCCACAGTAGGTAATGAGCTCCTATCCTTTATGGATGCGCACTCTTGATACAACCAAATTCGGATAACTACATAAATTGAGGAGAAAATCTCATTCATTACTGGTCGAGGCATATATTATTACAAAGTTATGCCTTTTTATCTACAAATGCAGGAACAGCCTATTAGAGTTTGGTAAACTCAATATTTGAAAGGAAAATAGGGAACATTATGGAGGTTTATGTCGACAACATGCAAGTGAAAAGTCTCATTGCCTCTGATCAAATCAGAGACCTTAATGAAACCATTTCCATTCTCCGTCAACATAAGATGACTCCAAATCCAACCAAGTGTGCATTCAAAGTGTCCAATGGAAAATTCTTAGGATTTATGGATACATAGAACAAAATAGAAGCCAATCTAGAGAAAATTCAAAATCTTTACAATTTGAAGTACCCAAGGACTTTGAAAGAAATCCAAAGCCTTGCAGTTAAAGTAGCAGTACTTAATAGGTTCATTTCACGTGCCACGGACAAGTGTTTCCTATTTTTCAAGGTTCTGAGATAGGCTTGTACTGAAATTATAATGTGAACTAGATTTCCATGAACTCAAATAATACTTAGGTAATACTCCATTTCTTTCCAGATCCCAGCTAAAGAAGGACTTATACCTCTATTTGGTAGTGTCACTATAGATTGGGAGATCAGCACTAGTTAAGGATGATGAAGGAGTTTAGAGACCAATATATACTACAAAAGTTTAGCACTCCAAGGAGCAGAAACTAGGTTTCCACATATGAAGAAATTTGCATTTGTCCTTATAATTGCCTCAAGGAAGTTGCGCTCTTATTTCCAAGGACATCGGATCATTTTGATGTCTGACCAGCCTCTTCGTCGAATACTTCATAAATTAGAAACTTCGGGGTGTTTAAAGATTTGGTCCGCGGATTTGGGTCAGTTTGACATAGAATATCATCCAAGGACTTATCTCAAATGGAAGGTTCTTTTGACTTTGTAGAAGAATTTATATCCACGAGAGAATCCACACCAGAGCAAGTAAAAGAAGAGGAATGAGAATCAACGAAAAAAGGGGTACTCGGGCCATTGATCTAATGATTCCAATCGGTATCCTACATGTGGATGGATCGTCCAACCCGTTGGGAAGCAAAGTAAGCCTAATTCTCGAGGCGCCGAATGGAATAGTGATTGAGCAAGCAATAAAGTTCAATTTCAATGCCTCTAACAACTAGGCAGAATACAAATTGTTATTAGTTGGATTTAGTTATCTAAGGAGTTTAGTGCAAAATAAGTCAAAGTTCACGATGACACTCAATTGATAGTGAAACAAGTCATAGGGTAATATGAAGCTAAGGAGGAACAAATGGGTGCCTACTTAGGGAAAGTAAAGAATCTTATAACATAGTTCAAAAATTTGGTGATAAAAAAAATCTCGAGGGAAAATAATGATTAGGTAAACTCACATGCAAAGTTATCTTCCATAGAAGAAAATCCTAATTCCACTTATGTGGAATTTTTGGACCAAAAGTCAACTAAGGTCCAAGAGGGACGTCCTCTCATAGCTCCTGCAGATCATTATCAATATCGGATGGACTCTATCCACGTTAACCTAGAAAAGGGAACACTATAAAGGAGAAAGCATAGGCTATGAATATCAAGTATAGGGCCATTTGTTACACTCTCATCAATATAAGCCTTTACAAGAAAGATTACACTCTACCACTCCTGAGATGCCGCCACTCAGAAGAGGCCAACTAAGCCCTAAGAGAGATCCATGAAAGAATATGTGGAGGGAATCTAGGGGTAATGTCCTTTGCTCATTGGGTGATAACAGAGGGATATTAATAGCTTACATTACTTAAGGATGCACATGAAATTGTGAAAAAATGTGACAAGTGCTAAAGGTACTCTAATGTCCCAAGGAAACCACCAAGTGATGTAGTCCCAATAAGATCAACTTGTCCATTTGCTCAGTGATAGGCCTATTAGGTCTTCTCCCTCGTACTCCAGGCGAGAACATATTTGCGGTGGTGGCAATAGATTATTTCACAAAATGGATGGAAGAAGAACCCCTCACCACTATAATCAAGAAGAAGATTGAGAACTTTGTGTGAAATTAAATTATTTGTAGGTTTGGTATCCCAAGGTGATCATTGCTGATAATGGCAAATAATTTGATAATGACATCTTTCAAAACTTTTGCTCAGGATTGGGAATCCACAATCATTATTCACTACCTGCCCACCCCTAACCCAATGGTCAGATTAAATTAACCAGTCGAACCATCATTCTAAGATTAAAGAAAAGGTTTGACGATACAAAAGGGCTATTGGTAGAACAACTCCTTGGCATCCTATGGGCTTACCGAACTACTATGCAGAGCCCAATATGGGTGACACCATTCTCTTTAATTTTTGGAGCTGAAGTTGTCATACCGGTTAAAATTGGTCTCCCATCCTATCGGACCTCAGCTCCCATCCCCTATACTGAGAATGACGAAAAAATAAAGGTTGAATTGGAGCTCATTGAAGAGAAGAGGTAGGAGGCTCATGTTCGATAAGGAGCCTACAAACAAATCATGACCAAGTGATACAATAAAAAAGTTCGCCCCAGAAGTTTCTCCATGGGGGTCTTTGTACTTAGGAGTGTCACAATTCCTACTAAGGATCCAAAAGATGGAAAGTTAGGTCCAAACTAGGAAGGTCCTTATGTGGTAACCAATATGACGAGGCCGGAAATCAATCATCTAAAGACTATGAAAGTAAGGGATCTCCCCCACCCTTAGAATGCTGAACATCTCAAAAAATACTATCAGTGCTATGAGACGCACCTTTTATCACTTTGCTATATTGTAGTCCATCACAAAATTTCTAGAAATGAATTAAAAGTTTATTTTATCTTAAATAAGTACCATTTGTTAAATTTAATTTCTAAGCACCCAAGTCCCACAAATGTCTCAAATGACCTCATTAGGCTATGACCCAAAAGTCTAAAAACGACCACCTAGGCTACGTACTAAAGGTCCCAAGAGATCACATTAGGCTACAACCCAATAGTATTAAATGACTAAGAAATATAGGCTCTAATCTAAAATTTTACATGGTCATAATAGGAGAAAACAAACTATATAGCTTTTAATATTTTGGTTATGATATTAGATGGATTTGGGTAGGATACATATAGGTACATAAAAAACATCAAAATAAAAACTTCTAAAATCAAAACAAAGTTACAAAACAAGCACTTAAAGTAGACAACCAATCAGATTTGAAAACAAAATAACAACTATCACTCATCCTCCTCAGACTCGAATTAAGAGTCACCTCGGGAAGGTACACATCAGGGTTATGAGTAGGATGGTGCTTAAGAATCCTCACCTTTAATCCATCATAACCATCAACAAATTCCTCTACCGTTACCTAGTAAAATTATTTGGATGTGGTGTACTCATCCTTAGCCTCTTGGTGCACTTGCGTAATAGAATCCTCTAAAATAACCACTTAATGATTTTCTTTTTCTAACAGTTACCGGGCATGATCTCATCCTAATTCAGCCTCACTCAAAAGTGTCTCAATATGAACTAACTTCACGTTAGCATATTTTTCATTATCCTCTTGGAAGGAAACCTTGTGCTTGGAAACTTCCAAATTTGCTTAAGACTCTTTCATCCTCTCTTTCACTCATTTTCAAGCTCCACTCGCAAATGGCCAATAAATCTCTCTAAAGCATCAACTAAGGTTTAAAACTTGTAATCTTGTTGCTTTCATTCCTTCATATTGTTTTTATCTACAGACAAAGCCTCAAAATCCAGGTCACAAAGAACCACTTGCAGGTTAATTTGCTGTGAAAGACACGGTAATAAAGTAAGAACAAAAAGGATGGAGGCATGCACGATTATGATTACAACAAAACTAATATGCGTAGCTTAGAAAGAGATTCCACCAAGCGCAAAGAAAGGTCATGAGGAGTATCCTTGTACATATCATTAATTTTGTCCAGGTGAAGGTGGGACCTCAAATGAGTATATATAGCTCTCTCTTCTTAACTCATTCGTGACTCTATGGGGGAGACCTAGAATTATGTGATGCATTTGCAAGATGAGCCTTAGCCTTTTATAAACGTACCCCCTGCTTCTGAAATAGAAAGTGTATCGGAGTCTTGAGTTCTCCCTTATGAGGAACCATAAGCAACAAATATAATCCCAAGTCATCACTGTCACACGTGGGTTTACCCACCTTAAGATTTATTTCTTCTTATCGTGTGTACCCCCATTTAAGGGTATGATTCGTGGTAATATTATTTTCCTCTTTTCCCCATTAAAGGGAGAGATCGACACTAGTGCCTTGGAGGCGCTAACATCATAATAGTTTCTTATTTTTTCATTTTCCTACGAAAGGAGCTACATGTACGGGGGAAAATATTAATACTAAGAAGACGGTACCTAATGCAAAGAAGCACAAAACAAATATATACTGACACGAGGAGCTAACACTGTGAGTGGGGGCAGGACCATGATAGGTGGGGTTGGACCCATGAAGAATACTCTCTAGAAGTAACTCACCAGCTCTCATGTAACCTAGTTCTTCGACCTCCTGCACACGATGAATGGAGGTACCATCCACAATACATCACTTCTTAACTAAAGAGACAAGACAAATTCAGTTTACCATTTTCAAAAGAAAACTAAATATATATATTTTTATTGATTACTATATGTAGACAATACTTAAAGGGTTAATGACTTGCCATTCAGTGGGTATATTAACACCCTTATCACCAAGGTTAAACTTCCACTCTCGATAAACGAAGAAAAAGTCATGCTTCGAACATCTAATAGTGGGAAGAGGAGATTCAAGCATGTGAGTTGCCTTGGACCAAATGTTGAGGTGATACCAACCTTTATTTTCTACTCGTGTGGAAGTGTCGAGATGATAAAGGTACAAAAACTCTTATAAACTAGCAAACTATACTGTGAACTTCTTGAATCTAATAAGGTTTATTAGCAAGTGATTCCAAATAACCCATGAGATAAACCAATAAAAATCAACACCTCCCTCACACAACGAGAGAAAAGAAGTTGCAACCGTGCTTCAAAGGTTGACTTATAAAGTCACACATCACTTTGGTTGGGTCTACGACATGCATATTCAAAAGGTTCTAGTACCCTAAGTCCAATATTGTCTAAAATACTGTATTTGACCTGCACATCCTCCAACTCAAAGCTACCAATAGTGGAACGCAACTCCATGGCACCAAAACTAGACATATGAGACGGGTAGTCATAGGTCTCCATAGGTGTTGTTGATGTAAAAAATTAGACTAGGTATAATTATTTAATCACAGATAATATTTGTAAGTAAAAGAAAGAGACAAAAAGGGTTTTAAAGTGGTTCAACTGATAAAGAAAATCCTACGTCCACTGTGCGTATTATTGTCTTGTATTTACCTCTTAGTCACTTGACCTTGACGAAGGGATTACAACGTATTTATAGCCCAGTAGGGAGACAAAGAGATGGAATGTTAAATGATAGAATTCCTTTATAAATTAGGAATTTACATCAGTAAATAATGTTCATATTGTTTCTAGCAGTTGGCATTTTGTTGATACTATTGGCCGGCCTTCCTATTGTTAGTTGGGCTTTATGGCATTTGTCGGCATTACAAACCTTAGTCGGTGGTTATAACTTATTGAATATGATTATTTCCATAATAGATGACACATGTCTATTTCTGATTAGTCCCACTACACCAAATCTGACCATTTGTCAAGGTCATTGACCTTGACAAATTCACCTTGTCAAGGTCATTGACCGTGACATTTCGAGGCGAGATAACTTTTTTGTCACGGTCGTGTCACGGTCATTGACCTTGACAAAAAACTCGCGTTTTGTGTCACGGTCGTGTCAAGGTCAATGACCGTGACACGTTTGTCACGGTTATAAACCGTGACATAACCGTGACCCCAATTGTCACGGTCAATGACCGTGACACGTCCGTGACAACTTTGTCCCGGACTTGTCACGGTCAATGACCGTGACAATTCTGGGCAGAATTTAAAAAAAATCTGCTGGGCAGTATGGCCACCGCCACTGCCCAGCAGTATATTTGTACCTGTTATAGCAACATTGTACCTGTTCCAAACATCATATATCCAACACAAACTAAAGATAATGCAAATATATATTCATGACGATATAATCCAAATATTCAAAGTAAAAACAATATACATGACGATATAATCCAAATTTAATTAAAATGGACAAACTTAAAAATAATGTTACTACATGTCTTGGATAAAACTGAGGAGGTGAGTAGGCCACACGACATACGAATTGACGCACCCACTAATATACGTCGTGCCGCATTGTTCACGCAACCACAATAGGGAGTTCTCCTTCCCGGGTATGTCATGCGTAACGAGCACCCTGGACTCCATCTGTTGAAGCGCACGTCCATGAACTATTCCACCCTCGACGATATTCGGGTCCCTCAACCCCTGCCCTATCCGCTGGCCATTAAATACGTCCAATATGAACACGCTCGGCCAACCAATTGTCGACAATGGTCTGTTGGAGGGCGTCAAATAGGGAAGTGGATCGTCGAAGTACGAACGTGTCGGTGGTGAAGCAGCGAGGTCCACATCCTCGTCATCCTGCGCCTCGTCCTCCCGCACCTCCTCCTCCACCGCCTTCTTCTTCCCTTTCCCTTTCCCTTTACGGTCTCCACCCAACGTACGCTTCATGAATGCGTACATATCTTGGACCGTCGCCTCCAAACGGGACAGCTTCGCGTCGTGTGAATCCACCGTTCGAGCCAACCCGGTGTCGCTCGTCTCCAATCCGATGATCCTCGATTTGGCCACCCGCGAGCTCACTCCCCTTGTCCTCCCTTTGCGATCAGAGCCAATCACTTGGCTGAGTGCGTCTGTGGACAAAGATGCCTTGTCGGCATCAGACTGCGACTCATGCACTTCCTTAAGCTTTGCCTGAAACGACAAAAAGCACATGATTAGTAAAATAAGTAAACTAAAAAATTATAACGTAATTAACAATAATTAAACTGTCGAATTACTTACAATCGTGGCCGCGACGCTCGGGGACACCTCCTTGTCCTTCCCCTTCTTCGTCCGAAGAGCCACATAAGTATCGAGCCTATGTGGCTTACCCCCTGGCCCACTCCCTACCCCTTGAAATAAAATAGAGTAAAGTAAAATTAGTAAAATTAGTAAAATTAATATCCAATAATATATTTCTGTAGTTATAGATAAATTAAATCTTACCTGCATCCTATGCTCCACCTCAGCGTAAGAGGTCCGGCCGGAGTAGTGCACGTCCGTATTTTTAGCCCGATTTTCCCTCCCCGATTGGCGAGATGCCAATTGTCGATCCTTGATCTCATTGTCAATGAACTTTTGCCATTGTTCCAATGAGATCGGCTCCTTGGGCGGGACGGATCCGCGCCATTGTAAAATGGACTCTCGTGTTTTTCCAAAGTACCGTGACCGCATATTTTTCTTCCACGTCTTGTGTTGCTCCCTCAACTGCTCCAAGACGGAATCGCGTAGCTTTGGATCCAAGTTGAATTGTTCCTGTCCAACAAATACAATGTTAGTTGCGAATAAATATAAATATAAATATAAATTGAAATATTCATATAAATATTACCTGTAGTGCCGCCCAAACAGCTAACTTGAGCTCATACGGCACCTCCTTCCAACTCATAAACCCCGGGCCGATGACCGTCTTTAGCAGCTCGAGGGATCTCGCTAAAAGCTCCGACTTGTTTTCGACGGTAATCCCAAGTTTTCCATATTTGGGGAGCCTAGCGGGGGAGGAGCCCTCGTCGCCTCCGCTACCACCGAACCCAGACGACATCATCATAAACAGCATCATCATCTTCGCCTTAACATCTGAAGGAGACATTTTTGCTGTAAAAAAAATGTTATTAGTACAGATAAAAAAAAATGTTAATAGTACACATTTCGTTTTACCTAATTGAATTAATAGTACAGATAAAAAAATGTTCCATCTATATTATAACGTATGTGTAAGTTCCGTCAATACCATTTCGTTTCAATTTTGTAATATTATGTTTTTTCCAAATATTTAAAGATTTATTAAATGGGTGCCCCACCCCACCCCCACCCACAGCCACACACACACGCACACCTACGCACCTACGCACACACACACACACACCCCACCCCCACCCCTACCCACCCCTACCCACCCCACCCCTACATATATGTTAGTTGATGCCATTATATTTTTACCCTAATTAGATTCTAAGGTTATCTCAATTTATATTTTAAGTTCGTATCCATTTGTGATGTTCAAGTAGTTTGAAATGTTGGAATTATATACTATTACTTTGACCGTTAGTTTGTGCACTAACTAAATTGAACATCACACACACCCCACCCCACCCCACCCCACCCCCTACAAGTCTAAGGATGTTCTTGATTAAACATGGGAAATCTCATACCGTTTGCAAAAAGTTCATAGATTCTTAATCCCTAGGGTTATGGATATTAAATTTCTTTCACAATCATTGTGTGAATAGGTATGAGATCATAATTTGGAGGAATTCACGTGCAGGAAATAATTTGGAAAAAAGATACCCCTTGATAGACTTATATGTTTTATTTACCCGACCGATGAACTATTTTATAATCCTATAGAATTAAGTTTTAGAATCAAGGAATTGATCAGATATTCATTAAAATCGGTTAGTAGAAAATTTATTTAACCAAGAGGGTATCGAAAACATAACGTGGGGAATCATAATATACCGTAATCAATTTTAATAATAAGAACACATTCTTTCGAGTGATTTATAAATAATTAAATAAATAAAGGATATAAATTAGACGGTTATAAATTGGGATTTCCTAGTATTTACTTTGAATCCAGTTTATTTATTTATCTTTGGTCCCTAGTATAGTCATTGCCCAAGTAGTAGGAGCGAAACTCTATAAAACCCTAGTTTAGCTAAAGCCCATGAATTATACCTATATATATTGTGTAAGCGAGGATTTTAGCATAAGAATCAATTGTGGAGGGTTAGAGAGGGAGTGAAAAAAATTATACCTATTCACACACACACACACACACCCCACCCCACTACAAGGGCGTACCTAGGTGGTCCCGAGAGTGGGCGGCCGCCCACCCCTTATTTTCGGAAATTTTTGTACAGGTATGCGCAAAAAAAATAATATTGGGGCCTATGTGTAAACTCTAGGATCAGAAGGTGTATCTGTTTGTTAGTGTTTTAAAGCTAAGGGGCAGAGTATATAATTTATTATACTTAAATAGAAAAACACGGAAGAAACATTTTACCAAAACCCTAAACATTTTACACGCTCTCTCTCATCTCCCCGCCTCTCACTTGTTGTCATCACTGATTGTTCAAACGTTACCACAAGGGCGGACCATCGTGGATTATTCTGGAACATCCATTAATTGTGCAACCCAAAAGAGGAGAAGGTTTGATATAACAGTTTTATAGAAATCAAGATGAGTCTTCAATTTGGTATGTGTGAATGATGAAATTTTGATCTTTGATGTTTTTAGAGAACTAATCTAAATGGTAGAAGTACCAGGAAGAGAATGTTTTTCAGGTAAGTTATTTGTTAAGTATATAAAACTTTTTTATTCAAATGTTTAATTTTTTTAAATTAAATGTTAAAAAGTATTTTTGTACTCCTTCAAAGGTTTAAATCATTCAATGTTAGGAGTATTTTTGTGTTCATTTGTAAATATTTAGGAAACTAACACTATTCAATGTTAGGAGTATTTTTTTCTCAAATCTTTAAATGTTAGAAATATTAAGTGGTATGTTAGAAATTAGGGGTATTGTATTTTTGTGTTCAATATTTAGGGGTATCGTATTTAGGGGCAATGTTAGAAATATTTAGGAGAATTTTCAAATTTCAGTGTTATTTTTTCAGTTAATTTTCAATATTGAAGTATAATTTTCTTATAATTTCAATGTTAATCCTAAAAAAATTGTCTTTAGGGCTACCGCCCCTGAACCCCCACCCCACCCCCTGCCCCCCTCCACCACCCCTCCCCCACCACACACCACCACACACACACACACACACCCCACCCTACCCCACCGCCTGCCCCCCTCCACCACCCCCTCCCCCACCACACACCACCACACACACACACACACACACCCCACCCTACCCCACCCCCTGCCCCCCTCCACCACCCCCTCCCCCCCTCCCCCAAAACACACCACCACACACACCGCACCCCACCCCCTGCCCCCTCCACCACCCCCTCTCCCACCCTGCCCCACCCCGCCCCACCCCCTGCCCCCCTCCACCACCCCCTCCCCCACCCTGCCCCACCCCCACACACGCACACACATATATATATACACATACACACATAAATATACACACAAATATATATATAAATGGAAGAGAGAGAGAGAGAGAGAAATTGGACCTGAGAGAGAGAGAGAGAGAGAGCAGCGTCGAGAGAGAGAGAGAGAAAGGGAGGGAACGGTGGGAGGGAAAAAAGAAGGGGGAAAGGGTTTTTGCTGGAAAAGTTGTCACGGTCGTGTCAAGGTCATTGACCGTGACAAGAATTATCACGGTCATTGACCGTGACAAGCCCGCGACAATTAAATTTGTCACGGCCTTGTCACGGTCAATGACCGTGACAATTAGTTGTCACGGTCGTGTCAAGGTCAATGACCGTGACATAAAACGCGTGTTTTGTTGTCACGGTCAATGACCTTGACAAGGCTGGCCGGCTGAAAGGTGACAATTTGCCCATTTTGGTGTAGTGTCCACATAAGTGGGTAATTTTTTGTATCAACAAAAGCCCTCAATGTTCCATGCTTGATGCTTGCTTGAAAGTATGGAGCATTTAGTTCTGGTAGTTTCTCGAGCCATATTTCTGATGCTCGGTCGGTTGTCGACTTTCCAAACTTTTAAATTATTAGCTTTGTTTATATAATGTACTGTAGATGGCATTTTTGTAAATATCCAAAATTATAATGAATCATTTTAGGGCAAATACGTCTTTTTCTGCTTAGTCGCCAAAATTTAAATTGTCATTTCACTTTAATCATTACGTTCATTGATTTTCAAGGCAATCTATAAAATGCGATAAAATCCCGATCATCTCTTACCTTAAACCCTCTAAGTTTCTACTGTAATTTCTCTAGCTTTCATATGATCGTTCTTCCCGTCTTCTAGTTCTTGTTGAATCCTTAAGTCTTTGTAAGAGTTCTTCCTCTTTCTTCTTTTCTTCATATGGAATCAGGGTTTACACTATTTTCTCTCTAGATGAGTTTAGAAAGTAATGGAACATACCAGACTGGGCAGACTTAGATCTTCCCAATCCCCCTATAGACGTTTTTTCTTTGTCTAAAGGTCATTAGATCCCTTCCTTATTCGTTGTTGAATGCGACTTTACTTTTCCCCCAAATGGTTTTTATCTAGAATTTTGTCAATAGTTTGACAGTGTACCTGCTAGAGTAGCCCCCAATACTTGGAGGGTTATCAATGGTGTTTATCATGTTTTGTTATATATGGGACACTAGTGACAATAATTAATATTGAAAAAATAGGGTTGTAAATAGAGCTTTAGTTATTAACCTTCCTGACTCCAATCGGGATTACTTCGACCATGGAGTGATTGCCAAAAATTGGCAATATGTACCCCTAACAGGGGGTGAAGCATCCAATGGGCCAAAATGCCCTCAAGAGTGTCATGGGATAGGTTGTTTTTAAATTCTTATGTGACTTTATTAACAATTTTTCTGCTGAAATGTTAATTGATCAGTGGTTGTTTGTTTTCTTGTAGTTAATAGGAAGAGGAAGTGTCCTAAGGAGGGTGACATTAAGCTTAACGAGATCAAGTTTCTATGGGGTCTTCAATATAAAATTGGTGACGAACATACTAGGTTGGCATCATACTTGCTGAAGTACATGAGTTTTGTCTCGTCCTTTATTGCCCGAGCTTCTACTATTGTTCCTACCATTGTGCTTGACTTGGACCAGGACTAGTGTTCACTTCATTAAGCAGTGGCGAACTTAGTTCAGGCCCTTCTTCATCCTTGGACTCTAACCTTCCTCTTACTATGGCTATGGAAAAGAGGAAATTCCTAAATATAATGGGCGATGTTGCTGCTCCTGGATCCACTTAATCTGTTGCTGGTGGGACCATTAATAAAGAAGAGGCTAGGAAGAAGCCCCCAGCTAAAAAGGGTGAGGATTCCCTTCTTAAATGCATAAAAAAGGGTCTTCCTTCCACACTTGTTGAACGAACAACTACTACTGCCTACCAATAAAACTTGGCTGATTTTCTTATGGCTGTTACTAGCTATCCTGTAGCCATAGGTCCTGACCTAGTTAGACAATTGATAAGGTATGGTACTTTTCTAGATCATAAGGGTGCTTCCTCTGCCATGTCCCATTTGAAATTTTCTGAAAGGTATGCTCAAAGCCTTTCCTTGGTAAGAATCCTTACTTTGTTTATACTTGTACTTTTTCATTGATTTCATGTACTAATTTGGCCTCTCTCTTTTTATAGTTCCTGGTTGATTTCAACCAGATGTTCGACAAGGACGATGCTCTTCGTTTTTCTTCAAATGATGTATAAGAGGATTTTGAATGCATGAGGAAGTCATTTCTTGACTCCTAATAAGCATTGTCAAATGAGAAGCAATCTAGGGAGAACAAAATAAAAGCTACCGAGGAAGCTTAGAAGAAGGATTAAAATGAGGCTGTTGCAGCTCTGGGACGAATCTTTGAGTTAAAGAAGAACTTATTTGTTGAGAAAGCTAGAAGGGTGAAGTCTAGAGAAGCCTCTTTCAACAAATGATGGGAGAAGGATATAGAAGATGCTTCTGTCCAAATTGAGTATGTGAATAAATTTTTTTACAAGGACGGTTGGTCGGTAACACTTACTGAGGTCATCACTCCTCCGGAGTCAGAGCTCTTCCTCAGACATGACCCTGTTTCCCCACCAAACTTAGAGGAGGAAGTTGAAGATGTTATGGGGTCAGGGGATTCCACGCTTATTCTGGAACCTGCAGCCAACCAACTGCAGATAGTTACTGAGTCTTCTCTCCTAACCACTTTTGAGCAAATCACTCCACCCATTCCTGTCTCTAATCCAATTGAAGCTACTACTAATAGGGAGAAGGTGTAGACTTGCTCGGCAACCAACCTTTTTTCTTTTTTGTCTCTATCTCTCCTTTATTTCAATGTATTTGTAACTTTACTTCATATCAATAAAAATGAGTATTTCCTTCCTTTGCTTTTGTCATCTTTTGATTATTTTATGCTCTTTATTCTGTTATTGATTGGATATTTCTTGAATATTCTAGTTCATGGCCAAAATGGATTAACTTTCCTCCACTGACTCCGAGTTACTCTAGAGATGAAATGATCTATTCAAGGCTGGTCATATGACTTTATCCGAGGAAGATCTATCAAATTTGCTCGGGGCTGATGTTTCATATCAAGCCAAGTAAGCTTACTTATTCTTGAAGTGTCTTCTTGATCGGGCAGTGGCTAATAATGTAGCTTACTTTGAAATGATTGAAGATATTCAAGAAGATCACAAAGAAGCAAAGGCTCTCCTACATGATGATTATGAGGATAAATACAGATCTCAAAGTGAAGCTTGTGGTTATAAGGAGAAATTAGAGAAATATGACTCTTCTTTTAGGAAAAAAGAGTTTTTGCACAAGTGTGAAGTGGATGAGTCTAGGTCCATTGCCAAGCTATTGGAGAAAGAAAATAACAGTTTAAGAGATGAGTTAAACTCTTTGAAGGTTCCTTCAACTACTACTGCTGATGATGATAGAGTTTCAATTTTGGAGACTAAAAATGATATTCTAAGGGAAGAACTTGAGGCTTTGAAAAAATCTAAACCCTTTTCATCCTCCCGATCAAGAGCAAGATCTGGCCGAGCTACTACTGATGAAGGAAGGACTCAAAAAATGCTTATAAATTAGGATGTACATATAAAGGTCAAGAATTTAGCCATTACTAAAATGTCTAAAAAGATCCAAACCCGGGGCGAGCAACTTTTAACCCAGTCCTCTCAACTACAGGCTAAAGAGGGAGTATTGAAGAAGCTGCAATATCAAGTTAAGAGATTAACTTTCCAATTTCAAAAACAGCCAAGGGAAATTTGAATGGAAGGATATAATGAAGCTCTTGGTCATTTTGATGATCACTTTAGTGAGGCTTGGTGCGAAGGCTATAAATAGGGCTAGACCAATCGCCTAACAGTTATGAAGGTTGATCAGGACAGTAAACTATGGTATTGGGCTGATCTGGGGCTTTTCGAGTGTCAAAATCCTCCCTTTAAACTGAATATCAGTTGGATCCCTATAAAAACCATTCCTCAATGCCTGATCTCCAAATACTTAGGGGGATTATGGCTTGCATGACGAGTTAGAAATAGTTCGTCCTCCTCGTCTGTTAAATGCTCCGAGCAGCAGTAATAGGAGAATGCTTTAATATTTCAACTTTATTAACACCCCATACACATTGGATGATCCTCCAACAGGCATGGAACCAGCACGGAGCTCCTCTAAGGCTGAAGAAAAGTGTCCAGTAGAATAATCTTGAGAATAATTTGTTCCAGTTATTTCATTTTTACACAATATTTGCATGTAATCATCTTATAGATAAATTAAAGGCATTTGATTGACTCATCTTATTAATTTCTGGAAGCTTGAATGCCTTTGTTATTTCATTAGTTCTACTGATACACTTAGGCATTTGCCTAAATTTAGTATCAATTACCAATGAGATTATCATAGGTTCTACTGATATACTTATATTTCTAAGTTTAATACCAGTTATCATTGATGTGGCCATAGGTTCTACTAGTGCACCTAGATTTAAATCCAAGTTTATTACTAGTTACTCGTGGTATTGCCATAGGTTTTAGTAATGTACCTAAATTTTTAGGTTTAGCATTAGTTACTAGGGGAGACCAAGCGTATATGGAATATGTGTCCACATTCCTATTTAGGAATCTTCACAAAATTTTTCCTCTATTTTTATTAGTTCGGATAAAACTTGTTGATTTTTATACTGAGTTTTATCCCTAGTTTTTATTGACGAAGTACGGAGACTTGGGTTTGATGAGAACTAAGATCCTATTTTGACTTGGGTTTGATTACTTTGCTGATCAAGTATCCCTCTTTTTAACAAAATCTGACCAATCAATGAACTCATGATGACCAAGTATTGGGGAATGAGGATACATATCACCAATATTCCCCCAAAAAAATTGAACAAATGGAAAGAAACCAAATTTTTATAGATACTGAAGCAAATTGATTACAAAAGATATTGCATGCTAAAGTACTGGTAGTACTTCCTAAGATGCTCGGCATTCCAAGGATTTTTTATTTCTTGTCCCTTTAAAGTTTCAATTTGATAAGTTCATGGTCGAACAACTGTTAAGACACAATAAAAACCATTCCAATTGGCTTCAAGCTTGTTGGTCTTCTGAATCACCTTCATAAGTACATAATCCCCTTCTTTTAAGTTGGTCGGCTTCAACCTTTTGTTATAAAAGCGTGATGTTTGTTATTGATAGGCAGCGTTCCTCAAAGAAGTATCTTGACGCACTTCTTCCAATATGTCCAGGTCTATCCTTTGCATCAAATCACTCATAGGAGAATGAAAGTTCAAAACTCTATGAGTTGTCAAACCTATTTTAGTTGGTATGATTTCTTTTGTTCCAAATGCCAGAATGTATGGTGTTTCTCCAATAGTAGCGAGTTGTTCAGTATGCCCAAAAAACTGAGTGCAATTAATTTATCCAATTCCCTTGAGTAAAGTTATGTTTGTTACCTCAGTTTTCCCATTACTTTGAGGATGACCTAGAGCAAAGTGCAAATTTTGAATCTTGGATTGGGTACAGTATGCTGCAAACTCCTCTTTGTCTAACTGTGTACCATGGTCAGTAATGAAGGCATATGGTAAACCATATCTACAAATGATGTTTTTCCAAATGAAATGGTACACCTTCTCATAAGGCATATCCACTAATGGTTCTGCTTCAACCCATTTTATGAAATAGTCAACAGCTACGACCAAGTACTTAAATCTTCCTCGGGTGGTCAGTAATGGCTCGATAAAATCTATTCCCAAATAGAAAATGGCCAAGGTGAAGTAATGGGGGTCAAAGTTGCATGTGGAGTTTTGTAAACATTGGATAACCTCTTATGATTCTCACACTTTTTTGCAAAGGTTGTACAATCTGCCCACATAGTCAGCTAGTAATACCCTTGAGTATTCATTCACTGTAGTAATGATCTTCCTGCTATATGAGCTCCATAAGAGACCCCGTTAACTTATTCTATTAGTTCTTTAACCTCTGTTGGGTGAATGCATCATTGTAGAGTAGCCGTTAACCCTCTCATGCATAACACTCCTTTATCTAACACATATCTTGTTGCTTTGTACTTAAGCCTTTTGGCTTCAATCGAATCTGCTAGCAGGATTCCTTCCTCAATATAAGCTCTAATGGGATACATCTAGGAGGGTTCTATGTCTACCGTAGTGAAGTTAATCATCAAGTCTTAATCAATGATTCGATTGGCCAAAATTTCAATGGGAATGGTTCTCCTGATCTAAATTATGGTTACTGATGCCAGCCGAGCTAGTGCATCAACTCGAGCGTTCCAATCTTAGAATTATTCTCATCCGAATAGCAGGTAATTTTGCTATAACCTCCAATGCCTTGGATAAATATCTTGCCATTATTTCTCTTTTGGATCTATACAAACTCAAAATTTGATTCACCATTAACTGAGAATCACTATGTTCCATAACTTGCTCGACATTCAATGATTGAGCCAAACTTAAGCCCACAATGAGAGCTTCATACTTTTCTTCGTTATTTGAGGCCTGAAATTGGAATCGCAATGCATATTCAATGTTTATCCCATCAGGGGTGTTGAGTATTATACCTGCTCCACTTCCTGTTGCACATGAGGATCCATCTACATATAAGTTCCATATGGGGATGTTAATGTCAAACACTTGGTATGTTAATATCCCATGATGAAAAACTTTTCTTCTTCACTCCTCATATCTTTTGGACATCTCTTGCAACCTATTTGACGTGTTCAGTAGGTCGGCAAAAACTTCTTTTAAGCTTGTCCCTAATGGGGTCTTCTTGGGCTGTTAGTCGGTGATGACTTCGATTGGGATTTCCCTTTTTTGGGTTTGCTCTGTGTGAGTGTTCCATTGCTCGAGTTCTTCTGGATAAGTGAATTTAACTATGAAGTCTACCACAACTTCACCCTTTAATGAGAACCTTGGCTCATATACAATATTGTAATCTCCCGGTTCTACTTCCCAATACATTAACCTCCCAGACTTCTTCGGTTTATGCAAATCTTGCCTAAGAGGCATATCAGTATACATCACAATAGTATGTTCTTAGAAATAAAGTTTCATTCATCTAGATGCCTCAATCAACGCCAAAGCTAACTTCTCCAAGCGTGGATATCTAATTTTTTCTACTCACAAAGCTTTGTTGGTGTAGTAGACATGCTTTTGAACTCCGTTATCTTCTCATATCATAGTAGAACTTATAGCTGACTCAAAGACGGCTAAGTATAAATACAACTTTTCTCTCAACACTGGTCGGGAGAGCAAAGAGGGTGATCCTAAATACTTTTTTAACTCCAGAAAATCTCTCTCACATTCATTATTCCATCAAAAACTCTCCCTCGAAACATTAAAGAATGGTAAACATTTGTCTGTAGCTTGGGACACAAATCTGTTCAATGTTGCTACTCCTCGAGTGAGCCTTTGCACCTCCTTATTTGTAGGTCAGGGACTTTATTTCAATCAATGCCATAATTTTTTTAGGGTTAGCCTCAATTACCCTCTGATTCACTATGTGCTCAAGGAACATGCTTTAGTGGACACCGAATATGTACTTGGTCAGATTCAACTTTATCTGGTGCTTCTCCAGTTGATCAAAAGTTTGACTGAGGTAAAAAATATGATCAGATGATTTTTTGCTCTTCGTTAGCATGTCATCTATGTACACCTCCATATTTGTGCTTATCTGTTCCTCAAAGACTTTGTTCACCATCCTCTAGCAAGTAGCACCTGCATTTTTGAAATAAAATGGCATAACATTATAGCAATTGTTCCTCGGGGAGTAATGAAAGAACTGTTTTCCCTATATTCGGGCTTCGTCCTAATGTGGTTATAACCAGAATATGCATCCATAAACTCAATAGTTCATGCCTTGACATTGTATCGATAAGTTGATAAATCCTTAGTAAAGGAAAGTGGTCCTTCAGGCAGGCTTTATTCAAATCTATGAAGTTCACACACATTCTCCATTTGTTGTTTTTCTTTTTGACTATAACAACGCTGGCCAACCAATCTGGATATTTCACATCTTTAATGAATGGTCTAAAGTTTCTCCACCTCCTCCTGGATAGCCTAGTTCTTCTTGGGGCTAAATACTCTACGCCTTTACTTCACTGTCTTATAATCCTTGATGACATTGAGCTCATGACAGAGGAAATTAGGATCAATCCTAGGCATATCCTCATTACTCCAAGCGAATATGTGCTTTCTCTATTTCGGAACATCACTAGCTCTTGTTTAGGAATAGGGTCTAGTGTTGATCCCACCTGTGTAATTCGTTCTTATTTGTCATCATCTAGGATGATATTCTCTATTTTTTTCTACAATTTGGACTTTTACCAACTCTATCTTCTCTCTTGGGTATAAAGTTTCCACCTCAGAGTCACTATTGGGCTCAGTATCCACTTGGTAAGTGGTGGTATTTTTCTTTATTTCTTCCAGATTTTCTTGCTCGACGGAGGAGTAATAATATTCCCGAGATAATTTTTTATCACCCTTGACCACACCTACACTAAAGTTGGTCAAAAAATTTAAGAATTGATGGATTGTAGACGACATAACTTCGAATTTATTCAATCCAACCCTTCCCATGATCATATTGTAGGCAGAATGAACATTCTTGTCCATTACAAAGAAACATATCTTCTCTATCTGACTTGCTGACCAGGTGTAGTTCAACACCTCCAGCTTGATTGTGCCCAAGAGAAATACTTTTTCACCAGAAAAGCCTATTAAGGGCCTGTGGTAAGGTTCCAATTGGCTAAGCTTCAAGTCTAGACTGTCAAAGCGTGGATAAAACATAATGTCCATCGAGATGCCGTTATCAATTAATATCTTAGTAATAATTATATCTTTCATCCTGACAATGACTACTAGGGGATCATCACGGGGATAAAGTACCTATGAAAGGTTATTTTTAAAAAACCCAGTCACCAACTTTTCTTTGTTAACTTTCCTTGGCATGTCCTCCTCGGCCACATTGATCCTTTGGATATAGGAGAAAGCTTGAGCCTCATTAAGGTAAGCTTTTATTTCAGCAGTATGATCTCCTCCTCCTGCATCTCCAATTTTAATCATTTGATAATCAAAAGATCCAAAACTAAGCATGAATACCTCACGTTCTGGTTGCCTAGGACTTTTGGGTAGGTCAGGGTCATCTTATTGATCAGCTTCACGAATTCTCTTTTTCTCATCCCTAGGTTTGCATGGAGATTTTGACCTTCGTCGGCTCCATTATTATCCTAGCGACCAATAAATCTGCCCAGTTCTCCTCTTCAGATGAGGGTCTCAATCTCATTTTATAGAGTAATACAGCGATCCATTGTATGCCCATAGTCCCTATGAAATTCAAAATATTTTTACGTGTCCCTCTTTCTAACAGGTGCTCTCAACTTCTCAGGCCAACGTACCTCTTTGCTATGCTTTATTTCTTCCAAAACATAATGGATATCCATTGTTATTATAGTGTAATTATTGTATTTTTTGAGACTACCGGTATTCACTCTTTACTTGAATTCCTTATGTTCCTTGTGCTCTTTCTACTCCCTTTTCTCGATTTTGTCTTTAGATTTTACAGTTGAGTTTTATTTGGCTGCCATGGTTTCCTCGGCATTCATTATCTTAGCTGCTTTAGACATCAATTCTATCATTGTCTTTGGAGGATCTTTAGAAAGTGTGTAATAAAGCTTCTTGGGAAGCCGTCCACTCATGAGGGCGGTGATAATTGTTTTTTCCTCGTAATCAATGACTTCCAACTTCTCAGTTTTGAAATGAGTAACATAATATCTGGTACTGTCTCCTACCCTTTGCCTTACACTTAGCAGATGATCTACTCTTTTCACTGGTTTGGCTCTAAAGCAGAAGTTACCAATAAATAGCTCGGCGAGCGGGTTGAAACTACAAATTTATCCCCGAGGAAGGCTATTGTACCAAATCTAAGCAGGCCCTCTAATTGTACCTGAAAATACCATGCATCTCATTTCACCAGGAACAACATAAATATCAGTTGTTGTTTGGTACTACTCTATATAAAGAACACATCGATCCGTTGTATGCCCATAGTCCCTGTGAAATTCATAATATTTGGACATGTCCCTCTTTCAAACAGGTGCTCTCAAATTCTCAAGCCAACGTACCTCTTTGCTAAGCTTTATTTCTTCCAAAACATAGTGGATATCCATTGTTAATGTAGTGTAATTGTTGAATTTTTTGAGCCAGCCGACATTCACTTTTTGCTTCAATTCCTTATGCTCCTTGTGCTCTTTCTGCTCCTTTTTCTCGATTTTGTCTTCACATTTTACACTTGAGTTTTATTTGGCTACCATGGCTTCCTCAGCATTCATTATATTAGGTGCTTTAGCCATCGATTCTATCATTGTCTTTGAAGGATCTTTAGCAAGTGTTTAATAAAGCTTCCTAGGAAGAATTCCACTAATGAGGGCTGCGATAACTGTTTTCTCCTCATAATTAATGACTTCTAACTTCTCGATTTTAAAATGAGTAACATAATATCTAATACTCTCTCCTACCCTTTTCCTTACACTTAGCAGATGAGCTACTCTTTTCACTAGTTTGACTCCAAAGCAGAAGTTACTAATAAATAGCTCGGTGGCCTGGTTGAAACTAGAAATTTATCCCTGAGGAAGGCTATTATACCAAATCTAAGCATGCCCTGTAATTGTACCTGAAAATACCATACATCTCATTTCATAGGGAACAACATAAATATTAGTTATTTTTTAGTATTGCTTTATATGAATAATAGGATCCATTTTCCCATCATACTTGGGAGTAACCACAGGAGATTTAAACTTTGAAGGAGTAGGAAAGTCCGTAATAGCTTGTATTAAAGGAGATCAATTCACAAAACTTCGTTGCAAAGGTTTTTTGCCTTCTCCATTTCTCCTAACATATCTACTAATCGTTGAATAGAGCACTTCCATGCATTATTAGCAACATCATTACCAATATCAGATCTATATGTTGTAGCTCGATTATTACGAACAACTGTTTATGCTGAAATCTCCTCCTGTAAGGACTGCTCGGTACAAACAGATCATCAAGCATCTGATGTGGATTGGCATGAACCCTCGCGTTGATCAAATGGTCATTGAGTATTCCTCGACAATGCCTTGGGAACATTTTTATTTCCCCTAGGTTCCAAATGATCAAAGGGAGATGTTCAACTTAACCTTTCTAAAGAACTCAATCTTTCAGGAGTAAAAGATTGTTCATTATATGGTTCTGTAGTTATAATTGAAGAACTTGCTCCTGGACGGTAGGACATATATCTGGTAGACCGGGATTGGCTATGCCTACTGTTTCTTGGAGGTTGTGGTGGCATATTCCCATGAGCGAAAAAAGCAGGAGATCCAACCTGTAGTGTTTGGTCTAATTACCTAATGGCATCTTGCATAGCCTACTGTCCTCTAGCAAGGATAGCCAGGAATCTAGTTAGATCGTTGTTTATTTGTGGAGAAGATAGATCAAGAGGAATGCCATCATTCCTGGTGCTTGATTTAGGAATATCAGTCTTGTTGGGTAAATGAATAAGTGAAAAACGTTTAGAAATACGTTCCCATAGACGGCACCAGTCTGCTGATGTAAAAAACTAGACTAGGTCTAATTATTTAATCTCAGATAATATTTGTAAGTAAAAGAAAGAGATAAAATGATTTTTAAAGTGGTTCATCTAACGGAGAAAAGTTGACGTCCACTATGCATATTTTTGCCTTGTATATTGCTTTTAGTCACTTACCCTTAAAGAAGGGATTACAACGTATTTATAGCCCAGTAGGGGGACAAAGAGATGGAATGTTAAAGGATGGAATGCCTTTATAAATTAGGCATTTACATCATTACAGAATGTTCATAATGTTTCTGGTTGTTCGTGTTTTGTCCTATAATTGGTAGAGCTTCCTGGTGTTGGTCGACATTCCAATATGATGGTCGGCATTCCAAACCTTGGTCAGTGGTTATACCTTACTGACTAGGATTATTACCATAGTAGATGACACATGTATATTTCTGATTGGTCCACGTAAGTGGGTAATTTTTGGTATCAACAAGTGTTAAAAAATTTAGCAAAAGGATATATAACAAAGTGGTGCCCACTGCAACAACTCCTCCCCCATCATTAGTGGAGGCCATCACATTACTTTCAATACTGCACAAATGAGCCTTGATGTTTTCTGAAGACTCTTCAACCATTATGTTAAGTGGTATAAGATTACCCCCAATCACAAGACAAAGCCACGAATAATAAATCTCATACACCCCTTGGACGGAATGACCTCTGTAAGTATGGAAATCAAGCTCAAGGCATTCAAAGTCTAGCTGAATCAAGCTGTAAATTTGAGAGAGGATAAAATCGTGACTTGGGTTAAAGTGAAGCTGGTTATCTTTATAAAGGTAGTAGAAAAATGGCAAAAAAAAGGGGGAAAACCTTATTACAAAGTCGTGACACTATATATGTTTTTATATACCCAACAACTCTACTCATATAGTAGAAAAATGACATAAGGAAAAGAGTAAAGCTTGGTCCAAAGCTGTGAACTAAAAAAATGCAGACCCAACCCCAAAATTTATATATGAATATATATATTCTGAGGTATGGATGAAAGTAGGCAAGGATGGGAGTTAGTCTTCTTTGGGATGAAAAAATATGGGACCCTCCTTGACATTTATTTCTTTCTATTTATTATAGTCTCGGTATGTGGGATAAAAGAGTGGGAGACATGGACTTCCCCGTGTCTCTTTCTTTTCATTATAAGTACAAAAGGGGGATAGGTAGACTTACATGGGTCTCTTTCTTTTGGTTGCAAGTGTATATGTGGGAGATGTGGACCCCCTCAGTCTCTTTATTTTGGCTACAAGTGGATGAGGTTTTGGAGAAGATCAATGTGGTACACCAACATCATTTTTGTCCTCCAACCGTTATAGAAAAATCAAAAGAGAATGTGGGATAGGGCCTCTTCCACTTACCCCTCACTTAAAATTTGGGTTTGGTTTAAAAAACACGTGGGACTCGCGGCGCTCCTACATTAGTGAGGAGTATAGTAATTGAGTTCAACTTAGAAGAGGGGTATGAACGTGGGACCTCTTACAAAATTCAAGAGTTATGAGTTATGGGGCTTGTTGCATTATAATTTCTAATTCACATTGTTACTTAGCATTAGTATATTTTGAAGCATGGTATTATTTTATTGTTAGTTAAGAATTATATATCATGTTTGCAAATATGTTATTACTAACTTTACAAGATCATTATTTGCACTACTATAATGAAGTGATGTCAACATGTATAATGATATAATGGATATATGTTTGATCACATGTTAATGTAACATGTCAAATTTTATGTAATTATTATATCGTGGCGATGCGGTGGTATCCAATGATGTTGTTTGACACATGGAGTGACATAATAATGATGTACACTTCCGTCATAGTCACATGTGTGATGTTAGTGTACATAGGATGCTAAATTTCGATCACATATTTGATGAGGTGTGTGTTTTCATGTCATTAACATGACACTATAATCATATTAAGCATGGAAATAATGTATGTTATAAGGGTCATGTTCATGGTCACATGTGTATGTGTTACTATAAATAATATATGTCTTAAGGGTCATATGTTTGATTGCATGTATATGTGCTAGTGTAATTTTACTGTCAAGAACTCTAATATAGTATCTCGTAGCTGGTGTTATTTCATTAAAGTCTAATAAGGGAACTTTAGTTGCAACTATTTATTTGTATATTTATTTATGTATCGTGCACTAATTTAATTAGAACTATCATTATTATATACCTCAATATTATTAGTAAATAAAATGTAATGTGATAATATTTCTGATTTAGAATTAGTGCATTGTCACTTATATTAAATTTTGAATGTGATATGTATAAATCTGGAACTCAACTTAGTCAAGTCTCAGTCCACCTCAAGGGTCCAAGTAGAAGGTAATTCGTAGCAAGACCAATCTTCCCCGTGGAGCCAGGGCCACCAAATACAAAATCATGTAAATATGTTCGACCCTTACACGAACCAAAAACAGGAGACCCCTAATCTAAGAAAGAAAGAAAATGAATTTTTTTTTTGAAAACAATTTAAGAAAAGTGGAGAGTCGGGATTCAATCCTCCGAACCGTAGGTATTTCCACTAAATATAAAATCCTCAACAACTATGTATTTAATCGGAAGAAGACCATTAAATAATCTGAAGTATTGAATATATGAGGGTCTCAATCCGCACAATAATTAGTCAACAAAATAATTAAAGCGAATGGCAGAATTATTGATGCATATATCAGATTCTCAAACACTCTGAATTCCTACGACAAAAACGGAGTTAAGACATGTACAATATTAGTTTCAATAAAAATATTAAACTCTAGTAATAAAACATAAATAATTTTGAATTTTATATCTACCATAAAACACCTTAGGTTGGGTTCATGTTCCCCAACTCTCTATGGATCTAGCCGGACATGATAGTATAAATCTCTATGTAAAAATCTATTAACATGCATGTGAACATAATGAAATAAATATAAAATTTATGGAAATAATGGTGACCAATATTGAAGAACATTAACATGTAAAAGAAGAAGAAAAAATGAAAATAAGCTGTGATCATGTATTGAATTGATTGTACAAAATATTTATAATACTCTCCTTGATGTTCCTCCTTGATTAATAACTTTATAATAAATTAAAACTATATTAAAAGAACTATAATGACTAAATATATAGTTTAGAAGACATTTAGAAGAGTCCCTAAACTCAAAAACTCTTTTGAATAAAAGATAAATCCAAACTAAAAATCTCGCTTAAATATATGTCACAGTTCTAGAGCGTGACAATATTGGTCATGATTCTAATCCATTATTAATAGCAAAACCAAACCCATTCGCCCTAGGATCAGAACCGTCTCGGTCCTAGGCTCTGCCCAAGTGTGGTATTGTGTGCTCGAAGTTCTCTTATTTTCACTTCTACCTTTGAATTTTCATCCAAACATCAAGTACACTTAACTTTGTCATTGTAGCTCGAATTGAGGTGCCGCTTTTTTTCAATATTCTCATGACTTCAAGCTCTTAAACTTTTTAGTTGGCTCCTCCTTCGGGTTCTGCATAAAAATTATAAAAATTACCTTGACTTCTTTTTTTTCACCGTTTTAGTGTTTCTCTTCCATCCACTTTCATCAATTACTTGTAAAATAAGAGAGAAATACACAAAACACAAAAAATACATCGAAAAGGGTTAGCAAGATAAATATGAGATAAATTCGATCTAGATACACTGCACGGAACCGTAAAAATACCAAATTAAGGGGATAAATATGAAATATTTATGCCTAATCAAATTCCCCTAACATAAAATGTTGAGACTTCTAAATAAATAATTTGATATGATACCCCTTTCACGGGCAAGCGATTGCATTTAACATATGCAACAAACCGTTAAACCCCTAGATGATCCTAGTAAGATGAGTGGTGTCACGTGAGAGTTTGCAGTGAATTTATGCACAAAATTCGTCTTTGTACAACTCATGGAAAATATCAAGATAATTAAAAATCCTAAAATTTAAATACCCAAAAAATAATCACTTCAAATTTTCATTCGATAAATCTCAATTCACAGTGTGTGTGTGTGTGCACGCGCACGAAGTCGAAAATTAAACCTCTAACTTCCATCGATTGATTAGTATGTTACTTTCTAAAAAAATTCTTTGATTCAATTTCTCATGGAATACACTCACAAACGAATCACTCGGATTGTGTCTATTTCATCTTAGTGCACATGGTATTAAGAGTAAATATAACGGACACAAGTTCATGCACACAAATTGAAAGAGGAAAATTTTATGGGTGAAAAGATCTTATAAATGAATTTGAATTATTGAAAAATGAAAACGCAGCGTTCTTTATTCACACAACTTTTTCTCTTTATTATCTTTTTGTGTTTTAGCTTTCCACGCGGTAAGTAATTTCGGTATTCGGACTCGGTTAGTACTTTTTCGGGTTATGGTATTTTGGGTAACTAAGGGAATGTTTGAGAATTTTCGGAGTTGAAAAATTTTCTTGCGATGTCCGTTTGCACATTTTTGGGCTTTTCCTCATTTTTTCTTCCTTTTCCTTCTATTTTTCATATTTTTTTATTTTTTTCTTTTGTATTTTTGTTTGAGCATTTTTTATATTTTTCTTTTCCCCTTTTATGTACCATGTGGACTTAATTGATGAATTTTAGATTTTCATAACTCCGAAACAATTTAGATTTTTGGGTTAACAAACGAAAAGGTTATAATTTATTAGGCTCAAATTGGTTTGCAGAAGGACGACTTTTTTATGAACTTTTTATGGCTAATATTTTGGTTTAAACAAATGTTGACCTAACTTCATTTATCCAAATTACTAATTAAGTTACCTTATGCATCTCGATGTTAATTTTACTTCTGAAACATTTTTAGTGCATTTTCAAAATAATATTTCACTCGTCTTTCATAACCGATCAAACAATGATTTAGAGATCATCAACGACCTTTTAACATTGAAAATAACTTTGAGTTAACTTTTAACTCTGATTGATTTAGTTACTCGAAAAAAGTGATTGGCTCAGAAATCTCACTGGGTTAAGAAATCTCCACTTATTCGTCAAGTCGTCAATTTTCGCTCAATTTCTATTTTTTGTCAATTTTGACTTAATGTCTTGGATTTTTACAAATTGAGACTTCAAACAAAAGTTTAGTGATATTATTGAATATTTAAATTCCAATTTTTATTTATTTTGAAAAAAAAATATTTTTGATTTTTTCTAATGTTTTGGACATTTTTTAAGTTTTCGATTTTTTTGAGCAGTTTAAAATTTGTGAAGTTTGAAAAGACGTACTTGTATCCCCCCTAACTTAGACTTTTGCATTGTCCTCAAGGAAAAGCACTAAAATTTGAATAAGAAAAGTAGAGTGCGAAAATAAAACAAACAAATATTAAAATGCAATAAGACATTATATACCACTAACACACGACTCAAAAATACAACAAAAAATCACCCTATAAGCGTCGGAGTTAAGATGATGTCTCTTCTAAAACTTACTCAACCTCGTGTACGGGGTCCTCCAAAATATAAATCAAAAGTTGGAATAATTGAACGTCCCATAAAACAAATATACATATGGAGGCACATAATGAATGTGGTGTGTGAAGTTATTGACATATACCACCACATCATAAAATAAATGGTCAGACTTGAAGATTATATCATACTGAAATTTAGATTGACACACTAAGTGATAACTATCATTTTTGTGTGTCATTGTTGTTGAAAGCCAAGTTAATCAAAAACCTCAAATACCTACAAAATAATATAATCTCAAGTGTAGAGGTAAGTAAGGGTATCAATCCACATCAATGGGGTAAGTTAGAGACAAATTCAATTGGAATAATATTTTTATTTTCTTTTTGGTTTTTTTTTTCTATTTTTTTTAGTTTTTTCAAATATTAAAACAATTGGGTGAGGTCAGGTGAAATAACACTAAACTAAAATGTGAGATGAAAACAACTAACTAGAAAGTGACTAAAAGTGAAAAATAAATTCTAACACTAACATAAGAGATATATGAGGTAAATAATTGTGAGAACAATCAAGGAGTGGGTCTACACCACAAATTTTAGCTATTCTAACTAATTAATTTAATAAATTGAATTCTCCCAAATTAATATCAAAATTACAAATCAACTCTCGTTGCAAGTGTAATTTTAATAGTAATCTTTTAAAAAATTAAGTTTAACACCCCACAACTCTAGAAAATAGATCTACACTCCTTTTAATTAATCACCCGCTAGGATCGATCAATTAAAATTTATGTAAATCTTTGAAAATAAATTTAGAGTTGAAATTCAAGTAATAATACCCCACTTAAGAAACCCATATTTCTAGTTCGAATCTAAAATGAGTATTATGACTAGAATTCCGATTTTCTCTTGAAAATCATTTACCCTCTCTCATGGTGTAAATTTAAGGGCGAGGGATCAAAATTAACATTAAAAAGGAATTTTCAAGTAATCAAATTAATTAAATTAAAATAACATCAAATAAGGGTTTCCCCCCACCCCTTGAAAGGGGATTTATCCTAACATTGTATGAGATTTGACAAATTAATAATCAAAGTCATAAAATAAATGAGAAGAGAAGAGAACAATCAAACCCAATCTCTTGAAGTGAAATTGAACTCTTGTTTCCTTGAAATCTAGCACTATCCATCCAAATTGAGCATCCAACAATAATCAATTTAATATAATACTCAATTGAATTACTCACAATTTATCACATAATAATCTCTAAAAAGAAAAATAAAAACTATTTACAAAAATAATTTCCTAATTTTTTTTCTAATATAACCTATCTCTCTCTAGAATTCTCTCTACAAATTGATATCTTCTAAAGCTTGCTTCAAATTGGGTCTTCTTCTTCCTTAAATAGTAAGCATGGAGCATGGGGGTATTTTAGGTAGGGATTAAATGGACATGAGGGGTGTGAGGATAAGTTGGGGTTAAAATAGCGAAATGCACAAGTGTGCATGAGTTGTGTGAGGTCATGTGGATGAGGGGAGGTAACAAATCTGATTTAGTACAAGGGTGTTTTTGGGTAAAAGGTTTAAAATATGGGAGTTGTGGGTAGTTTGGGAAAATGGGGGTAAATGGTTTAAATGGGTTTTTAACACATGTGGGGTTTAGACTTGTTTTGGTTTTGGTCTCTTGGTTTGTATTTTGGCAGCTCACGGATTTGGGTTTGGGAGGTTTGGGTTCATGAGATTTCGGGTTTGAGGCCTCGGGTTGGGATTTAGCTCGCCAAAGAAGGTGGTAGCAAGCGAGGGTCGCTGGCAGGGTCGCAAGGTGGTGAGGTCGTAGGTGCGGGCCCGAGTTCAGATTGGCCAGACCTGGGTTTCTGGACGAAGTTTGGTCGGCGACGGGTTACGTTATGCTCGGTTTGGGCAGCTCCAACGGTGTGATAGCAGGAGGTATAAGGGGTCACCTACGTGGAGTCATGGGGGT
Source organism: Sambucus nigra (assembly GCA_949130495.1). Classification (NCBI taxonomy): domain Eukaryota; kingdom Viridiplantae; phylum Streptophyta; class Magnoliopsida; order Dipsacales; family Adoxaceae; genus Sambucus; species Sambucus nigra. The sequence continues at coordinate 115,953,186 of OX422222.1, read as the reverse complement.
GTCGGGTGGTTGGTTCGCCGGGTTCAGGTGGGTGATTGGTCGGAGAGTGGACGAAGGTTTTGTTTGTCAATGGAGGAGGAGAGAGAAATGGATTTAAAGGTTGAGTGGGGAAGATGAGGTGGAGGGGTTAGAGTGTGGGTTAGGTGTCTGGGATAAGGGTGAGGGGTTATGTTAGGTGTATTGGTGAGTATGGAGGTGTGTGGTAATTGGGTATGTGTGTGTGTTTAATTTGAACCTTAATAAAATAAATCTAACCAAAACTAATAAAACTAAAAATTAAATCCTAAAAATATAAATAAAAATAAAAACTCAAGTCCTAAAAAAATAAACTAATAAAAGTAAAAAAAATTAATTCCTAACACTTAAAAATTGAAACTAAAGCCCTACAAAAATGTAAATCCAAATAAAACTAAAAAACTAAATGAATTCCTAAAAAAAACTAATCCTAATAAAATAAAAACTAAAAACTAAAAAACAAAATAAAACATCATTAAATAAAAATAAAAAGAAAAATCCTAAAAAGAAAAATGATTCAAACTAAAAATTTAAAATATAAAAAATACGAAAGGGTACAAATCAAACACACACGGATCGGGACAGAGTTTAGGCTAGGTTTAGGGAAGGCTAGGGTTACGGGATAAGGTATTTAGCTCCATCCAAAGCGCATTTGCCTCGATATATATCTTTTGACACCGCAATGTGCATTTGACCTACAAAATACATAATAAAGCGCATAAGACCCAAATTGCCGAGAATTAGCAACTAAAGTACGTCTATTCGGGGTATAAAATGTACAATTTTGGGTGCTTATCACACCACCCCCAAACAGAGCATTGCTAGTCCTCGAGCAATAAGATAGAGAGAAAGAGAAAGATAAGTAACCAAAAGTGTACCACTTTCGCGGGCACTTACGATTGCACTTAGCATGTGCAACAAGCCTTTAAACCTATAGATTTTCCTACAGGATGAGTTGTGCCTTGTGAGGGTTTGCAGGAAATATACCCACAAAATTCTTATTTGCAACGACATTATATCTCTTATTAGACATAGAATAATCGCACAACCCATCATGAGAGAAATAATTTCAGAAATACAAGCTAGAATGTGTAAAAAGATTAAGCTAAGTAAATACTCAAGACACATCCTCCCTAGAACTCAACGTGTGTGGTGTGAATCAGTCAAAACGGGTCGAGAAACATAAGAGTAATTCCTAGATTGCCTTTTCGGAATCAATGCTTCAAGTTCAAATCTCATGGATATATCTCTCTCAAATCAACTCTCGAGATTAGGGTTAGTGTATCGCTCTTGTGTGTGAGGAGGTGAGTAAATGTAAATAAGTTCAAACGTCTCACACACACATAAGAAAGATCGGCCATTTAAGAAAGAAAATGATCTCATGAAAGGAATATTAATCACTATAGTGAGAAAGTCGAGTTATTCACCACGTTGACTCTCATTTTCCCGAACACCTAGGGTAAATATGGATGTATATGAGTGAGGGGTAAATGGAATGGGATGTGTGCAATGAGGTAGGATGGATGGATGATATGATGGATGTGTAATGCGATGGGTAATGGATGGATATGTGAGAAGAGTGTTTAACACTTGACGAGCAAATGCCTTTATTACATAAAACTAACTACAAACTCTCTTTCTTTTCTTTTCTCACTTTTTGATTTTTCTTTTCTTTTTCTCTATATTCTTTTTTTTCTATTTTTGCTATTTTTCTATTTTTTCTATTTTTTTTCTTCTTTTTCTCTCACTTTTCAAACCAATAATGAAGACATTTACATTTGAAATCACACTCTTTTATTTGAAAATGAAAGATGATATGGCAATGATAAGTGATGATGGGGAGAAATATGTGAGAATATGGTAAGGTAATGGGTGAAATAAATGAGAAATGGTATAAAAAAGGGTGAGTTTATGGAAGAAAGTGTGGTGATCGGGACAAATTTCAAGACACATGTTTCTTACAACTCGAAAGTGATGTCGTTCTCAGTGATCAACTCAAAATTTGTAATGAAGAATAATGAGATCATACAATGATTTAGTGCGGACCCAAAGGAAGTTGAATCAACTTGTGACTCAGAGATTGCGTAAAACACTCTAAAAGGGTGAAAGGCATGAATCTCACAAGCTAAAGTCTCCACTAGTGATCCTCAAGGTTTTCTTGAGAATTATAATACTCCTTAACTCTAAACCGTATTGACGCGATAAGTGCAAAAATTTTGTTGAGTCTAGAAATTCATAGTGCAACATGCCTTGTTACGTATTACATAAGCTATTTATAAAAAAGATAAATCCTCTAGCTTGATTCCTAGACTTAAAAAGATGGATGATAGAAAATTCACGTCAATGAATAAGATGAAAGAAACTGCACGAAATTTTAAAAATCAGGTTCAAAAATCAAAATTTTTCAAAAGAGGTACGATTTTGATAAAATTAACTACCCCCAAACAAAAAGGAACATCGTCATCGATGTTGAATAAAATGATTTTTAAAATGGAAAGCATAAGGTAGGAAAATGATTACCAGAATCAACCGCTAATGAAGTGGTCAGATGTAGCCAATAATAAACCTGAATAAGAAGGGATAAAAAAAATGTGTACAAGTCCATAACATGGCAAAACAGAGGGTGATGCGAAACACTACCCCCAAACAGGATGAGACTAGTACAAGAAACACGGGTTGCCTCCCGATAGCGCTAAGTTTAATGTCTTCATCCAGATCGATGGAATCTCACCCTAAAGATAAAATCTATGATGGCGCGGGGAGGCAAAAAAATCGGGTTATGATAATCACCCCCAAATAATACTGAAGCGTCAGTCTTGTTGGATAGAGGCTAAAACGGGTCAATGCACCTGTATGGCAAAGTGCATCACACGATGCAAAGCATCGGTGGACCATCGACGGGTGGGGATTAGGTAAGGGTGAGGGTTATGGGGTATTAGCCACGGGCCTTGTTGAGCTTAAATGTAAGGGAAACAAGGGCCCTATAAGCATAGTGCTCAAGTTGTATGGTAAGGCAAAAGGGTTTGGGACTCAGAGAAATCAGACGATCGTTCTATGAATGGCCGATGATAATGGTCGCGTCGTGACACGAAAGGGAGCTATCTCGGGAAAAAATAAACACCACAAGAGAGTGGCGGGTATGGAATAACAAGCTCGATGTCACGGAAGTGGAGAGTATCACCACAAATACTCTCATGGGTGGGGGATGGTTTTAGGTTAGGATCTAAAAATATGGTTGGGAATATGCAAGGTATAAGATCTAGATCCAAACTAGGTGATGGGACAAAGGGTGGGTTGGGTGGTATAAATGGTGGAGAAGATGATCCAACTCAAGTGTGGAAGACACACACTCATTGGGAGGAGTAAAGGAATACTCACAAGGGAGTGTGATTTCTAAAGATGGAGTGGTCAACTTCTCCATAAGAGTAGCATCGGTGAATGTGGTGGATGGGTAAGACAAGGCACTGTAGAATTTATACATCGGAAATATTGCGACTTCTCAAATAAAATCTAATTTTAATTATTACCAAATTTTAGTTAAACCCTAAAACATGCATCTAGATGATTTATCCAATAAAATAAAGCATTCAGGATAAAATAAACAATTTCAGGAAAAATTCTCCAAAGGGGAACACTACACTAAAATACTCTTTTAGTAACAGACTAATTATATGATTAGTAACAGTATTATACCATTACTATTTCTTACCATAAAGTACCGTTACTAATATAACATAAGCGTTACTAATTCTATTTTGATATTTTAAAAGTTAAAATAAAAAAACTAAACTAAATCTTTCCTCCCAAGCCAAAAAAAATTGTTCCCGACTCCACGCACCCAAACGAAAAGCTCTAAACCAAAAAAACTTCTCAGAGCTCTCATCCTCCTCTTAGCTTTGCGCACCTAGGGTTTGTATGAATCGTGGCATCCTCTCGTACCTCAAATTCAATTGATGGCATCCTCTCTAATTCGGAACTAACTAGGGTTTGTCAGATTCACATAGGGTTTCATGATTTGGGTATTTTAAGGTAAGCCTCCTCTCTAATTCGAAGCTAAATATTGTTAGATTTAACCTTGCTTTATAATTTCGTTCCTAAATATATGGTTCCTAAGTTTTCCTTTCGATTTGGACACTAAATGAAATCAGGTATAAGTTTTTGAGTTCACTTTTCTATTTTTTTCGAGGTGTTTGTGTTTATTGAGAAATCTCTAATAATAGTGAATGTTTGGTGTGTGTTTTATGTCCAGATCTTTATGTATTGGCAAAAAAGGAGTAGAAGATATGGTTCATGGGTAATGCAGTGGTTGGAGCCATATATTTACTCAGGGTTTGAATCGTCTCTCAAGGTAATCAAATCTACATTTATATGAGATAGCTTGCACCTCCAGTGGTACACTCCTTACTCTAATTTTATGTTCTAGTATGAAATGATGAATTTTCTTCAAATTATATTGTAATTTAAACCTATTTGTTTCTCTAAAAAGAGAAAATTGATTAGCTTTCTATTCTAAATTGTGTGTAGAAACTAAAAGGATAACTCGTGCATGTCAAAGTTTCACTGGTACAATGTTTGAATATGTATACATACACACACACACACACACACACACTTTTTTTTTTATTACATTAACTTAATAGAATGATGTTCTTGTGTTAGATATTCAATCTTGAGACTAAATGCATGAGTTAAGGTGCTTGAATTTCGTAACACACTATTTTTTTTATTAGTAACACTATATAGTTAGGCATTGATTTTGATCTTTTAGTCAATGCACTATGGTTTGTGACGGTTATATGACAGCATTATAGAAAATTAAGGTGCAAGTCCAGTCATCACAACTTTGAGACTAAAAGTTACTTCCAACAGCTAATGTTAAGAGTTAAAATTAAGGCGCAAGTCCAGTAATCAGAACTTTGATAGAGAAGAAGGTTCATTTTGTGCTTGAACCTTAAGTGAATGACAAGGAAGTTGGTGGCCTTCCTCCTGCTGAAAATATTTGCATCACCTTTTCAATTGAAAATCATGTTCGTCCAGATAATTTTGTTAGAGAGTTTGATCCAAAAATCTCACTGGAGAATATTGTTTGCCTCCAAAATGCTCAAAAGTCCGTAGTTTCATAGCTTAGAGAGAAGTTAAAGCAGTCCTAAAAGTTTCAACGTGGGTCCAAGGGTCAAATACAAAGGAGTGGAAAGGTCTTATTTTATTTTTATCATGATAAAATATATGGCTATTATATAAATTCGTGACCATTCAATTATTTGATAAATAAAACCAATATTTATGTTTCAATTAATAAAAGTGGTACGTAGTTTCGTTCTCTCGGTCACTACGACGAGGATTTGTTGCTTTAACAGTCCTTCCATCCGAATATAACTATAGATGATTATATGTACACCTCCAAATGTTCACTGGAGGAGGCTTTACATAAGGAAAACTTAGTCGTTATGGAAATATTGCGATGAGTCCTTCTGCTGGTGTGTTGAATTATGGTGTGAATTTGGAAATGTGTAATGAAACAGGCCTTAGAGAAAGGAAAGAAATTGAAATACTGGAAATTTTGAACAGGGATTATTTGAATCCGCACAAGCATTTAGACGAGAATATGGGGGACTCTGCCTATTCCGCCCAATCATAACTCAATTCGCCAAAAAAACTAGTGCTGAAAGAATGTGCATGACATCCCCCTCCGTTGATCAATTTGTTGACGCAGTGAAACAAACCACCCTTTCTAACAGGCATTGGGTAATACTCCCTCTTTCATTTTGGAAAGATTTTGACCCCAAAATTTTCAAAAATGTCAATTCACTTCCTCAAAATTTATTTTCTGACATCTGATTGTTATATATAATATATGTTGTAACATATTGTTTGTGCTTTGTGCAGATTCCTCCTCCAGGTAAGGGGCATCTTTATATTAGACCACTTCTGATTGGAAGTGGTCCTATACTTGGGCTGGCTCCATCACCTGAATACACCTTCCTCATTTATGATTCTCTAGTTGGCAATTATTTCAAGGTAAGTCTGTATATAAATTGCATATACTTTGGGTATTACAGTTTCCTATTAATTCAGCTTTCGCATAGAAAAGAAACATATTTTTCGATATTGTTTTTGTTTTTATGTTATATAGGAGGGAACAGGACCCTTGAACTCGTATGTTGACGGCGAATTTCATCGAGCGTCTCATAGTGGACCAGGAGGTATTAAAAGCATCACCAATTATGCTCCGGTAAATATTTCCTCCTTGGTTTTTTCTCTCAAATGTACTAAATTAATAAGAAAATAATTAATTGAAAATATTTAATCTTGTAAAAGTCTATTATTTATGTTGTCCTAAAAATATATGTGCTCTGTTATCTTGTAGGTTGTAAAAACAATAAGCAAGGCAAAGGAGAAAGGATTCTCTGATGTCTTATACCTGGATACAGTGAATAAGAAAAATCTTGAGGAGGTCAGTTCTTGTAACATTTTCATTGTTAAGGTATTATAATTTAATTGTTAAGGAGATCAAATATAGATTTGTATACAATCTATATTTACATAACAATGTTACTTTGACACCAGCAACGTGTGGAACTATACTCGAAGGAATCACAAGAAAAAGCATCATAGATATTGCACGTGGTCATGGCTACCAAGTATGACTGAAAATTAATAATACGTTTATTCTACAGTATTAATTTGTCATAACTAAATTTGTGCATTAACATTTTGTTTTTCAAACTGGGTCAGGTTGAGGAGCCATTCTATTCCAGTGGAGGAATTAATTGAAGCGGATGAAGTTTTCACTACAGGAACTGCTGTTGGTGTTGCTCCTCTAGGGAGTATTACATATCAGGGTCAAAGGTGAGTAGCTGGAATATTTTATAATAACATAATTTGTGTCCAAGCTCTCATATCGAATTCCAAATTTTGTTTAGATTTAGCACGTGGAACATGCCTAGATTTTATCTTTTTTCTGTTTCCGGCACATTGTTATTTTTATTACAAATCCTATTGAAAAATACAGTTTTTTGCATTCCATACAAATAGATTAATCGTAAAAAACCTGAGAAGATACATTATTAATGAACTTAAAACCTGATCTTATGAGTCTTCTAAAAAGAGGATCAATTGATCCAGTTTTTGGTCATGCAGGTAGGGTGTTTTTTGTTCTCATTTTAACTGTCTGTATATGATTGATGGGTGGACTGTGACTATGGCGTCTGTTGGGGATTCTCGATGCATATTGGATACAGAAGGTGGCATGGTTTCTCTCTTGAAAATTGATCATAGGTTGGAGGATAATGAAGAATAGAGAGAAGGTGTCACTGCAAGCGGTGGTGAAGTAGGCGGGCTCAACGTTTTCGGGGGCAATGGAGTAAAAGAAAATCGCATGTTTTCACTACACTTAAGAGCATCACCTATGGGTAGTGGATATTTGAATGTTTCTAGTCCAAATAATCCAAATACCTTTCCAAAGTTAAATATCCTACGGTGGGTCATTGCATATATGCATTGCCAATAAGACGAGCATTCTCACATGGAGAATGTTCTTCTACCCCACTATTTTGGTATTGCAAATTGCCCCTGAAATCTTTAATGTTGAAGGAAGTAAAAGCATTGGGGCATATTTTGAAATTTGTAAAATGAAACTATTCTTTCACGAGGAACAAGATGGCCCGCGCCACTATTGGGCCCATAAAAAATACATTTCTTTCTTCTATATTTGGAAAGGTTCACACTACCAACAACTATCTTTGCACATTTGGGGTACCAATAAGGTTGGAGTGTAGTGTATAAATACACTTTTGAACTACTCGTAAGGTTTTCTTTTATAGAATCTAAAAGTAATTTTTTTGGCTAAATCAAACACTGGGGGAAGATTGATTATTGCATTTAGTTCTACTAACAAACACTTCTTCATTGTCAGGTCTAAGTCGTAGCAGGGTATGAAACTCTTTGAATATGCATTTTTGAAATTGTTCCTTTTTTTATGTTGGAGCATATTGGCTGAGTACCTGACATTTGATGGTAGTCCATGATTGGCTAGACGACCACCAACTACTGATGTTGTGCCGCCTTCTCCTTCAGCATTGCGGGCTTCTATGTCACTGTGTCTGTAGTTCCTCCTGAGATTTCTCCCTATCATCTGTGAAGACGGGTCATCTGTTATGATTTTGTAACATTCAGTTGATGGAACCTCCCAAAAAAGGGGCCAAAGTTCAACAGCAAGGTATAATGGCTTCTCAGACTTCCTTGGATCTCTACACTTTACAAAACTTTATTTATGTATGGGTCTTTGTCTTTTGGCCACCGAAACTGAGTTTGGTTTCCACAGTTCAGTTATTAGACTGTTTGGGGGTGGGTGGGGTGGGGGGAGGGGAGGGGGGAGGGGGGTTGGGGAGTCGAGACTTGTTCATCTGTTATGATTTTATAACATTCAGTTGATGGAACCTCCCAAAAAAGGGGGCCAAAGTTCAACACGAATGTAAATTTTGAATGTCCCTTTATTTGTTCTCTTTCGGTGCTCATATTTAATTGTCGTTTCTCTGAAGTTTGGGATTAAACGTTGTGTATCACAGCTTGAACGGTGGGCTGAAGCGGTGAGTGATAATGAGATCTTGAGGAAGGAACTTCGAAACAACAAAGATGTTGTCGAATGATTGTTCCATGCCGAAGTTGCATTGAAGAAATCCCAAGGGGAAGTTCATAATTTAAAGTTTGGTGGTGAAGTTGTTTTAATATCAGGTCTAGAGCAGTTCAGGACTGCCATATCCTCACCCGGTCAGTCTTCTAGTATTTATCTCTGTCTACTAATTTCTTTATCATTTACTATAATTCTTTGATGATTTCAATCTTAAAATTCCATGCCTTTTTGTGGTTCATTTCAAAGTGACATACAATCTGCAATGCAAGCAGATATCTCCATTTTACAACACACTATGCAGCCAATATCCATCCATAAATTTTCTCAAGGTGTGCGGGCCATTATATGTTTTATCAGTTCATATTGTGCCTAAATTAAAAAACTGTCTATTTATATTTGAGACCTATATTTCCATGTTTATTTGCGACAAAAGGTGGATGTGGAAGAGAGCCCAGCAATTGCAAATGCTGAGAATGTAAGAAGTGTACCTACATTCAAGATTTACAAGGAAGGAAGGCTGGTGAAGGAAATGGTCTGCCCACGTCTAGAGGTTTTGGAGTCCTCTGTGAAGCATTACAACAACAATACTGCTTCTCTCACATACAAGGATTAAAGTTACATGTGACATAATCAGATCTTGGTTCATAATAATCTCATTAGGAGCCCAAACCAGCCAAATGTCGCCAGAACCATGCGAGGTAGCTTACATCTGATTGAATTCCTTACTTTTTGACACGGTAGAATACTCTTCGTACCAAGTGGTCTTTCACTTTATTTTATAGCACAAGTTACATGGACCTCCCCTCTTGCTTGACATAATTCCAGGTATCTCCCATCTTGTTTCAAATATTATGCCGCATCCGCTCTTGTTTTAAGTAATTTACTGGTTTTTGTTACACCCACTGCCCTACTATGGGGATAACGGGTGCAATTTTAAAATCAAGAATGGAAACAGGTGTAATATTTGAAAGGAGAGTGAAGGTAACCATAATTATGACTTATGACAATTAAGAGCGGAGGTCCATGGAATTTATAGTGTTTAATACATTGCATTGCCTATCAAAAAAGAACAATTAATTGATGATGATGGTTTCTGTAATTGGTCTTCGTTGAAAGTTCAATCACTTATAAATTACTTCTTTTGCAAATCCCCTAGACACCACCATTGAGAAAAAGAACTAAAACCATCACCAATCTAGCGTGATCGACCCAAAATAAACACCGACATCGAAATAAGCACTACCGACATGATATAAAGTGTAGAGGGCTTTTCTTTTGTGGACTGTTTTGTATTGCCTTTTAGGATAGCTGATCCTTATCTCTTCCACTATTTTTTTTCTATCATGAATGGAAGTTTTTGTTTCCAATCAATACGAATAAAATAAAGTAATTAAAGTGAGGTCCTCAGTTTTATTATGCCAACAAATGGGAAGCGTGTTACATGTCCTAGTCTCACTCATCTTGCATGTAAACAGTGTGCATTTCTTACATCTCACATCGTGTGAATTTATGAAAAATAGTCAGAATTCATGAATGCACACTAAATGCTTAGATATAAAGTACAGAGCAATTTTAATTCATTTTTTTTTATCATAGTGTCTGTGTGAATAGTGTGAAGTGTGTGTCCAGGGTTTGTGTGTAGCATAAGTGTGTGTTTCTGTGTTAGTTGTATAAAAAAAAATTGAATGTGTTAGACACTATATGTGTTGTGTGCTGATGTGAAATGTGATATTATAAGTTCGTATACTTGTGCAATTAATTTTGTTGGTGGATAATTTTTTGTACTAAATTAATTTGGATGACTAAATGTTGATATTATAACTAATATGATATTTTATTTTGTTTGACAGAGCTTCATCAAGTTTTCAGCGTTGTGGGTTACGGGTTGCGACATTGATGACGATGATAATAGAACGAAAGTTGATAGTCAACAACAACGAACTTCTTTTTTGTATTTCATTTGATTTGTTATAATATAAAAGTATCTCATTTGGGGATGATTGTCTTAAGATTTTATATTGGATGCTTTTATTAAAATAATGCAACTTTCGGGGGGATTGTATTACGATGTTTCATTTATTTGGTTTAAGTTTCTATTGTAAATAAAGAGTGGAGGCTTGTATAAATATAAATGTTGAATATAATGCCCTTGTTTTTGTAGACTATTTTTGTATATGTTCTTAGGATTTAAATAGTGGTAATAATAATCAGGATATTAGATCTTATTTTTTTTAAAATATGTTTTAATATTACTAACATAATTTTACCGTTACTATTAGTAACATAATTTTACCGTTACTAATTCTGAATTTTCTGTTACTATTAGTAACATAACTTAAGCGTTGTTATTTTTGAATTTTACCGTTACTAGTAGTAACAGAATTTTACCGTTAATAATTTTGAATTTTACCGGTACTATTAGTAACATAATTTTACCGTTACTAGCTTCGTGCCCCACGCCTTTTTTCTAACAGAAAAATTGTGTTACTAATATTATTAGTAACGGTAAAATTGTGTTACTAATGTCGTGTTTTGGTGTAGTGGCAAAACCTTTTATTTCACTATAATTTGTAAAAAAATGGCTTACACGGATTACAATGAAATAGGGTGATATAAGAAATACCCGCAGGTGTCGGTTCTGATATCTCGAATGGAACTTTCCCTTTCCAGGAGGGCAGCAGTGAAGAAGAAGATGGCTCCTCCAAAAATTACGGCTGGAATTTTCCCTTTCCAGGAGGGCAGCAATGAAGAAGAAAAATGGTTTCTCCACAAGAGTGAACTTTATAAGGACTCCCTCCACAATAGCATGCAACTGTAGGTTGTAGAGCTCTCCCCACAAAGTATGAACAAAAGAAAAATATGTTCTTGGGTTCCACAAAATAATTCACATAAAAGTAACTGGAATTTTGTGAATTAAAAATAAAACATTTGAACCCTTAAAATTGTTGGAGAAAAACTTTATGCCAAAAGGTAGTGAATTAAATCAAGGCAGATACACAAAAGTTTCAAAAGAATAAGACTCTTAAAAGTTGAAACTGTTCTCCATGTTTTTCTACGCTGCCAGGACCCCTTTTTCATACAGAATCTGAGTCGATCAAAGGATAAGAATTACAGCAGCGTGTCAGCTAAAAAGCAGGGTCGTTCGAACGAGAACCCCATCTCACTTGAACGAGATTGCGTGTCATGTGAACGACTACGCGCGACATCCCAATGTCATTCGAACGAGATTGAGATCTCGCTTGAACCACCTTGGCGTAGAAATCGAGGTACGTTTACTGCTGTAGCAGTTTTTTAACAAAGCTTTTTAAAACAAAACTTTCTCTTAATAACAGTTATAAAACGTCTTTAAAAAAAGATCATATAAAAGCTTTTTAAAATATTTTTAAAAATATCCCAACACTCTTAATATGAAATGTAAATGAAACTTTAAAACAATATCTTACCAAAGTTCATATTGTTGGGCTTGAATGTTGAAGGCAACTGCTAATTAAGATCCGTCTTTTGTAGATGCAATCTTCACACTTTTTCGACGAATTGTAGCGGTATACGACATAATTAATTGTGACAGACTTATTAAAAATATTTCCTTATAAATCTCCCCCTATGTCTATACCGGTACATACATAAAAACATCTGAATTATCAAAAACCAAAATGCCTATACAACTCTTCCCTCCCATGAATCCCAAAACTGAAAAGGTAAAATTTGTAAGTTCTCAATTTTTTCTTCAACATCAAAACTCTCAAAGCTTTTCTCATCAGGGTGTGCAACATAATGATCTTCAATCTTCGTACCTACACACATGAGATAAAGCAAAAACCTTCGTGACGCATCGAGTTTGAAATGATATAAAAATAAAGCATTAATAATCAAATCTCCCCCATAATGTAAAAACTCCCCCATAACATGATAATTCTTTCTCCCCCTTTTTATGATGTCCCCAAATAGACATATAAGAAGAAGAAAAATCAAAATATCGAGTTTCACGAAAAAATGCATAGAAAACATGGATCAAACTACGCGCATGCAAAGGGATGACCCAAAAATTTCACAAACTATTTTTGAATTTTCAATTTTTCATACAAAAATGAGATACCAAAAATCAATCACACAAACAACCGAGTCGTGGAAATGGAATAAATGGGTGTGAACACATTCGATAGGTAAATAAACTCAATCAATCTATATGCACGATGCATATGTGTACCCCTAACAAATGAACATCAAAAGTATCCTTATATGTAAAAATTTATTGAATTTAAATGTCATCGTCTTATACAAATCAACAAATCAAAGTCAAATGATTTCCACACCAATAGCGTCCAAAACTATGTAGCATTTTTTCAAGAATTTCAAGGACGTGCAAACCCGTTAATTCTCCAACCAAACTCCCTCATATATATTTTCTTTCATAGGTAATCTAAATTCTCAAACTTTGGAGAATTGGTGCAAAAACCTAAATGGCCCATAATTGGCATGTATTTCTTTTTATTGCCTTTAAATTTTTTCGGGCTCTTTTAAACCTCTTTGGACCTCGGATAATAAACTTTCTCAATTTTTTAGGTCCAATTTAAATGGTGGCTTAGTATTCGCAAAGAAAAAATGAACCTTTCACAGCCCTTCCCCGGTTTTTAAATAAAGCACACAAACTCACAAAATGGTTCTTATATGGATAACTTCTTTTTATCAAGTTTTATCATGTTTGGTTCATTTTAAGGACAGGATTGAAGTGAAAACACCCAACCAACATATGATAATACAAGCACAATAATCAAACAAATCCGTGCATGTGTGCAATAAAGGAAATAATGAGTCAAACATGTAGGTAGTAACACTTAATTACATCTTAATGACTCCAAACATTATAAAGCACATGGATGAATTGACCTATTATCTCAAAACACTATCAAATAGTCACATGAAAAATATGGAATGATGTTGTGACTCGGTCATCCTAAGTGTTTATCCATAAAAGGTGCAAACAAAATACAAAAAACTTTTTGGATTTTCAAATTTGACTAAAAAAAAATATATGAATGGGCATTCAAAACATAGAAAATATTTCTGTATTTTTCAAAAAAAATTCAAAACAAAAAAATATACAAAAAGTACATGTCATTACACTAGAAAATATATATCATGAAACCACAACTAGTGTATGACAAACATGCAAACACAATCATCTATATGATATGGCAAGAGAAGAATCATGAGCAACCAAACGGGAGTCAACTTGTCTAAAATCTAGTGCCTCTAAAAGTGATTTCCTAGCCTTAATAGATGTGAAACGTCGTGTGGGGGCTTTGGGAACCCCGGGAACACTAGACATAAACTTCCTAGGACATTTTCCAAGATCAAAACAAAAACGCCTAAGGTGACCTTTCCTACCACAATATGAACATGTGTAAACGAGAGGACCGACACCTATGGGTTGACTTTTTCTAACATCCTTGGAATTAGTTGACCCTCTAAAACAAATAATGGTTTTGGCTTTAGCATTAGAAGCATGAGAACACGATGAGCCATTACCATCACTATCAAACCTACTTGAGTCTGTCAAATCATTTTTTAACTTCAAAATTTTGGACTCGAGCAAAGAATTAGACTCTTCCAATTTAAGGGACGCCTTTTTCAAATTCTCAACAATTCCTAAAAGGGTATCTCTCTATCCCTCAATTAAGGAAAACTTTTCCCTAAGAGTCTCTTCACTTGCCACAAACTCATTGACTAAAATATTTTTATCCTCTTTGACACAAACACAAACCATCGAATTTTTAAGGTCCTCCAATTCTTTCTCTAAAAATAGGACCCCATCACCACTCTCCTTCTTGAACAATTTTAAAGCAATAAAGTCATGGTCCAAGGAAATAATTTTTTCACGATAAAAATATAGTTCATTTTGAACCGTTTGCAAAAGATCCATCGCGGATTTAAAACGATAATTTTCTTTTTCCAAAACTACAATTCTTTTTGCAAACGTCAAATTCAAATGATTTATATCATTAAAACTTTGACTCGGGTCATTAAAGGAGGGCATCCGATTAGATAACTGCTCCATCGAAAAAATTGTGATTTTCAAAAAACTCATTTAAAAAAAAATCAATATCACACAAATTTTGCGAAAAATAGGAATACGTAATAAATTTGCGCAACCTGCTCTAATACCTATGTGTAGAATCGCTACAGCGAAAATATTGCGACTTCTCAAATAAAATCCAATTTTAATTAATCCCAAATTTTAGTTAAACCCTAAAACATGCATCTAGATGATTTATCCAATAAAATAAAGCATGCAGGATAAAACAAATAATTTCAGAAAAAATCCCCCAAATGAGCAAAACCTTTTATTTCACTATAATTTGTAAGGAAATGACTGACACGGATTACAATGAAATAGGGTGACATACGAAATACCCGCAGGGTGTCGGTTCCGATGTCTCCAATGGAACTTTCCCTTTCCAGGAGGGCAGCAGTGAAGAAGAAGACGTCTCCTCCACAAGTTACGGTTGAGATTTTCCCTTTCTAGGAGGGCAACAATGAAGAAGAAAAACGGCTTCTCCACAAGAGTGAACTTTATAAGGACTCCCTCCACAATAGCATGCAGTTGTCAGTTCTATAGCTCTCCCCACAAAGTATGAACAAAAGAAAAATATGTTCTTGGGTTCCACAAAATAATTCATATAAAAGTAATTGGGATTTTGTGAATTTTGAACCCTTAAAATTGTTGAAGAAAAACTTTCTGCCAAAAGGTAGTGAATTAAATCTAGGCAGATACAAAAAAGTTTCAAAAGAATAAAACTCTTAAAAGTTAAAACTGTTCTCCACGTTTTTCTAGGCTGCCAGGACCCCCTTTTCGTACAAAATCTGAGTCGGTCAAAGGATAAGTATTACAGCAGCGTGTCTGCTAAAAAGCAGGGTCGTTCGAACGAGAACCCCATCTCGTTTGAACGAGATCACGTGTCATTTGAACAACTACGCACAACATCCCAATTTCGTTCGAATGAGATTGATATCTCGCTTGAACGACATTGGCTTCGAAACCGAGGCACGTTTACTGCTGTAGCAATTTTTTCACAAAGCTTTTCAAAACAAAACTTTCTCTTAGTAATACTTATAAAACCTCTTTAAAAAAACATTTTTATATAAAAGCTTTTTAAAACCTTTTTAAAAATATCCCAACACATGAAATGTAAATGAAACTTTAAAACAATATCTTACCAAAGTTCATATTGTTGGGCTTGAATGTTGAAGGCAATTGGTAATTCGGATCCGTCTTTTGTAGATGCAATCTTCACACTTCTTCGATGAATTGTAGCGGTATACGACATAATTAATTGTGACGGACTTATTAAAAATATGTCCTTACACGCACCATAATCAGAGATAGAGGAATCACTAGAAATATTGGGCTCAAAGGGAACCATGCATGGAGGAACAGGATCCATATCCGGATAGTTAGGGAATATCGCAGATTTTATCTCAGGAAAATGGTGAACACTCGTAGTCGGAGCTAACCTAAAAGATATGGGCATGTCAGAGACATATGGAATTGGGGCATAAGGTGAAAGGTCGGGCATATTTTTGGATATTACGGGAGTGGGAACCTCAAGTGTGGGTTCATTTGGATATGACGGGATCAGATCAGGCTCATTAATGAAAGGTAAGTCAACACAATTTTCAACTTGGGGCCCAGACCATGGAATGGTCTCAACATCGAGATTCTGAGGAGGACAGGGTTGGTCACGCTCGAAATTCGTGTCACAGGAGGACACATCATCATCACACGTGGGGGCAACAATGGGTTAACTTGGGGTGAAGTGCGACTCTCGCTCACACTCAATTTCATTAAATCTTTGTTCAAGTCGTTGGAGGGCTTCATTTTGAATTTGAGTGGCTTGCTCTTTCTCGAGTATGAACTTTTGCAAAAGGCTTTCGAGAGAGGATGTTGATGGTGGTGGTGGTGGAGTGACGGGTGGTGGTGACGATTGAGGTGGACACAACTCGCTATGGGCATGACTATATGGAGAATACTCAAATGAAGTGGGTGGAGTGGGTCCAAGTTCATCATACACGAAAGGATCGCATTCATGATGGACAATTGATTGATACTCATGGGGTGTGTAGTGAGGGTACTGATCGTGAATGGGTGCACAAGGTTGTCATGACGACTGTTGGAATGTGTGAGGGTCCACAACATCGGGTTAGAATTCGTATTGCGTGGAAGGGTGATCAGGCATCCACGAATAGCTAGGGTACTCACACAACTCGGGATTAGGTATATCAGGATAGTAGGCTGAGGTGGGTTCCGCAATAGTGTCATATGGATACACATATTCAACGGTGGGTTCATAGGGATATGAAAAGTACGGAAACTCATGGGACAGGTGATCAGCATAGTAACAATAGGTGCACAACAAAGTATGAGGCACGTCGACACTTGACACCGAGGGTGATGGAAAATGAGGTGCGTGCATAGATGGGTCAAGAGTACTAACGGTACTCGTGAGACAGCGGTGACCACTAAGAATATCATAAAGAGACGTCTCAGGATCACTCTCACACGTGTCGTGTGACAACGGAAAATGATCAAAGTAGTCTCGTAAGGGACGTTCTTCAGCCATAAGGAGAGAAATATTTTTTTGATTTTTAAATTTTTTCAAAAGGAAAGAAAATATTTTTGGATTTTTCTAAAATGAAAGAAAGAAAATATTGTTGGATTTTTTTGAAAAATAAAGGAAGAAAATATTTTTAGATTTTTTGGAAGAAAAAGGGTGGGAAAAAAATATGGACTCTTGATTTGGGCGAACCAACTAAAATCGACTATCGAAAAATGAATGGAATTGGACACACACAAGTTAAGGAGAATTCCTAACTAGAACATAGACAATTTTTATCTTTAAATTTAGTGAAAGGGGTAGTCAAATTTTAATTAAGTTCGTGGACGATAAAAAAAATCATGAAAATCTGAGTGATCGCCTTTGCAAAAAGGTTCTCCTAGTGGGCTACCTAGTTAATAGATTTCAAATTTAGTGATAGCTAGGGTAGCACACATTTGGTAAGCAAGTGAGTCGGGTGATGAAATCCCTTCTCGTGAGTGACCGGATGTCGGTCTTAGTTAATTAATTCAGCACACCATTCGAAAATAAATTCAAGAATAAAAACAAGAGCACACCAAGCACACAAAAGAATTTACTCGCTAACAGGAGAGGCGTGAGGGTTTAGAAATATACCTCCCACGATTTTTAGACCGTGGGATGCCGAAAAATTTGAGTCGACCGGGGGGAGATCATGCCTATCTCAGTCGGCCCCACGAGTCCTAACGACCCAAGGTAGAGAGGTTTCTAAATCCTCTCCTTGGACGCCCTCTCTCTACCTTGTCCGGTTTCCCTATCACGCTTGTCTTTGATTATTACAATTTTTAAAATGAAAAATAAAATAAAGGTGTCTTTATACACCGCAATACAAGCCAAGAATAGAATAATCCAAATTACAAGCCTTCTAAAATAAATAAAAATGATAGGAAAAAAATACGGAAAATAAATGAACTACAAAATGAAATCCGCTCCAAGCTTCACGATCCCAAGAATGGCAACGACGCCATTTGATAACTATGCTTTTGTGTGTCGTTGTTGTTGAAAGCCAAGTTAATCAAAATCCTCAAATACCTACAAAATAATATAATCTCAAGTGTAGAGGTAAGTAAGGGTATCAATCCACATCAAGGGGGTAAGCTAGAGACAAATTCAATTGTAATTCAATTTTTATTTTCTTTTTGGGCTTTTTATTTTCTATTTTTTTTTAGCTTTTTTCAAATATTAAAACAATTGGGTGAGGTGAGGTGAAATAACACTAAACTAAAATGTGAGATGAAAACAACTAACTAGAAAGGGACTAAAAGTGAAAAATAAAGTCTAACACTAAAATAAGAGATAAAGGAGGTAAATAATTGTGAGAACAATCAAGGAGTGGGTCTACACCACAAATTTTAGCTATTCTAACTAATTAATTTAATTAATTGAATTCTCCCAAATTAATATCAAAATTACAAATCAACTCCCGTTGCAAGTGTAATTGTAATAGTAATCTTATAGAACATTAAGTTTAACACCCCACAACTCTAGAAAATAGATCTACACTCCTTTTAATTAATCACCCGCTAGGATCGATCAATTAAAATTTATGTAAATCTTTGAAAATAAATTTAGAGTTGAAATTCAAGTAATAATACCCCACTTAAGAAACCCCTATCTCTAGTTAGAATCTAAAATGAGTATTATGACTAGAATTCTGATTTTCTCCCGAAAATTATTTACCCTCTCTCGAGGCATAAATTTAAGGGTGAGGGATCAAAACATTCAAATGAAATTTTCAAGTAATCAAACTAATTAAATTAAAATAACGTCAAATAAGGGTTTCCCCCCACCCCTTGAAAGGAGATTTAGCCTAACGTGGTATGAGATTTGACAAATTATTTATCAAAGGCATAAAATAAATGAGAAGAGAAGAGAACAATCAAACCTAATCTCTTGAAGTGAAATTGAACTCTTATTTTCTTGAAATCAAGCACTATCCATCCAAATTGAGCATCCAATAATAATCAATTCAATATAATACTCAATTGAATTACTCACAATTTATCACTCAATGATCTCTAAAAAGGAAAATAAAAACTATTTACAAAAATAATTTCCTAATTTATTTTCTAATCTAACCTATCTCTCTCTAGAATTCGCTTTACAAATTGATATCTTCTAAATCTTGCTTCAAATTGGCTCTTCTTCTTCCTTAAATAGTAGTCATGGAGCATAGGGGTATTTTGGGTAGGGATTAAATGGACATGAGGGGTATGAGGATAAGTTGGGGTTAAAATAGGAAAATGCACAAATGTGCATGAGTTGTGTGAGGTCATGTGGATGAGGGGAGGTAACAAATCTGATTTGGCACAAGGGTATTTTCGGGTAAATGGTTTAAAATATGGTAGTTGGTGGTAGTTTGGGAAAATGGGGGTAAATGGTTTAAATGGGTTTTTAACACATGTGGGATTTAGACTTGTTTTGATTTTGGTCTCTTAGTTTGTATTTTGGCAGCTCACGGATTTGGGTTTGGGAGGTTTGGGTTCATGAGATTTCAGGTTTGAGGCCTCGGGTTGGGATTGAGCTCGCTGGAGCAGGTGGTAGCAGGCGAGGGGCGCTGGCAAAGTCGCGAGGTCGTAGGTGCAGGCCCGAGTTCAGGTTGGCCGGACATGGGTTTCTGGTCGAAGTTCGAATATACAAAATTCTATTTTCAATGTATGATATACAACTCGTAGAAGCAATGGATAGCTTTTGGTTTCACCAAATAATTCAATTTTCAAAACCCACTTCTTTACTTATAGCAACTATGGATACCAAGAAGATTTTCTAGAGATGATACAAAGAAACGTCCAAGGGATTGGGCTAAAATCGTGGCAACTATAATTTGGCAAGAATCTTGAAAATGGTTTATTGGAAACAAAAGATAAAAAGAGAAACAAATCGATCAGCAAATAAATCGTTTGGGTATACATATAGGCCAACATACATACATATAAAATTGAAAATCGTTCGGGTATAAAACTAAAAATCATTTGGGTATACATACAGACCAACATACATACATACAATCGACCAACAAACAAATCGTTCGGGTATACAATCACAGATAATCCCTGTGATTTTCATAAAAAAAGGAATCGACAAACGTTTCTTACCGGAGCTGGATCTTGAGATGGCGCCCCTTAGCTAGGGTTAAAGGTGGGTGAGTTTTTGTGAGAGGGGAAAAAGAAGAGAGATAGATAGGCATGGGTGTTTGGTTTGTTTGTGTGTGTGTGTAGAGTGCGGGTTAAAACATATAAGAATGGGCTAAAGTTAAATTTAATATATTATATTTAGTTGGGGTGGTAATATTATATAAATAATAAAAGTAATTAATAAATATATATTTATGTTACAGATACGGATATCCGTTCAAACGGATATCCGCTAATACGAATAGTCCGCCTCGAATACGGATTATCCTCCACGGATACTATCACTATCTGTATCCATATCCGTTTTTTCGGATACTGAAAATGGTAGATGTATCCTCTCTTTCGGATAAATATCCGCTAAATTCGAATACGAATAGCGGACGAATTCAGATTTTCAAATATCAATTTTCACCCCTAAACACACACTCTTTTTCTTTCTGCAATTAATATGATGTTCCTATGCGACCTTTCACCAATAAAATAAATAATGCGAACAAACCTTAGTACAATTAACAGTATTCCTAGATCAAGGGAATCGAATTAAATATTAACATTACAACCTTGAAATGTTTTTTTTATAATAACAATTACAATTAAAATAATTAAAAAAGTGAATAAATTAATACTATAGTACAAAGAAGGATAAGAGGCAGTCACGATTATAACTATTGATTTCAAGATATTTTTCAGTGAATGCATCTATGGGAAAATATTTGAATAACCATAAAAAGGGCGAAATAAATTTCTAAAAGCATTCCCGTTGGCAATGGTGGATTCGGGTTTTTTGGTGAGGAGGGCGGAAACACAATTGTTTTATTGTGATTTTTTTAAAACCATCAACATATTCTATTTGTTTTTGTCATAGTTTATATACTTAACAACCAACTCATTATCGAAAACCGGAAATAAAAATTTGAGGAATAAAACTAAAGGAAATTTTTTGACATTAGAGATAAATCGTAAAAAATTGTAACATATAAAACTATTATAAATCAATGGGTAAATATTTTAATGGGTAGAAACCGTGACAAAATATGCGATCAGAAGTTGTCAAAACATGTTTTATCACATTTTTAAGCCTTGACAATTTAGTCATGGGCATAGGCCGTTAAAATATATCAAATATAAATATTAATATAAAAATAATAAATATGGGTCCGTCCTTGCGTATCGGGTATTGTAACATGACAAATTTATCCTATGTTCTCTTACAATATATAGAGATTATATAACAAGTTATATTATAATGAAATACCAAACAATGAAATAATATTACCTTTTTTTTTGTAAGGTATTTTTCATACCACGAGGTGTTCGGCCAGCTTACGCGTACCTCGACTAATTCTCGCTCGCGGTTCGTGGCTTCCGCTGGCTAAGCATTATTTTAACGCTGCCAGGGATCGAACTGGGGACCAAACTCAATCTACCCCCCAAACAGTGTTCCAGTAACAGCCTTATACCACTGGGCCAAGAGGTTGGTTAAAAATACCCAATATTACCACTTTTTGAAAGTGATATCCAAGAGTTTAGTACTATTTGAAAGTAGACATTGCACGTGGAGCCAACAAAATAAATGAAGCAAGTAAATTTTAATGCTATATTTATTTTTAAGATTAAAAGTGTCTCCTAATATTTTTTAAATTATTCTCGGTCACCACATGAATCATGATGTATAATTAATTTTTAGAATAATGTGTAGTAGGGAGTATTATATTAAAGAGTCAACGTGCTATATTATAAAATTGTGCCGAACAAATTACTCTTATAGAGCAAACATCGTTGCCATGTAGATGCTCCAATTACTAAGAATCAAAGATAAGATTTAAACTATTCAAGATTATTCACATGGAATAACTACTCACACCATAGAGCAACTCCAATGGGAGAGCTATAATCCCCCCGAAATTGTAAAACTAGGGAATGGAAGGGCTGCATCGCGGAGGAAAAAAATTGGATAATTTATAAATGGTTCTCTAGTCAATTTGCACTTTTGTAAATTTGTTGCAAATTCTGTAAGACATTTTACGATAAAGGGCATTCGCAATGATAGATGCTCAGAACTAGTAAATTTAGAAAATTAAATTTGAGTTTACTTTTCTTTCAACAATCAAGTACACATTGGTGAAGGCTTACAAATTTACAAAATAGTTCGTACGGACTAGAGTTATTCGTAAAAAAAAAAAAAAAAAATATTTTTCAAACAATATTTGTTCGTATAAATTATCACATACTAATGTTGTTAAGGTACCACCCCCCTTGAGCTGAGCACATCTTAGTAGTTCACCTTATTAATTGAATAATGTTATACTCGAATATATTTAGAATATCTTCAAACATCAAAAAGATCAAGCATAGATGATATTAAACAAACCTCAACTACTTCTGAAAAAGGATTATTTGATGAAAAGTTTCTCAATATTTTCTATTTAATGATTAGCCCAAGTCTTTTTCTGTTTATGTTTTAAAAAATCCTTTACAATTTAAAAAAAAAATTATCACAACAATATGCGAGAGATTATTCTAAACATAAAAAAATAAAGAGGACAATGTATAAAATTTACTTCTGATTTAGAGACCATTTGTTTGTTTATAATGTGTGAAGTCAATCTCAACTACTTCATTTTTCTCTTAAATTATATTGAAATCTATGAGCTCACATGGAAGTCACTTTGTCAGTGGCAATTGAGATTCTGTTTCTGAAAAATGGATGCAAGTAACCACCCAAATATTGGGTGTAGTAAGTAGCAGCTCTTTTGAGGCTGTCATATCTTATGTAAGGCCACGAGCTGTGGGTTCCATTTCATGGTACTATGTGGTAAAGGGATCCCCCTTTTAATATCTCACTTTTACTGCCTTTGTAGTACACGATGTTACTGTTATTCTTTTCAATAAAATCTACCATTTTTGGTGAATTAAAATTCGCCTTTTCATCTTGACAACACTAGGAAGTAGGAATTTCATGGGTTATTCAAGGTGGTAACCGAGTTTAGTTGTAAATTCAGGCACTTAGATTTGAATTTTTGCAGCAATGTTTTGGGCTACGGACTGTAGAAATTAAATATATGTTTTGCAAGTTTTATTCGGGGTGGAGGGATTGGTCCGAGGTGCGCGTAAGCTGACGCGAAATTACCCTTCATAACAAAAAAAAAAAACTCGGAAGAAGGTTAACATAATTCTTACATATTTACAGGGGCGTAGCTAAGTGGAGGGTTGGCCGGGCTCAAGCTCGGTTCACTTTAAAAAAAAAAAAAACTCGGAAGAAGGTTAACATAATTCTTACATGTTTACAGGGGCGTATCTAAATGGAGGGTTGGCCGGGCTCCAGCTCGGATCACTTTAAAAAAAAAATAACTAGTCTAAATTTTAAGGCGCAATACATCACAGCCCACCCAACAAACAAAAAGTTAGCCCACCCAACCAATCAAACCTCAATAATTCACTTCAAAAATAAATAAATAAACTATATGAACCATTATTTTGGGCATTATTTTGCACCTATATTTTTTAATTAACATTATTTTTCATTATTTTTAAGTAAATACTCAAAAATAAATTCAAAAAAAATCGGCTCGGGGTCTCCCGCCCCCGAACTCCAGAAAATCAGTGTTAAGTCAGCCCACTTGGATATAAATTCCTGGTTACGCCCCTACATGTTTATTAGATGAGTGTAGTGACAATTTGGCAACCAATCCCTTAGTTTATAATACTCTTACAAATAATTTTTTAGGGTCATGTTAACCTATTTTCACAACTTGTTTGGGAGTTAGGAAACAAGAAAAGAGAAAAGGAGAAAATTTTAATAGAAAAAAATAATTGTGATTTTATTTCACATGTTTGTGAGTTTATAAGAGAAGATTTTTTTTTAACTTTATCAGTTACTTTTTGTTTGAAAATTGACAAGAAAAAAAATAAAGAAAGAAAAACATTGGCCCTTAAAAATATATTTACAAAATATTGTCGCTTTTGTCTCTTCACTAACAGACGACCACCACATTAATTATTGACACAATCTAACCTTTTACATTAGTTATAGAGAGCAACTAGGTTACGCAGACTACATCTTCTATCAAATGATGAGGGGCTAATAAACTCCAAACAATCCTCGGTATGCTAATCCCAAAGGGTTCTTAAGTGATCTAAAAGCATTTGTATATATACATATTTGTTCATGTATATTTAAATTCATATACAATCCTACACAATTAGTTATGTCATGGGAATCAAACCATACGTTATGCAAAATTTAATTTGTGCAATATACATCTTTTACTCGTATAATATCTTGAGATCAAACATATACATGATTACAACACTTACATAAATCATACAAGCCCTTTTTCCCTGTGTGCATATGCGTGTGTGTGTGAGAGAGAGAGGTGTTTGGATCGGAACGTTTGTTATTTGAGATTAGGGTTGTTTCCTTTTGGGTATTGGAAATGAATTTGTTTAAAATTTAATATGTCTTCAAAGTGTAGTTCCATATTCTTTCCATTTCAAATTAATTGTCTTGTTTTCTCTTTTTGAACGACTTTTATTATAGGACGTACACAATTAATCAAAGTCCATGCACGATAGTAAACAAATTGCAATATTATCTGTTGAGTGAGCATTCTTTAAAAGTCAGCCGTTTTGTAACAGCGACTATTAATTTAGAACGAATTATGAGGAATATCATATAAATTCTTACTGTGTACAAAGAAAAGGGAAAATAATTTCAAGACAAATTACTTTAATTCGTGTTAAATTCATTGACTGCCAAAATCAAATCTAAACAGTGTTGTTGTATTGAACCAACGGATTTGATTGAATTAAATGCTAGAGCGCATAGGATGCTTGATTTTCAGTGATAGGTCCAACACTATAACAGCATTGCACCTGGGTCCAGACTTGGCTAACCCAAGCCCTCAAATGGGTCCCATCATTGGTCCGGTCACTGTAAAACTGGGTCGCACCCTGTTGCCAGGAGATTGGAGGGTCCATAATACTCACACCACCAGTGACATTTCATTTTTACAGTACATCAACTAGCAAACATGCAACTTCTAGTTCAACAATTGAGTAGTTTTAGTTAGGGCAAATTTGGAGCCTTTTGGGGACTTTGATTGTTATCTATGAAGTGGCGTTTGATGGTGAGTGATGATAAGCTTCTTTGTTTACTTCACAAACGACAGGTCCTAGTAGGACCCTCACGCTTCACTACCGCGCAATGTGCCCCCAATCAAACATTTTGAGTCCCATCAGTTGAAGTTGGGAATAATTTATGATCAATATATTCCCACCTCTCAACACCCATGCTGGCACAGTCAGTAGAGAAAGGCAGACTAATTCTAGTGCCAACCTTAAAAAATAAAAGGGTACAATGATTATAATAAATATTTTAATTTAAAAATTATAAAAATATAATTAATATAGTTTGGATAAAATCAATAGAATTTAAATGAGGATTGACCAAACAATATTATTAAATTAAATTTTAATCCGTTTTTTAGCCCTCTTTAAGAGTTATATAGTGATGTATTAAGTTTACACCCATTCAATAATTTAAATCAAAATAATTGAGGTTGAGATTTTAAATGATAATTAAATAGACTCTAATTAATCACTATAATTATGTCACAAATCATTTGTAGAAAATTACTGTTACTAAAGGTGCATTTGATTGCAAACATGAAAAATGCGTGAAAAATAGTTCATTTGGATGAGAAGTGGAAAAATATACAAGTTTCTTGTCATGCTTTTTCTATTTTACATACAAACCAATTCTTTGTGGGTGGATAAGAAATATTTTTCACTCAAAATAAAGTTTGAGATGTAGCACTTGGTATGTGAAATGAGTTTTGTTCTTATATAAAATATTCACAATTAAAGTACTACAAAAAAAAATATGAGTCAAAAAAACTATTTTCCATTGAATTTTTTTTTCATGTGAATCAAACACATCCTAAGATGTTTATAACAATTTGTATATAGTGCATAAAATTTTCCTTCATTAAAAAAAAGTACAAATGGCGATTTTTTGTCAAAATTAAAAATTTCAAGGAGGCTTCTTACACTTTCCCTAACATGGACCAACGATTTTTCGTGAGAGATATTTATCTCCTTACTCTTTGAATTCATCATGAATTTTTAAATTTGGCAAGAAAATTATATTTTTATTAGTTCTTTGCAACTATTAAACCAACTTCCTATGTATGAGTAAAATGGTTTTAATACCAACTCAAACATATGGAAAAATAAATTATAGTATATAACTAAAGTTGACAGCGGAACCAGGTATTTGTTGCTTCCACAAGAAGACACGTGTATAATTTTAATAACTCAAATTAAGTTAATCCCTTAAATATTTTTATATTCAACACAATTACAAATTTAGAATACTTTAATTCAAAAAAATTCATATTATAATACACCTCTACGAATTCATAACTCTTCAAATGACCCGTCTCTCTCATCTCTCTTTTTAATAAAACCTTCTTCCCAAGCTAGCATAACATACGAAGAAAAAATGAATCCTATGAAAAACCACCAATATTTGAGATCTTCCAGTTGCATCTCTTCTCCAAAGTACTCTCTTTATGCGCTGTTAGAGATTTCAAGTCCTTTTCATATAATTTGTCAACTTCCATTTTCATTAATGATTGTTAGCCCTTCTTTGCTCATTGAAATTGTTCTAATTCGTTTAGGACAAATCTAATTTTATCCTACTTTCTAACAATTCCTTTCAACTTATTCAATTTTGATATTCAACCATCAAACTCACTTAATTTAAACATTAATACTTAATTGTTGCTTTTATTTATCTAAAAAACAAATGAGGTTCATCACATTTCTCTCATCTCTGTAATCCACAATTCACCCTAAAATATCATTTGTTTTTAGAGCACCCATTTGGATATGTTCAAAGTATATAAAAAAAACACAGGTTATGTTATATTTGGAGACTGCTATGGTAGTTAACACTCAAATTTGCACTACTATACCCTATTACCCGGATACATCTTGCACCGTGTGGCTTTGTTTTTCTAATTATTCGAGATGTGGGTCGTCAAATCCGTAGAAATATTTAATTTTGCAATTTAATTTTTAATTTGTTCTAATTACTGATTTTATATTTTTATTTATTGTAAATTTAACTTTTACACATCAATGGGCAAGAAAAAAGTTTTAGGGATATCATTGTATTTGAACAAGACCATAACATAATTTTTTTGTATTTGAAGAAAATTACAAATTTTATTTTATCATTTAGGGTTATGTTTGACAAATTTCTACACGTAATAATTTTTTTATGATTTCAAAAACACCATTTGGTATTTTAGTGTATATTTTAGTCTAATCCTACCTTCATAACTTATGAAATATTAAATTAGTCACAAACAAAAATTTGTGAAGTCTTCGGTAGAAATGTTCAAGTTCAGACTAGTTTTGGTCACTATTAGATGATAATTGACTTGAGGTGAAAACTAGATAGTTGTATATATTTGAGTTAAATTTGTAACACAACAAACCGTGTGTAAAACAAAGGTCCGAGGAAGGAGTTATGCTAAAATTACGAACATGGGGTAAAGTAGTCATTTAACTTTAAAGGATATTTTGTCTTATATGGCGACACATGTCATATTTTAATTGGAGCAAGGGGGAGGCGACTTATGCCGACTTATAACTCTTGAAATAATCTCTTCCTTCAGCATATTTCAGAAAAGGAAGAGTTTTATCCTAAGGTGAGAGAGTCGGGAACTTAGGGAAGAAGAAAGTGAGGAGAAAAATTGAAGAAAAATTCGTAAAAATTACGTAAACGTCCCTTAGACAATTCTATCCATAAATATTGTTTCTTTTTTTTTTTTGAAATTACTGATTTAAATTATATAAATCATCAATTTTTTATTAAAATTTCATGCCTTTGTGGGTATGCATGGATGGATACACGTTTAAAGAAAGTCGATGGTGTAAATCATTTATATGACCTTGTTTAGAACCCATATGTGTTCAAGCTTCTATATCTTTTTGTATATTTGTTGGAATTGAATAATTCCAGTTGAAATTGAAAATAAATCATATATGTATAACATATCTGAAAATTATGTGAAAATACCAAGAAATGAATATTTGGTGATAGTTTGAAGTTCGGGTGGAAAATCTGCCCAAAAAGTGTAAGTACGCGCACCATGTGTTCGATGTTTTGCGTGACATAACAAATGAACCTTAAAAATTATGAAAATTTAAATTTGTATTTTTCATACGTTTATTGATTCTAGGTGAAATATCATAGAAAGTTATGATACATAAAAATTATGAAAATTCCTGAAAGTTGACTCGATGATAGAGGAGCCTATAGGACAGATTTACTATGTAGCAAAGAAATGAGCATATCTTGTTCTAGAAAACTTGAAATGATATGTCGTCTTTTGAATTTGGAACCTAATATGTTAAGGATGAAACTACTAAGAATAAATTAAAATATATTTGGCCTATGATTTAGGTATGGTAAATATCTTACCATGAAGTTAAATTGAACTTCATTTACGATATATTATTTGAATGGGATTATATGATGCTTATGAATTGGGTTAAGTTTAAGTTTTCTTTGGATTGTTAATATCCTTATGATTATACTAATATTGTAATAATGAATATGTGGAAGGGAAGAAGAACTGGTTGAACCAGTGCCAGATAAAGGCAAGGGAAAATCACAATAAGTGACCAAGGTGAGTGTACTCACTGGAAAAAGGTATTGGCATATTGTTATGGATATGACCATGATGTTATGAATATGAAATTGTTCTTTTCGCATGTTTATGGATATGATATGAATATCACTTGTTGTTAAGATGTATTACACATGGTTACGAATACGATCAGAATAATATTGAATATGAAATTGCTCATTTCGATTTACTGAAATGGGAGGTTACTCCCCGACCCAGAATAGGGGAGAAATGTCTATTGCAGACAGGATATGTGAATTATGATTCAGATAAGTTGGTTATTCTTTATGAATGAGCCGAATAAGTATATAATTGGTCATTCTTTATGAATGAGCCGGATAAGTGTATAATTGGTCATTCTTTATGAATGAGACCGATAAGTATGCATATATCATCACAGGGATATGATTTAGTGCATTTAATTTTATGCAATAGTGTTGTGGTGGTGCATTTGCTGGGTTATTTTGCTCATGGTTCCTATGTTTATATTTTTCAGTTATTGTTATATCACTGCAAAATCTAGGAGGTTGGTGGGGTTAGCAAGGGATGCATAAAAACAGGGTTTTGGTCAAATGTAAATGGGGTAATTTAAGCCCACTTATCTTTTTAGTAATTTTGAATAAGCATAATTACCTTAAAGTTGTCAAAGGTTTGAATTTTATTGATTCATGTTAATAATTGAAAAAGGATACTCATGAATATGGGTTGGTTAAGGTAATTATGATTTGATTCACTTTGACTTTCAAACTTAATTATAAGTAACTGGGTTGGGGTGTGTCATAATCGATCAATAGTATTAGAGCATGTGTAATGGTGGAGGTAGAATTCAACAAAATTTGTAAGTTTACAAATGAGACAATATGCAATGATGGGAAAGATGGAACAAATTCTGTCAGTGGATTTGTGGCCTTAGATAATGGTTACAAAATTTGTAAACTCTTTTTACGAACTTTATTAGTTGGTAGCATTTTCAACGAGCTTCATTTATTTGCATCATTTGCTACAAACAAATGAGGTTCATATCAAATATAAATAATCAATTTTTATTTCATATTTGAGTTCTTATGAACTACATTAATCCGTATCAATTCATACGAATAAATAATGCTCGTAGGAAATATTTTTTAAATAATATTAATTTGAAGGAAACATATTTAAAAAAAGATGTTTCTACACCGACACACAAATTAAATATATTTGATGCAACACATCTACGTATCACACCAAACCTATTCAATACGTGTGTTCGCTCATAATTTTCTATTTACAAATTGATCGTACTTCAACAATGTAGAGTTTGATATCAAGGAAAGACAAAATCAACTTTTCATTACTATTAATCGAATATGGCACTTGATATGAGCCTTACCAACTTTTCCTCCCTAATAAATAATCCTGACCGGTTACAAAAATATGTCAAGCTAGTCATCATTAGAGATTATATAAAGAATAAATATCTATTAATATAGTGTGATCTTAAAAGATAAATATTATCATCATATTATCATCAATACGTCAGATTTAATCTCTTACACAAATACTAAAATATAATCTTAATAATAACGAGGCACTTCAGTGAAAAAAAAAAAAAGAGGAGAAAAAGAACAGTATGTATAATTTACCCAAAATATCATTGTATGTTGCTTCCTCAAAATCAATTAGTCAGAGCTATCTATGAGTATCCACAACTCACATCCCAAACTTTATGCATTTCAAAGCATCTTTGCCATTGTTATCTTCTTTAGAATAAAATAATTATGGGAGAAAAATGAACAAAAGAAAGATGGTCAGTATTTAGCCAGGTGCAAGGATGGTGACGTGGCTGAGAAAAGTGGTAGAATACACGTGTTGGGTCACTAATGGAAGTATTGACAATGAGAGAAGGCATTTATACCCACGTGGACTGTGGTCCCAGGATGGATTTACATGAGACGGGTGACGACTGAAATATGGATAACTCTTTACAAAATTACAAATTTATTGTCACATCATTAATATTTTAGGATTGGCACGTCATGTTATTTATAGTTAATTAATTTTTATTTTCCTAGTAGCGCATGCCATACGTCGATACATATACATCACAAAGCTATTAGGGTCCTTTTGATATATATTGGACAAAAGTGTTGGCATGACAAATTTTGCCTAGACAAATATTTTTTTCTCACATTAGACTATGAAACACCAAATAAGGTAAAACAAATTTTTTAGGCAAAACATTTTAATAACACATTTTTCATCCATATTAACATATATAATAATAAAAAAATATGTTTTTTTTAAATTTTCGTCCCAAGTCTTATTTAATAAAAAAACAGTTTTTTCTTTTCTTTTTTACTTCCCGTTTTTATTTATTAAAAAAGTAACAAACTATATATAAAAAAAAAGTTTTTTACGCCAAAACTACTTACTAAAAACAGTTTTTACATTAAAGCAGTTTTTACGTTAAAACAATTTTTAATTTTTTTTACATTAAAATAGTTTTTATATTAAAATAATTTTTTGCATTAAAACAGTTTTTACATTAAAATATTTTTAAATTTTTTACATTAAAACAATTTTTACATTAAAACAATTTTTTACATTAAAACAGTTTTTACGAAAAAATAGTTTTTACATTAAAATAATATTTTATATTAAACAGTTTTTACATTAAAACGATTTTTTATATTAAAACAGTTTTCACATCAAAACAATTTTTAATTTTTTACATTAAAACAATTTTTACATTAAAACAGTTTTTTACATTAAAACAGTTTTTACGAAAAAACAGTTTTTAAACAGATTTTAATTTAAAACAGTTTTTTTTAACTATTTAAAACAATTTTTAAAATATTCATAACAATTTTTAAAATATTCATAACAGTTTTTTTTAATTATTTAAAATAGTTTTTAAATTATTTTTTAAAATATTAAAAGCGTTTAAGAAGTTAGCAAATTTGTTGGCAAATATTTCTCACCTATATAGCAAAGCAAAATTTGCCAACATGTTATGCATAAGAGGTATTCTACATTGGCAAATAGCTTGTAGGCAAATTTTGCTATCAAACACACCAAATTGTAGACAAATGTCATATTTGCCATTTGCCATGGCAAATAATGCTATCAAACGGACCCTTAGAGCATCCACTAGAAAAGCAAATCTAACAAATGAAAAAAGTGGGTTTACCTTTCGTTCGGGTAAATTATACAGTGGAGGTGGAAAGCAAATTTGCAACATATATTTCTATAAATTAATATTGTTTGTAGGATTATTTTTTTTACGAACAATATTAGTTCGTAGGAATGTTATATGGATAACATTTGTTCGTTAGAATTCAAATATATAATAAAAATAATTATTTATATTTTCTACGAACAACAGAAGTTCGTAAGAAGTTTACTGATTGAGTAGCCATCAGGTAATTTTGTCAATCCCTTACCTTTCCGACTTTCATATATGGTAACTTTCACCCACCGCTGCGACCCTCTCAATTTGTAAACTTACAAATTCTTTTGACTTTACATCCCACTATTGTGGATGCTCTTATCATGAGCATGTACCCTTTGAATGTGGATTATAAAATAAATAATCACCCGAAGCTAAATTTTTCTAGAAAAAATATGCAAACCCATTATTTGAAGTAAACTAAATTGTAAACTATCAATATATAATTGAAAATGGTAAATTAGTGACTTTCATAAGTAAATCACTATCACTATCACTACTACTAAAAAAGAGGGAACTTCTTCTTCACTTGTCAAATGACCAAAATATCCTCATTAAATGTTTTATTTTTAGAACAACCTTACTAATACATTCATCCCCTAATACCCCTATCACACCCGATCAAACATCCATGCGCTACAAATGAGGAGTCGTATCTCCATCCCAACATTCATTCATCTTCTTATCTTTTAAGTTATACCAAGAAGATTCATTAATCTTCTCATCTTTCAAGAGAACACGAAATCTTAAACATTTGTTCATTCGTCTTGTCAAATGACACCTGGAAAAACCAAAGGTCAATATGAGAGATGTTGAGATTTTTGTATATGTCTATTTATTTGAAATTGCATTCTTTGTTGTTATTGTTCCTTCTTGCATCCTTTATTGTTATTGTTACTTCTTCAAAAATCAAGGTAAATAATCCTACTTTTGTATAGAATTTTTCCTCACTTCTGTTATGAATTTTTTTATAGTATGCGTACTCATATAAAATTAATTCTTAGTACAAATTACCAAGTTGAATAATCTCTTAACTTTCCTAATGAATTGTTAATTGAAATCTTATAGGTTATTATCATTATTGGTTGTACAAGCTCCGATTCTGAAGGAATTCCCCATTTGTTTACCAGGTATGTGAAATCATACGTTCTATAATTTTTTGTTTCGAGAATTTTTTCTAATAATGTCCATTTTTTGGTACTGTTAAATTGATATAGTTAGTTCTTCAATATTTTTTTCCAAAGTTATATAAATTAAAAAACGCAACAAGAGATTATTTTAAATTGCGTCATTTCTTCTTATTGTTTCTTATTCAAAAATCAAGTTAATTTTTTGGTTCCAATATGTCTACTCATATAAAATCAATTCTTACTACAGATTACAAAATTTTAAAATCTCTTAACATTCCTAATGAAATGTTAATTGAAATATTATAGGTTATTATCGTTATTTGTTGTACAAGCTCGACTTCTGAATTAGAGACGACTGAAGGAATTCCCCATTTGTTTAGGAGGTATGTGAAATCATATGTTCTACAATTTTTAGTTTTGAGAATTTTTTTAGTAATAATGTTCATTTTTTTGTCCTGTTAATGTGAAATAATAGGTTCTATAATTTTTAGTTTGGAGAATTTTTTTAGTATTCGAGTATTGTTTCTAACGCTTCTCTCTGTTATGTCACCGCTATCTACACTTTTAGACCTCTAAAATAATTTCTCTTGAACAACTCAAGTTATTTCGTCAAACTCATTTCATTATATTTTTTTAACCTAAACTTACATATTCATGTCTGTAATGCCATTCATTTGATATGTCATGAAACTGTTGTAAGATGATAGGGAAAAGAATAATGATACTATTAAACTTTAATATTTCAGAATAGAATTATAGACCTTCCTAACGATACTATTCTACTTGAATATTTCAGAATAAAAGATCTGCTATAATATTGTTGTTTTATGAGCTAGAATAGGCATTCATCTCCGTGTCCTTAGCCACCGTAAACTATGTGTCATTTTGAGTATTGCAAATGAAACTACGTAAAATCGAATGCAAAAAATAAAAGAAGTATGTAGACAAAAGTGCAAGAAATATAAATTTAATCTACAAATTCCATTAAATTAGAACTGTGATCGAGGGAATGAATTACAGAAAATTAAATGCATTAGTGGAATACAAACAGGGGAGTAAAGTAGGTGCTACTTTGCTGATTGATTGGCCTTGAAATTGCTTTGGTGAACCTGCAATATGGTTTATCCCAATTGTAGGTCTGGTATTTTCGATCTCACCATTAAAAGCTTGAGCTGTGAGATTTCAAACCGCTTCTAAAATTGTTAAGGACCAAGGAGCCTTTCACCATTCAGTTGCTTTAGGTATGCCTCAAGGTCTTCTATTCACCCACCACATGGGTTAAAAGCTACCCAACTGAAACATAACTAAAAAGAGAGAGCTTCATTTTCCTTTTTCAAACTTATACATAGGCACACAATGGATAATACATCCTTACACCTAAGCGGTCGGCGAATCGACATATCATCTCAATACTCTCTATATAAAATAAAAATACCAATATCAGTGGATTTAATATTTGATAAGTGATAAATATTTTATATAATGGATGTTAAACTTAATTCCGCATCCCACCGCGTCAAACCATCGAAGAGAGCATAACTATTTATAGTAAATAATTCACATTTTACACCTTGCGCACTAGGAGTTTGTCCCTATTAAAAGACTAGAAGGTCTTCTTGAAAGTCAGAAATAATATTCCCTCACTAAAGGTATGGTAAAGGGCGTTAATGATGCTTACTCAGTCGTTCATGAAAAAATCGACTAGAAGGTCTTCTTGAAAGTCAGAAATAATATTCCCTCACTAATGGTATGGTAAAGGGCATTAATGATGCTTACTCAACCGTTCACGACAAAATCGAGTTGTCCTTAAATAAATACATTGAGGTCGTTGAACGAGATCATTATTTCATATTCCCGCCAACGTTCTACAAATTCATCTCCTTTGAAGATCTACTTGCACAGAAAGATGAAGAGAAAACCTATGGTAATTATTAGTAAGAAAGTTTTTCTCATACATTTATAAAAACTCATTATTTTATCTTATTTCTAATTCTCAAACATACAGTTGTGATAGCTTTTGTCATAAATGTGAAACCAATGAGGACCATTACAAAAGCATCCAACTCGGCAAAAGTGATTTTACGTGATGTAACTCTCCGAGCTACAAAGTATGAATCCTAAAATTTAACTTTTCATTATGTTAAAAATATCCTTTAATGTATGTAAATTTATTTCACATTGCTTAATATACTATTTCATGTTCTAATTTATTACTTATCACAGATTCCAATCAATGAATTTCACTTTATGGGGAAACTTAGAAGAGAATGAAGGATAGTAATTAAGTATCTTATCAGTCGAATATCCTTTAATAGTTGTTCTCAAGATATACTTTCATCTTACGAAGGTAAAATATTCTTTTGCACTTCAAGCAACAACGAATACAGGTCCTACTAATTCCAATTTCATCAATTTATTCTTAATAGGCGAATATAGCTTAAGTAGCGTATCAAAGATTACAATTCATATTAACCCTGATATCATATAGGTTATCGAATTAAAATAATGTTTTGATTTTCTTTTCACAAACACTTTAGTTTCTACATTACATAAATATATTGACAAAATGTAACCTACAGGTTGAAGAGCTCATTAACATCCCAAATTTCAAGAAATTTAGTTCGCCGCCATAAAAAATAATCATAAGTGCAGACAAGGTTTCTATTCGTGATATTATAAATGGAGTTTCATCAACAAAGGAGGTAATACTTAATTTACTATGAATCACCTTTACATGTCTAACATTTTCATTACCATAACGTAACATAAAAATATTTTCACATTCCACATAATCTTTTCTGGTCTTTCGTTGCCATGATTATGGAAGTCAGAATCAAAGAAAACCCATGGTATGACGCTTGCAATGTTTGCAACAAGAAACTCGTTGTTGCTAACGAAAATGGAACATGCTTAAATTGTGGTTCCTCAAATGGAAATTACACAATAAGGTAATTTTTTTTTAATAATCTATGATTTTTAATTTAAATAACTCATCATATACATACCTTTACTTACACATTATACAAACAAATGTAAGGTACTTACTTCAACTTGTGGTCCAAGACGACGATGAAAGAGCATCAATGACAATGTTCAACGAAGAAGAATCTTTCATTGGGTGGAACATTCGACATTCATTGCTTCTAAAGATAAGGTAATATAATTTTTCTTACCAATTCAAACTCATTCGTAAATTCAATATGGTCAATACTAAAAAAATGTACTTAATATTCATATCTATTCTTTTACTCCATAGGGAATTTTGATCTCAGAATATATTCGAAAGCTATACACATGCATTGGCAAATTCTGCAGATTCTATATTAAAGGAAAGTCAGTTAAAGAATCAGATCGAAAGCTGGCACGTTTCATCGCTCACAAAATTGAAGAGGAAGAAGAACCTTCCCATCCAAACAAACGTAAAAAATAACATATCTGACCAAGACATTTTCTTTTTCTTTTCGATTAAAGATTAATGTTATCCAAGATTGATAAATACAATATCTTTTTCTTTCGATTAAACATAGTTATTATCCAAAGTCTTACAAAAACATATTTTGTGATGCTTTAGATTTTTAATTTTACATAATTCATATTAATTCAATGCAAAGAAGAATATATGGACTCACAAACACGTGCAACGCACGTGGGCACAACTAGTGTTTCTAAAAACTGAGGACGTCCTAAAAAAATGGCAACTTTGATATTTATACAAATATTATAGTTATGGAATATAACTTTTCAATCAGATATTTGCCTAGATATTGTAGATGAACTACAAAACTTCAGCTGGTAATATAGCAGTTAAGTAAAACCTAACATTGTTTCTTGAGCAAGTTGACTGCCTATGAGTTTACCTAAGCATTGTTACAAGTAATTTAAAGTCCATACAACATTTTACTACAATCGG
Source organism: Sambucus nigra (assembly GCA_949130495.1). Taxonomy (NCBI): domain Eukaryota; kingdom Viridiplantae; phylum Streptophyta; class Magnoliopsida; order Dipsacales; family Adoxaceae; genus Sambucus; species Sambucus nigra. The sequence goes on along the minus strand of OX422222.1, from coordinate 115,915,819 downwards.
GTTATATTGAAGGTGAACAAATAATTTTCAAAATAAGAAATAAATTATTGAGGAACAATCAGCATGAATAGAAGACAAAGTATTTGTTAGCCTTTCACATAAAGTATTAGTCTTAAAACTTACCTCATATGGGGCTTGGAATTCATGTAGCTTTTAAAAAAATTGAGCCCCTGGTTGATTATTTAAGAATATAGATAACACAATAAATCCAAAGTACACGGGAGGAACGGTGATTTGGGCATATTAAGAACAACACCACTTTATATAGTGCACTGATTAATTTGTTTTGACAATGATAAAGAAATTTATGAACGAGATTGTGTCACATATACTCCTTGTACACAAACATTCAAGAATTACGTTGTTGAGTGTTAGAAAACTCAGCGACTACATTAACAATGGATAAAAAAACTTAAGAAATCAAGCCCGGATAAAGAAGGAGGGCTGCTTTAGGTAGCTGACAACCATCGTAAAACTTTGTCAGATCCTTATGAACATGAATCCTATGAATACACTGCACCATAACGACTATTTTGTAACTAACAGATTATTTAATTTGTAAGTGTTTATAACACTTACAAAAATTTACAACGTTTTTAAACACTTGCAAACTTTGTAACTGTTCAAAACCGTTGTAAAATTTATTATTTTATTATTTTCAAAGCTAAAAGGGTAACCTAATCTTAAAAAGTGTAAATTCCATCTCTCCTCCATTATTTAATTTCTCCCTCCAAACTAAAATCGTAAAGAATATCTTCGCTCCTTCGCCTCCTAAAAATTGAGAACAAAAAATGGAGACGAAAATCGCGAACCAAAAAATTAGAGACCAAAATCACACTTCGATTCATGTATAACTCTAGATTTAGGTAAAACCTAGGGCATATTAACTCTCAATTTTTTTTCAATCGAAACCTAATCTCAGATTTAGGTAAAATCGCAATTTGATTCTTATTTCATCTTGAATAGCTGAAGTACAGACAAAACGAAAGGGGCTGATAAAGAGATTTAGCCTCATTTTCCCAACAACGGTGATGCCTTTTCTGAAGAATGCATTATCGTCTTCTACTTCGGATTCAACGGGGTCGAGGAGGCAACTCACCATAGGTATGAAACTTAACCGAAGCTTTCTTGCTGTTGTTTTTTTCTGTCTCTGATAGCGTAAATGGAGCTTCTTGTGTAATGTAAGAAGTTGATCTTATTCCTAATGACTCTAAATCCGCTGAATGTATAAAGTAGTTGGAGCAGGTTATACTCTTAAGTCCTTATATCGTTGTATGGTAATATTCCCCTCAAGAAAAGATCCATTTAACACCTTGCATTATCGAAGTAAACGATTAAACGATGATAAGAACATGTGTTTATGCCTTGAAAAACTCTATTTTTTTATCACCGTTCATGCACAAAAAGAATTAGCTCAGTAGGCAATGTCACTCATCGGACCTCTTAATTGGAATATGGATAAATAATTGTTGTTGCTTTCTTGATTATGATTGTTACGCTAAATTAATTTTATGGTTTTATTTCTATGGGTAATATATCTCTGTAACTTGTTCAATGAATTACACATGGTGTGTTGTTTTCGATATTCAGTTCATAGATGGCTGTTGAGACCATATATTACTCGTTGAAATGAAATTCATTTAAGGCACCTTTGCCACTTTCTTCCTTCTCTTCCACTCGTCTATCTTCATCTACTTCTCTGTAAGCTTTTTCATAGTTCTTGTTTAATATATATCTTGCTATTACTTACAACTTCACGAATGTATGGTACCAATATACATACATATCTTTTGGACTTTTACTTTGTTGTTGTAACACAATCTGATCCGGGGTTTGTACATAATGCATCATATTTAATCTGTTTTATTTTGATTTGTACATAATGCATCATATTCAATCTGTTTTCTTTTGATTTGAGTTGTTTTTTTCTCGTTCTGCCCATAATCATCATCATTGATCCCTTTAATTGGATTCATCTGCCTTAGTTTTTTTCGACCCTTTATAAATATTAATTTTCCTTTTTAGCTTGTTATTAGGCTATTTACTGTTATTTAAGTGGTTATTCTTTGTATGTTTCATGATTTATTATTGTTAATTGTATTTTTAATGATCAATTTCTGTGTGTTATATTAATCGACCCACAAGGTAGGTAGGTAGTTTATGCAGCAGTGATTTTCTATCTATCATGACCAATTGTCCTTAAAATTCTGTGTCTTTATGAAAAAAATGAGGTAATACAGGCATCACTTCTCATTCTATACCCGATTAAGAACTGATATGCAGTTAATATTACATTTTTATTATAATTCTTTAAAATCATTTTTTTTCTGCTGCTGTGTTGCTGTTTGTACAATACAACTGTCTTTTGTATTAGCATTTTGAGGAGCATGGCTCTTTTTTGAGCTCACAAAGATAGAGGTGGCGTGAGGATTCATGAAAGTTTAGATGAGCTTAGCACAGATTGTGACACCCCGCCTAATTAAATATCGGGTGATCAGGCCTTTATTAAATTAAAACAAGTTTCTCAAATGGTTCATTCTTAGCATCACTATCGAAAACTTTTTAATTACCAATCCCCTAAGTGAAAATTAAACCGGCGCCAAATTTTATCTTTCTTAAAACACATAAATTAACCATGCGGAACAAAGTATAACAATCACCATGTACTATAACCCAATCAACAGAGTATAAGTACAAAAGAATAAGAATATTACCGAATAAACCATAAAATAATAATAGAACAACCACTAGTCTGAAACTAAACATCTAAGACTGATACCGGACCACAAGTCCATACATAGAATAGTGTGAGATCCTGCATTAGATCTGAATGTGAGATATCGTCTAATCAAAATCCTGTAAGTATCCACTGTGCTACAGCTTCGAGTCCCTGTAATGAAATCATCATACATGGAGTCCCTGTGGCTGGACACCTAAAAGGTTTTGAAAATATTTTATAGCAAGAGTTAGTAATCAAAACATTTTGAAAATATTTAGCAAGCGTTTATCACAATCTAAAATGCGATTATTGATTACACATGTTAGGTTCTCATACACTCTCTTGACTTTACTCACTCCTCATCTATTGTGCACACCTAACGTTCTACTCTTAGCCTACCTAGCCATATCTCCCAAGCTAACTAGGACTAAGGTAATCATTTAACCTTATCTATACCTAAGTTCTCGTACCGCCCATACAGTACATCAATTTCATTAACATCTCACGAAGGTTAATTAATTCTCAAGTAACATTTTCACCTATGTTATGTTTCAAAACTTCTCATTTAGTTTCACTACTAAATTTCTAAGATTCTCACAATTAATATCTTCCTACTTTTGTAATCAAGTTTCACTACTTAAATTACTAATTAGATATTCTCTATCTAACGTTCCGTTTCGTAATTAAGTTTCACTACTTAACTTACCAGTTTGACATGTATCGTTAAACACATAATATATCAATCTACTAATACATAGCAGTAGAATATCATTAAGTATATATTTCACGATAATATATACTAAATATCAGTCATTACTATTATGTCCTTTTGACACACGTAAAGAACTCTTGGTTCGGAATGATTCATCGACTCCAAGTGAGAATTGGTTCGGAATGATACATCGACCCCAATTATATATATATACATATTCTAGCTCGGACTCTTTCATCACGCCACCATTTCGAAGGTTTGGTTCGGCATTTTTCATCGACCCCAAACGTACGATAACCCAATGTTAGTTCGGAATACTTCATCGACCCTAACATATAATAACCCTACGTTAGTTTAGTATACTTCATCGACCCTAACGTATCATAACCTTACTTTAGTTCGGAATACTTCATCGACCCTAACTTAGTTAATTTAGGTATACATCTCTCAACCTAATAGTTCATACAATTTAGTAGGTACACCCCCGACCTATCAATCATGCTTGTACGTAATATAGTATTCTCTTATATTAGCCGTATTCGTCAATTTATGATTTCTCAATATTGCATTTATTTGAGTATTCACTCAACTCTAAGGGCCCTAGTTACCCCTCACATATAATTTCAGTAGTTATTACTTACCCTACTGGTCTATCACATGAATTGACTTTACCTCGCCTCGTAACTCAATTCCATATTCCCCAATGCTCTACTCAGTCGATTTATTCTCGTCGGTCCATAATCCAAGTCCTACACCCAATGGCCTTACCGGACCTCAACAATATACCTACTGGTCTTATTCTCACTCCCATATAAGTATAATATAAATCCTAGGATTCACATTAATTCTCGAAAATCAAAGAAACCTTAACGAAGGAAAAATTCGAGAAAAACACCTTAATTCGATCGATCGACTCCTAGGTTTGATCGATCGATCAATCGATCTGGGGCAGCAACAGTTCGTCTTCTACGTTAGTTTCTTCTTCCATTAACAAACCTCCAAACTTCATTATAGTACACCAAACTTCGACCCAGTTATCTTAACATGTTCCCACATATACTAGGACAATTTCTAACGTTTCAAATACATCAAAACCTCAATTCATTTAAAGAAATAGTGCATTAAACTCAGAATTTCTTAAAACCCTAGTTATGGTGTTCTTCCCATATTTTCATTAAAAACCCATATTTTATTGTGAAATAATTATCAACTTAGCTCTGAATATTATTCCTCTACATATTCTAAATCATTCTACATGCGATTCTTATCCCAACATGCATAAATATCATTATTTTCTTTCCAAGATATTGATTTAACAAAAATATTCAAGAGCCCTACACATGGGTATTGTATCCTTATAATTTTTGTAATAAATAACTCGCCTTGACAGAGGGATTTTGATTTCGTGGTATTGATGATGGATTGGTGCTTCTCTTCTTCAATCCTTCCTCCTTTGGCTCCTAGGATGCAAGATCCTAACCCAACCTCCTCAAAAGCATCTTCTAAGCCCTTAGAATGGTTTTCTCCTTCTCTCTAATGGTCTTGGTGTTTACATGGGTTTTCTAACCCTAATACCTCTTTCATACGGCTAATAAAAGACTCTCAAATTCGTAGGTCTCCATACTGTGACGACCCGGATATGATTATGATAAACCATGTTTAAATCATGCTTACCGTATGGGATGGGGATAATGTGTTATTAGAATATATAATTTTAAGTTATTGTGTTTAGTCTAATCGTACCTTCATAACTTATGAAATATTGAATTAGTCACAAACACAAATTTGTGAAGTTTTCGATAAAAATGTTCGGGTTGGAGGCTAGTTTTGACCCCTATAATGTAACAATTGACTTAAGGTCAAAACTATATAATTGTATACATGTGAGTTAGGTTTGTAAAACAACAAACGGTATGCTAAACGGAGGTTCGAGTAAAGAGTTATACTGAAATCACGAACAAGGGGTAAAGTGGTCATTTAGCTTTAAAGGATATTTTATTTATATGGCGACACATGTCATATTTGTGACACCCCGACTAATTAAATACCGGGTAGCTACTCCTTTATTAAATTAATTCAAAATGCCAAGTTGGTTCAGTTAATAGCATCACTGTCGAAAACATTTTAATCATTACTAACCACCTAGTATTTAAAAAGTAAGATGTCAAATTTTAAATTTAGTCTGATTAACATACAATAAAAGAATTATGATAGAATATCATAACCATACACCATAAAGTCTCCATAAAGTAACCAACAAATAATAATAAGTCCGGAGGAAAACTCCTCACAACAATCCCACCACTGAAATAAATAAAACAGTATATCCTGAATTAATTACATGCCAACAATCTGAATAACTGAAATATGAAATGTCTCTAATAGAAATGGGTGACATGCCCTACAAATGATGAAAACTGAATAGAGTCAAGATGAAAGAAGCGCCTACTAGCAAGGCCCTGTAACTTCCACAAACAGCTACAGCTCGTCACCTGAATGGAAATCCTATGCATGGTGTCCTTGTGGCTGGGCACCTAAAAGGTTTTTACAAAAAATAGATTTGAAAGCAAACGGGTCAGAGCCCAAAAGTGGAGAGTATTTTAAAAATAGCAAGTGTTTTAATAACATTAAAACAATGAATGCAAAATACATGTTAGGACATGCACTCACATGAAATACTCAACTCTCGACTAATTGTGCACTCCTAACGTACCGTACCCATCTAAATGGCATTCATATCTAACTAAACCGTTTTAAGTTCTACCCCTTTCTACTCGATTCCCTTTATAAATTCTAACGTTATCAATTAAATAGAGGACCTTACTTAAACTCGGATTCTCAATTATTAGCAATACAATTCACTACAGGTTATCCCTTTTTATTTTCTCAAAGCGTGACCATAATTATACTCACAATACCAATATGAAAATTCTCATTATTTAAGCGTGTATTATTCACGTCATAAATATACAATACAAGCGCCCCGAGACTAAGCTGCGGTGCACACATACTCCGCTATCCATCCTGGTACATCACGTACATAAGGATCACGCATTCCGAATCTCTCAGGAATCGTTCTCAGATAACAATAATCACAAGCAATGGAGGCGAACACAGTCACATCACATGGGTCACGCACATACCTACGCTCCCACGATCAACAGTCTTATTAACTTCCCAATAAGTCCTTCTCTGACCTATGTCCTCGAGGTACCAATCTAAATCCCCTCGTAGGCACACGAAGATTAGATGGCCCTAAGCGAACGCAAACCTCCCGTGATAACAAGTATGGTAGGTATGTCATACACATAAAATCATATACATATACTAAGCATGCACACATCTTAGTAATTACCATAATTTATTAGTGGTATACTTCTCATTCTTATTCCAACTTATAATGTCACACCAATCCTATGTCCCCGGTTTATAAGTATTCAAGTCATTAATTATCCTCGCATCGTGATTAGTCACTAGCGCCCTAATCCACCAATATCCTTTGGTTCAAATCATTCTTCTATATTTTACTCCTCAATATATCCCGAATATCCCAGCTATATCAATTAGTCATCAAGGGAATGTTATCTCTACAATTAAACAAGGTTACGGGACACTAGAAATCAAATCAGGCCAAAAAGGCTAATCTGTCAACTCGTTAGAAGTCTCGTTCGAACGAGGTCGTTCGAACGAGAGTTCGTTCGAACGAAGTGGGCATCTAACGAGGTCTCGTTCGAACGAAAGTCATCGAACGAACATCCAACTCGTTAGAAGGCAAACTGTCAGCTCGTTAGAAGCTCGTTCAAACGAGCTCATTCGAACGACCTGGGCAGGTCTTCTAACGAGGTGACAGTTCCGAGCCCAAAATTTTCCTATCACGTTTTTCTCAATTTTTTTCACCTTTAATCTCATCTAAAAGTCGTCCCAACAGTATTTTAATGTTTCTAATCATCACTAAACATTCGTAGGTCATAATATAACATTTATATGGGGCCAAATCTTCCTAAACATCATCTAATTATCATAACTCCCCACATTTCCCCAAATCTTATGAACATGAACCCTAGAAATTTAAAGTTATCAATTTCCATAAATAAATCCATTTTTGTAACATAAAAAGTAGTAATTCTGTTAGTCTAATCACCCAATAACAATTCTAGATGCAAACCTATATCAAAATCTGAATTTCTAACTCCAATTTCATGGGTTTTTATAAATCTCCCAATACAATACAAATATATCAATTTTCTAAGCATGGAAGAAGCATTCGCTTGAAATTAACGAAATTAAACCACTTGCCTTGGATTATTATCTGAATTTGGTGTAGAATGATGAAGGTTGCACTCTCTCTTTTTCTCCTAAGGTTGAAGGTTGAAGATGGAGGTTGTGTTTTCTCTTTGGAACTTTTCCTAACTTCCTCCTCTAACTCCCGTTGCCCTCTAATCACTTAATTGCTGGTAATGGGTTAGTGGGTTATTAAATTACCTATTTTTAATTCCCAAAATTCGTTGGTCATAAATCCCCAATTTTCAAAATTACCAAAATACCCTTTTTAAGTTGCCGGTATGGCCCAATAATGCCCCGGGACCCAAACTAAACCCCCCGCTAGTGTTTTTTTGACTATTTCGACCCTTCCAGACACGTTGGCGCACTCAAAATGACCATATGGTTGATAAAAATAAAATTCACTTTTTAATTAAAATAATTACATTCCTGACGCGACTGTCACGCGCGTCCCAGCAAAATTTTTCCAAATTGCCGTATTTCAAACTCGCGACAAATTTCAATATTTTCAATATTCATATATTGCCATATATACACATTATAATCAAATACCAACTCACATCTCGTTAGTATTTTATCCGGATTAATTCTCAATTAATTCACTTTTAACTTAATTAATCCCATAAATAAATATCTATAAAAGTACGGGGTATTACAATATTTTGATTGGACCAAGGGGAGGTGACTTATACCGACTTTAAAACCTTGAAATGACCTCCTCCTTCAGCTAAAATAAGGCATGAGGAGAGATAATCTGGAAGCTCGGGAAGTTGAAAGTGAAGAGAAAAAGTGAGAAAAATTCGTAGGAAATTACGAAAAAGTCCCTAAGGTAATTCTATGCATAAATCTTGTTATTATTTTTTTATTATTGATTGAAATGATAGAAATCATTTATTTTGTATTGAAATTTCATGACATGGTGTATATGTACGGATAGATGCAAGTTTAAGCAAAGTTGAACTGTAAATCATGTACATTACTTCGATTGGAAACCTTGTCTATTCAAACTCCTATAACTATTTGAATAATTAATGGAATTGAATAATTCTAGTTGTATATGAAAATAGACTCATGTATTTATAACATATCCGAATCTTATATGAAAATACCAAGAAATGAATCTTTGGTGAGAGTTTGAAATTTTGGTATAAAATCTGCCTCAATGGTGAAAGTATGCACGCCATGTGTTTGATATTTTGCTTGACATGGCAAATGAAACTTAAAAACTATGAAACATTAATTTTGTATTGTTAAATATGTTTATGGATGTTGGGTGAAATATCACAAGAATTTATGATGTAGAAAAATTATGAATATAAAGGAGCCTATATGGCAGATTTGCTTTGTAATAAAGAAATGGACAGATCTTGCTCTAGGAAACTTGAAATGATGTGTTGTATTTTATATTGGGAACCTAATATGATAAGAATTGGGTTACCAAGAAGAAATTAAAGTATGTTTGGGTTATGATTTAGGTATGTTAGATATCGTAACATGAATGTGAATGGAACTTCATTTATGATAAAGGATTTGAATGGAATCATTTGATGCTTATGAATTGAGTTATGTTTAAGTATTATTCAGATTGTTAAGATCCTTATGATGATAATACTATTGTAAGAATTTATATTTGAAAGGAAAGAAGAACCGGTTGAACAAGTGTCGGACAAAGGCAACGGAAAAATACATGAAGTGGCCAAGGTGAGTGTACTCACTGTAAAAAGATATATTATACATGGCTATGGAGATGATTTTAATATCACCCACGGGTAAGATGTATTACACATGATTATGGATATGATATGAATATCACTCATTGGTAAGATGTATTGTACATGGCTACGGAATTGATTCGAATATCACTCACGGGTAAGATGTATTACACATGGTTATGGATATGATCAAAATAATATTGAATATGAATTTGTTCATTTCGATTTACCGAAATGAGGGGTTACTCCTCGACCAGGAATGGGGGAGATTTCTTTGTTGAAGACAAGGGGTTACTCCTCGACCAGAAATGGGGGAGAATTTTCTATTGCAGACAGGATATGTGAGTCATGATTCGGATAAGTTGGTCATTCTTTATGAATGAGCCGGATAAGTATATAATTGGTCATTCTTTATGAATGAGCCGGATAAGTGTATAATTGATAATTCTTTATGAATGGTCCAGATAAGTATGCATATATCATCACGGGTATATGATTTATTGCATTTAATTTTATGCAATAGTGTTGTAGTGATGGATTTGCTGAGCTATTTTGCTCATGGTTCCTATGTTTATGTTTTTCAGGTATTGTGATATCACTGCCAAATCTAGGAGTTTGGTGGGGTTAGCAAGGGATGCATAAAACCATGATTTGGTCAAACATAAATGGGGTAATTTAAGCCTACTTATCTTTTCAGTAAGTTTGAATAAGCATAATTACCTTAAAATTGTGAAAGGCTTTTCGTTTATTGATTCATGTTTATAATTGAATAAAGATACTTGTGTTTATGGTTTGGTTAAGGTAATTATGATTTGACTCACTTTTACTTTCAAACTTAATTATAAGTAACTGGGTTGGGGTGTGTCAACTTTGGTATCAGAGACTAAATTTTAGAGGTTCTGGGGTGAGGAATGCCTAGATTTGGCAGTGGAAGTAGAAATTATTTTGAGTCATAAGTAAATTGGCTTTTGTTGACTAACATTTGTTAGTTATACATACATATTGTTGTACGAGATGTGAAAGGCAAGGATCTTGCAGGAAAGGAAATGAGATGTTAAGGTTTATTCGGGGATGATAGCGAATATAGGTATTTTAAATGATTCATTGCATTGTTTTATTTGTGGTATGGACAAACATGTCATTGAAGGAAAAAATTTAAAGATAAAATGTGGTATACGAAAATTGTGAAGTACTGGAAGTAATCCCTTCTTATACTGGAATATGTAAACTTGAGTAGTGTCACTTATTAAGCCATGGTTTGGTGTGTGCCCATTATGTGGGAGTGTGAGGTACGGGAACCCATATTCCATTAAAGGATGAGATGATAAATTGTTAGAGTGTGAATCAAATGAAGATTCAAATGGTAAAGGTGAAGTGAGAAGATTAATAGTTATTTATGTTTCAATTTAATATGTGAAATGGTCTGAAATTCAATTACTAGTCAATATATCACAATTGATCTGAATGTGGGTTCATACTGAATTATGATAAGTAGAAGAAAAGAGTGATAAGAGTTAAGATGTATTTTTTTTTATTAGTATGAGTATAGGTAGTGAATATTACTCTTGGGATGTTTTGAAATGCTTATATGAATAGTAAAGTTGAGACGAGGTGTTAAAGAGTTGGATGTTTAAAAATATTGGGGAGCCCTTTTAAGTGTATGTGTTGTTTATGAGTATGGAAAAGATGCTAATCGGGTTAGATTATCAAAAACTGGTTTGGGTGGATATTGAGTTGTATTTTTCATTGTACGTACATGTTATCACTAAGAGTATGACATATAATGAATATGATTGACATTATATGGAGTCACTAAGAAGTATGTGTAAGGATAAGATGTTATGTGAGATACCATAATGGGATACATTAAGGTATTTGTTCAAGTTATTTAAAAGAAACACGACATATGATAGTTAAGATAAGTATTATGGGGTTGGTAGGTATGGTTAAAGTTTTCAGTGGTGATGTTACGTTTAACATCCATGTTACCAAACGGGTAAGGTGAGTGTATTAATAATGTTGCATAAGACTATAATGTTAGTAAGGATTGGGGTAAGATTATGGTTGTAAAGTTATTGTGCCAAATAAATGACTCGTTAAAGTCATTGTACGTTTAGTTAAAGAACAATCATACGATACTGAAAAGGGGAATATAGTGAGAAGTTATATTAAGTTCATAGTGCATGACTGCACAATATATATGAACGTGAATATGAAATCTTGGTTAAGAATAAACATTTAGTGAATGATTATTCAGTTTCAATATATGAAAAGTAGTGAGGCTATATTTAAATTAAGAAATTGTAAGGGCGAGATTTAACATACTCTTAAACATCATAAATGATATGGATAGTAGTCAAAGTCAAACACATGTATTTGGTGTTGAATGGAAGATGAAAATATGTCATGTAATAAGATAATTTGGTAGTATGATATTTATGATTTGAAATATTACACGATGATAAGGATAGACTATAGGAATGAAGGAAGAAAAGTAAGAAATGATACTAGGTTTGTTAAGAATATTCACTCATTGTGAATATACGATGATACGACTGATAATCTAGTGTGTGTGAATGTTTGGCATACGTATATAAATGTATGAAATAATATACGAGTAGGTGATTGCTTATCATTAATAAGAAATCATTAGATGATTATTCTTACATGTAATGATAAAGAAACTGATGTTATTATGAAAGAAGATTTGTTGTACATCGAGGAACGATTGAAATTCTTGGTCGTAAAGAGAAAGTATTAGGGAATAAAGTTAGTTCCGTACTTAAAATGTTGTGGAGGATACATGAAATTAAATAAGCAACTTGGGAAAGGCAATATGGAATGAGAAAATAGTATCCCCAATTGTTTGATAAGTGAAATTCCTACTAAATTTCGGGGATGAAATTTTCTAAGGGGGAAGGTTGTGACGACCCAGATATGATTATGATAAACCATGTTTAAATCATGCTTACCGTATGGGATGGGGATAATGTGTTATTAGAATATATAATTTTAATTTATTGTGTTTAGTCTAATCCTACCTTCATAACTTATGAAATATTGAATTAGTCACAAACACAACTTTGTGAAGTTTTCGATAAAAATGTTCGGGTTGGAGGCTAGTTTTGACCCCTATAATGTAACAACTGACTTAAGGTCAAAACTATATAATTGTATACATGTGAGTTAGGTTTGTAACACAACAAATGGTATTCTAAAAGGAGGTTCGAGTAAAGAGTTATGCTAAAATCACGAACAAGGGGTAAAGTGGTCATTTAGCTTTAAAGGATAATTTGTTTATATGGCGACACATGTCATATTTTGATTGGACAAAGGGGAGGTGACTTATGACGACTTTAAAACCTTGAAATGACCTCCTCCTTCAGCCAAAATCAGGCATGAGATATTTTGGCTTGAGGAGAGAGAATCGGGAAGCTCGGGAAGTAGAAAGTGAAGAGAAAAAGTGAGAAAAATTCGTAGGAAATTACGAAAAAGTCCCTAAGGTAATTCTATGCATAAATCTTGTTATTATTTTGGTATTATTGATTGAAATGATAGAAATCATTTATTTTGTATTGAAATTTCATGACTTGGTGTATATGTACGGATAGATGCAAGTTTAAGCAAAGTTGAATGTGTAAATCATGTATATTGCTTCGATTGGAAACCTTGTCTATTCAAACTCCTATAACTTTTTGAATAATTAATGGAATTGAATAATTATAGTTGGATATGAAAATAGACTCATGTATTTATAACATATCCGAATATTATGTGAAAATACCAAGAAATGAATCTTTGGTGAGAGTTTTAAGTTCAGGTATAAAATCGTCCACCTTGGAGAAAGTATGCACGCCATGTGTTCGATGTTTTGCTTGACATAGCAAATGAACCTTAAAAATTATGAGACAATAATTTTGTATTTTTAAATATTTTTATGGATGTTGGGTAAAATATCACAGGAATTTATGGTGTAGAAAAATTATGAAAATTCCTGGAAGTTGACTAAATGATAAAGGAGCCTATAAGGCAGATTTTATTTGTAATAAAGAAATGGACACATCTTGCTCTGGGAAACTTGAAATGATGTGTTGTATTTTATATTGGGAACCTAATATGATAAGAATTGGGTTACCAAGAAGAAATTAAAGTATGTTTGTGTTATGATTTAGGTATGTTAGATATCATAACATGAATGTGAATGGAACTTCATTTATGATAAATGATTTGAATGGAATCATTTGATGCTTATGAATTGAGTTACGTTTAAGTATTATTTGGATTGTTAAGATCCTTATGATGATACTAATATTGTAATAATTTATATTTTAAAGGAAAGAAGAACCGGTTGAACAAGTGTCGGACAAAGGCAAAGGAAAAATACATGAAGTGGCCAAGGTGAGTGTACTCACTGTAAAAAGATATATTATACATGGCTATGAAGATGATTTGAATATCACTCACGAGTAAGATGTATTACACATGGTTATGGATATGATATTAATATCACTCATTGGTAAGATGTATTATACATGGCTATGGAGATGATTCGAATATCACTCACTGGTAAGATGTATTACACATGGTTATGGATATGATCAAAATAATATTGAATATGAATTTGTTCATTTCGATTTATCGAAATGAGGGGTTACTCCTCAACCAGGAATGGGGGAGATTTGTCGTTTGAAGACAAGGGGTTACTCCTCGACTAGAAATGGGGTAGAATTATCTATTGCAGACAGGATATGTGAATCATGATTCGGATAAGTTGGTCATTCTTTATGAATGAGCCGGATAAGTATATAATTGGTCATTCTTTATGAATGAGACGGATAAGTGTATAATTGATAATTCTTTCTGAATGGGCCAAATAAGTATGCGTATATCATCACGGGTATATGATTTATTGCATTTAATTTTATGCAATAGTGTTGTAGTGATGCATTTGCTGAGCTATTTTGCTCATGGTTCCTATGTTTATGTTTTTCAGGTATTGTGATATCAGTGCCAAATCTAGGAGTTCGTTGGGGCTAGCAAGGGATGCATAAAACCATGATTTGGTCAAACATAAATGGGGTAATTTGAGCCTACTTATCTTTTCAGTAAGTTTGAATAAGAATAATTACCTTAAAATTGTGAAAGGCTTTTAGTTTATTGATTCATGTTAATAATTGAATAAAGGTACTTGTGTTTATGGTTTGGTTAAGGTAATTATGATTTGAATCACTTTCACTTTCAAACTTAATTATAAGTAACTGGGTTGGGGTGTGTCACATACCCTCACATGTTAAAAGTCCAAAACACCCCCGAACGATCTCGATTTAGTCCAAAATTACCTCGAGACTCAAATAGTACCCCCGGGTATACTATTTTGACTAATTCGACCCTTCCAGACTCATCTGTGTCCTCTAAATTATCATTTGAGTCACTTAAAAATGTATTACTCGTTCTTGCCCCAAAATGGTCTACACGTGCTAAGTAACTATTTACTATACGAGTTAAGTAAATAGAATGAGGCAATATTAATCAGTATCTATCTCTCGATTAATACTCCATAAATCACAATTATTAATAAAACTCACTAAATTACTTCTCTTGCGTAATTTAAATTAAACCATTTATTCTCATTTAATTCTCCAATATAATTAAATAAAAATATTCAGAAATACGGGGTATTACACGGATTTGGCCGATTATGTTGCGAATTTGTCGGAGGTTTTTCCATAAAAGAGAGGTGCGTTTTCGCCATTGCATTATCTGGTTGCTCCCTTATATGCTTGATGAGGTATATAGTTCTTTCCTTTACTTTCTTTCTTTGTTTGTTTGTATCTCTTTTATTTATGGTTTGAATCTTTGGTGGAAAGAAGGAAACTTTATGAAGATCCTTATAATAAGACTGTTAACTGGGCCAAAGGTGTAGATATTTCATTTCATTCATTGAACTTCGACTATCCCTCACACTTTTGGGTGTGTGTAGGAACTTATTGGGAACCTTGTGATTATGAACCGAAGGTAATGCATATTTATCATTTTTTGATATCATAAGTTTCTTTTATGTGGCATTAAGTGGCCTAATTGTAAATTACTTTAGTTTATGTGATACCTTCACATTCTCTTTCAGCCTACTTTCTAGTAATATTTTTACATGGATACTTAAGTTTCATAATCTACTGGTAATTATTGTCTTGTTTTAATTTGGGTAATAATAACCTCTTTTTTCTTATTACTTTCTCATTTTTATTTGCTAAACAATGTCAATAGTTGCCATCACATTTCAATACTCACGTTTATTGTGAATCAAGCGTCACTAGACCTCCAATGCATATTCTAGTCCCCTGTAAAATTGTATTATACGAATTGTAACAGTACCAATGCATATTTTACTCCCCTGCGATGTTTTGATTTCGACAACGGGAATGATATTTGTTTATATTTGGTATGAATTGTATATTAATGTTTCAATTTTATACATAAATTAACATAAGGCTTTTGTTTTAAACTTCCTTGCATATATGATATTTTTGATTTTGGTACCTTTATAACTCAGCAAAAAAAAATGAATAAGACCAAATCCTTCTCTTATGCTCTCAAAGGTTCATCTCTATCCCATGCTATCGAAATACAATCCTTACAAAAGCAACGTGGAGAACCATATATTTCATTCAACCAGACACAAGTGGACATCCTTTCCAATTATTATAAATATGCCATTGTGGGTAAATTCTCTCACGGGAGATCCTTATTAAGGTTGAAATCATTGGTGGAAATAGGGCAGCTAGACCATAAGGACATCAGCCCATGGACTTTTATTCACCTCACGGACTTTTATTAAATATATGCCAGAATCCTTATTCACCTCACGGACTTTTATTAAATATGTGCCAGAATCCTTATTCACGTATATAGGGTTCTGGTGTTAACTTCTGTTTGGACAGCCATGGAGAGCTGCAACTCTATGCCCCTTTCATGGGTTAGACCCATATCCATCCATAAAAGCCCAGATGAAAATGGCAAAAACAGAACCCTGAAAGCGGTTGAACTAGAGAGTGGGATTGGTCATCAATGGAGTCTTTGGAAATGGGATTCCTATTGTGCTTCAGAGGTAGGAGAAGAGAATTTTGAATTAGTTTTAGTTTTGGTGGTTGGTATTGGAGATTTTGGGTCGGAGTTATTTTTTTGGTAGGTTTTGTTTAAATATTTCCATACAATCTTTGAGCAATGGCAGCTCTCCAAACCAAATTCGGGACTTTTTTTCAGTTTACTTTTTCACCCCTTGTTTTCCCTTTACAGTAAGTGCCATGCTCGTTTCCTACATATTCTTCGTAGGGTGCGTATGATTACAAAGTTGGAAAAAGATTGAAAATGCACTTAATTTTATATAAGAAGTTGGAAAAAGAGTGAATTTAGATGATCGCCATGCTGAGATGTTGTCTTACTTTTTCCTTTCACCCCCCCCCCCCCCCCACCCCCACCCACTCATAAAATTGAATCCAATTCTTTGGGTGTGAGTAAGATTGTTTCCATATAAAATGAGGAAAAGATAAAGCACCTATCATTTTAAGATGATTGTTCCCATAGACTATATTTGCAATCAAGCACCATAAAAGTAGAAAATGTACTCCCAATTAAACACATAATTAATTGGGGTTTTCTTTATATTTCAGCTCAACTATGACTTGGCTTGGTTTTTCTATTTAGAATATTTTGCATGCTTTTCTTTCAAGTTCAAAAAATAGTTGTATACACCTAGCTTTATAGTTTGTTATATTTTGATTAATATATGTATGCTGCCTGAAGATGTCCTGTCTGATAATCTTATCTTAAGAATATAATGCACATTGGGTGGTTCTGTTTCTATGAAACTAATTGATTGTTTTTCTTTGGGATTTATTGAAGAAAATTGCGGCACAAGAGGGTGGGAAATATGAAATAGCAGTATATGCAGCCCAATGTGGCAATTTAAAGAGCATTCTCCTAATTTGCACAGACTGGGAGGTATTTTTTCTACCCCTTATATATTCAAATACTTGAGAATGCTACATATTCAGTGTCTATATTCTTGTTGACTGATTTGTGATGCTTCAGAGTATCTGTGCACACTCTAAAATCCTTTCTTACGCCTACTATTTGGTGTAAAATGAACTCAGTGAATTATTATTATATCTAGAGCCGTGATATGGATATACATTCACTCAGTTACTACTCAATAGTACATGGATGAATATATTGATATACATATAATTTGGTGGAAGCCTTTGAATTAATTATTCATGTATTTAGTAAAATTTTCTTAGGAAGGTGTTAGTATCAGGAATCACAATGGTACATTTTCTGTATGATTGTACAAGCTATATATGTCCTTATCTTGTTCCCATGAGGTGGGTTACCTGTTCTTAATTTTGTCTTGATGAAGTGGGTTCAAAATTTATATGCTAATGAAGGCATTTTCTATGCATTGTGAATTGTTTTTAGATATACTAAAATCTTAAATCAAACAATTATTTTCTGCTACTTATTTCTATTGAATCTTCTAACTGACAATGTAATAATCTGTATTATTTTGTCTGAGGTAAGCTAAGGTGTCCAACTTTAAAACTTTGTAGGGCAATGAAGTAGCAGAGTTAATTTTACACATTGCACTTTTTTGATCAATGTCTTATCTGTTGTCCAAGTCCCTCTGATGTGACCAACTATTTCATTCAACCAGACACGAGTGGACATCCTTTCCAATCATTATAAATATTCCATCGTGGGTAAATTCTCTCACGGGACATCCTTATTAAGGTTGAAATCATTGGTGGAAATAGGGCTGCTAGACCATAAGGACATCTTATTAAGGTTCAATGTGAAGAGGATTTTATCATATTATGGATGTGCGACCAATGGTATGTATGGAAATGCCCAATGAGGACTTTCAAATGGACACCTCGCTTTAGAATAGACCAAGATAGTTCTTGAAGTTTATGGGATTTGTTGCGAGGAGGCACAACCACGTGCGACGTGTCGCCAAATCCCATACACACCAGTTCTTTAGTGCCTTTGTGGCTAAATTTCCCAGGTCTCCCTATTCATCTCTTTGCAAAAGACGGTCAATTCTCAATGGCCCAGGCAACAGGTACCCCACTTAAACTTGATATTGCTACTGCTAATGTTACTACACCAAGTATGGCAAGAGTTTTCAATGACAATTTATTGTATTCGATGTTCTAAAAAACCCGCCTAGGCACGCCTAGGATTAAGGCTTGGGAGAAACGTCCCGCCTTAAGTTGTTTACTCCTTATTCTTAGTAAAACCCTTAAGGCACACTTTTTTCTAAAAACAACAATGCTTTAGTGAAACGATATCGCCTTTTAAAGAATTTTTTAACTAACCAGACCATTATCTCATCCAAAATAATCAAATAGTATTTTAATTCGCATATATTCAAACATATTTTTATGATATGTACAATTTTAGTATTTTAATATCCTTGTTATGGTTAAAAAATATTAAAATATATTAAGAAGGCCTAAACGCCTTTTCACGCCTAAGGTCCGCCTAGGCTTCTAAGGCTTAAGGCTTGGCCTCCACGCCTCGATCACGCCCCGCATTTTTTAGAACCTTGATTTTACTATATATTCAATTTTTTGTCATGCTAATAATTGTTGGTCTTATTGCATATACAAAGCATATGTTGTTTGTTGTATATATGTTGGCATTAGTGCATATACCGTACTACATGAATTGTGATATGTTGGCATTAGTGCATATACAAAGCAATGCTTCAAGAATGTTTATTCCTGGGGCATGTGATATATATTTTTAGAATGTTCGAGTCATTTTCCCATAATAATAGTACCAACAAAGTTACTCATTTTCTTTCAGGTACACTGCCAAATTGATTCTTCTGATAATATGCTGACTCGTCCCATTTTAGCTGGTTAGTGATGTAAGAACTCAACTCTGAATAGATGGAAAATTTTATTACTTGTGATAGTCTACATCCATATCTTATATTACTTGTAAACTACAAATTTTATGGTAGAGGTCGTATATATAATAGTTGTAACTGCCAAGTATGTGTAAATGTTACAACCCTTGTTGGGTTACCCCCCTTTAGTTTAATATTTTTCTTGGACCCGTGCTTTTTAAGAGTCACTTATTTTTTTATATCCACAATCGCATAAAACTATTGAAAAATTTGACTTTCTTATTGTTACTAGGGTTTTTACCAGACTCTCATTGGTAGTGTCATTTCATCTTCTGTAGATAGGAATGCTAAAGTGGTAGAAGCTCCAATTTCATTTTTATGCACGTGGAGAGTCATTTAGTGACGAGACGGTGAGTACTGGTAGTGGACTCTTGAGGGAACTAGTGACAATGCTCTTATTGGCACGATTTTCTTGCCATACGAATAGGGTTATGGCACGTGTATATGGATACAATAACTAGATGTATGAAGTTTGTTAAGGAGAATACTCAATATATACCTTTGGTGTTCTTGCTTCCTTTCTTGATGAAAGAGTTTATTTATGTCTAACATATAATGAAGTATTGTATGAAAGTGTTAGGATATAATTGTGATGTTTTTAGCTGTTTTTATTGTTTGTTATATGTGAAGTTGGTGGTATGTGGTGGATAAATTTTTTTAATATTTTAATTTATGTAAGTGTTCAAAACACTTACAAAATGAAAACTGTTTTCCTTACATATTAATATTTATTAGTGTTTTTAATTGTTACAAAAAAATATATTTTCTTTTGCAAGTGTTTATAACCGTTGTAAATTAAAAAAGGTTGCTGAATTTTGTAAGTGTCCTAAACACTTGCAAACAATTTTTTTGTAAGTATTTAAAACACTTGCAAAAGTTCAATATGCAAGTGTTCAGAACACTTACAAAGTTTTTTTGTAACGGTTGCCCAAAACGAATATGTGTTCTCAATGAACACTTGCCAATGACATTTGCAACGGTTTTGAACACTTGTAATTTTTTTGCAACGCGCCGATTTGTAAGTGTTTTAAGCACTTGCAAATGACATTTGTAAGTGTTTAAAGCACTTACAAATCGCATATTTTTGTGTAGTGATATACATGCTAATGGTAAGGAATTCCACTTAAGCGATATGTTGCCCCTCCCACCGGGTGTATCGAAAAATAGCCAAGGGGCGTCGCATCGGTGCCCGGATGCGATGATAAATACGCAAGGGTTCCTGCAACAAGCTGGAAGTGTGCGGGTAAAGAAGTTAGTCCAGGATACTAGACTTAGGTTAGCGACTTGGAACATGGGGACCATGATAGGAAAAGGGATGGCGTTAGTAGATACCATGATAAGAAGAAAAGTTAACATAACTTGTTTCCAAGAAACTAAATGGATCAGTGAGAAAGCTAGAGAAACAGAAAATACAGGATTTAAATTATATTATACAGGAAAACATAGAAATAAGAACGGAGTTGGAATAATAGTAGAAAAGAACTTTAAGGACGATATCGTAACCGTTATTAGGAAAGGCTATAGACTTATACTTGTAAAAGTGGTATTAGGTGAAAACATAATTAATATTGTTAGTGCTTATGCACCCCAAATAGGATTAGATGAGCACACTAAAGTACAATTTTGGTAGCAAATGGATGAACTAATTCAAGAAATACCCGTAGGTGAGATATGAGGTAGTGCACAGAGGATATGGTTTTGGAGATAGGAGCGACGGGGGTGAGTCTATCTTAGATTTTACGATGGCTTATGATTTTGTACTAGTAAATACATGTTTTAAAAAGAGGATTGAACACTTAATAACTTATAAAAGTGGAACGCATAAGAGCCAAATATATATTTTCATTACTAGGAAAGGAGACCGATTAACGTGTAAAGATTGTAAGGTTATCTTGGGAGATAGCTTAACCTCACAACATAGTATAATGGTGCTGGGTATAAATATTAAAAATCATTCACGAGTGAGAAAAGTGAAGATTAACCCACAAACTAGGTGGTGGAATTTAAAAGGAGAGAAATTAGAACTATTTAGAGATAAAGTATTAAATAAAGCAACATGGAATACTGAAAAAGAGACTAAAATAATGTGTAATAAGATGGCCACATGCATTAGGAGAATATCAAAAGAAATTCTTAGAGAATCAAAAGGTAAGGGGCCACAGTCTAAAGAAACTTGGTGGTGGAATGAAGAAGTACAAAATATAGTAAAAATTAAAAGGGAGTGCTTTAAAGCATGGCAAACAAATAGAAATGAAGAAAATTGTGAAAAATATAAATGGACTAAAAAGGAAGTTAAGAAAGTGGTAAGAGGTGCTAAGTTAAAAGCGTATGATGATCTTTATACAAAATTAGGAACACAAGAAGGGGAAAAATTATTTATAAGCTTCCTAAACTTAGGGATAGAAAAAAAAGATTTTAATAACGTTAATTGTATCAAAAGTGATGATTCGAGAGTCCTTGTCAAAGATGATGAAAGTATGAAAAGATGAAAAAACTATTTTGAGAGGTTATTAAATGGAGATAATGGGAGTAGATTAGATATATAGGAACTTAGGAAGACTTGAGAAAATATATTTTTCCACATAATTAGGACAACAAAGGTCAGGATTGCCCTAAAAAGATGAAAACATGGAAGGCTTTAGGACCAGATGGTATCCCTATTGAGATTTGGAAGTTCTTAGGGGAGGATGGAGTATCATGTCTTACAAAATTATTTAATATAATTTTAGTGACTAATAGTATGCCCGATGAATGGAGAAAAAGTGTTTTAGTACCTATTTCTAAAAATAAAGGGGACATACAAAGTTGTTCAAATTATCGTGGTATTTAGTTAATGAGTCATACAATAAAACTTTGGGAGAAAGTGATTGAATATAGATTGAGATTGAAGACAAAAGTATCTGAGAATCAATTTGAGTTTAAGCCTGGTAGGTCAACAATGGAAGCAATCTATTTATTGAGGAGATTAATGGAGAGGTATAGGGAGAAAACGAAGGATCTTCATATGATTTTTATAGATTTGGAGAAGGCGTATGATAAGATACCCAGAGATATAATATTATGGGTTCTACATAAAAAAAGAGTGGCTCACAGATATATTGATGTGATCAAAGATATGTATGATGGTATGATAACTATAGTAAGAACTTCAGCCGAAGAAAGTAGTGAATTTTCAATTACGGTGGGTCTACACTAAGGTTCAACATTAAGTCCTTATCTCTTTTCTCTTATAATGGATGAGTTGACTGAACAAATACAAGATGAGGTGCCATGGTGTATGCTATTTGTAGATGATATTATTTTAGTGGATGAGACTAAGACGGGGATCAATGCTAGGTTAGAATTGTGGAGAGAAACTTTAGAAACAAGAGGATTTAAAATAAGCAGAATTAAAACAGAATATGTGGAGTGAAATTTTAGTAGTAATAGGAGGAAAAATGGAGATGTGGTGAAATTAAAGGGTCAAGATATACCTAGAAATCATTATTTTCGTTATTTAGGATCGATTATCCAAAAAGTTGGAGATATTAGTGATGATGTTACTCATAAAATTAGAGTAGGCTGGGTTAAGTGGAAAAGTGCTATCGGCATTTTTTGTGATAGGCGTATACCTTTGAAGTTAAAAGGAAAATTTTATAGGACGGTTATTAGACCCTCCATATTATATGGGACAGAGTGTTGAGCAACCAAGAAACAAAATGTGCAGAAAATGAGTGTGGCGGAGATGCAAATGCTAAGATGGATTTCTGCTGAAACTCAAAAGAATAAAATTAAAAATGAACAAATTCGTGAAATGGTAAAAGTATCTCCCATAGAAGATAAATTGAGATAAAATCGACTTAGATGGTTTGGACACTTCAAGAGTAGACAAATGGATGCTCCTGTAAGGAAGAGTGATTTAGTTAGTATTGATGGTAACACAAGGGGTAGAGGTAGGCCTAAATTTACTTAGTGAGATATTATAAAAAAGGATATGATGTCATGTGGTTTAATCGAAGAAATTGCACTGGACGGAATGGAATGAAAAGATAGGATTCATGTAGACGACCCCAAATAATTGGAAAAATGCTTTGTTGAGTTGAGTAAATAACCATGAATGACCAAACATTAACACAAACAATATATACTAAAAAACCTTTAGATATGTCATTGAACTATACAATTGAAGACTTTCACACACACTTGCGCCCGCGCGCACACGCACACACACACACACACACACACACACACACACATATATATATATATATATATATATATATATATATATATATATATATATAAATAGTTAGTTAGAAAATTAATATATTGATGTTGATTACCAAACAATATATACTTCTTAAAGAAATAATTAAATGCACAATGGATAAATACAAAACAATTAAAATATAAGTCAGACTCTATAAACAATTCAAGGAAAATAAAAGCTCAATACATCTATGATGATTTAAAACTTTTTGTTTACTTTTTTTACAATACAATAAAAATACCTTTTTTTGTTTATTTTTGTTTATAATTAATACATATGTCAAATAATAATAATAAGGCAGAAGGCATGGCTACTTTAAGGGGTTTAAGGCTTTGTCTTTCTCTAAAGCTATCTAATGTGATAGTGGAGAGTGATTCAAAGTTTTGTATTGATGTGCTTAATAACAAAATAAAGAAACCTCCATAATCCCTAACCAAATTGTTTAAACTCATTTCAGAGACTGGCCCTCAAATTCAAGCAACATATATCCATTGATTGAGATAGTTAAATTTTGTAGAAGATTGTCTTGCTAACCATGGATCTCAAAACATTAGCTTAAACATCTTTGATTCAGTCATGGATGTACCTCAGTCATGTAGGTGACACTTTATGATAGATCGTCAAGGAGTTCAATCCATTAGATCTTTCTCAAGATAAATCTATATTTCTTATATATTTTACAGATTAATTCTTTTAGGTACTATGTATTTTATACCCTTGAAAGTTGTCTATTTTAAAATCTCCATCCAATTCATTGTAAAAGCCACCAAGGTAGGGCTTTTCTCCCTGAATAATAAAGTCTCCTTAAAAAAAACATAAGCCACAACCTATTTCATTCTAGAGATAAACCCTATCAGGATATCAAAGCTTCATGTTGAAAATATGTTGATTATTCACTTTGAAATCAATATCACTACAGGTTAGTTTCCAAAATTTATGGTTGATGTGCATAAATTTTAGGGTTTTAATTGTAAGATGTTTTAATAATGATTTTTTTGGGATTTTAAATTGTTTATAATTTACTTTAAATCGTTTTCATATATTCTTGAAATCTTTGGTTCCGTAGTTTGTTGTTTGTATTTGATTCAACCCACAAATATACGTATTTTATTCAAGAGTTTCATGCAAAAATGCAGTACCCAATTGTGACATCCCAGAAAATCCATAAATATATTAATCAAGTCTCATATAAACATTACAAGAAATCAAAAACTTTTGGTAACATTCTCAGCATAAGAAATAATCAAAATCGAATAAATAATGACACGATAATGAATTTTTGAATCAACACCAATACCAACTCTGATACCAATCACTATCAATACAACGTAAGCTATCTTGGAATATAAAATCTTCCCATACAAAAGAACTACTTTGAATATAAATATACATGTACAACCTGATTGAAAATTAAAGAGTACAATAAAAGAATGAACTACACTTGATCAACTCCTAGAGTCCTAGGAGTAAGAAATAGAACGCCTCTATATATATTCCTCCAATGAGCTCTCATCCATAGGAACTACCGCAATAAGAGACTATAAATACAATTTTTAAAAGAAAACATAAACAACAAATTTATGTAGAATGTGATTTTATTTGAACTTGGGTTACATTATAACTACACATCTTCCTATCGTATTTTATTATGTTTTAATTTATTAGTTACCCAATCTAATAACCTCAAATACAATGCGTTTTTAAATCCTAAATCCATATGTAACCCATGTGATTAAAGTCTTACAACATCATTTTTTAATTTCTACCATTAGCTGTCTAGGTTAATCCATTTCAATATGAATCACATAATGTACTAAGGTCTTAAACCCTAACGTACTTGTCACAAAATAACCATCATACCAATAACAGACTTATAACTCAAGTCTATAGACATTTGACTATCTCATGCCACTAATATAATATACATGTTTTTAGTATAGGTAATATACAAATTCGAAACATAAGTACGTAGGTGGGCATCCCTACTATAACTTATATACATATATAGTATAACATGTAAAATGGTATAACTTTCTACAGTACCATTATACATAAATTACATATGGTGGAAGAAAGACTCTAGTCAGATCTAACGTATATACAAAAGTACAACCCGTGGTACGTACAAACAAATGAGCATCTTTCATTCCCATACATAACGAAGGGCTACTCGTATTGCCTTAGGGGATCTCTCACACGTACTAGTATAGTCTTAGGTCATCCCAAACCTAAGACATTATCATAGTGAGGGATAAATCACAATGTCTACCCTTCAGTCATAAAGTCTACCATACCTAAGACTTATTAAGGAAATCTCCCCATAAACCATCTCAATCGTGGGTACCTAGACATGTGACTTATGGATAAATATGACCAAGAAAGAGACCGCCTACTCATCGTGGTACCATCGCGGTCTGCATCGCACGTGGCCCCTTATGGAATCCCTCCAAGTAATTTACCATTAATAACGCACACATGGTATGCATTACACATAAAACATGCAAGTAATTACAACCCTCGCTAATGGGTTAAAGCAAACACATACATAACCCTCATCAATAAGTTAAGATAAATCACATACACATACTGACCCTGACACTACCAAGTCATACTAACATCACTATCATAAAAAGGTATATCACATCTATAACCTTATACTCATTTCAAGAGACATTGACCTTAACAATTCGGGTTCCCATAACTAGGTATAGTCTTACCCTTCCCTATACCAAAACACTCACGTGTATAAAGTTCACCTTAAATATCCCTAGTCCGGCCTCCCAAAGCTTCTCATCTAAATTTTATAAAGAATCAACTATGATAACTACCACATTCTAGGGTTCGTAACCCATTCGTACTCTCACCCAAATGCTCTACACCCCATTAGTCCATAGCCATAGTTAAAATGAATCTCGGCTAACAAGTCCATACCACTACAACTCCCAAAATCTCCATAATAAACAATTCTACACTTAGGTTCGCAAGTTAAATCCCTACACTTCAATTAAACACCTTTTTAAGTCAATAATTTCAACAAATATCAAAACAATCCAAACACCACTTCCCCAGATTTTAAATCACAAGCAACTAACTCCATTATATAAGTGTATGTAAATTCTATAGGTGAAATAATTCTAACCCTAGGCTCAAAAACCCCAAAGCCCAACCATTTAAGAAAAAGTCAAAACTAGGCCATATATGGTACCAGGTCGATCGGTATCATAGGACTGGTCTATCGATCAACAAAGAACTTCCCAAAATTTTCGTTGTTAAGGAATTCTCTATCTTGAACCTTCATTTCTCTCTCTCCAGCCTCCATTAATAAACCCAAAAACTTCATCCAAGCAACCAACCAACATTCAAATGATAAAACATCATCAATACAATTGGAACCTATTTCCATCATTAAATCCCAAATCTACCACAAGATTTAAAGAAAAGCTCAATTTCTATTGAACAACATAGATCTATCCAATTCTATAAATTTTCATGGATTGATTCAATTAAACATAGGATTTTTATATGATTATGAACAAAAAAAAAAATTTAAAACGTAATCTATTACTTTTATATGACAATGTCCATTTTCCACGTAATAGTCGGTCAGGCAAATACGCTAAAGATGGGTCTTATCGTATAATTTATATCATTCTCAACATCAAACCATAATGTAAAAACTGTAATTAAACAATGCACGCATGTGTAAACTAAAATGACATAACCTCATAAATAAATAAATCTCAATACAACTCACATATGGAATATCTACACATTACGACTCTAAATAAAAACTGACTAAATCATAAATTCAGGCTTATGGCTATACAAAACTCTGAAATAGAATTACCTGAAATTGAAATAAATTGTAACCTATGCTAGAATCAAAAGACAAAAATCTTCTACGCAAAGTGGCATTAGAAGTTTGATATTTTCCCAGCCCTACTTATCTAGCATAGGTAACCTACAAATTTTTTATGATTTTGGGTCAGAACCCTAAAGTTGAAAGAATAAAATTCAATATCAACAAATAGTCATGCTGTTGATTTATAATACATTCCATCCATCTGTTCTCACAAGCCATAAGAATCTCACCCCTCATCTAAGGGCAATACTATGCGCATTACCCGACCCAAGTCATATTATTGATAATCCGTCTTTATATTATCATAAAGAATTAACTACAATTAACTAGCACATAACACTGATGTAACTACCTACACATGTACGAGTACAATACTAATACTAACCCTCAAACCACCACTTTAAAAGATACAAATAAATCGCATAATATATTTTACGTAACATCGGGTTTATTATCAAATGCATATATTTAGACTATGTTAGTTCTTCATAAATAGTTATTACTTCGCATGAAGGTTACTACCTTCAGTGTCTATCTCATGCCTCTATGGATACGTCCATAAGATTCCATCAGCTAATTAACTTAAGCAATAACACACAAATAAATAGAGGGGTGATTACAATGCAGTAGCACCACTAATGGGCCCATATCCAACCCAACTAATGTTTATAGTCAACCAACCTTCTCTCATCATGAAGGGGTGACACCCCTGAACGCATGATCTAAAATAATGACCTCCACTTTGTCCAACACATCTCAGTCGGTGCATGGTTCGCGGTCGTGATGTCAAACGTGAACCCACAATCAATAGATTCACCATGAGTAAATGTATGTTCACATAATTATAAAACACATATATACAACACACAACATATGTAATTATCCCACGGAATATTGTACCTCTCATGCATCCATCCATTCTAATCCAATTACCACAATGTCGAATTATGTTATAAGTAATTATTCTCAATTATCAACTTTCTACTATAATTATAATAATTTATGTCTTTGGGTTCATTCTATAAATCCCTCTTTATGCATTATGCCTATAATTCATCAAATGGATAACCTCTAATATTAATTGAATCAACTTGTAATAACTTCATGATACATTTCTTAAACTTCAACCAGTATGACTCGGGGGCCAAATCAATTTCCCCTAATGGTCGAATCGATTCGCATTGGGAAATAGTCCCATATTTACCTAAAAACATTCTTCCCCAACTTCCATTATTGATTTCTAAAGATCCAAAACCTCAAATCAACAATACTATAATTAAAATCTGAATATGGGAAACATATCCATTAATTCTGAATCATCATAAAAAGATTAATTCATCAATTTCAAATGTTAATAAATAAAGGTCACCTCTTTGCTTAAAGCATCAATGGTTTATAATTCTCTTTCAATTTCTCAATAACCTTTAAGTTAACACATGGATTCGTTTAATGGGAGTAGATCTTAGAACCTGGATTCTAACATAATTTCCAATTATTATACTATATCGATTTCAATTTATATCACTAAAATAAGAACTTTCAACATAAGTGTTGTAGGTAAAAATTATGTTCCTACGTCGATCAATGAAGAAAGAACACCTGTCATCCAACGTGGCCATTAATGTACTTGATCAACCTCAGAAACACTTAGTCGGCAGGAAGGCTAACCAACTCTAGAATGCCAATCAATTGGAACATCAATAGTTATTCGGGTGGAATATTAACTAGTTATGAATTCCAAGAGTTTTACTTATTGTACATAGATTTAAACTCATGTAAATATAAAGGCACTTTATCTTTAGGGTTTCACACCCCTATAAATACAAATCAATCCCTCAACTCAAGGGACAACTCGAATCATACACATGCTTATCCTACTAAGCTGCTGTAAATCTGATTAAATAACAACTACAATTGACGTAGGCTATTTTACAGCAGAACCACTATAAATTCCCAAGTCTTTTATGTGTGTGGTTTAAGTTATTTCCATAATTCCTATCTGTGATTATAAAATTAGAATCTATCCATATTTAGACATCAACACACTAGCGCAAAGGAGTTTTATTTGGAGAAAGCTTTAACATTGAGATTCCATTATGGAAATTATATATGGATGGATCTTCATGAGCAACCGGCAGTGGAGATGGTATTATACTTAACAATCCTAACAATATCGATGTAGAATATGCCCTTAGGTTTCAATTTCAAGCTTTGAATAATGAATCCGAGTACGAGGCATTAATCGCCGGCCTTGAATTAGCTTTGTCATTAGGTGTTGAACAAGTAATAGCACACATTGATTCTCAGTTAATTATCAACAAAGTTCTTCAGGTATATGGAGTCAAAGGGGATTTAATGGTAAGATACTTGGCTAAAGCTATAGAGGTGATCTCCAAATTTCCAGGAATCCAAATAGTTAGAATACTAAGGATAGAGAATGCTCGAGCCAATGCACTTGCTTGGTTGGCCTCGACGACCAGGATGGAACTCAGGAGAAGCATTCCAATGGAGATCTTAGCATCCAAGAGAATAAACGAAGATCCTATGATAAATTTCATTGCTATAGATTTGGGACCATCATTGATGGACCTAATTCGAGCTTACATTAAGAAAGGGGCCCTGCCAATTGATCCAAAAGATGCAGTAAAACTTAAGTACAAAGCAACTAGGTATGTGTTAAAAATGGGAGTCCTATACAAAAGGGGATACACTGTTTCTTTACTACGATGTGTCCATCCATTGGGAGTGACTTAATTAATCAAGGAAGTACATGAAGGTTCTTGTGGGGCCCATTCAACTAGTTTGTCATTACACTACACCAAAATTGGCGATTGATCACGGACAAAAGTCCTGACCAAGACTGTGGGTCGCAGACTTGGACCATGACCATTTCGGGCATGACCAATTTCGTGGGTCGCGGCCTAAGTCTGTGACCAAAAAATGGTCATGGCCCGTAGTGGGTCACGGTAGATGGTCGCGAACTTGGTCCGTGACCCACACCGGGACGGGGGAAAAAATGGTCGCGGACTAAGTCCGTGACCCACAACCGTGATAAAAGTGGTCACGGCCAAAGTCCGTGACCCACGCTGCAACAGAAAAAAAGGAAAAAATGGTCGCAAACTTTGGCCCTGACCCACAACCGTGACAAAAATTGGTCACAGCCAAAGTCCGTGACCCACGCCTCGACAGAAAAAAATGAAAAAATGGTCGCGGACTTTGGCCGTGACCCACAACTGTGACAAAAATTGGTCGCGGCTAAAGTCTGTGACCCACGTCGCGACGGAAAAAAAGGAAAAAAATGGTCGCGGACTATGGCTGCGACCATTTTTTGTCACGGTTGGGGGTCATGGACTTTAACCGTGACCATTTTTATGCGCGACCGAAAAAATAAAAATGGTCAGGGAGAAAGTCCATGACCATATTTAACTACAATTTAAAAAAAATGTCCTTTTTTGTTCCAATCCTAAAATCGGGGGTCCTGTGACTGCACGATTGTGAATATTTATTATTGGTAAAACAATAAAAAAAATCACAAATTGCGAGTCGGGAACGTTGTTAATAAATAAATATATATACAAATTTTAAAATATTACACGTCTTAATAATTCACAGACAAAAAAAAATTGGGCAGATTTACCTCTATTTTATGACATTCCAAAACTTGTAAATATAAAACCTTCTTATTATAAAGCCCGCACTGCCATAAAATTTAACAATCAAATTATAAAAGTCCGCACGACCATAAAACTAAACAATAAAAGCCCGCACGACTATAACACATAAAAACATAATCCTGAATGCCCACACCATTATATAAACAATCTTCATGTCATAAACCATTGCCTTCTTCATTTGTTCCACGTGCAAAAATCCTACAAAGGATAGGATACAAAAGACATGATATCAGTAACAAAGTAATTTTACAAAAAAATTATTCAGGCTGAAAAATTGCATATATGAGTTATAATATCTACATATCAATGTTTTTATGCCTAAGTCTAGAAATATACAAATTGTCGCCCTATTATCAAACCGGGAGTCCTGTGATCGCGCGGTCAGTTCCTATGAGTTACATTGGTCCCGTAGGAGATGTTGGTGCAACTCACGGGGCTCTTCGGGGGTTGTTTCGGGTTTTCACCCACTAACGTAATGTTTTTAAGTCTAAGTCTAGAAATATGCAAATTATCGTCGTATTCTCAAATCGGGAGTCCAGTGATCGCATGGTCTGTTCCTACGAGTTACATTGGTCCCGTGCGAGGTGTTGGTGCCACTCATGGGGCCGTTCGGGGGCTATTTCGAGTTTTCACCCACTAACGCCATGTTTTTATGCCTAAGTCTATAAATATGAAAATGATCGTCATATTCTCAAACCGGGGGTCCTATGATCATGCGGTCAGTGCGTACGAGTTACATTGGTCCTGTACGAGGTGTTGGAGCCTCTCACGGGGCCGTTCGGGGGTTATTTCGGGTTTCCCCCACTAACGTCATGTTTTTATGCCTAAGTCTATAAATATGCAAATTATCGTCGTATTCTCAAATCGGGAGTCCCGTGATCGCGTGGTCAGTTCCTACGAGTTACATTGGTCCCGTGGGAGGTGTTGGTGCCACTCATGGGGCCGTTCGAGGGTTATTTCGGATTTTCACCCACTAACGCCATGTTTTGCCTAAGTCCTAATATTTTTAAATTATCGTTGTATTCCCAAATCGGGAATCTCGTGATCGCGTGGTCATTTAAGCGAAAAACCCATTTAAGTAGGTATTAAAACAGATTTAGGTACCAAAAAAAAGTAAAAACCCGAAAATTAAGCTTACACCCCTATGTTAAACAAAAAAATATGGAAAAATTAGAGAAGAGAACAAAATTTAGATCCGAAAAAGTTAGATAAATGATTATACCTGGAAAATGCAAAAAATAAAAAATAAATGAAAAACAGTTAGATAAATCAATAATCCGTAAATTAACCCTAAATTAAAAACCCAAATGAAGAACAAAAAACACCAATCACAACGCTACTAAACAAAAAAAATATCTAGCAATGTATAAATCAT
This sequence comes from Sambucus nigra, assembly GCA_949130495.1. Lineage (NCBI taxonomy): Eukaryota > Viridiplantae > Streptophyta > Magnoliopsida > Dipsacales > Adoxaceae > Sambucus > Sambucus nigra. The sequence goes on along the minus strand of OX422222.1, from coordinate 115,883,262 downwards.
GGATGGATGTACCATTTTTTACAATTTATGTAATGATGCTACATAAGGATACTGTTCTTATAAATAAAATTGGGCATTAGTTTTGATTAACGAAATTGTAAATAGAATTATTAAATTATCATTCTAAGAACTGAAATACTCAAAACCACAACTATTAAAGAACTAACACCCTAACTTAACAAGTAAAACTAATACATAATCTATACCCAACCTCACTCAAAACAAATCTCATAGATCTGATTCAACTTCAAGAAGTAAAACAACCCTAACTGATTCAACTTCAACATCTATTAAGAAATGAAAAAAAAACAAAAAAACTCCCAAAAGTTCCAATAAGATCTGTTGTACCTGATGCATGCGGAGGAAGTTGTACCTGTTGCATGTGCTTGTACCAGCTACTACACGAGGAGGAGGAAGAGAGCATAGATGGGCAGCCGCAAAGGAGAGGGAGGGGAGGGAACTAGATGTGTATGGATGAGGAGAAGAGTATAAATGTGTGTGGAGGAAGGAAATGAATGAAATTGGTCGCGTATGAGAGAAATGAAGAAGTAGGATTTTTTTTCCAGAATGAACATGGTCACGGACAAAGCCGTGACCCACCACCCAAACCCATTAGTGAAACCAATCAACCCATTAATTTGGGAATGGTCCCGGCCCATAGCCGTGACCCACACCAAGAAATGGTCCCGACCCCCAGCTGTGAGCCACAATGTGTGTTTTTTGCTTCGTCGTGCCTTTGTTGACAAACTCATCAGAGATTTTGTAGTCTTCAACGATTTTCTCTGTCGCATCCTCTAACGTATCTTTCACACCAACATCAACCTTTGATTGAAGACTCTGATATTTTACCTTCAGAGCCTTGTCATGATCCTCTTTAATCTTAGAAATTTGGTTGTCCCTCTTCTTGATAACCCCTTTTATCTTTTCAACCTCGGTCTTCAGGCTGACCTCAGTTTTTTTCAGCATCCTTACCCTTTTGTAAAAGGGGTAACTTTTTTAAAGACTAGTCAAAAAGGTGGTGAAGAGACACCACACTCTGCAAATTAAGATTAGACACATTAATAATAATGTTTCAGGAGTAGAGAGAGCACTTGGAAGAAAAATTGATACCCAAATCGCTCTGTGAAGTGTAAACTCGACCAATAAAGGGACGTATAAGGCTTGAAGAAAGTGCTTATACTCCTCAGTCATGATGGTGCCAAGAGTATCGACATCTTGTAGGCTATGGCCAATAACACTGTTTGATATCTTGAGCTGCGATAGACGAGCATCCAAAGCATCGTTGGTGGAAATGGGGATGGCAATATTCTTAGCAGCCTTGCTCGGCCTAGTGTGACCTGGATCAGTAGGAACTTTCCTCTTATTGCTAGCATCAACCTTTGAAGTGCCGACACTCTTTTTTGTCTGGCCAGGAGGGGGTATATTCTTACCGACTCATTTTTCCATGAGCTTTGTAAGGCTGGGGGCTGACATCTCCCAGAAATCGTCAAAATTCCTGCGGGTCGCTCTGTAGAAAGATAAGTCTCTGAGTTAGCAAGGCAGACAGATGAAAAATATGAGACATTATGGGTAAGAAATATGTGGAAACTTACAAAGTTCTTCTAGAGAACCCACCTCCAAACCTATCTGATAAAGGTAATACGGGGTCACCAGATGCTCATACTTTATAAGATGACCCTTCTCACCTTGGTTATGAAGAACCTCAATGTTTTTATAATTATCCTGGCTAAAGCTAGGTTCGGCTTTAGACGCATGGGAAACTTTAGCCCATTTTAGAGGGGTCCTTGGAATCGATGTCCCACAAGCCTCGTCTGGGCCAAACTCCCAGGCCCCAAAAATAAATAAATACTGAGGTTTCCAATTATGGTTGGAAGTGTGGATAACCAAGTGCATCTTCTTCTTGGATTTCCTGTCTAAAAAGTGGTAGTATCCGGGGTATTTTTGGCAGACGGGGGAATGTAGCAAGGAGTAAAAACTCTAACCGGAAGGTCTGTATGGTGAACAACCTTCTAAAGGATGATAGGTGATACATCATGGATATTGCATATCTACGCCCTTTATCTTTATGCATTCTAGCACTTTTACATTATTAATGTCTATATTTATGCTCGTTAACCAGACAGCCTTGGATTTGGACATATATATGTTTTGCAGGGGTTAATTGTGCTTTTGTAGGTATTGAAATGCTAAAAGTGAGGTTCGGTTGCATTTCAGAGAAGTTTCATCGTTGAAAGCTACTTCAAGGGCAATATGATCTTTTCAAACTCACTATTTCGTATGGAATGAAGTTACCAACATATAGATCATCAAATTATCTTTTCGTGGCCACTGACCGTGCGTCTTTTTTACTCCGAATGAGGAAGTTATGGTCATTTTCGAAGGTTTTGGTATTTTCTTCTACTTCAAGGGCATTTTGGTAATTTCATACTGCATAATTTGGAGGTTTTCAAAACACAATCATGTACATAATTGGATTAAATTCACATCAATTCCGACCATGAATCATTTCGATTCCGTATGAGGGAGTTATGGTCATTTCCGTGTAACGCGTCAAAATTGGTTCGAAGAGGAAAATGGGGCTGTTGACAGCCTATGGCAAATCCTAAATCCGCGGTCGACCGGGCCCATCAGATATGGACAAAAAATGACTTATTTTGGGGTTTTTGGCTTAGTTTTTTTGGGGGTTTGTTTGGGTATAAATAGAGTGTTAGGGGCTTTCCTTTGAGGATAAAATTCATTTTAGGTTTGAAGCGTTTGGGGATTATTGTGGAGTGTTTCCCCTCTCCTCATTTTTGTTGTGTAATCCACCATTAATGTAAGTTCCTTATACTATTCATCTTCTTCTTATTATTCTTGCTTTGTGACCTATATTTATTTCATGCTTTATTTATTTCAAGTCTAGTTTAATTTGTAGTGTTAATTTAATTAGTTGTTGTTTCTTAATTAATTAGTTAGTTTAATTCATGTCTTTTAATATGCTTAGGGGCTAATTTAAATTAGGTTGAGTTGGATTGAATTCACCTAGGGCTGATTTGGTTGCTTTGCCATGGTGATGGGTTTTCATGAGTTATTTCGATTGGGTTGTCCTAGTTATTATGCCTAGGAAATTTAACGGGGTATATCATGTATGCTCCGTATTTACGACCTTGCGTGCATAATTTTTGGGATATTTGTTGACGCCAAAATCATATTAGTCTTTCATGCGAATTTAGGGGTTTGAGAGCTCTTGATTTAATTAATTGATGAAACGAGACGCAATCTTAATGACTCATCGACCCATGTAACCATTTTATACTAATTAACACGGGGTGAGGGATATTCGATGCAACCTATAGTTTTTATTCTCTTTGTTAATATAGTTTAATTTTACCTTGCCTATTTTAATCTTTCCTTTTTTTATCTTTTCTTTTTTAGGTAGAAAATAATCTTTTATGCTTTTATTCTAGAAGTATTAAACCAAATAATATTCTAGCAACTTGTCTTTGTGGATTCGATACTCGGACTAGCCGATATACTACCTTAAAAGAGTGTAGTCATAATTTAGGTTTTTGTATAGAGTTGGTAAGCCGAACATAACACGACCGACGCGTAGGTGACTCTCGCGCCACGACGAAACCCTGTCTATCAATAGCCCTAATCATAACCGTCCAAGCATTGGGGGAAAGTTGTGAAGGGGCCAAGTTTATATAAGAGAGTATGTTGGATGGATGGGAAGACGAAAACCTAGCTTGAACATATTCTCGTAAACGCATATCTCACCCTCTCGATCATCAAAGGCCCTCTCTTTCCTCAGAGGTTTCCTCAGGATGATGGAGGAACCAATGGAATAAAGGTGTCTGAAGGCTAGAAGGTCGTACTCATTAATAGTAATCTCGTACTCTGCTGCTATCAAGGTGTCAAGATCACTTCCTTACTCATCATACGAATCCCTAGAAACCTTGTCTTGGGCACCAGTGGGGACACCACTGGGAAACCTCTTTACAAACTCGACGCCTGTGGCAGTCGATAGAGGAATGCCATCAATAGGAGGAGGAATTATGATGTTGGGCTCTAAGATTTCTATATAAGGAGATCTACATGAAATTCTAGCATCTCTGTAGGACAAGGCATAATCTGAAACCTCTTCATCCTTCGAACCCTCACTTTGCCTAGGGGAGTAATCCATAGCCTCTTAAAAGGAGTCTACGGACTCACCAACCTCAGATGTTGATATTGGGTCTGAAGAAGCCGATTCTGAAATAGGGACAGGAACCTCGGAGGTCTCAGGGCAAATTATAGCTAATGATGGAGGAAAAATTGGTCTGAGGGGAAAATTCTCGGCCCTACGAGACTCATCATGGGCTAACTCAATCTATCTGATCTTGTTAAAACACTCCTCTTGCAAAGTTGGAAGCTCTTTAGTAAGTTTATACAAGGGATGTAGCATCTGATAGAGGACGATACACTTAGAGAGTTCGAGGTAAAAAGGCAAATAGGTAAACAACTTATACTACCCAAATAAAAGATCAAAGTTTGAAACCCAAAGGTTTTTTAGCAAGAACACTAAGAAATAGTATAAGGAAGCCCACCGGAGAAGATAATCGGAGGTTAGACGGAAAATCCAAAAGGCCAAACTCAGACCTAAACTAACCTCAGGATGACCAGTAGGCTTGGAATAATCCCTAAACTCTGACCTACGTATGGCACAACCAGGTGTTCGTATCAGATTTCTTTGATCACCATACACATGCTCATGGTATGCTTGAGGGGTACACAACACCCTCAGACATTATATATACTTGTCTTCTCCTACCTTGTAGAGGGATCCAGGATTTGTAACCCTAACGGAAGCTCTGGTAAAATATACTGTAGAGAGAGAAAGTGAGAGATTGTATCACAGACCATCAGTGCCCTAGTTATAGTGAAATTCACTCACACACTCACAGTGGACGAAGGCCAAATTGGCTGAACCACTTAAATACAAGTGTTCTTCCTCTTTTCCTCATCTCCTTCTACTAGTTTATTACTCATGTGCTACCATTGTAGCTGCTAGTTTGAGCTTATCGACACCTCATACTGGTGATGCTGTTCACAGCATCATCATTCGTCTTAACGAGTCGTAAATAAAAAGTCCGTAAAACTTCATGTATAAACACAAGAAGCTTTACCTGACCAAGTTACAACCCAGGAATATACATATTCATTCTTAAACACACTTGGTCACCACTGATAACTAGTCTTCACACTTAGCTCAAAATTTCTTACAACTGTGCATTAGTAGAATCTAAGGCCCTACAATCTCAGTTCAATTATTTAACACATCACTTAAACAACCAACTTACCTAGTCGGCCAGCTGATTAACTAATCATAAGCTGAAAACAAATATCAAACTAAATACATAGACATAACATGTGTTTTTATTCAAATGACAATGGTATTATAATCAAAATTAAGCAAGTATAAATTTATTCAGCTGGACGTTTCCCTTGAGCCTTGTCCATCCCAGCTGGAGGATCATCAAGGGGATGTGGAGAGTTATATAATTGAAGTCCCTTAACATTTGTATATTGCTACCACTTGTCCTGTCGATCAAATGAGGAGGACGAACTATTTTATGATCACCATGAAGACCATAATCCCACGGGTACTTAGTTATCATACATTGAGGAATCGTGTCTGGTGGAATCCATGTTGCATCCAACTTGAATGGAGGCTTGTCACAATCCAAGAAGCCTAGGTCATTCCAATGTCACAGGGTACTTTTCTGGTCATATTTTAGCAAAATCAGCACATTAGTCCACCCCCATTTATAGCCCTCATGATTACTTTGGGCAAGATGTTCATCCATATGGCAAAAGGCCTCATTATAATCTTCCATCCATACTTCACTGGGATGTTTGTGGAACTGAAAGATCAACCTCTATACCTTGTTTTGAAGTTTCTTGATGACATTATCCTTGGCTATCTGTTGAGTTGCATGGTAAGAAATAGAAGTATCTTTGGTCTTTAACTGGGCAAACAGGTCAGTAATAGCGTTACTCTTTGCTTTCGACTAGGTAGCTTGGTTGGCCAACATTTTCTTGGTTCTTTCTTCACCAACTGTTAGTCGGATAACCACCCTTTTCCTAGAAGGTTGCCCAAGTTTGATTTTTGTTGCAATGTTTCTAGTTCCTCCAACAGTCTTGCATTTTCAGTCTCCAAGAAGGAAGAACCTTTATCTAGACCATTGGTGATTGATTTCTTCAAACTATCAAGCCCATGCCTCAAATCATTCTTTTCTTTCTCTAGCATAACAGTAATTCCTTGAGCATTCTCCATATCTTGATTTAAATATAATTCCTTCTTATTCAAAGTAGAAGTGTTGTTTAGAAATATTTTCTCAAAACCCCATCCTTCACTCAAGGCTTTATATTTGGATTCATAATAAGCATGAAGTATAGCTTTGGATTGATTGTGATCTTCTTACAGTTGCTCGATGATATTATAATTTTTAGCATTATTAGCAATAACCCTATCCCACAAGCGATGAAGATGGATATATAACTCTTTGACATGGTCGAATACATTTGAGTCGAACAACCCAATTAAGCCTTCTTCAGTCAAGGGAAGATGACCAAATTGAATAAGGTTTCTACTTTTCCTAAGCAGGTCCGTCTCGACTGAAATTATAGCCATCTTTCTAGCATCAAACTAGAAGATCATAAATAAGGATATGTATATATGATACGGGGAAGCAATTCGAGAGTGCCAAGCAAACCAGGAAATAAACTTCTTGGAAATAAAGGAATGATAAACAAATGTAGTCAACATAATGCACTATATTAAAGGGATAACTTTTCATTGATAAAATAAAGGTGTTATAAATGGATGTTCTAATTACAAGGCATAAAGGAAAGTCCAACTTGTTATAAGACTAAAGAAAAACTAGACCTTATGCTTATCTTGAGGATTAACTTAGCTAGGAGGGAGGTTAAATTGGATAGTTGGGGATAAAGAAGAATCAACATGTGCCACAGAAGATTCCCCTGAGCCTTTTTCATCATCAAACTCTTCCTCTAAGTTTGGAGGAGTGCTCTAGTCATGACTCTAAAACAAATTTGAATTTTTGATTGTGATAACTTCCTTGAGTGCTTTCGATTACCCTTCCTTAAAAGACTTCTTATTGATGTACTCAATCTATCTTGAGGCCACCGATAGTGCTTTTTTCCATCCCTTATCAAAGGAGGTTCCCTTTTTTTCCCTTATTTTTGGACTTCTCTGCAGTAAGACCAGAAGTCGGACTTACTATAGTCTCCTCGTTAGTTATAAGAAGGGCCTGATTCTCCAGCAGTTTATTCTTAACCACCTTGGTCCCATCCTCGGCCACCTTCAAATTATCATCCGTATTCTTAACTTTTTACTCAACAATATTGGCTCTTTTATTGGTTTTCCCTAAATCTTCTTCCCAATCTTTTTATTTTGTCTCCAAAGCTTATTGGGAAGCTTCCAGAGATTTCCTTAGACCTTTAAAGGCCTCTTCAACTTCGCCTGATGAAGGATATAATTGGTTATCCATCTCCATCAATTAGTTAAAATCCACCAGAAACTACAAAAACAAAAAACATCGAATTAGAATAGGAAAAATAAGATAGTAAAGACAAATAATGAAAGGAAAAGTATTACTAAAGCCAGATTCTAGCAATCTCTCTCTGATAATCTTAATCGGGTCATGGGAACAACAACTGCCCTATCAGCTAGAAGAGTCCCATCTTTTATCAACCCTTTGGACATACCATAATTAACATCCACATAGGATGATTTTTTTTTTTTTGGTAAATGATCCCCACATAGGATGAATTAACAGCCTCCAAATCATCCTAAATCTTCTTGTCCAACTCCTGTTGATCGATAACATTTTTTTGGGTCTATTTTTCAGGTAAATTCTTTTTAACCTCTTGTATTAAGGTGCAAAAACTTTAATTTCCTCAGTACCAATAATCTGAGGCATCTTATCAACAACTTTAGAAGCTTTCTCGGTCACCTTGGACTTCTAGGCATCAGTAGCTTTGACAGTCTTCTTTAGAGCCTTCTTAATGGTAGGGGACAAGGCTGTAGACATCAAGCCATGGATCTTTCCCTTACCCATGACAGCTAATGGGGAAGTAGGAATAATGAAAATGTCCAAACATTCAACAGAAGAAGAGGTACCAAAATCTATCTCAACTCTAGCAGATTCTTCAGTCGAAGAAGTGGGAATGGGTCCTTCCTCCAAATTGGCAGGGGCTGAAGGTATTATAACTGTGGGTCAGGCAATGAAAGAGGTAACTGAACTCCTATAATTCAACAAATATGAGGCAGCTCTTGGGTGTGCTTCACCAATCCTCTAATGAATGATCTATAAAAATTTAAGCTCCTAGAGTCTGATGTCCCCCTCCTTTTGACACCTTTTCTTACTCCTACATCATAAAAAAGACAAGAAGGTTAGTTAACATATCATCAAACATGTGAGTTGCACAAAAAGGAGTAAACCTTTACAACCTATGTCTTGCCCTATTTGGGAACACCTGGGTCCATCATAATGCTCTCCATTTTGAAGAGGAGCATGTTGCTAGTTCTTGACCAGTACGCCATAGTCAAAGTAGTCCTTATTAGACTCTGGTAAATTGACTATTAAGGCCCTTTTGGAAAATCTGGTTTTCAAATAAGAGGTATTGTCAGTGGTAACCCATTTATAGCAGAATATTAACTCAGGAATATCAACGTGGGTCTCATGGATTTGGTTAAGCCTATGAATCCTATTCACTATCCTCCATATATTGTGGGCTACCGTAGCAGGGACAACATCAAAATTCAAGGAAACTATTTTTTTTTTTTTTGGGGGGGGGGGGGGGGGGGGGGTAGGGGGAGTAATGCCACACTCAACTGTAAATAGAGATGGGATCCAATGACCTTCCGCCAACGATAAAACGTCTATTGGAGGAATAAGCATATCTAAATCTACCCAATTAGGGATTCCTCTCTCCCTCCTAAACTCTTCTACAAAATCTCCATGAATAATGTAAAAAATGATTGAACAGAGACAAAAATCAAAGAAGAGGGAAGAAGGCTTACAGAGGAAACGATTAGAGAAGCAAGAACTGTGGAAATGGAAGTAGAAAAAAATCTTGGAAATATAAAAAAGTTAGAAGTTTGAAAGAGTTGTGGTATAACAACCGACATAAGCTTCATTTTTAGAGCTTACCTCGAAAAAGGCAAAAATAATTATTAACTCCACTAACGATTGACTACCTGATGGCTGCACAGTTATAAAGGTAAGAAACACCAAATTACCCTTTGGCGGTTTTCTACACTTTAAATTATTTACAAAAATTCCATCGTTAAATAGTGCAGGAATTTTTTTTTACAAGTGTGGGAAGTCGTCTTCCAAACAAATACTCAAAAAGGCACACCGAGCAACTTACTGGACTAAAATACTTTCATGAAATATCAAGTATGAAGCATTGGGGGCATTTATTGTAGGTAAAAATTATGTTCCTAAGTGGACCAATAAAGAAAGTACACCTGCCATCCAACGTGGCCGACTAATGTACTTGATCGTCTTCAGAAACACTTAGTCAACAGGAAGGCTGACCAACTCTAGAAGGCCAACCAATTGGAACATCAATAGTTATTCAGGTGAAATATCAACCAGTTATGAATTCCAAGAGTTTTACTTATTGTACACAGATGTAAACACTTGGAAATATTTAGGGTTTCATACCCCTATAAATACAAATCAATCCCTCAACTCAAGGGATAACTCGAATCATACACATGTTTATCCTACTAAGCTGCTGTAAATATGATTAAATAATAACTATAGTGGACGTAGGTTATTTTATAGCCGAATCACTCTAAATTCCATGTCTTTTATGTGTGTAGTTTGAATTATTTCCATAATTCCTATATGTGATTATAAAATTGGAATCTATCCATTTTTAGATATCAACAATAAGATTAGTTGATAACTAATCCTAATTAGTCCCAATAATAACATAATTCAGATAATACGAATTAAATATCCAAACATAATCCAAAACCATAAATCAGCATGGGAAGAACATGATTCTAAATTAAGTACTTATTATTTAATGATATTGCAAGAAAATTCTGGCCTTAGGTTTGGAGATTAAAGAATCCCCTCTTGAATCCCATTGATTTCTCCTCCCTAGATTTTCTCTAATAATATTATGTTCTTATGGATGCTAGGGTTTAGTTTAATTCTTATTATAACGTTAATGAAATAGTCTTATTCCTATTAAAAACTTTAATTCCCTCACCTCTTAATTTTAGGCCTAATTTTGGGCCCTTAAAAGAGCCCAGAATACATAATTTTGGGCACAAAATCTCTTAAAGGGCATACCTACCCACCAGACCCAACTGAATATGTTTAAAATACATAAATGAGCCTTCACATCACCCCAGAGTCCACTTAAAATAGGTATATAACCTCTTGGCGTAAATTAAAATAACACACTTAATTATTTTACGCGTTAATCGCCTATGGTCCATCTCATTAATTATACTTATTAAATATAATAACATGTGGTGTAAACAATTCACATAACATATACACTTAATTATCATCTAAATAGGCAAATCATGTGGTACAAACATATTGTAAATTATCCAATAAAACGAGGAATTATTAATTCTCTCAAGTAATTAATAATTCTCATTTATTATTTCTACTAAAATAAATGACATAAAAGTTCGGGGTATTACATTTTAATCGAAGTTCATAAGGGAATCAACAAAAATAAAGGGGAAATCAACCTAATTAACATCTATATTAGGCTAATTATGAAAATTAACTAATTAATTATCTAAAATCAGATTTATAAGATAATTTGATTTAGATTTTTAATGAATATAGACAATATTAACACACATACAATCATAATCATATTTTAAATAAACTTGCATATGGATTGATTGGTATATCAATCCCTAATCCTCCTTTCCTCTTGGTGTTTTCTCTTTTTAGTCCCTATAGTGCTTCCTGATTATGTTTTATAATAAAAATGATATCCCTAATAACCCCTCAAACCCCTTTAATCCCGAAATTGAGCTTGGGCCCTAAATGAGCCTCTCCTAAAAAAACAAAAATAACTCCAAATGACTTAAAACCATGTCCGAGCCTTATTTTAACCTAATAGGCTTTTAAACCATCGTTTTGTACTAAAAATGGACATTCCACATGTTCTAAAAGCCAATTATCTAATATACTCAAAATAAATAACTATCAGCTCAGTTATTTTATAACTTCTCAGTACGAGTCAAAATATTAATTAATCACCATTATTTAAATCCAATTTAAATAACACAAAATATAAATAGTGACCTGAAATTGGAAGAGGTTGGTAAAGTCGGTAAAGTTCTTGGATGGGTTGCCATCCTCAAAATAAGATCAAGGGTTTATCCCGAACATGTGAATTAAGTCGCCGAGAAGGAAGTGATTGATATTCCTTTGGGCTGGCTTATAATAGTAACTAGTATGCCCCATACTTCCTTTGAAAGGAAGGATCGCGCCAGTGCATGGTCCGGCGCAGTATAAATTTCTGAATCAGGATGAGATTGGTGAATCCCACCTTCGATATGGGATTTCAGGAACCATCGGAGATAAGATTTCATTTCAAGTAGGATGTATCACCCTTAGCCAGGGAATAAGCGCATGGTGATTAAAGATTAGTGGAGCCACGTGAAGGAGATTTTGGAATCTTGGTACGATGATTTCAAGAATTCTCTATAGAAGCACTCGTACCTGTTTGTCGCGTACGAGGTACTTATTAAGGTTTTGTTATGGAAGAACCTCGACTATTCTCTTTCCGTATGTTTAGAGGAGAGTAGATAATCAGAACTTTTGGATCGGTCAAGAAAATATCCGATAAGTATGGTGGAATTCCACGACTGTTTTAGGCAGTCAAGAATGGTCAAATGTTCGTATGATCTTCTCAGAATGGGAATTTTGTGTATGAATAAATCTGAGTAGTTGTCATGTAGTGAGGTGCGGCCTCCTAATGATAGTGAGATAATGGAATTTATAACGTATAGACGTAACCTATTCAAATGTTGTCAGCTGGGAGTGCAATGTGAAGTGTCTCCAATGAGAATGTAAAACAATGTTGCTGTGAGGAAAAAGCTATAGTGATTGAGCGCCGTACTATTTAGATAGTTTACGTACTGACAAGGATATCCAGAATTGTGCTACCTGGTAGGCCTTATTTTCTGAATTTCGGGACGAATTTCCGTTATTACGGGGGAAGTATGTAATACCCCGTATTTTCATGGCTTTTAAATTTTAGGATTTATTAAATTTAATTGAGATAAATTAATTTAATTTTAATCCGAAATGTTGTTTTAAATATTTACTAGCGTGACAAGAGTTAGTAATTATTGGGAATATATTATTTGTTGCATATTACTGGATGAGTATAGTAATATATGAGATTTATTTTTATAATATTGTCACGTGTGAATAAAATGACAATTGTGAAAATTTAAGTCGGGACGCGCCTGTGTCGTGTCGGGACTAAACGTGGATTAATAAAAGTGAATATTTTATAAGTTGTCCGTATGGTCATTTTGAGTGCGTCAACGCGTCCGAAAGGGTCGAGATAGTCAGAAAAGTATACCCGGGAGTTTGATTTGGGTCTCGGGGCGTTTTTAGTCCTAATTAGTACCCTTGGAGGGCATTTTAGTAATTTTGTATTTTTGGGTAATTAAACCCGCGAAAATTAAATGGTTTATATAAGATGTTTAGGTTATCTCCTAGGGTTAGATAACTCAAAACACTTGAACGGCCATTGGAGAGGAGATGAAAGAGCTCTCAAGGCATTCTGAGGCTCAAAACTCAACTATTTGCACCGCCGCCACCGCCAACGCGTAGATCGCGAGACGGGGAACGTAACCACACCAAATTCAACATCAAACCAGATTTCTGAAAATCCCAGGCAAGTGTTTATCTTGCTTATTTCGTTGATGCATCTTTCATATTGGTTTAGGAATGAGTAGGATGAATTATATGGAAGAAAAACCCAATTTGAGATAGGAAATTGCATGTAGTGATGACTTAAATGATATTTTGGAAACCCTTTGTCATGTAAAGGATTAAGAGTTTGATTAAGAAAAGAGTTCTAATTAGATACAAACACTAAAATTTTATTCCGGATGATCGGACCATTGGAATCGCTTGAAATTTTAGTATGTTGTAGCGAACGGCGAGACAGGATTGCTGACAAAAATTTAGCTTGATCGAACGGTCGGATTTGTAAAAATATTATTTTTACAAGAGAGTTTTATGTTTTGAGGACTCTTCTAAAAAAAAAAAAATCAATTAAAACTTCATTTTAATTCCGATTTCGAAACCATTTGAAATTCTCATCTTTGAAAATAAAATTTAAAATCCTTTAATGTAAGGCGAAATCTATATTTTTGGGATATTTTGCATAAGGGATAATGTAAGTATATATTAAAGGGGAGAGACACGTAAGACAGAGTTACGTTGAAACATAAATGGATATCTACTGAATTGTACATTTGGAAGAATAGAGTCCATGAGGGTTACATAGTAAGTTGGAAAAAAAAAACCTTCGAATTAAAGTTAGAAACGAACCATTATACTTGATAAATAATAATGGGAAAATAAGGATAAATGTTGTGAATGTGGGTTATTGGATAAACCTAAATTGATATAATAAAAGTGGTATATTTATATGATTGTGTATGCATATATTATATACTTGTAAAAATCATGCCCGCGCTACTTGCTATCCCTGAGGTTTTCGCGCTGGGACGATCTTATCTCGTGTGCCTTATGGGGGATATTGACTCGTACCCTAGAAGATAGAAATCCTAGGTACAGGCTATCGAATCGGTAGTCACGGTCCTAGGATACGTGAGGGTATGTACTGACCTCTTGGACTTGGAAACTATGCTTCGCCTCAATATTATTTGTGTATGTATTTATACAGTTCGAGAGTGATTCCGAACTTGTTTTCCCTTTAGTACGATTGATACGGGGATTGGATAGCAGAGTATGCCCGCACCATAGTTTTTATGTGGGGTGCTGTTATGATATATATATTATACGAGTTGTTTAGATGACTTCATCCATTTGATTCTACTCCTAGATCAGTTTTATCCAGCAGGGGCATGTGTCGTCCTCTTTCTATTATTTAGTTGGTATTGTCAGAGATTGAAATTTTTACTTTCAGTACCTTTATTTCGGGATTTATTACTGTTAGGATGTTTTCCTTGAGTGTTGTAAATGTTGGGATTTATTATTGATGATTAAATTCGTGTATGTTCATTTCTATTTTTATTCTTAATGTGTGACTCTTTAGATGTTAATGGTTTCAGGTTTTATAACCGGATTTAATAAAATGAGAATAAGGTTTTAAATGGTTTTGACACTTAGCTTAATTATTTAGGGTGTTTAAATTGGAAAAGTATTTTTACGACAGTGATGCTAAGAATGAACCAACTGTTCACCTTGATTTTAATTTAATAAAGGAGTGATCGCCCGGTATTTAATTAGGCGGGGTGTCACATGACATCTCCAGTCACAAAATTCACATGTAATTAGTTTTTATTCAGCTTAACAAGTCACAATATATATGGTGTATTACACCAACCGCACTAGAGTATAGGAAATACATAAGATAATTTTTCACTCTTTAAAAATCTGAGTATAAACATATGGAAAACCATAACTTTAAGATCGATATGTTTTATAGGGATCTTAATTGTAAGTGGAGGTTGTATGTGAGAAAATTATCCCATAAACCAACTTCTAAAGTTAGAATATTTGAGGGAAAATATACTTACAAATGTAATAATTAGGGGATGAATGTAATGTCTAGGAAAGGATGCACTACTAATTAAGGTAGAATAGATGATTAGGAATCACAAGGAGATGAAGCCTTAAAATGTTCAAGATAACATTTGAGAAAAATATAGATTGAATGATATAATATGAAATTGGTTATTATGCTAAAATAATCGTCAATGATAGGACTGAAGGAAGTTATAGTGAAGCATTTAGGTTGTTACTTAAGGTCGCAAGGTAGATGCATAATGCTAATCCATATAGTATAGTTTACTCGAAGAGGGGGCGAGTTGATCAAACCTTTTAGTCATTTTGTGTTGCCTTCATGGCCTCCCTTTATGGCTTTATAAATGGTTGTAGACCAACTATTTAGCTAGATGGTTTATTTCTCAAAGGCAAGTATTATTGTGCAATTTTATTTGTTAAGTTATTGAATGGGAATAATGGATTGTTCCCTATTGCTATATACATTTAAAAAAATGAAATCCTTGACACATGGAATTGGTTTTTGAGAACTTTTTAGCCTCACTGATAAAGCATAAATGACCCTTAACCTTGATATGTAATAAACATAATGGTCTTAATGAGGCTGTGACCAAGTTATTCCTTGAAAGTAATCACATGTATTGTTTTAGACAAATGTATACAAAAATATTGGATTTAAGGGTCAGTAGCTTGAGGCTTTGAGTTGGGGTTGATGCCTCTTATATGATTGAGGATTAGGAAACGTATATGGATTAAACGTTTAAGGACTATATATGTATCAACTTGCATACTTTCCCATTGAAGGTGACAGCCACGATACCAAGATATGTCGGCATTATAATTAATTTCATTCTTAGCATGTGACAAAAATATGAGACATTTAAAACTTTTTCGATAGGATATAATTTGAAATAATCCAACAATAAGATTCATCACCATGCTAACAGTCCAATAATATAAAACTCAAATGCAATCTCTCAAAGTAAATACCATAAACCAAATTTAGTGTCAAATGACCCAATATATACATATACAACCTTCTCATACTAAAAAAAATACAATAGAAAACTAAACTATGCAATAAAATAGATCTCCAACTGCAAGACCCATTAAACTTCAAAGCGTGCATCTATCGACTAACCTATCATGTAAAGTTTGTCAACAGTAATAAGTCAAGGCCCCCCGCAAAAATATCAACGACTCTTCCCATATTGGATCACTTGAATCTAGCCATAATAAAAATTATAACAGATAAATATCACAATAGAATATTTTAAATAACGATAGGCAATATAAACAATGATGCGAGCAATGTAAAGCCAACAAAACTGCCCATATAAAGTAAACCAACTCAATCACCCATATATCCAATTATGTTTCTTTAACCATTTATTAACATGTTTTCATTATATTTCTCTAACATCAATTTATTATCAAGGCATCACCACTATTGTCATTTTGTCTTTCTTACGACCTTGCACATACCATGGTGCACCAATCGCCTCATCACATCAATATCACATGCATCACTATATCTCAATTGGCCTAATTGTTAGATTGCACATACCATGATGTACCCGACATAAAACCATCACTATATTCGGATTCACCTTGATTCCACACTTACTCTTTCATAGCTAGTCAACACTAGACACCATGTATACCATGACGAACACATAAAACGGTTACTATAGAAAATTTTACTATATCATGCACATATCATTATGGTGAGTCAACACTAGACCTTTCACATACTGTAATTCCCATATAAATCTATCAATCTCTTATACCCATTATTATCTTAGGTATTGATCACGCTCTCAATTAATTATATTTATTTCACATTGATTCCCACTAGCCCATAATTCACCCGGGCATCACAAATCAACTACACCCCTAGTCTTATATCTTGAGATCACCAAAACCATATGTATATTCCAATTCCAAGAGCAATAACCTCCCTTGATATCATGCCAAGGATAAAATAAAGTAATAGATATCACCTAGTCCCACACCTAGGAAATACCTAACTAAATAATTACCACTCTCTAATCCCATACCTAGAAATCATCAAACAAAAAAACGTGACTACTTATCTAGTACCATATCTCAAAAGTAACAACTACACATAATACAAGTGGAAGTATAACTAAATTATGTAACTCGAATGTCCGAACAATGTCTTCATTTTAACATATGTAATTTCTACACATTTTACATTCTTTTGTCCAACTCACAATTATTTATTACATGTTGTACAGATCCATTTTTATATGCAAAAGATCAATTTTATCACGTGATACACAAGTTATACAAAATATCCCAGCAAGTTGCCCAAATACCATATTCTAATTCAAGTGAGATTTAATAAATTTAAATCATAAATCATTTTAAATATATGAGTTAACCATTTTTAGTAATATTTTATAATGTGACACACCATATTCAACATTTATGTGATTTCATAAATCAAAACATATTATCGAGAATTGTATTCTATTTACATGCGGTTCGATCCAATATCAAAATTCACAAGTTCATAAAAATAGAATTATATTTATGTTATCACTTCCCCTAATTAGATTGCTAATGATCTTTATAAATCATGTGTAATTAATGTTTATGAAACATTTAAATAAAATAACACTTAAGGAAAAAAATAGAGATATTATTGCCTTATAACATAGTATTCTAAAAATCTAATTAGCCCACTGCATTCCTCTCATGATAATATGCAACTTTGATTATTTGGCCTTCTTCAAAATATGAGTGTAAATCCTTCCAAATTAAGGATGAAGGTATTTTAATGGGGGTTTTAGGATTTGGAGATGAAGAAAATGAGGTGCGTAGCCTACTACTAAAAATATGTATGAACTCAAAGGACTCATCCTACGACAAGACCCACGCATGCACGCACCTCACGGACGTACAATCTAGATGCCACAGTCACGAACCCTAAGTTGCGATAACGGCTAGGACCATTGCAGTCATGGTTCCTCCCCAGGGGTCCCACTCTTTCTCTCTTATCTTCCATTATTTTATTTTATTTCTTGATTTTAGATAAAATTCTTAAAATTCTACTATTAATCAAACTCTAAACCAAATTCAAATCTTAGTCATGATTGAATTTTAAAAGCACTAACTTAGAGTCCAAGAAATCTTAAAAGGACTCTAAATCCCATTAGTTTTTTACCAAAATCCCAAATTACTAATTAATTAATTAAATTTACCAAATATTCATTTAATTATCTAAAATCACCAAATTAATTTAAATTATATATTTTATAAGTTAATTCAAATTCTAACTTCATAAATTATACTAATTAATTAACTCATTTAGTTAATTAAATCGGTACAAAAGTATGGGATATTACAAAGTTGGGAAAAGTTATGGTTAGACAATGAGAGGAAAGATACTTTGGCAAGATCACACTTTGATACAATAGCAACGTGTGAACATATCTCCAATAATTTCTCATAGTATATTAATAAGATGATACTGAGTATGAGGGATGTACAAATTTTAAAAATAGTTTAGAAATACCAAATTCTTGTAAATGCCACTATTGAACATAAGAGAAAAAATGGGGAGGGGAGGGAATCAATTAGATTTATATAAAGGGTGTTGAAAACTAGAGAATGATTGAAAAATAAGTACAATTAGTTCATTGTAACAAAATCAATTGAGTTCTTACATGTAGCAATAAATAGATTTGGTCAAAATTGGACATCATACCCTCAAAATTAAGAATGTACTTGTTGTGGGTGTAATACAGGTGGAATCCCTCACGTCCACGCATTTGGTTTAATTATTCTAAGAAGAAAGCCTAGTAAGAAGTAAGTTTATTACATAGTTTTTGAATTTGATTTTATCTTTTCTTTTTTAAGTTTTTAAACTTGATATTTTCTTACAATGGTTTATAGTTATTTCAGTCACATGTTTGATGTATCTACATGTAGGGAAGCTTATGCCTCCCATGTTCATTCAATTAAAGACTTTAACTAGTAGCCAAATTTAATGTAATCTCAATTATTTAATTATAAGTCCCACTCCTATTTTAAATATTTTTTTTATAAGTATTGTCAACCACAACATTTTATCCAACTTCCAGCTCTAACTAGGGGTCTTGGGAATCACAGTGTTAAGTCGAGGAAAGACCCTCGTAGATATGTAAGACCCAATAGTAGGAGGAAAAAAATGGATAAGGTGTGGCGGGTTAGGCCAAATTTAAGTTGGTTTTCGCGTTAAATCAGCAAAAGATATATCATTAAGGAGAGAAAATAACCCTCAAATATTTTCATTTCACTTCAATGTACATAACAATTTGTTATTTTTATAACATTTCCATATGTTCCATTTTAGTGAGGACCATAATAAATATGGGGGGACCAATCACATAACAACTTGCTATAGAGGGATCTAACGTGCTCGTATTGTTTATTTCATCCATGTAAATTCTAATTACAATACAAGGTATAAACAAATGAAAAGGAAATAAGATGACATTATATGAACCAATAACCGCAGATTTGGTTTGTCTAGGGAGAATTAACTTCACGTCAACATCATCTACACCTATAAATGCTGATGATGAAACTAATGGCACTTAAGTTCCTACTCGATAGGTTGAATGATATGGGTTTACAGGTATGGCACTAATGGCACTATGGGTTTACATGTATGGTTGAAGTAATGTTATAAACAAGTTAAATTATGCATTTTTGGTTATCGTTGAAGTGATGTCTTTGATTAGTATGGATATATTGTTCAATAATTCACAAAACATTCATTCATTCGATGTTTTAATGCAATACAAATATATAACACATTACTACATATTACAAATTGAATTTCCTCACAAGCCCATTTTGCACCCCGCCTAATTAAATACCAGGTGATCAATCCTTTATTAAATTAAAAGCGATTTCTTATTTGGTTCATTCTCAGCATCACTGTCGAAAACCTTATTAATTACTAACCACCTATTAGTTAATTAAGCCGGTGCCAAAAAAAATTACATTTCATTAAACAATTTATAATAATATGTGAAAAACTAAATTAAAACATTCACACACTTAATATAGTCTAAACCATCACATGGAATAAATAAATGAATAAATGTATTGACGAATAAACCATCGGCTACAAAATCCAAATCCAACTAATAAGTCCAACATATAGTAAATATATCCCAATATAAGTCTGAACTAAATAACTGAATAAATAAAGTCTAAATGGGGCAACATGCCCAACTGAGATACTGAAATGAAATCCTACATGAGGAATGAAAGTTGGAAGCGTCTAATCAAGTCATGCAAGCCTCCATAGTGCTGCAGTTAATCATCCGTGGAATAGATTGTCAAGTCTGGTGTCCTTGTGACTAGACACCTAAAAGGTTTTGGAAAATACTTATAGTAAGGGTTAGGACCCAAAACATTTTGAAAACATTTAGCAAATATTTATGATAATTTAAAAATCAGTTCTTAGATACATATGTTAGGTTTACGTACACTCTCTTGAGTTAACTCAACTCACATCTAATGTGCACGCCTAATATTTTCTACTTAGCCCACCTAACCATACTACCCAAGCTAACTAGACATAATTATCTATTTGGACTATCGACCCTATAAGTCCCTGTACCGCCCATACAATATGCTATCTGAATTAATATCTCTCGTATGTTATTGATATCATAAGTAACATTTTTTCATTTGTTATCATTTAATCATTTAATTAAGTTTTACTACTTAATTCATTATTAGATACACATTATCCAATTGTCTACTGTCACACATAAGTAGAATTATTCAAACTGGTATATATATATATATATATATATATATATATATATATATATATGACGTCTCTTAAAAGGACCACCGTGAAAATAGGCATAATCTGCTATCAGTCCGTGTATCTCTCATACTAAAATAAGGATTGTTGGTTCGGCATGTCTCCTTGAACGCAAAAATCAAATAGCAAGCAATGGAGGCGAACATAGTTCTAAGCCTTTGGGCTACGCACATACCTACCATACAAAAATGATCTGTCAGTATCAATAATACACGTCACATAGTGAGCCGCCCTAAGTTCTATGTTCTGGGGCATAAATCCAGACTTCCCTGGGATCGACAAGGTGGGATCGCCCACTGCGCGGGAACCTCCATGATAGTAGGTAACATAGGTATGTTCACATATAACATCAATCATATAATAGGTATACACACAACCTATTCATACACTTAATCAATAGGTATACATACAACCTAATTTTCATACTTCGTACGTAGAATTTATCTCTCGAATACTCTCCGTACTATCAAATTATGATTATTCTCACTATCGTATTAATCCATGCACTGTTCTCTACTTTAAGGGCACTAGTTACTGCTTCGATAAAATTCAGTATCCAGATCCATCATATAATACTGGTCCATAACATAAAATCACTCAAATTCCCCATAACTCAGTCTCATTCTCTTGAATTAGTTACGCCCCAATTTAAGTATATTAAATCATCTCCCTAATCCTCTCATTAAGACTAAGCCAAAATATCATCGTAGGCCTACTACAATATAATAGATCCTTCGTTATATTTTAATAAAGTCCTAACAGTTTTTTCGACATAACTATAGGATTTTCTAGGCTTAAAAGGGAAAGAACAGGAAAATCTGGGCAAACCGAATCGATTCACCCTTGGGCCGAATCGATTCACATTGTAAAAGGTCATCTTCTTCCTCTACGCAAGCGCATTTTTCACCATTTTAATTATCATAACTCACATTATTCCCCTCCAAACTCAAAACCAATTTTCCCAAACATTATTTACATGCATCAAGATGATTTCTTACAAAATTTTATCACCAACACGTTGCGATTTCTATTTAAGAACGAATCAAATCACCTATTCATCAAAAACCCTGGATGTCTATGTTCTTCATTCATATTTAACTGAAAAACCAAATTTAATCCGTGATGATTATCCCATACTATGTGATTTCTTTTGCTCTAAAGATGTTGAATCATACTATATTCAATTCCTACCCAAAACATTAGTTCTAATCATTCTTTTCATCCAAGAACATCAATTTATTAAATATATTTCGAAACTTTAAGAACATGGGCATTATAACTTCAAAAGAAATCATAAATAAACACTTTCCTTATGTTAGATGATCTAATTTCATGGTTTAGATGATGGATTGTGTGCCTTCTCTTCCAATCCTTACTCCAAGATTGATTGTGGTGCAAGAACACACTCCAATTTCTCAAGCACTCTCTCTTAGGCTTCACAAATGGCTTATCCTTCTTCTCTATTGTCCTCTCTTGGTATTATAACATCTAAAACCTAGACTCTCCCATATGTATGCTGATAAAGGCTTTGGAATTTCGTAGGTATCTTAACCCTTGGTTACCAAATGAATAAAATGCCCTCGTACGGTGTCCGTTTAGTCTAAAATTACCCCGGGGCCCAATCCACACCCTCGAGTATACTATTTTGACTATTTCGACCCTTATGGATTCATTCGTGACCTAAAAATCATCATCTGGGTCACTCTAAACAAATTTCCCATCTCTACCTCAATTTATTCTACACGCGACTCCCGGTTGAGATGAGTCCAATTATGCCAAATCTCACTCGCTATGACGCATATTAATTTGCACAAATTATTTACTATCCACTTAGTAAATTTCACACATAATATTAATCATTATCT
Organism: Sambucus nigra; assembly: GCA_949130495.1. Classification (NCBI taxonomy): domain Eukaryota; kingdom Viridiplantae; phylum Streptophyta; class Magnoliopsida; order Dipsacales; family Adoxaceae; genus Sambucus; species Sambucus nigra. The sequence goes on along the minus strand of OX422222.1, from coordinate 115,860,727 downwards.
CTCTCTCTTGATTAATATTTAATAAGCGCATTATTATTTTATTAAATTAAATTGCGTCAATCATGTAATTGAAAATAAAACTAGAACGACTAAATTACCGAATTAATTAAATTCCAAGTATTCAGAAATATGAGGTATTACAGACCTCCCCCTTTACAAGAAATTTTGTCCGACAAATATCTCTATATACTGCTCTCTTACGTCATCTTCCCGCTCTCATGTAGACTCGTCAACACCGTGGTGTTCCTACTGAACTCTGACTAATGGTACCACCTTAGACCACAGTTTATGCTCACTACGATCCACAATAGCCAAGGTCCTCGTACGAGACATCTGGATGAAAGTCAATCTCCTCGAGTGTAACGTTTCAAAAAGATATCTACCATCTCTTGTACTTCTTCAGTGATGCTACGTGGAACACGTTGTGTATCCAATGAAGATGCTCAAGTAAACCCAGTCTATATGCCACTGGTCCCACTCTCTCAATAATAAAAAAAGGTCCCACATATCTTGATGCTATCTTTCCCTTCTTGCCGAACCTCATAACCCCCTTCATGGGAGACACACATACCAACACCTAGTCACCAACCTCTAACTCAACTTGTCTCTAGTCTGCCTCGACATAACTCTTCTGCCTATACTGAGCTATTTGCATACGTCACCAAAATAGGTCGATCTTGGATATTGTCTCTTGTATCATCTACAGTCCCAATAGCTTGTTATCCCCCACCTATAACGAGCGAGGAGGCGAATGACAAGGCTTATCATAAAGTGCCTAAAATGGTGCGATACCGATGGTGAATTGGTAAGAGTTGTTATGGGCAAACTTTACCAATGAAAGGTATCGCTCCCATTCTTCCCTGAAATATAGGATGCAGATCTTCAACATGTCCTCTAGCATCTTATTTACCCTCTCAGTCTGTCCGTCTGTCTGTGGGTGGTATGCGGTACTCAGTCACAAGTCAGTTCCCATGGCCTCCTGTAATCTATGTCAGATATGAGATACAAAGATATTGTCTCTATCAGATACAAGTTGACTTGTACACCATGCATCTTAAATATCTTCGTTATGAACAACTGCGCATACTGCATCTTCTTAAACTCAGTGAGAACTCACAAAAAATGGGCCACGTTAGTCAGCCAATCCACTATCACCCAAATAGAATAGTGACCCCTTTGCAATTTTGGAAGTCTAGTAATAAAGTCCACCAAAATTCTCTCCTTGTTCCACACGAGGATCTCCAGTGGATGTAGCATATCTGAAGGTCTCTAGTGGTCTACCTTAACTAATTGATAGGTGCATGATGATGATTTTTGAGTTTTGGGTGCGGTTTGGCCGTAAGTATTCTTCGTCAACGATGGAGACAAAATGCAGAAATTTTTTAGTGAGGTGACATAAGATGACCGCTCTGTGAAAGAATATGAATAGGAGTTCACCCGTTTGGCTAATTTTATTCCATACGAGGTGAGCAATGAGGAATGGAAGAAAGTAAAGTTGATGGATGGATTAGCCTGGAGGATCAGGCAACACTTAATCGGTAACCCCTCATTAGTGACGTATACTCCTGTCGTCAAAGCCGCATTATTACACTTCTAAGACCATCACTTCCACATTAAGGGAAGAAAGAGAGTAGTCTAGCCTAGCCATCCGGGCAAGGAAAGTGGGGGTGGTACCAGTGGATCAACGTAGTAGTAGGGCGAGAGGCAATAGGGGAAGGATTCCCGATAAGGGGGTCGGACAAAAAGGTTCAGGTCGGGAGGGTACCGACTAGAGGGATAGGAATACATGAAGGGTTCAGCAATAACATGTTCCTCAGGGTGGTCAGGGCCAAGATAATAATGGAGGTGGCTAGCAGGGCCAGGGTTATCAGGGACAGTTCCAGGGCCAACCTCGACAGGGCAATCAGGGCCATAGGAAGAGATTGTTTTTGGGGCAGTTCTTTATATGTGGCCAACAGGGTCATAAGAGGAGAGATTTTCCACAGCTGGACAGCGCACATCAACAAGGTTCCCAGCAGAGGCAGCAGGCTCCATTACCTCTAGCATCAACACTAGCAACCCCAGCCCCACAGCAGCACCAGGAATATATGCACTACATGTGTGTATATAGCGTCCAGGACGTACCCATACCACCAGCACCTCAGTCAGCGTTAGCTGTTGAGGGCATATTTCCTATTCTTGGACATGAGAGTAGGAGTCTTTTTGATACGGGGGCATCACATTCCTTTATTACCACTAGATTTTCATGAGAAGACAGTCGATACTCACCTTATGTGTGTAGAGTCACCGTTGGGTAGTAGGTCACTTATACACTCTGTATGTAGGGGTGTGGACATAATTATTGGGAGTCTGATCTTAGCAACGGACCTTCTTATGTTAGATATGGAGAGATACGATGTTATCCAAGGTATGGTTTGGTTGGAGGGATACAGAGTGATGGTAGACTGTTATAAGAGGATCATAGTGTTCTCCATTTCGAGTTAGGAGATGTTCTTATTGGCGATGCCTCGTCCGGAGGGAGGGTCTCTCAACCACCTATACTACATTGAGGAGGAGATCTCACAAGAGGTAGTTATTCCATTAGACTTGAGTCCACTTGTGCGAGATTTTAAGGATGTATTTCAGGAGATACCAAGGTTGTCCCAACCAAGAGATCGAATTTGTTATCAACCTAGCACCGGGTACGCAACAAATTTCTCGAGTGTCGTACCACATGGACCCTTCAAAGAGGAGGGAGTTGAGGGAGCAAATTCAACATCTATTAGGACAGGGTTTCATTCGGCGCAATATGGGGTGCACTGATGTTATTTGTGAATAAGAGGGATGGTTCGTTTCGCTTGTGTGAAGAATAGAGGGAGATGAACAAGGTCATAATAAATAAGTATCCGTTACCAAGGATCGATGATGTGTTTGACCAGTTAAGAGTGGTTACTACTTCTCTTAGATTTATTTGAGATCGGGGTATCACCAGTTGCGCATTCGGGGAGAGAATGTTCCCAATACCGCTTTTCTATCACGGTTTGGGTCGTATGAGTTCATGGTGATATCATTTGGGCTCTTCAATGTGCCACCAGTGTTCATGGATCTTATGAACAGGGTATTCAGGAAGTTTTGGACCAGTTCGTGATCATGTTTATAGACGACGTTCTAGTTTACTCTTACACTAAGGAGGATCACGTGGAGCATCTCCGTAGGGTTATACAGACACTTCGGGACCACCAGTTGTATGCCAAATTAAGGAAGTGTGGATTTTATCTACGGGATGTACAGTTTCTTGGCCATATCGTGTCCGACAAGGGTATTTTTGTTCGTCCGAGTAAGGTATCGACGGTGATGGAGTAGGGATAACCCACCACACCGAAAGAGATTGGCATCATTTTAAGGTTGGCCGGGTATTATCAGTCACTTCATTAAGGGATTTTCAAATATTGTGGGTCCATTGATGAACTTGACTTGCAAAGGGGTACCATTTGTGTGGAGTGACCAGTGTCAGTTAGCCTTTGAAGAGCTGAAGGACAAATTGACCTCATCACTTGTACTTGCATTGCCTAGGAGTGGGGTGGAGTATCGGGTCTACACGGATGCATATTTATAGGGACTTGGGGGTGTATTATAGTAGGAGGAGAGGGTTATAGCTTATATGTGTAGAAAGCTTAATCCAGGTGAGAAGAATTACCCCACATACGACCTTGAGTTGGCAGCATTTGTGTTTGCTTTAAGGATATGGAGATATTATCTTTTGGGGGATCCCTTTATATTAATCACGGATAGTAAGTCACTTCATTATCTCTTCACAAAGAAGGATCTGAACATGAGGCTGAGGCGGTGGCCAGAGTTCATGAAAGACTACCAATTTGATATACATATCACCCTGGGAAGGCTAACGTGGTGGAAGACGCGTTGAGCCGGAGACCCACTGGGGAGTTAGTAGAGGCCTAGAAGGCGAAGTGGAGTGAGATTCGATACGATGATGAGATCGCCAGAGCATGCATGTCAGTTTTAGCTATCACTCTTGAAATTATATTGCAGGTAGTGAAAGCACAGGCGGAGGATCCGTTCTGCCAGGACAGAGTGCGACTGTTAATAGCTGAGGGTGTGGATTCTTACTCAATTATCTCAGAGGGAGGTCTACATTTTAATGGGAGACTAGTAGTGATAGAGGATGAGGACTTGAGGCAGACAATGATTATTGAGGCTCATAGTTTGAGGTTTGTGGTACGTTGAGGTGGTAATAGACTCCCACCATTGTAATGCAACCCCCACAAGTTTGAACAAGGTAAGAATCTACGTATGAGTATCATTGCACTCCACTATATGTAAGTGGCATTAAATGTCCTTATTCCACTGACATGCTACTATCAAATTCGAGATCCCTAAAAACTGTGGTGATTAGCCTTTCTTAAAAGCATCCCTAACTTTCTTCCATGGTAACGTCCCCGGTTGGGCCTGAATCGCTAGTACCACTGGCGACTGTGGTTGAGTCAGTGCAAAATGAATGGCCATGGTTGTCATAGCTGCACTGACTGCTTATGCCATTATCTCATCCACTTATGTAGTTGTCACTAACCCCAGTGGTGGTTGTGGCTAAGGTACCTCCTGCTCCTGCTGAGCCTCTCTAAACTCATCTCTAGCCACTGCTCTCGCCTCTCTCTCTCTCTCTCTCTCTCCCCCTGAATGGCATCTGAAAATAGGCAGAATTATTTAAGTACACAGTTTATATATAATAGCAAAAGTGCAACATCTCAAACACATAAAGATAAAAGCAATAGTCCTAATAATAGGGTTCTATATCAAAAGAACGATACATTAAAATCACAGTAAGCCGTACAGATCATATGGATACTAGAACCTAATGCTCTGATACCATCTGTGACACCCCGCCTATTTAAGTATCGAGTGATCATTCCTTTATTAAATTAAAATATGTTTCTCACTTGGTTCATACTCAGCATCACTGTCGAAAACCTTATTAATTACTAACCACCTATTAGTCAATTAAGTCAATGCCAAATTTTTTTATCTTTCATTAAACAATATATAATAATATGCGAAAAACTAAATTAAAACGTTGACAAAATTAATATAGTCTAAGCCATAACAAGGAAAAAATTAATAAATAAATGTCTTGTCGAATAAACCATCGGCTACAAAATCCAAATCCAACTAATAAGTCCAACAAATAGTAAATATATCCTAATATAAGTCTGAACTGAATAATTGAATAAATAAAGTCTTAATGGGGAAACATGCCCAACTGTGATACTGAAATGAAATCCTACACCAGGAATGAAAGATGGAAGTGTCTAATCAAGCCCTGCAAGCCTCCACAGTACTGCAGATAATCGTCCCTGGAATAGATCGTCAAGTTTAGCGTCCCTGTGGCTCAACACCTAAAAGGTTTTGAATAATATTTATAGGAAGGTTTACAACCCAAAACATTTTGAAAAGATTTAGCAAGTATTTACCAAAATTTCAAAATAAGTTATTAGACACACATGTTAGGTTTATGTACACTTTCTTGAGTTTCCTCACCTCTCATCTAATGTGCACGCCTAACGTTTTTTACTTAGCCCATGTATCCATACTACCAAAGCTAACTAGACATAATTATCTATCTAGATTATCGACCCAATAAGTCCCCGTGCCTCCCATATAGTACGCTATCCAAATTAACATCTCTCGTATGCTATTGATATCATCAGTAACATTTCTCAATATGTTGTCATTTAATTATTTAATTCAGTTTCACTACTTAATTCATTATTTAGATTCATACTATCTAACAGTCTACTATCACACATAAGTAGAATAATTCAAACTAGTATATATATATATATATATATATATATATATATATATATATATATATATATATATATATATATATATATATATATATATAGTGTCTCTCAAAAGGACCACCGTGAAAATAGGCATACTCTGCTATTAGGCCATGTAGCTCTCGTACTAAAATAAGGACTATTGGTTCTACATGTCTCCTCGAACCCAAAAATCAAATAGCAAGCAATGGAAGAAAAAATAGTTCTAAGTCTTTGGGCTACGCACATAGCTAACGTACCAAAATGACCTGTCAGTCTCACTAATACACGTCACATAGTCAGCCGCCCTAAGTTCTATGTTCTGGGGCACAAATCCAGTATAACACCCCGTAAATTTTTTAAACATAAATACCGCGTTTTAAATTAAATGCCAAAAAAGTATATTTTTAGATTTAAAATTTTTGTCAATAAATAGGTGGACTATTTAAATTTAAAGATTTTTAATCGAATTTGACTTAGTATAAAATATTTTTATGATGATTCAAAATTTTTGTAATCGAATAAATATTTATACATTCAATTAATTATCTCGTCAAATAAAAAATTTTGATTTATGGTTTTAGAAAGTTGGAATCATTGTAAGACTAATAATATTAAATCTTTTTTACTACTTGTGGTATTAAGAGAGAGAGACGCTAAGTCCCCCCCCCCTAATTTTGGTCAACATATGGATCATAACTGAGTCTTCTTTTTTTTAATTCATTTGTTTGGTTCATGGGAATTAAAGGGAGAGAGAGAGAGAGAGAGAGAGAGAGAGATGCTGGCTGACCCCATTCTTTCCCCTATGCGTATGGCTCTTTTGGGAGCTGACTTCTTTTATTATTTTTTTATTTGTTTATTCCTAAAGTAGAGGTGACGTGAGAGGCAACCCCCATAATTGTTGAGTCACCTGCTCATGGGACAGTTATCCCTTATTTTATTTTTTTTAATAAATTTTAACTATATCCCTCAAGAGTTAGAACAAATCAGGACTTCTTTTTACACCTCAGAAAAAGAGACCAGGCGCTCAGGTTTGAAGGTTGCAACTGACTTCTTTTTAAACCCCTTACCTCCCAGCAAAAAACAGTATAATTATACTCTTATATTTAAACCACAAATCCCCATTAATCAAAACTTCAATCATATTTTAGGAGGTCTAAACTACATATTTTCAAAAAGGTCTAAGCGCGTAACTTATATTCGCAAGACGAACGCAACCGAGTGCTAAGAATTTTCAACCGACGATTTTCAGGCATGCATACTCTATTCCTTTCGTTTAGTATTATACGTTTTAAGTGTCGCCTAAACCTTTAATAATGTTTTTTTTTATTAAAAATGAATTAGTAACTTAACTAGAGAAAGTGGACACTAAATTTTGGGACTATTTTTACGAAAATTTTAAATATGAATTAATCTTTGAAGCCCTTGGGTGCGTAGGTTAGATTTTTTTTTTTTATGGTTTTGGGTGTAAGTTCTCATGTAGAATTTATGGGGGTTATTTATATGGTTAATTGGGACGCATCCATTCATAAAAATTAGATGAGTTATAAAAGAGAACTATTATGGCATATTGAATATTGTTGCATGTAATTAATTTAACCTTTTTAGACAAAAATAATTATGTTAAAACAGACGACAGAGTTATTCTATGAATTAAATTAAATTGGGACCTTTATGATTAAGTTGTATGTTTTCTTATAAATTGTTTATTGTGTGATTTATTTTATTCAAGTCTGCCATCATGGGGACGAGGGGATTTTGGGTAGTATTTTGCTTAACCCTATTTTTTTAGGATGCTTGCTAGGTATGGGACAAGTGGGTAGACCTTGGTTAAAACTTATATTTGCTAAGTATGAGACTAGTTAATGTAAATTCGTGGGAATTTTATATTTCTGGGTGGGGAAGATTTTTACATTATATCGACATTTCTCTAGCCTAGGTATGAGACTAGGACGCTGTGACAACCCGCGATCCGAGATAAGGGGTGGCCAGCCCGATACTCAAATGTAATAGGAATCATGGATGGATATCATCCTCAGCATCACAAAATATAAACTGAGTATACGGGAAACCACCCAATAAATCAGAAAACGGGTTGCCAAAAAGTTTAGAAATTTAAAATGCAGTTAAGAAATTTAAATTAAAACAACCCCGTCTGATAAGCAAGTGGAATTCCATTGGAATATATATAATACAACTAAGACAAATGTATACAAAAGGACCGAATAGGCTGTCGGTCCACAGCAACATACAACGAAGTACAACAATTTAAATATCTTATGTAATACATTCATTAATCAAATACAAAAGTTTGGGCCACACGACCGAATATAAGACCCGATCATATCTAGAATACGAAGATTAAAGTGTCTAATACAATATCCTGTAATAACCCGCAAAATCTTACAGCTCATCGAAAGCAAAGGAATGGGAACATCAAGACCGGCGTCCTTGCGGGGGAGCACCTGAGCGGATACAATCATGTATGCAATAAGGAAAGTAAACCGGTCAGGGCCGGGTTCTATATGATCACCAGAAGATATAAAAAGCATGATATAATTGAATAGTTATGCATGAATGATAAGGATGATAGTATGGCATTTACATAAAAGAAAGAAAAGTAAATAACTTAAATTTAAAGCCTTTCCTCATTTATTAAATTTCCATTATCTTTTATATTTCTTAATAGGAATAAAAACTAGTTATTAACGTTCATAGTTAATTATCTTACCATTTCATCTTTCCATTCCTTAATTGGAATACCATTAATATCAAGTGCTCTTTATGGCACATACCTTATTCACATGCACTTTATGGCACGTATCCATGCTCTTTATGGCATATATATATATATATATATATATATATATATATATATATATATATATATATATCAATCAAGTCCCACTTGATGCAGAAAAGTTATATTCTTATACATGTAACGATTCTAAGACCGCCCCTCCGAGTTTCCCCACTGGGTGTGCCCCTAAATAACTATCATCTTCCAGGGCCTATCACATATAAGATAACCCGGGATCATAACGCAACGTCGGGAAGCGGCCATATGCCTGCGGGGTAGTCCAGAACACACCCAGAATTTCCTACCCATCGCAGAAAATACATATATACAAAACAACGCTCATATGGCCTAGGACTATATCCACCATGCGTTAATTTGTCAGGGGGCATCACCTCGCGCGCGAACTTCCCTTATGATAGTATTTAGAGAGGTGTGTATCAGTAAATTAACATTTACCATTTTTAAATCTCCTTTTCATATTCAATATTCATTACCAATTTCCCAAATTTCATTTCCATTATCCATATGTTTGGTTCATTTTATTCGAACCTATCATTATTAAATAGTTTAGTTCATTTCATTCGAACCTAACATCATTAAACAACAATTGGGTTCACCTTAGTGGAAACTCTCATCTTTAAACCATTTGGGTTCATTTTTTGCGAACCTAATTCCCATCGAATATTGACATTGATATTCCTCAAATCACAAGTTCCGGTTTAGTCTCCAAATAGACATTATGATCCTACAATTCCCAAAGTTTAGATAATTTTGATAAGCCCCTAAGTATCCAAACATGGGCATTTAACTTCCAAAGTTCAAAAAGTTTGAATTAAAATAAGTAATGCCTTAACATCACTTTAAACCTCCCCGGAATAAACCCCAGATGACCCCATTCTAGTCTAGGGTGGCGACCAAACTCAACTACAACTGTAGGATTCTAAGTTTACTTCTTTCAAGAAGGTTCCTAGGACCTAATCCTAAAAATTTGGTTAAAATTAGAAAAGGAAAACAAAAAAAGAAAAAAATACAGGGTTTCCGAATCGATTCGGCCTAGCTGAATCGATTTGGGTTAAGAGAAGCGAATCGATTCGGACTAGCCGAATCGATTCGGTCAGGAAAAATGACTTTCTGCATAATTATTTACAATAATTATCATCCAAATCAATCTCCAAGGGTTAATACCCAATTAATCTAACAAAACCCTAAAATGATTAAACACAACAAATTCATAACTATCACAGCTAATTATTCTCCTTAAGTCATATAATAACAAGTAGGTAACTTGCCTTGATCATGAAAATGCAGATTTGATTTGGTGTAGGCAATGATCCAAGCTTGAATCTCCAAATCTCTCAATTTCTCCCACAGTTCTCTTCCTCTATCTTTCTCTCTAAGGCTCAATCGTGTGTAATGGAAGAATAGAAATAGGATAGGGGACTTAAACGTGGCTTAAGTCTACAAAGTTCAACTTTAATGACTAATACGCGATATAATAAATCGCAACTACACATTTAAGCTATAACCAGTCAAAAGTGCCCGAAATACCAAAATGCAATATGGCACTTATTTTGACTGTCTCGTACCTACCGGTACTAACTACACCCTCCAAATTATCATTTGGGAATTTTATAACTCATTTTACTTCCGGTTTCATATTAAGCCAAAATCTCATTTTATATCTTATGACACCATAAATCACCACATGGATATTTTTACCTATTCACTAGGTAATCATACAACAATTTAGTAAATATTAACCTTTTTCATATTAAAGTAATATTTACTCCACAATTCATCATTTTACAATTAATTACTACACATAGTAAATAAATATAAAATAGGCTCTCGAACGTGAGGGTTGTTACAAACGCGTTTTTCTCTTGGTGATTCATCCTATATGTAGGATAGGACGTATGTATACTTGGGTACCCTTAGGTATGGTGCTAAGGGGTATTTTGAGGATCTTACATCGATAAAAAAGGTGGGGGAATTTGAGATATTGTGAAATCGAGAATTGAGAATTAATGCCTAAGATAAAAATGGGTATTAAAATATATTTGCGACATAAATAGCGAGGGCCGATAGTTTATACGGGCTACCCGACGTTTTAAGCCGTGTCGTGTGTGGAACCTTGTCAAATAGCAAGATCGACAGTTTAAATGGATCAACAGTCATTTTGACAAGGGGATGTGTATTTTGGTGGAGAAATCACCCGGGGCGGGAGGACCGCCATAATAGAAAGTGAGAATAAATGATAATTTGGGTTAAGTTAATTAATTTAACACTTTGGGACAGTGGGATAATTAAAATGATATTGGTGTGATTTTATAAAAATCTGTGGGGGTGGTTAGTGATTTATCTTTCTTGCGTTTAATTATCTCGTATAATTAAAATACTTTATTGTGATTGCGTATAATGCTATTGTCTGGGTTCAAGGACCCCATTTGTGGAGAGTAGTGTTTATTCATGCTCGGGCCTCTGACCTCATGCGTTGACTAATATTTACAGGTATTAGTGTTGGAGTAGCTGCATAGGATTGTCAAATATCACTTGGAGGTGCAGTTGGAGTTTCTTTTATTTACTGCTTTATTTATTTTTTATTTTTTTTCCTTCGTATTTTATTATGAGACTTCATTTGGGTTTTATTCGGCCATTCGGTTCCGAAGTTGTTTGAGGATTTTTGTAGGAGTTTTTACAGTTGGATTATTATGTAGATTTTGAATTAATTCATATTTTTGGAGATTGGATTATCTTGGAGTTTTAGCATGGGATGGTTTTTATATTACAATTATTCATTGGTATTGATTATTATTCATCCCGTGGATTGATTTTTATTGTCTCCTATCAATCACATGCTGAAAATGGTATTTATTTAGTGACGCCTGGCGTAGTTCGGCGGCGGTGGCTGGCCACCCCATTGTCCAGATTGTGCAGGGTGTTACATCCGGGCCTCCCTAGAATCTACAAGGTGGGATCTCCGACTGCGTGGGAACCTTCCTGATAGCAGGAAGCATAGGTATGTTCACATATAACACCAATCATATAATAGGTATTCACATAACATATATATACATTAAATCAATAGGTATATACACAACCTAATTATCATACTTCGTATGTAGTATTTATCTCTTGAATACTCACCATACTATCAAGTTACGATTATCACTATCGTATTAATATGCGCATTGCTCTATACTCTAAGGTCCCTAATAATCCCTTTAATAAAATTCAGTATCTAGCTCCATCATATACTATTGGTCCATAACATAAAATCACTTAAATTCCCCGTAACTCATTCTCCTTCTCTCGAATTAATTCGGACCCAATTTAAGTATACTAAATTCTCTCCCTAATCCTCTCATTAAGACTAAGCCAAAATGTCATCGTAGGCCTAGTGCAATATAATACATCCTTCATTATATTTTAATAAACTCCCAAAAGTTTTTCGATAAAACTATAGGATTTTCTAGGCTTAAAACGGACAAAATAGGCAAATTTGGGCAAACCCAATCGATTCGCCCTAGGGCAGAAATGATTCGCCTTGCCGAATATATTCTCCCTTGGGACGAATCGATTCGTTTTGTAGCAGGTCATCTTCTTTCTCTATGCAAGTGCATTTTTCACCATTTTAAATATCATAACTCACACGCTTCTCCACCGAACTCAAAACCAATTATCCCAAACATGATATACATACATTATGATGATTTATGACGAAATTTTATCATCAAAACATTACGAATTCTATTCAAGAACGAATCAAATCACCTATTCGTCAAAAACCCTAGATTTCAATATTCTTCATTCATATTTAACATAAAACGCAGATTTAATTTGCGGTGATTATCCCATACTCTCTGATTTCTTATCCTCTACATATGTTGAATTATACTATATGCAATTACTGTCCAAAACATGAGTTCTAATGATTATTTTCTTCCAAGAACATCAATTTATTCAATATATTTTGAAACCCTAAGCACGTGGGCATTATAACTTCAAAAGGAATCGTAAGTAAACACTTGCCTTATGTTAGATGATCTGATTTCGTGGTTTAGATGATGGACTGTGTTCCATCTCTTCCAATCCTCACTCCAAGATTGATTGTGGTGCAAGAACACACTCCAATTTCTTAACAACTCTCTCTTAGGCTTCACAAATGTCTTATCGTTCTTCTCTAATGTCCTCTCCTGGGTTTCTAACCTATAAACCCTAGCCTCTTCTATCTATATGCTGATAAAGGCTTTGGAATTTAGTAGATCTCTTAACCCTTGTTTAACAAATAACTAAAATGCCCTTGTACGGTGTGAGTTTAGTCTAAAATTTCCGCGGGGCCCAATCAACACCCCCCAATATACTGTTTTGACTATTTTTTCCCTATCGAATTCATCCGTGACTTCGAAATCATCACCCGAGTCACTCTAATCAAATGTCCCATCTCGACCTCAATTTAGTCTACATCAGAGTCCCGGTTGAGATAAGTCCAATTGCGCCAAGTCTCACTCGCTATAACGCATAATAATTTCCATAAATTATTTACTATCCACTTAGTAAATTCAACACATAATATTAATCATTATCTCTCTCTTTCTTGATTCATATTTAATAACCATATTATTATTTTATTAAATTAAATTACGTCACTCATGTAATTTAAAATAAAACAGAACGACTAAATTACCAAATTAATTAAATTCAAATTACATAGAAATATGGGGTATTACACCTATTAAAAACATCATCCTAATTATTTTATACCCCAACCCTCTCATTGAATTTCCTAATTTCATAAAATTTTATTATTGCAGCTTCCAACCACTCGACTGCCAACATGTCAAATACTTTAAATTTTCTTACCATAACTCCTATCTTATCTTGAACTACAAATCTTCTTTATCCCACTGCGTCCATTTGGCCGTGTTACCTCTTTACATGGACAAATTGTAACCAAATGGTTACTTTCTCCATATTGAAAACATCATGTCATTTATGATAAAGCACTGGTATTTTTCCCTTATCTAAAACCAAATTAATAAGTCACATTTCACATGATTTCCCTTGGATTTAGAACAAATTCATTTTTGGTCAAACATTTAAAAAAATTCCTTAGGAAAATAAAAACAATTAGGTTTCTTACTGTATTTTTTTATCGTGTAATCGAAATAATGGATATTTTTTCATATCGATTTTTTTGCTTCTTCATGTTGACCACCACCCATTTAAAATTTTGATCTTTATTGTGTTTGAATTGGATCTCAAATATTATATATGTGATTGTATCCAAGTAGAATATTGAAAAAATTGTGTAAATTTGTACATTTATAAAAGAGAGAAGTGGAAATGATTTGTATCCATTGAAACGTTAATTTCGGGGACAATACCATCAACTTACATGCACCATGCAATTGGAAAATGACAACATAACAACTTTCAACCCACATCAACTATTAAAATAATAGGTGGAATTCATCCCCCATCTAACTATATTATATAAATTCATGAATACATTTTATAATTACACATATGAACTATTGAACAATTAGATATACAATGCACATAAGGATTGTATAAGAATATTTTTCATTACACCCGACACTCTAAACCTTATATATTAGGAAGTAATTCTAAACAAACAATAATATAAGTGAGTTATATAAACGATGTCATTCATGACACCGAAACCGTATATAAGTAATTAAATAATTAAAATATGAAAATAATATAACTAAACATAAAATATACCATAGACGACATTTAATGAATTAACTACGCATTGAACAATTTTGTATACGAACTCTATATGGCACAACACATATATGGCGAGATCTACTTTGAATAATAATACTAGAGTGTAATTAAAAATATTTTGTTTTCGGCATGTGCAATAAATATTTTTTGTAAACTTGATTATTGTTTGCCCTAATTTAAAATTTTAACACCATCTATATTACTAACAAGCATGTTTTTACAAGTTTTCTAGAATTTGAGACTTTCAACGCATATTATTAGAGTCTAGTTTTACTTGATTTGTCGTCGTTATTTATCATTTTTTTCTTTTATCGTTGTGTCTCTATTAAAATTTCTAAAGTATTCCCTGTCAATGTGTAATATTACAATTGGTAGTTATTTAATTGATTTGGTCTTTTTATATTAAAATACATGCATGTATATATACAAAATCTATTTAAAACATTAATTCATTAATCTCTTAAAATTATAAGTATGCCATTGAGTGAGTTAACCGGGGTGTTGGTGAATCTCTTCCTCCCCCCCTCTCTCTCGAGTGGAAGTGATCAAACCTACTAATTTTTCTTTAAGAAATTATTATATATAATAATGATAACAAATTTAAGGTTGTTGTCAAATTTTAATAGTTTTATGATATAATGTCATATTAATAGTAAATAATTTATGAATTTGATTTTTTAAAGGGCTCAAATTTCTCCCTCAATATCACATTCAAGGTGGGATAAAACAAGTTCGTTCACTTTAAGTAAATTATTAACTACACTATTACATTTTCTTTTTGTTTTTGAAAGTCCATGACCTCTACATATTACTTTAAGAGCCTCTTAGTATAATGAATATATCAAGATGTTATTGGATGTGTTTTAAAGGTTCAGTCACCTTTAATATTTTTTGGAGTTATATACCGATAGTAATCCATGTCTTTCAATCATTCCATTTAATTATAAATTGCATAGGCATATAATTACATTGTATTTCTAATGTTAATGTGCGGTGCCTTTTATTCTACATAATACATGTTGTGGTGTCTAGAGTACGACTTGCACACGAAAAACCAAATCATCGATTCTTTTAAAATATAAGTTATTTGTCACCGTACTAAATAGAATTGGCCAAGACATCGACATGCCAGTAGTATAATATATTAGCAGGCATGCCTTGACTAATGGAAACATGATAGTTTCAAATTATTGTGTTAGTACACTTTATGTGTGTTGATTATGATCATTTTAAGGTATCATTTTTATATTGACTATAAACAATTACACCTCGTGGTTGTTATGAGTACTTGAACACTCAATTTTGATATAATTTATGGACATGTTTATTGGTTTTTCCTTACATTGACTTATTATGTGAGTGATATTTTGATAAATAAGCTTGGTAGGCATGGTAATGATTACTAGTGTACGGTGAAATTTTATTATGGATGAAATACATATCTCGATATAGATATTGATGACACCCTCTTGAGATGTTTATAAGTTTTATTTGTAGATTATTTTGATCTAACATATCAAATAAATTAATATGAACCGGCCATGAATAACAAGAAGTTAATAAAATAAGTTATAAGTAATTTGATTTTATTAACGATAATTTGTGACCTTAACACGGGGAGTAATTAAATAATTAATAAAAATGAAATCATCATAATAATTTTGGGATAAGGGGTTGGAATTGTAATTAAAATAATTTAGTAAAATAATATAATTAATAGAATTTGTAATATAAAATAGTGATCGAACAAAAATTGAGTGGTCATGTAAGGATACTTCCGTGGTTTAGCTTCAACCACAATATAAAAAAAAATAAACTTTAACTACAACTGTTTTATAATTATAGAGGCGAGTTAGAGTATCGAGTCCACAAAGAACGTGTTTAGAATTTAATTAATTTATTACTTCAAAAATAAAATTATAAAAGATAATATTTGTATCAAAACATTTTATCCTACAATTACCACTAAGCAAGTGTCTAAACTATTTTCATTAGAAAGAATGAATGCTATAGGTCGAGAATCATATCCCTTACCACTGACTAATTATCATAAATGTTTACATGGAAAGAAAAACATTTTCAAGATTAAATATCATTTGGAAAATTAATAAAACTAGAGTTATCACACCCTAAATTCTCATAAAAGCTTAATTTGATTTTGGGATAAATAAATACTCTTGAAATTATACAAAAAATGTCTCAAGCATGGCACATACATGATATACTCCTTCAAGGTTCCTAGATACTAGACCAAGAACAACCTAACCTATCAAAACTATGTTAAACCTCATACCATAGCAAAGAAATAAAATAATCCATGGTGATTTCAACAATCTCAATCCAAATTAATTAGTTAGAAAGTATTGTAAATGTTAACTACAACATTAATGAAAGAAAGCAGTAAAAATAATTAACAAAGAATTTAAACTAATTATCAAAGCTTGAATTAAAATAAAATAAAGATGAATAGTAACTTACATACCCAATGGAACAAACCTCAGGAAAGAGATAGAGAAGCTCTAAAAAATCTGAAGACAACCCTAAAATATCTAATAATAAGAATGATTTTTTATAAGTTCCAAATCCTTTTACTATCTATCGTAACTGGACTAAAATAAAGAAAAAAAAGAGCAACAAATATCTAAAATCTACGTGGGGTCGCTCGATCGAGAGTGTGGGTTGATCGATCTACCAATTTGAATTCGTCCTGCTATCTTCAAATCTCTTCATAAAATAAAGGACCCTCAATCAAGAAAAAATGGATAATTTATATATGGTTCTCTTGTCAATTTTCATCTTTGAAAATTCGTTGCAAATTCTATAAGACTTGGTACGATTAAATGATTATAGTATCGAGTGATGGTTTACCAAATGAAATATTTTATTGCTTCTTATTTAGTATATTAGTTCGTAGGAACATCCCATAAACTATTTCATTTGTATGAATGGTCGCTTCCTTGTCAATAAACTAAATTTCCTTATCACCATTATGGAAAGGTCCTTTTCCCAAAGGTAGTTAAAAAAATTAGTTTTACAAATTTAGAGGTGGATGATCTTAGTAGTTCAACTTATTAATTTAATAACAATATACTTGAATATGTATAGAATATCTTCAAACATAAAATATATCAAGCATAGATGATCTTAAACCAACCTCAACTACTTTGATTTGTGCGGATATATTGTTCAACAATTGACAAAAAATTTACCCATTTGTTGTTTCATTTCAATACAAATACATAACACATTACTACATATCACACATTGAATTTCTTCATAGTTCCATTATAGACATCATCCTAATTAACTTTTACCCCAACCCTCACATTGACTTTCCTACTTTCATAAACTTTTATTGTTGCATCCAACCACTCAAATCCCCACATGTCAAATACTTTAAAATTTTGTTACCGTAACTCCTATCTTATCTTGGACTCCAAATCTTCCTTACCCCATTGCTTCCATTTGGTCATCCTCTTTCTATGGACAGTTTGTAACCTTATAACCAAATGATTACTTTTTCCACGTAGAAACCATCATGTTGTTTATGATAAAGCATTGGTATTTTCCCCTTCATTTGTACCCAAATTAATAAGTCACATTACACATGATTTTCCTTCGATGTACAACATATTCATTTTCGATCACATTTGACAACAATTCTTAGGAAAAATATAAAAAAAATTAGGTTAGTTACTGTATTTTTTTCTCGTGTAATGGAAATAACAAAAATTTTCATATCTCTTTTGATAATTCTTCAAGTTGTCCACCACCCATTTGAAATTTTGATCTTTACTGTGGTTGAATTGGACCTCAAATATTATATATATGATTGTATTCAAGTAGAATATTCACAATATGGATTAAATTTATACATTTATATATGAGAGAAGTGCGAATTATTTTTTAGCCACTAAAACATTATTTTTGATGACATAACCATCAATTTGCATGCCCCATATAATTGGCAAATAACAACTTAAATTCATGTATACATTTTTTAATTTAATGTATAAACTATTGAAAAATCAAGTATACAATATACACCAGGATTGTATGAAAATACTTTTCTTTGTATCCAACATGTAACACCCCATATTTTTGGATAATTGTGAATTTAGTTATTCCGGGTATTTTAAATTACACGTGTTCACCAATTTAATTACAATGAAATATTTCATATTTAATAAATATTAATTGGGTGAGATTAGGATAAATATTTATGTTGTAAATTTATTTAGTGTGTAGTAAATGCCACGGGATAATTATTACACATCGTAATAAGTAATAATGACGGGACTATGTAATATCTCAACCAGGGGTCGTGTGTAGGCTATAATAGGTTTTGGTCACGGAGATAGATCTTTTTGTTACGAACGCATTGCCGCCAGTTTCATGTTTTTCTGACTTTTTTAATTGGTTATGAATTTTCTATTAAAGGGTGTTTGAGATCGAAATCGTTAGTCGGATATAAAAATTCGAGTATGGATGCACAGGATTATATTACCTTGGATGAGTGGGTAATTAAAGTTGAATCATAAATAATGAGAGGATTAATTGACGAGAAATTTTAAATAACGAATTGAGAGAGGTAAATTCGTAAATATGTGATGTACGGGTTGGTAGGGTAAGTTCGGGTGATTTGACTAAGCAACATTAAGTAATTTACTGAATTGATGATAACTTGAATGAATGAAGGGTCATGGGATAGAATCGGAGATTGTGGACTAGTGCTATGGGTGTTAGGCACGGGTTAGGTGGATTTATTTTAATTATATATATATGAAATTAGAGGTAGTATATATATGTATGTATTTTATAAATATCATTATGCATGATATTTATGTAAAAATATACCCCTCTTGTGCTATCATCGGAGGTTGCGCAATGTGGGTGAATCTCCTAGTTAGTGAATGCAGGGAGAGTATAGTCCCTAGGTCATATCATCGGGTTTTTTTATTGTGTGATTGATTTTCGAGGTGAGAAGTTTTGGGTATGATTCGGTCTCATCCTCGAGGAAATATGACTGCCTACACTATGTTTGCGATTTTATTTTTCCTATTTAAGTGTGAGTTAACCGACTTATGGTAACTGAGTTAAAGTGAGTATAGTCGGGATACGATATCATTGTAGAGACAAGCATCCCATGAGTTATTACTCGGGAGGATGGTTATTATACGCGACATACGTGTGACTGTTATAGTATAATTTATGTATATAATAGAGTAGATAATTATATATGGGTGAAAAATATAAAGTGTGAATGATTTATTTATATATAACTAGTGTGAATGTTATATAACCAATTAAAGTGGGAATGATCAACTAAGTTTGAAAACGCAGTTGGATCCCCGGGTTTTAATGATCGCAAATTAAAATAATAATTTCCTTTTAAATGAATGCGGAAGCGTATAAAGGTGATGGTTCACAAAAAAACAAAGCCAAATTTTGTTTTCTTAAAACTAAATTAAAACACAATTCAAGTCCTAGAATATGCCTAAGTCATGATTAACAATTATATCCAAAGTTAGGCGAAACCAATTTTTAGCAAGTGACTTGAATAAACCAAATTAACCCAATATTTAATTTAAGTCCCAAATTAAATGTGTGTGTAAATTAAACCGAATTTTATCTTGAAATTATCCTAAGCATGGATTCTAAATTATTGAGCAAGATAAAATAAACAAAGTCACACTACGCAATGTACGAGGAAAAACCCACTAACGGGAAAAAAAAAAACCTCGGGAAGGCCCTAGCCTCAAATCCACTAAAAACGGTATTACAAAATACAAGACAAAAGACTTACTTCCTAAACTCGAACCCTCTCAAGCCGTGATGCTCCTTCTTGTATCAACCTCCAATTAGCGGATAACCAACGGAGCTCCACCGTGGTCTCGGAATACACCGATAGGACTTTGTATGGTCACCATCACCCAAACATGGAGCCTTTCTCCTTGTGGGTAGAATCTAAACAAAGGTCTTCTTTGTGATGGGGTGTAGAAGCAAACCCGAAACGTCTCTTGAATTCGGTAGAGAAAACCGGTGCCAAATAACTCCAAGCAATTGATATGAATATAGAAACTTGGATAAACAATTATTGGGTGTATACTAGAGTGTGTATGAATTTTTCTTTGAAAATTAACACTCAAAACTTGAACATTTTCCAAAATAAATTTGCTCTCAAACTCTCTCTAAGAGATGGATATGGAATGGAAAAGTTGTCTTGGAAAATGTGTTTCCCGCACATAATAAAGTACGAAAAAGGTTGGTTAAAAACCAAGTGGAGTAGTGGGGAAAAACTGCAAAAAACTGCCAAATAACTGTTCCCGCTGGAAGTTCGTTCGAACGAACGTGATTCTCGTTCGAACGAGACTTCTAACGAGTGACCAGCCTGGGCTCGTTAGAATTTCGTTAGATACCTCGTTAGAACGACCATTCGTTCGAACGACATATCGAACGACTTATCGAACGACTGTCCAGTTAGGGTCGTTGGCAAAACTCGTTCGAACGAACCTGGTTCGAACGACAAAACTCGTTCGAACGAAATCTGGTTCGAACGAAAAAACTCGTTCGAACGACATTTCTAACGAACGTCCAGAAAGTTTATAAAATGCGATTTTGGCCCAGAAACTTTTATATACTTATTTTTAAGTTTCTAATTGATTCTTTCTGAAAAATAAAATGCAGTTTTTTTATTAACCTAACACCCAATACAAATTGTTCCAAACTCCTATATAAATATAATTACATTCATACCTTGGGAGCATGGAACCTTAGTTGATGGCGTAGAAACAAGGCACACAAACCGGCATTTTGATGAAGCTTTAAATTCTTTGCCGCTACGTCTTCAACAAACACTTCATAGGTCTTAAATATTACAATTACATCAAATCCTATGAAAAAATGTTTTTGTCCGGAATTGAGCCAAAACTATATATGGACTCAATTGGAAATTTGTGTCCTTACAAATCTCCCCCTTTGGCTATTCCGGGATAAAAACCAAACAAAAATCCTAAAGGGCCGTCAAGCTCTAATATACTCAAAACATAACCCGCCCAATCTTGACTCAACCCAAGGATTAAACTCTTTGCCATAGAAAGATGCCGCTTTATAATAATTCCTGCACATTTAAGCAAACTCATCAAATGCATAGGGAATATCAAAATATTAAATGCAATTAATTAATTACTCCCCCTAAATTAATTCTCCCTTTAAACACATGACTTACTTAGAAAGACGTCTCCCCCTAAGATAAATCTCCCTCAAACTAAGATACGATAATAATAGGATTAGATACCATTTCTCCCCCTATCATCATTCTCCCCCTTTTTGTTCGGGAATAGGCAAAGGATAAAGAACTAATAAACAACATGTTGTAGCTTAAAGTGATAAGACATGACAACATATGGGCAATTAAAGCAAGGCAAAGACAAACAAATATCATATCTATATATACTAGAAATATACCTATAAGTACGAGCATATATAGATAGATATAAACACACACATGACACAAAATACAATAAGTTTGCACACTCGTATGGCAAAAATGTGTCATATGGAAACGGAAGTGTAGGGGTGTGAACTAGCAACAATTAAATTTAGACCCAAACACTTAAGAAACGTTCACGGAGTTCTCATTTAATTGCAAACTTCATCACAGTTAAATATAACCTCATGTGACAATATAAAGATTGAACTCAATGAACAAACATACACAATGCATACAAGCCTAGCATGATGATGATTCTACAAACCAAATAGAGTCATGACATTAAAGACAACTAGGATAAACGGACATTGTGCAAACCGTTGATATACCATCCAATTCTCCCTCAATGAGCATATATATATTCTTTTGTTTATGAATGAATATATCAAAACAAACATAGGCCTTGGCAATTGCTTTTTGTTTAATGCCAAATATTCTGTTTTTAGGTCTTTGGATCACGTATTTCTTTTAGATCCAATCAACAGTGGCTTACTATCGCAAAGGACTTAATTCATCCTTTCGGAGCCCTTCCCCGTGCATAGATTTATTAATAATGTTTTCATTTTTCGCACAAATCTCACATGCAACGGATTTTGACATGCACTAGTCCTCCTAGGTCATAGATATGTAGATGACTAGATTGGTAGGAGAACACCTCAAAAAGCTCAAATATAACATGTGACATTAAGATTTCAAAAGAGCTCGTGCATGTGTGAATAGAGGCATATAGAAATAGAATCCATTTAAACAATACAAAATCCAACTACTCCATATAAAACATGGTAAAGAACATTTTAAGGATTGAAAATCTAAACCAAAAGTTCTAGCCACATGGAAGCGTAAACGATAGGATTCAAACACAAATATATGCCACATAAAGTGTGTCAAGCTAAAATACACACAAAAAAAAATCTTTTTGAGTTTTTAACATTTTTAATCAAAAATAGATATTTACTCAAAAGGACAAACAAAAATCATTTGTATTTTTCATTAAGCTTTAATGAAATAAATAAAAACACAAATGATAAACAAAAATCTTTTTATATTATGCAGTCGATTCAAACACAAAATATAATACAAAAAGATAAACAAGTCATAATTTCTAGTATGTGATATGAAATAAGGCGATGACTAGAAAATGACTAAACAAGCATACATTTAGCATATGAATATAGCATGAAGTACAAATGCTAAAGTATGCAAACACTAACACATTCATCCATTAGATTTAGCAAGGGAGGAAGCATGTGAAAGTAAATGAGAATCAAAATCCCTATTTTGTAAGGCAACCAAGTCGGATTTCCTAACCCAAATTAATGAAGAATTACTATCTTGGGGTGTAGGAACGTTAGCTATCGTGGTTACTTTACTAGGGGATTTTCTAGGAATTTGTTTAAGATTTAAACAAAATTGCCTAAGATGACCTTTTCGACCACAATGTGTACAAGTAAGAACATGTCGAAAAGATTTATCTAAGGAGGGATCATTAAATGTATTCCTAGAAGATTCTCCTAAAACATTGGTTTTGACTTTAGGGTTAAAATCATTACAAGAATTGAAGCCTAAACCAAAAGTGTCATTTTTAATTTGGACCGTTCCTAACATTTTATCTAGTTTTTCCGAACGACACTCCAAATCAAATTTGACATTACTAGAATCTTTTAATTTATTTTCCAATTCTAAAATTTTAGATTCTAGTAAAACATTTCGCTCTTCAAAACCAAGAAGCTCCTTTTTCAAGGATTCCATTAAACCCCTAAGGCTATCTCTCTCGCCTTCTACATAGTTAAGCTTCTCTTGAAGAGTCCTCTCATGTGTCCTAAGGTCTTCTATTAAGGCACTTTCATCAATGACCTTGACACTCTCTCTTAAACTCGCTTCTAACTTCAAATTAGCTCTTTTCAATTTAATAGATTCTTTATATAATTCATGAAAAGCATTTTGAAGTTCACTCATATCAACCTCTTCTTCATTTTCACTTTCTTCTTCTTCTTCTTCACTCTCACTATCATCAAAAATAAGAGAATCATGTACAATGACCTTGGAAGTGGCATGTGCTATAATTTCATCATCCGATGAGTTCTCATTATCACTCACATGTGCCATAAAAGCCACAAATTTTTTCTTAGTGGGGGATTCGGTCTTCTCTTCCTTATCACTATCACTAAGGGTCGCATTATATGAAATGGGTCGTTTACCCTCTTTCCTTAGTTTAGTGGGGCACTCATAAACCCTATGGCCAAAACCTTCACAACCAAAACATTTATTAGACTCGTCCCTATCAATATTTTCATTACTAGGTTTAGGGATCTTATCGGCTTTAGAAATCTTCTCGTTTTTATCATGTTTAGAAGATTCAAATTTCATAAAATCATTTTTAACTTTATCTTTGTTAAATTTAAGAAATTTTCTAAATTTACGAGCAAACAAAGCCATATCTTCCGAGTCACTATCACTATTGCTCTCTACTACTTGTTTAACCTCTTTGCGGGCTTTTAAAGCAACGGCCTTTTCGATTTTCTTTTCATTTTTAGAGGGAAACATATCTAGTTCATAGGTTTGTAAATCACCTACAAGCTCTTCTAATTTCGTAGAGGCTAAAGTGGGTAAAGAATTTAAAACGGCCACCTTTGGAATAAATCTATCGGGTAGGGACCTTAAAATTTTCTTTACTACACGGTCGTCAGGTATTTTCTCTCCCAAGTTAAAGGATGAATTGACAATATCAGAAAGTCTAGCATAAAATTTATCAAAAGTTTCTTTTTCATCCATTTTGATAGTTTCAAATTGAGTGGTGAGGTTTTGGAGTTTAGAAGCTTTAACGACACTCGTTCCTTCATGAGTTAATTGTAAAATATCCCAAGCTTCTTTAGCGGTTTCACACGTCATAATACGTCTGAATTCATCCGGTGCGACAGCGCTAAATAAGGCATTTAAACCACGGGAATTAAAATTTGCTAGCTTAAACTCATTTTCAGTCCATCTATCGACGGGTTTGGGAACTTGTTCATTTTCAATTAAATGTGTTGGTGGGGTCCAACCGTTAACAACAGACATCCAAACACATTCATCGATAGATTTAAGTGCCGATTTCATTCGCGCTTTCCAATACGCGTAGTTTGAACCATCAAAAATAGGAAATTTTGAAAATGGGGAAAAATCCATATTTAGCCAAAATTTAAAGGATCTTAACGAAATAATTTATCGTTTTTGGCTCTGATACCAATTTGAAAACGCAGTTGGATCCCCTGGTTTTAATGATCGCAAATTAAAATAATAATTTCCTTTTAAATGAATGCGGAAGCGTATAAAGGTGATGGTTCACAAAAAAACAAAGCCAAATTTTGTTTTCTCAAAACTAAATTAAAACACAATTCAAGTCCTAGAATATGCCTAAGTCATGATTAACAATTATATCCAAAGTTAGGCGAAACCAATTTTTAGCAAGTGACTTGAATAAACCAAATTAACCCAATATTTAATTTAAGTCCCAAATTAAATGTGTGTGCAAATTAAACCGAATTTTATCTTGAAATTATCCTAAGCATGGATTCTAAATTATTGAGCAAGATAAAATAAACAAAGTCACACTACACCGCAATGTACGAGGAAAAACCCACTAACGGGAAAAAAAAAACCTCGGGACGGCCCTAGCCTCAAATCCACTAAAAACGGTATTACAAAATACAAGACAAAAGACTTACTTCCTAAACTCGAACCCTCTCAAGCCGTGATGCTCCTTCTTGTATCAACCTCCAATTAGCGGATAACCAACGGAGCTCCACCGTGGTCTCGGAATACACCGATAGGACTTTGTATGGTCACCGTCACCCAAACATGGAGCCTTTCTCCTTGTGGGTAGAATCTCAACAAAGGTCTTCTTTGTGATGGGGTGTAGAAGCAAACCCGAAACGTCTCTTGAATTCGGTAGAAAAAACCGGTGCCAAATAACTCCAAGCAATTGATATGAATATAGAAACTTGGATAAACAATTATTGGGTGTATACTAGAGTGTGTATGAATTTTTCTTTGAAAATTAACACTCAAAACTTAAACATTTTCCAAAATAAATTTTCTCTCAAACTCTCTCTAAGAGATGGATATGGAATGGAAAAGTTGTCTTGGAAAATGTGTTTCCCGCACATAATAAAGTATGAAAAAGGTTGGTTAAAAACCAAGTGGAGTAGTGGGGAAAAACTGCAAAAAACTGCCAAATAACTGTTCCCGCTGGAAGTTCGTTCGAACGAACGTGATTCTCGTTCGAACGAGACTTCTAACGAGTGACCAGCCTGGGCTCGTTAGAAGTTCGTTAGATACCTCGTTAGAACGACCATTCGTTCGAACGACATATCGAACGACTTATCGAACGACTGTCCAGTTAGGGTCGTTGGCAAAACTCGTTCGAACGAACCTGGTTCGAATGACAAAACTCGTTCGAACGAAATCTGGTTCGAACGAAAAAACTCGTTCGAACGACATTTCTAACGAAAGTCCAGAAAGTTTATAAAATGCGATTTTGGCCCAGAAACTTTTATATACTTATTTTTAAGTTTCTAATTGATTCTTTCTGAAAAATAAAATGCAGTTTTTTTATTAACCTAACACCGAATACAAATTGTTCCAAACTCCTATATAAATATAATTACATTCATATCTTGGGAGCATGGAACCTTAGTTGATGGCGTAGAAACAAGGCACACAAACCGGCATTTTGATGAAGCTTTAAATTCTTTGCCGCTACGTCTTCAACAAACACTTCATAGGTCTTAAATATTACAATTACATCAAATCCTATGAAAAAATGTTTTTGTCCGGAATTGAGCCAAAACTATATATGGACTCAATTGGAAATTTGTGTCCTTACAAAGTTAAAGGTTAAAATAACTTAGTAACCAAAGGGAGGGAGTAATCAAGATAGATTAGGGTGATAGAAAGATTTGTAACAGGACTAGTTAGGTAGGGTAATATAACTAGTTGGGTTAGAAGGTAAGCGTTATGTGTGTACAATAGTTGAGGGGTGAGTAATATCTCAAGATAGGGCGACACCCGTTTAAATATTAAAAGTGTTAATGCTTATTTAATTATTACATCTTAATTACTTGCTAAATATTTTCAAAATGTTTTGGGCTCTGACTTTTGTCAAAACTATTTTCTAAAACATTTTCGGTGCCCTGCCATAGGGATGCCAAATTTGGTGACTCATTCTAGGGATGCGTATCTACAACACTTGTATATGCATGAAACATTTGTGTGGACGCTTCAGTCATTCATTCCTAGACTAGGATTTATTACTTAATATTTTATTTGGGCATGTTGCCCCTTCAGTTGATACAGTCTTTTAGTTTTATTTATTAAACGATACATTTGCATTTAGTTTTACTCGAGTACACTTAAGGTTTGGATTTAGTTTTTGAACCGATGGTTAATTCGATATTTATTATTTATCTATTATCACGTCATGATTCAGACTTTTATGTTTGTGTGGATTAGTTATATTATTTCTATTTTCACACGTTGTTACAATAACGAAAGTTAAAATTGGCATCGACTTAATTTAAAATAGGTGGTTAGTAATTTAAAAAGTTTTTGATAGTGATGCTAAGAATGAACCAAATAATATTCCTATTTATTTTGATAAAGGATTGATCTCCCGTGATTAAAATTGATGGGGTATGACAGATGGTATTAGAGCATCAGGTTCTAGAGTCTTTAGGATCTATTCAGACGTACTACTTATTCTACGTTGCTTTTATTTGATATAAAGCCTTATGCTTAGGACAATTGATCCATAATGCGTCTTACTTTCTCCTTCTATTGAGTATAGTTGATGTGAATCATATACTAGTTCTGTTTGGCTTCATACATCGAACAATATAGGAGGACCAATGAGGGTCGTTAAGAAGACTGCATGAGGAGGGGCTCAGCTGAAGCCACAAAGGATTATGGGAAAGGTGACTGCAGTAGAAGTCACCACTATTATACTTCACCCAGTTATCGTTGTGATAACAACTAGGCCCCAGTAGTTTCCCAGCTACCACCATGGCAAATGGTGGTGAAAATTCACACTCACGCAGTACAGTCAGTAAAGGAGAGAGCCAAAGAGGTTTTTCTGAAAGGCCATCCGCAAGAGTTCGTGGAAGTGAGGAAGTGTGATTTGGCTAATGGAAGGAGATCATCCAAAAG
Organism: Sambucus nigra; assembly: GCA_949130495.1. Classification (NCBI taxonomy): domain Eukaryota; kingdom Viridiplantae; phylum Streptophyta; class Magnoliopsida; order Dipsacales; family Adoxaceae; genus Sambucus; species Sambucus nigra. Next base: position 115,832,679 of record OX422222.1, on the reverse strand, counting down.
AAATTGTGTACGATGGAGTGGTGTGACATTTATGATTCAAATTTTGAACAAAGTTTTTAGATCATAGGAGTAGTATTGTAATGATGGGAGTCAATCACCACATCTGAGGAGTGATACCATTAATATCGAAGAATTTGGGGTGCGATTTGATCGCAAAACCGTTCATCAGCTACCTTAACATAGAGACAAAGGAAATTATAGTAATTTTTACAGGAGGGCCCGACAGTGGCCGAACATGAGGGAGAATTTGCTTTTTAGCAAAATTCTATAATACCTCATAATTTTTAATGATTTTAAATATGGGATTAATTTAATTATTGTGATTAATTTAATGGAAAAAATTTAATTAGAAATTAATCTGGGCTAAAATAAATATTAATTAGCGAGATAAGGGTTAATATTTATTTATATTGAATATTACTTAATGAATGAGTAATAATAATGATATGAGATGATTAAACTTTTCATGAGTGAAAAATATGATAATTATGATAAATTTAATCGGGATGCGCGTGTCAGTCATGTCAGGACTTCAATTCGGAAATAAAATATAATTTTATTTTTAGTATTCCATATGGTCATTTTGAGTGTGTCAGTGCATCTAGAAGGGTCGAAATAGTCAGAAAAGTCTACTTGGGGGTTTAGTTTGGGTGTCGGGGCACTGTTAGGCCAAACTGGCACCCTAGAGGGGTATATTGGTCTTTTGAAATTTTGGGGAAAAGGAACATACAAAAATTGAAAGGTTATATGCATTGGTACATAAGAGACATGAGAGTTTACACTTACCAAAACAAAAGGGAGAGAACATGAGGGATAAGAAAAACGTTCAACAAAACCATTGTCAAAGTGTAGATCAAAGAGAGGAGACTACAATCATATAATTCTTCTTCAACAGATCAGACCTACCATAAGAGGTAAGTGTGTATCTTGCTGAATTTTTATGATTATCATATCCATCTTAGATTAGGATATTTACTACTTTGGATTTCATGAACATTTTTGATAAATTTAAAGAATTGAATTACATTTTTGAGTAGAATTGATAGTAGTAATTAACGTTTGTGCTAGAAGATGAAATGGATGAATGTTTAAAAATTAAAATTTGAAGAAATTTGAGTTTATATCTCTCCTTAATGATAAATAGTAAACTACTATTTTAAAGAACAACCATAAATTAATCCAATTTATTTGAGGTTATTTGATGATTTGATGAATACAAAAGGTTAGAAATCATGTATATAGGTTAGTATATTATTGCGAGGGGAGTTGTATAATGAAGAGTTGGTTTATCAAAAATGCTGGAAAAATGCAGATTGTGGAGGTAGAAGATGAACTGGGAAAATCTCGTTTCAACGGTCTGAGACGTCGTTCAAATGACTGGGATCAAATAAATTAGATCTTGTTTGAACGACCTGGACATTTCGTTCGAATGAGATGTCAGGTTCGTTCGAACAACCTTTCAGAAAAATGAGAATTTTATTCTGATAAATTTAAATTTGGCGTAATATATTCGACATAAGGAAAATGACATACGATAATCTTTTGGGTGATTTTATTACATGATCCAGTAGTGAGAAACTTGAGTTAACTAATAGAAAGGTAGAAAGGGGAATGAAAGGTTTTAAAGGGATGCATCGCAATAGAGAGAATGATCGTATGTTATAAAGTATCGTGACTATTAGAGAGAAATATACTTCATATTGAATTGTGTATTTCTTAGGTTATGTGTATAGATATTAAAAGATATATTATGCGTATGACATACCTACATTGCTTTCTATCGATAGGAGGTTTAACAACGTGGACGGTCTTATCCGGATGAACCATTGGGGGGATTTTAGACTAGTACCCAGAACATAGAACCTTGGATACGTGCTATCTAAGAGTACGATAGTTTTGACGGTTGAATGGGAGAGTAGGTATGTGCGTGACCCATTTGGCTGGGGACTGTAACAACCTGCGTAATTTTTGGGCTATTTTCAAAATAAAGAGGAAAAATAAAGTTTTAGATAAAATTATTTTTATTGCTCAAATATGTTGGTTATTATTTTTAAAGGCGAGAATTTCAAACGGTTTCGAAAATGGAGTTAAAACGGATTTTAAAATGATTTTAAAATGTTTTTAACTCTTGGAGTTGTTTTGACTTCCAACTCTTCATTTATTTGCCTTATTTAAAGGAGTCTTTTGGATTCCAACTCTTCATTTCTTTGCATTATAAAATGAAGTCGTGGGCAATCCTTTTAACATACTTTTGGCACAAATTTTGTCACCAAATTTATTTTATATTCCTCTCCTTTTTATATACACATTGGCCCTTGAGATTTGTGAGTTCCAGCCTTAGATTAAAGGTGTTGTTGGGGCTATTTTTGTTGGAGATTCTTGGAGGAGATTCTGTAGATCTTTTGTGTTGATCTTGAGGATGTGATCGTTGCTTTCTCATCATGGTTTGAGGTATGGGGTTTTACACAATATGCTCTTTAAATCTCTCGAGAGTTATTCCCTTTGAATTCATGTGATTATTGACTCATATTTGGATTGATAAATTCATTGAAATCTGGAAAAATAATTGTTGAATTATTTTGATTCACGTGGTATCATTATATTGTTGTTGAGCACGCTGTCATGAGATTTTAATATGGCACGGATGTTGGGCACCCGCCAAAATTCCTGTTTCCCGGGCTATGACTTGATAAAGCATATACGGATGTGGTGAGGCCTGGTGACCCGATTAAAGTGTTGTCGAGAAATTTATTGATAAAATGCTATTTAGATTTGCATTTTGGTTTGAATATTCATACTCGTGTTGTTACGTTTTATTCATCGCTAATATATATTTGTTGCTCATCTTTCCTGTCGTATTGTGTACTTCCCCATATTTTCTTTTAGTGGCAGGTTAGCGCGGATTTTGGGGAGCTATGGAGATTGATTTTAGCGAGGATTGTTTGGGAAAGATTTGTATTATTTTAATGTATAGAGCTTTGGAGATTTGTATTTTTATTTGAGTTAGATAGTTGTAATTTTAATTCGAGAGACTTGTTGTAATTGAAGAGCTTGAGATTATTGGATTTATATTATTGTGAGTTTATTTAGATGCTCTATACCTTGTCACTTGTGTATTTGGATTTATTTTATCGCATTAGATCTCCGTTCGCTCTCCCCGAGCGGGCAGGGTGTTACAAATGGTATCAGAGCTTAGGTATAGGGCAACCCTCGGGACTTGGGTTTTGGGTTCATTGCGTGGTTAGCAATTTTTGGAGATAGAAAATTTTAGGTGATATTAGTGATAAGTTTCGAGATTAGATGTGAGGAATTTATTTTTGGGAGACGTGATTTATTTTTGGAGTTAGCGTTGGCCTGATTTTGAGAGTTAGGCATTCGGCGAATTTCGAGGGCAAAATTCCATTGTTAGTGGGGAAGTGTAACAACCTGCGTAATTTTTGGGCTATTTTCAAAATAAAAAGGAAAAATAAAGTTTTAGATAAAATTATTTTTATTGTTCAAATATGTTGGTTATTATTTTTAAAGGAGAGAATTTCAAACGGTTTCGAAAACGGAGTTAAAACGGATTTTAAAATGATTTTTAAATGTTTTTAACTCTTGGAGTTGTTTTGACTTCCAACTCTTCATTTCTTTGCCTTATTTAAAGGATTCTTTTGGATTCCAACTCTTCATTTCTTTGCATTATAAAATGAAGTCGTGGGCAATCCTTTTAACATACTTTTGGCACAAATTTTGGCACCAAATTTATTTTATATTCCTCTCCTTTTTATATACACATTGGCCCTTGAGATTTGTGAGTTCCAACCTTAGATTAGAGGTGTTCTTGGGGCTATTTTTATAGGAGATTCTTGGAGGAGCTTCTGTAAATATTTTGTGTTGATCTTGAGGATGTGATCGTTGCTTTCTCATCACGGTTTGAGGTATGGGGTTTTACACAATATGCTCTTTAAATCTCTCGAGAGTTATTCCCTTTGAATTCATGTGATTATTGACTCATATTTGGATTGATAAATTCATTGAAATCTGGAAAAATAATTGTTGAATTATTTTGATTCATGTGGTATCATTATATTGTTGTTGAGCACGTTGTCATGAGATTTTAATATGGCACGAATGTTGGGCACCCGCCAAAATTCCTGTTTCCCGGGCTATGACTTGATAAAGCATATACGGATGTAATGAGGCCTGGTGACCCGGTTAAAGTGTTGTTGATAGATTTATTGATAAAATTCTATTGAGATTTGCATTTTGATTTGAATATTCGTACTCGTGTTGTAACGTTTTATTCATCGCTAATATATATTTGTTGAGCATCTTTCCTGTCGTATTGTGTACTTCCCCATATTTTCTTTTAGTGGCAGGTTAGCGCGGATTTTGGGGCGCTATGGAGATTGATTTTAGCGAGGATTGTTTGGGAAAGATTTGTATTATTTTGATGTATAGAGCTTTGGAGATTTGTATTTTTATTCGAGTTAGATAGTTGTAATTTTAATTCGAGAGACTTGTTGTAGTTGAAGAGCTTGAGATTAGTGGATTTATATTATTGTGAGTTTATTTAGATGCTCTATACTTTGTCACTTGTGGATTTGGATTTATTTTATCGCATTAGTGCTCCGTTCGCTCTCCCCGGACGGGCGGGGTGTTACAGGGACTATGTTCGCCTCCATTATGTGTAAATTGAATTTAAGGTTGAAGTGAGATACTGAATCAATAGTCCTTTACTTAATACATGAAGTACTGGGACAAGTTAGCAGAGTATGCATGTGCCAAGAGGTTTCAGCCTAAGGGTGAAGTAGTATTTTATATATATATATATATATATATATATATATATATATATATATATATATATATATATATATATATATATATACCTGACTTATTCTACTGTGTGTGCTTAGTAGAAAAGAAAAACAATAAGACTTAAGATAACTCTAGTATGTGAATATTTAACTATAAAATGAGAAAATTAGAAATGACGCATGGATAGAAAATGCTATAATGTATTATTTGGGCGATACGGTTGAACATTACGAATTACCATGTGCGGGGTAGCATAACTAGAATGGGTTAATTAGGTACAATTGGCGTGCGCACTAGATGAGAGGTGATCAATTCAAGTGAGAGCACATAAACCTAACATGAATATTATATTTGCAAATTTTTGCATTTAATCACTTGCTAATTTCTAAACTGTTTTACTCGGGATCTGACTCGTTTTCTCCAAATCTCTTTTCTTTTGTAAAATCTATTTTTAGGTGCCTAACCATAGGGAGGCCCAGCGTAGGAGTTCACTATCAATTTCAATTACTGCAGTTAATGTGGTTGATTGCAAGACTTACTTGGTAGACGTCTCCATTCCTTTCAGCTCCGATGCATCCTTTATTTTTATCTCAGTCGGGCATGTCTCCCTTCTTCTATTAGCAGTTGTTTCCATAGATATTATACTTCCTTTGCTATTCAGATATGGATTTAGTTGTTACATGGATTATTATATTAAAGTTTCAGACTGGGGTGTTTACTCCCATCATATCTTATTTGATTAAGTATTTCATTAATTGCGATGTTGATTTATTTATTATGATGGATGTGATACTTAATTGTTTAATTGTTTTAAATCTGTACGTGTTTAAATAAATAAATAAATAAATAAAATTTGGCACCAGATTTTCAAATACTAGGTGGTTAGTAAATAATAAAAAGTTTTTCAACAGTGATGCTAAGAATGAACCAAATTGGATATTATGTTTTAAATTATTAAATGCCTCATCACCTGGTATTTATTTAGGAAGGGTGTTATAAGTTCATACCTAACGAGGGGATCATTGAGATGGTGATAGACTCATTAGTAGAGTACCCCAGTATTGAAGAGAAAATATGATCGGGACAGCTTATGGTGATGTCGTCAATGTCGTACTTTTTCAAGGGCAATATAAATGCTTCCATAAGAAGGGAGCTACGAAATTTGAGAATGTAGTTAGTAGAATAAGAATGAATGTAATTGGTGATAGTGAGGCACCACACGGGGATAACCACTAGGAGACCCATTTAAATGATTCATATCAAAGAAATTCCCACAAAGTGACGGTAGACTCAGTCAGGGTCACCTGGTCCAGCAGGGTATTCTATTGGGCTAGCAGAGCCAAGGGAACAACAAGGGTGGAAATCGGGGCCAAGACTACTAGGTTCGAGAGAAGGATAATCCTAGCATGGTCAGCTGGTCCAGAGATAGGGGATGGCACATAGAGGTATCCTATGTGTGGAGAGTAGGTCCACCTCTATTGGACTTGTCCGTAGGAAATAATTATAGAACTTTTCAGTTTGGTTGGGACGAGAGTGTTATGTCCAGGAACCATTTTAACTGCCAGTGCTATTGGCAATTGAATGTATGAGTTTTATCCTAGGGTGAATGAGGTATGTTTTTTGTGATACGAGCGACTCACAATAGTTAGTTCGCACTAGGTTCGCACGTGAAGCTTTTTTAGTAGAGTTATCATTAATAGTACTATAGTTTTGGATATAGTTACCGTTGAGTAACGGGACTCTCTTTGGTTCCATCTACTGGGGAGCAAGTATGAACACTAAGAGGATATGTTTTAGTGGGTTGGCTCATTTTGAGGGATGACATTCAAGTACGATCTTATCTTGGGTATGGATTGGTTAGGGATGGTTTGAGCAATGGTGGGCTATTACAGTAAGGTTATCGTGTTCATTGTTCCAGGGCAGGATGTATTGTTTTGCGATTTATCACCCGAAAGAGGGAGGATCTCGCGTCTATATTATATTATGGAGGACACTTAACGATAGTTTTGTGTGTCATCATATAAGCGAGACCTTAATCATGAGGAAATATATAGCTATGAAAGTGTTTAATTAGTTGTCACTAAGCTTGGAATGGAGTGAGTAGCCTTCAGCCAATGGTACCACTCGCGTGTGTATAGTGGAAACACCAAAATATTATTGCGAGTGAAGTTTGAAAGCATTCAGCTACATTGGGTGTAAGGATTTGAATTTTTTAGTACCCGACATATCCAAATTTCGAGGACGAAATTATTTTGCAATGGAGGAAGTATGTAACATCCTGTATTTTTGGATAATTGTTAATTTAATTATTTTAGGTAATTTATATTCCACATGTGCGGTAATTTATTTAGAATAAAATATTGCGTATTTAATAAATATTAATTGGATGAGATTAAGATTAATATTTATCTAGTAAATTTACTTAGTGTGTAGTAAATAACTGTAACACCCCGTAAATTTAAATCGGTAATTAATAAAATTAAATTGGAATTTAAAATAAATTAATTCGGAATTCGAAAAAATAATTTTTTGGATTTAATTATTTTTGGTATGTTAAAATGTTAGATTTTAATTATGGAAAATGGAATTGAAATCGAAATTGGAATCGAAATTAAAATCAGTTATAATTTGGACTTTATGAAATTTTTGGGCATGCTTGGGCGAACAGGTCGATTGAATCGATTCGACCAGGCGACGAATCGAATCGACGACGACAAATTTGCCAGTTTTCTAGTTTAATTAAAATTCTAATTGTAATCAAACTCATAATGATTTCATATTAAAACTAATTCGGGACTAGAATTTTCAAATCACTTTCACCCCAGCTTTTACACAAGAAGATTTCTCCAAAATTATTTCCTCTCACCCTCAAATCCTAGCCCCAATTTTCTTCAAAGTTCAACTCAATTTGAAGTCTTAATTTGTGTTTCTCTCAAGATTAATGAAGACAGTGACTTTGTTAATTTTTCGAGAGGAATCTAATCACCTCAGCAAATTTTTCATCCAACTTTTATTCAGGCATGGATACTTTATTCTCTTCCTTTAGTATTATGTGTTTTAAGTGTCTCCTAAACAATTAATCACATGTTTTCTTAAAATAAATTAGGAAATTTTAATTAGAAAAAGTGATAACTAATTTTGTATTATTTTGATGAAAAGTTTTAATATGAAATAAGACTTGAAACTCTTGGGTGCGTAGGATAGAGTATTGAGTTTTGGTTATTATGGGTGTAGGATTGCATGTAGAATTTTATAGATATTATTTAAATGAAAAAGGAGCGCGTACACATTCGAATATTTATGTACTTAATAAAAGTGGCTTATTATTATGTCTTTCATGTACTTGCATGTTGATTAATAAAAAATTATTAGGAGGAAATAATTGTGTTAAGAACGACGATGATGTTATTAATAATAATTAAAGTAAATTGTGCCATCATGAGTAAAATGCAATATGGTTCACCTATGTTGTTGGATTATGTGATTTATTGATAATTATTTTGGCATCACTTGAACGATGGGATTTTTGGTAGAATGCTCTCACCTATATTTTAGGATGCTTGCTAGGTATGGGACTCATAGGTAGGCCTTAGTTTCTATTTACACTTTCTAGGTATGGGACTAGTTCGTGCAGATTTTTACGGATGCGTAATTCCGGGGTGGGACTGATTTTTACGTTTTGTCGTCGATTTTGCTAGCCTATGCATAAGCCTAACAAGATATTATTGATAGAAATTCATCCTATAATTAATATAAGACGTATTTATGTGTGTTGGGGGGACCCTTAGGTATGGGACTAAGGGTGTTTTTGAGTATCTCACATCGATAATAAGGGTGGGGTAAATAAATATTTGAAGAGGAGAAAAAATGAGAAATTGAGAATTAATGCCTAAGATACTAAAATGGGGAGTATAATATATTGGCGTCGTTAATAAGTGTAGGACTGACAGTTAAACGGGTCGATTGGATATTACGATATGTGGGTGAGTTATGGCGTAATAAGTACAGGGCTCGAAGTTAAACGAGCTGCATGTATTTTATGACGTGTCGTGCATGAAATATCGAAAATAAGTACACGGTTGACTGGCTGACTATTATGAGGGTATGTGTGTGGTGTAGAACAACAGGAGTCCCACAACCAAATAATAAAAGACTTTAAGCGGGAGTCCCGCAACGAAAATGAGAATTGGTGGGAGTCCCACTACTAATATGGTGTAAGATTTCTGTGTGGGAGCACCGCAACTGATGATAATAAATGAGAAAAATAATAAAGTTGAGTAATTTGATTAAATGATCTTAATGGAAATTAAATAATAAAGTTTAGTAATTTTACTCGTATAATTATTAATTACCTCGTCTAAATTTAAAATATTCTATTGTGATATTTTTCATGTATAATGCTAGTGTCTGGGTTCACGAACCCTAATTGAGGGGAGTAATGTGTATTCACGTTCGAGGCTCTGAACCGTGCGTTGATTAACCTTTTTTAGGTTTAGAGGTACACAAGATTATTGGACCTATATCTTGGAGCTGGAGTAGGAGTTTATTTATTTTATGCTTAGTGGTTAGTTTAGTTTCTATTCCTTCTCATTTATTGTAAGACTCATGGATTTAGTGGACCATTCGGTTCCGCAGTTGTTTAGGGTTGTTATTCATATATTTCATTTGGAGTTTTCAATAGAGTTTATTCGTATTTAATTTTTAGGTTGGATTATTGTTGGAGCTTAGCATGGTGATGGATTTTAGTATCGCATTTATGGTTTTAATTATGGGATTAAACTGATTATTTTCTTCTGGAATGAATTTTATTATGTCTCATATATGTTACATGCTAAGGATGGTATTTATAGCGCCCGACGAAGTTCGGCAACGGTGGTTGGTCGCCCCATTGCTGAATTGTGTGGGGTGTTACAGATGGTATCAAAGCATGGCCTTATGTCTCATAGGTTGTGAGTCCATTTTAGATTCCTCTTGCTTGTCTTTGATTCCTTTTGATGATTTGTACGCTTAGTTATTCTGATTATGATGTTATTTTGTTCATATCTTTTCAGATGGCGAACACTAGGCGAGCTGGGAGTTGGAGAGATAATCCATTTTCTAGTTTCGTGGTTCAGGAGAGGCAGAGGCTGTTTATTTTGGACGTCAACAAGTTAGAGGCTTTCATATGTGAGGCCATGACGACCGGTATGGATATGGGGAGACAAAGATGGTTGACTTTATAAGGGAAGGAACAGGGAACACCCACATCAACATGGGATAAGGTGAGGGACAGTTTCCAAAAGGGCAATGCTCCTACCTTCACAGGGGGATCTGACCCAACGGTCTCTCATCAGTGGAGGAGAGACATAGAGCGTCATTTGAGGATAGTGGACTGCACGGACTTGCAGAAGCAGATGTTGGATACGTTTAAGATAACTAGAGATGCGTTACAGTGGTGGGAAAGTGTCACCAAATATGAGGATAGAGATCATTTGAATTATGGGGACTTCCTGATAAAGTTTAACAATAATTATTTTCAGTATGCGATTCAGTGTGCAAAGACGAGGGAATTTTAAGATCTAGAGCATGTTTCGAAGTCGATTGTCGAGTATGAACAGTAATTTATGAACTTATCAATGTTTGTGTCGGAGGAATTAAATACTGAAGCATAGAAGATGGAGTATTTTATCAAGGGTTTATCTTAGTCTATTAGACATATGGTGTTTTGGAATTTGGCATACAGTACTTACACTCAGGTGGTGGCTATCGTGATGTTGTTATCGCAGGAGAAAGTTAATTATCAAAAGAAGTTGGCAAAGAGGCAAGAGTCCAATGGACATGGAGGAGAGAATCAGGGTTGCAATGACCAATCATGGAGGAGACATATAACTGGTCAGGAGCAACATGATAGTAGTTCTCAATCGGGGTTTCAGGGGCAAGGTCAGTAGGGTGAACAAAACTAGGGTAGGAATTTAGAACCTTTTGGAGGAGCATGTTTTGTATGCGGAGAGATAAGGCATCGAGCTTCCCGAGGTCCCAAGAAGGAGGGTCAACAGGGCCAAGGTGCACAAGGACAATTAGGTCACAGGGAACAGGGCGAAAGGCCTCCAACACCTACAACGACAGGTGTACGGGGAGCACTAGTAGCACCGGTAGTGTTAGGTGTATAGGGAGTGCCCATTGTACCAGGTGGTAGTTCAGCAGGAGCCACGACGTGGCTAGTAGTAAGGTATGAAATTTTGTTTAAATACTTATATATAAGTTGTTATGTATATATATTTTATTTTATCGTGGGATTACGTACGGGTAGGATAAGGTGTTCGGGTGCCTCACCGTGGTACTCTAAGGGTAGAATCATAATAGGGTACTTTCTAACATTATTTAAATGACAAATCTTTACATAATCATATGGAATTTAAACTAATACCTCAAATCCCTAAAAGTCCCTCAAAATAAACCCACCATAAACAATCATTCAAAACCCCCTATTTATTTTTGTGATTATAACATAAAATTTCCAGATTTATCATTCCTACAATAGGGTTACTCATCTACATGCAAACCTATATTCAAATTTCGAAATTAATTGACAATTTAGTCACAATTTCATAGTTTCATGGTCATCTCATCAACTAGGGTTAACATGAATAATGTATGCTCCAAATTTTAGAATGATAAACATTTACCTTTTTTTTAACCTCTGAATCGTTAAATGAAATTGGTATGGGGATGATCCTCTCTTCGCGATCTACGTGTTGGTGTGATTTTCGGTGGAAGGGCTTGACTTCTTAGCCCAAAGCATTGTTGAGTTCTCCTTCTTCCTCTTGGTTCTCTCCCTCTCTTTCACGTAAGTTAGAAACTGACAACTCACCTCTAACTCACGTACATTCCTGATTTAAATCCATCTTAATTTCCAAATATCCCAAAAGACCAAAAGACCCATCTGGGGTGTCATTCTTTCTGACTATTTTGACCCTTTCGGACACAGTGGCGCACTCAAAGAGGCTATACGAGTTACTTAAAAATAAATTACCCTTCTTAGCTCAATAAAATAATACTTACACGACTCACACGCGCGTCCCAACTATGTGTATTGCAATTGTTGTATTTTTCACTCCCGACCATAATAATTTTTACGTATTCATATATTACTTTACTTGCTAAGTAATATTCAACATAATTATCACCAATAAATACTAACTATCGCCCTGCTAGTAATTATTATAATTAAATCTGGATTAATTATAAATTAAATTTTCTCCATTTAAGTCAATTAAACCAAATTCTAGAATTAAAATAAAGTCACGTAAAATTATGGGGTATTACATTATACTCTTTGAATGTGGTCTTGACTTCATAGGAAAATATTCCTAATAATCTTCTATTTGTTTTATCACTCAATGCATTCGCTACTACATAGCCTTTTCTAGGGTGGTATTGTAATTCCAGGGTGGTATTGTAATAACAATTTATAATATTACAAAAATTTGATCCACCATCTTTGTCACAAATTTATGTGTTTCGAGGTAAAAATATATCTAAGACTCTTATGATCTTAAAATATTTGAAACTCGACCCCATATATATATATATATATATATCATATTCAAATTTTTAATGCAAACACTATCACAACAAGTTCTAAATCATGGACCGGGTAGTTTCAGTCATGAGTTTCTAATTGGCGAAATCCATATTCTCTTACTTTTCCTAGTTTCTTAAGTACACACCCTAGTCTTGTAAGGAGGTATCCGTGTATACATCATAATTAACATCTTTGTAAGGTGTAGTAGGTACAAGGGTAGTGGTTAATTGATCTTTTAGAGTATAAATGCCTAATTGAATTCGTTTGTCCATTCAAAGTGTACATCTTTATGAGTTAGTTTCATCAATGGTAATGCATTCATTAAAAATCCTTCCAAAAATCATCGGTAATAGTCCTCTAATACTAGGAAACTGTGAATCTTTGTAATAGTAGTAGATTGTCGCCATTCAATGACTGCTGTAGTTTTTGATGGATCAACCTTTATTCCCAGTTCAGTAATGACATGTCCTAGAAACTTCCTTCATTATAAAAACATATTTTCTTTTATTTACATACAAACGATGGAATCAAAATGTTTCTAGTACAATTCGTAGATGATGTTCATGTTTTTGTTTATTTTTTTAATATACCAAAATATTGTCTACAAATGTGATTGAAAATTATTGATCTAAGAATGGTTGGAATACTCGATGCATTAAATACATAAATGTTATCGGTGCATTAGCTAATCCAAAGGATATAACTAAAAATTCAAAGTTTCCACAATGGGTTCTAAATATTGTATTTTGTATATCTTCTTCCCTAACCCTGAGTTGATGATACCCATATATTATATTAATTTTTTAGAATACCTTCTCTCCTCGTAATTGATCAAACAAATCTTTTATATGTGGTAATGGATATTTATTTTTTTATGGTAACTTGGTTCAATTTGCGATAATCGATGCACAATCGAAAAGTTCCATATTTCTTCTTTGGGAATAGTATTGGTTCTACCCAAGGGGATGTACTTTGTAGGATGAATCCTTTCGCTAGAAGTTCGTATCACTAGAGTCTAAGTTCTCGTAATTCCATTGGTTCCATTCGATATGGCAGTATAAAAATACGAAGAGTATTTGGTAGTAGATTAATTACGAACTCTATTTATCTTGGCAAAATAATACCATGTAATTCTTCGGGAAAAAAAACTTCACATTTTTCCAAAACTAAAAGAGAGTAGGAGGATATATCATTTGCATTTCCTGAGCATTTTACTTGACATTAAATTTCTTTAGATTATGGGTTTTTAAATATCATTTTCCTGGTATAACAATCGAGATAAGCATAATTAGCTGATACATCATCTATCCCAATAACAAGATCAAATCTTAATATATTGAAAACTACCAAATCCATGGTAATAACTCATGTGCCAAGTTTTAATTCGCAATGGTTACAAACTTAATGAACACTTACTATGTTTCTAGTGGGCTTGCCTATTGATAGAGAGTAGTCTAGGGGAGAGGGGATAACGTTTGCTAATGCCATAAATTAGTACTGACAAATGAATGAAATGATCCAAAATAAATTAATACATAGTCCATAAGATTTTAAAAAGAAATGTTACCTTCAATGAAATCATGTTTATTTGACTTCGTTAAGAGGGAAAAGATTCGGCCTGGCATTCTATTGCTCGGTGTCAATTTCTTGCCTTGCATACTCAAGGTAGTTGTGTACACATAATCTTTTCTCTCGAAATTTGAAATTTTCCTACCGCTCTTTGATACTCGGGAGTCTTACCTAGGTTTACTGAAGAGGTTGGGTTCAGGTTAAGATTATGTTTACAAAATTTAGGGAATTGGGCACTAATATATCCGGTTTCGTTGCATTCGTGACAACGGATCATGATTCCACTATTCTTGTGATGAATCTAACTATACATTCGACTATCTTTGGCTTTAAAATTAGGGTGACACCTGATTTGTGTAGTCGCCTGGGGATTATTGAAGTTAGTTTGGGTAAGTGTGCGGTATTTTGGAAATTATCACCCGGTGCTGGATTTCGTTCAATGAGGTTGGCTACTTTGATCATCTTCCCAAACTCTCGAATTTAAATTATAATGAGAGAGGTCTTAATGTTCGTTATTAATCCTCGTTTAAAATCCTTGCATTTCTAAACATTCGTGTCAACGTACTCTTGTGCGTATCGAGATAGTTCAGTAAACCGTGCTTCATACTGAGATACCGTCATTTTCTACTACTGTAATCCCAAGAATTCCATTATTTGTTGATCACATATGGATTCAAAAAAATATTTCTTGAAGAATATTTCTTTAAATTGTTCCTAAGTTATTCCTTCTATATTTTGGGTACATTTTACTGATTGCCACCATTGGTTAGATTCTCCTTAAAATATATAGGTTGTTAACTCTACCCTATGTTCAGGATATATGCCCACTCCATTTAGTAATTTTAGAGTTTTCCTAAAGGATTTTTCTGCCTCAGAAGCTTCGAGTTTTTCAAGAAATGATAGAGGTCGTTGACGAAGAAATTCTTTTAAAGCATTCATCCTATGAGCTTTGATTGATATTCCTAATCCTGTCGCATTTAGTAGAACGCTATGAGTGCTTGTGGACATTGGGCTATATTTTCAATGGCCTTAGGAGGAGTTGGTAAGGTAGTATTTGGTCTTGGTTCTCTCCTTATGGATGCATTCGAAGTGCATGCTTTCACCATCCTATAAGATAAGCAATTTAAAGAATAAAATAACAACAAAATTATGCATAACCAAACTTGTTAGAATAATTATGTTGGGAAAAAGTACATCAAATCCCTAAAGGAAAAAAATCTAGGGACTAAGTTCTTCACACAGATATATAGTTGCTATAATACTATGGTTACATGACACACCACACTATTCGAGTGACTATAATGGGACACGCTCATTTCCCCTTCACCATCTTACGTTAGACGAAAGACATCACACATTCTTTCGTGAGTTATTTACTTATAGCCTTCTAGTAGTTATGTTTTTAATTCATTGTTTCTTCCTACCTGTGGAATTACGTGATCCATCTCTACTGATACTAGATCCTAGTGATCATTATCTAAGAAAGTCTGACTTGCAAGAGGTGTCAAGCTCAATTCCTTGAGCTAAATCCTATGCTAAGTGAATCACTTGTTGCAAAAGTTCATGGTGTTCGAAAAGTCTATGGGCTTACTTTGCTTCTTGTTCTTCCTCCATTTGATCGGAATGTGAGTACGTTATGCTTAATAATCAAGGTTGCTATTGCCCATTACTGATCTACTTCGCACAATTTGTTAAACCTTCATCTCGAATAGTTTGGCTAAACTATGCCTGATCGATGTTGCCAGTATTGAGGTAGATTTTATCCCATACATTCATGTCTGCAAGACAAATTTTTATTAAAGTAATATAGTAAAGAATTTATGGACATAAAATAACTATATATCCTAAAAAGTCACGTACAGGAGTTATAAAACCGACGCCTACTCCGTTACCAACTTGTCATATTCAACCCTTTCCGTATATCACATAATAATTCCAATAACACCATAATAATTCATCATATATGTATAATGAGAACAATAATAAATTTCTTACTACAACCAACAGGAATTAAGTGTAATGACATGCACTTTATTTATTCCAATCATGATCTGCTGCGAGCAACATACTAAAAAGAAGAAAAAAAGATAAAGGTACATAAAGGTACTACATCAATTGATAAGCAGTAGTGTATATGACCATGATGGGTTTGTCGATCTTACTCGTGATGGGTTTCTCGATCTTGGTAATGAGTATCCATATGTAATTTATTGATAAAAACACATGTAAAGATGCACACAAATTCATGGGGGGGGGGGGGGGGGGGATGTTGCCTTCCTTGCGCTCAGGGTCCATCTTGGATTTTTTTTAATGAATAAGAAAAGAAATTGCCCAGTAGATAACCCTGATTCTATTATAAGTTTCCAAATAATCTTTGAGAATTAGTAGAATCGAATGCATATAAGAAGAGGGAATCAATAGTTTGTTTGCAACAATGTACAACAATCAATATGATGATATTACTATGATTAGAAATATCAAGTTTAGAACGCTTAAGTTTGCAGATAATTTCTAAAACTTGATAACCCATAATTATGTACTAAAGAGGCCTAGGGTTAATAATAATATAAATAAAAAATCAATCCAAAACCTTTGGAGATAGTAAATCCAAAACCTTTAGAGATAAAGTAACAATGCAGAGCACAATAAGTAGCCATATGGTAAGCATAAACTAGGCACTCAATACCTTGAATCTTAAAGGCCAAATAATACTTCCATGGGTATACTGGAAATCTATTTCCCGATTATCATGTATGCTATATTAGAATAGGTTCAATGAAATCTTATTAACTTGAGATTATTGTTTCAAAAATTAACATAGGGTTTTTAAAATTGAATCGTGTTTAACATATTCTAAACTACACAAATGAGTTCATAAATGGGGACAAGATAATCAGGGCTATCACATAGTGATTTAAACAACTGACATAATCAAAAGAATTGTGTGAAATAATATTGAATAAGAATCACCTACTTGTTTGGGCTTTTGAGAGTTAAGTTAGGGTTGAGGTGTTAAAGTTGGGGTACAGGATTGTCTGAAATTTAGAAAAGAACTAAGTAAGATTTTTAATTTAGAAATACTATAGTGCATAAAGATATTTTTGCGTACTAAAATAACTTTACGGGCTTTTAACGTAAATTCTTTTTCTGTTTAATTTCACCTACTTCCACACATTTTTGAAGTTAGGTAAAATGGGCTCTTTTGTTTCTAATCTTATTAAAAATCATTGTGTGAAGTCTGGGGTTGAAATTCATAAATTGAAAAGTTAGGGGTTTATGTGTAATAGAAAGTTTTTGGATTTTAAATTCAGAGTTTGAGGTTTCTTTGAATTTGGTTTCTAGTTTACCAAACAATGTGATGTAAGGTCTAAGAGAAAATATTGGTAAAAAAATTCAGAATTTTCTAATTTAGCATGTTGTTGACCCTACTCGTCCCCGTGTTGACAACATCATCCTCAAGCTTCATAATTTTGACTTTGGGGTTTAATAATTTCACCTCTAATTAACTCTAGTATATGATACCAATTTGGTTAATTCAAAAGACAATTTCCTAATTTTTCGCGAGGAATCCGAAAATATAACTTATTTGTATTGAGATGAGCTATAGCCACCTATATAATTTTTATAAATTTCCAAAAATATTAATATAACATTCGTGGTATCTCAGGAAGATTCGAGCTATAATATGGATATGATTCTGTTCGTGAGTATTTTTAGAACAAAATGGTTTTAGTTTGATGGTTTAAGTCATAGCATGGAAGAAGAATTTGCTTTTACAAAAAATTACTCCCGTAGTTAAAAATTTGTGATTAGAAACTTCTAACTACGTTAGAATCAAATTAAGTCTTTCATCTGAGTTCCTTAAGCTCAAAGATAAAATATTCCCAACTTGAAACTCGTTCAAGGTTAAGAATGTGGAATTCACCACTGAAGCTCAAGCTTTAATGGTACTTTTTTGTTTTTAATCTTTTGTAGTGTATTTCTACGTGAATTCTCACATGTAAATACATAAATGAATCCTATAGAAGTTCAAAAACCATTTAGTATTGATATAACTAAATCTAATATACAGAATATAACAATACTATAATTTCTCAAAATTTGAGTTTTGTTTTTCTACCACTAACTCGTTTGTTTTTGCAGAGGGATGTTAGGCATTTTATAGGGGAGCTTAGGGTCGTTTGATTGCTAGGTTTGTAGGTTGATTTCAGGAAAGTTTAGGCTCGTTTTGGGGATGGGATAAGAAGAGTTCATGTGTTTCCACATGGAAATTTAGGGTTTAAGTCTAGGTGGTTGCCTAGGTGTAATCATAGTCAGTTGGGCTTATGAGAAAAATCCCTATGATTTAGATTTTGGTCCTTGCCAGGTTTATATCAAGTATATGGTCTAAATTTGATACTTTTTGAATCTTTATGGGCTAAACTGTAATTTTCTTAACTTCCCTTGGTATTTTGAAGGTATGGATTATAATTTCGAATGTATATATGGTTAAATGTAGAAAAACTTTGGAGTCTACATTTCATTTATGAGGTTTAAACAAACTTTAAAAAGTTTAGGGGTCATTTTTGTAATTATCATAACTCAGAGATTATTTTATAATTTATGGTTTCTTTGGTGTTTAATGAGGTAATAACTAAGGTGTCCATTCTTATGTCATCTATGCATGTTTATAAGTTATGTATTAAAAATTAACACACACACACACACACATATATATATATATATATATATATATATATATATATATATATATATATATATTGTGTTTTGAAAGCTTTATTTGAGATTTTGTAGGTAGGGTAATGCTTGGCCAGACAATTAGTTGCATTTCAGAAATGTTGAATCGCATGACGCAATTTAAGGGGAATTTTCTTCATTTCAGACTAATGATTCGGTTGTGGGAATTCCGTGGGAGCGTAGTTCGTCGAGTTAGCTTTGCATAGCCGTTGACGACACGTCATTCCGTTGTCGAATGACCGAGTTATTGACATTCTCTCTCAAAGCACCATTTCTCCTTTTGTTTTGTGAAGAGATTTGTAATACCCCGTATTTCTGAATATTCTATTTAATTAAATAGGAGAATTAAATGAGAAAATACGACTTAATTTAAATTACGTAAGAAAATACGGCTTAATTAAATGAGATTTGTAATTATGGAATATTAATCGAGAGATAGATACCGATTTATATTGCCACATTATATTTACTTAGTGCGAGTGGTAAATAGTTACTTAACGCGTGTAGACCGTTTTGGGGTGAGAAAGAGTAATATTTTTAGTGACTCAAATGATAATTTAGAGGTCACAAATGAGTCCGAAATTGTCAAATTAGTCAAAATAGTATAGCCGGGGGTACTAGTTGAGTCTCGGGGTAATTTTGGACTAAACCGAGACCGTTGGGGGGAATTTTGGTCTTTTAACATGAGAGGGTATGGAGACCTACGAATTTGGGAGCCTTTTATTAGCCGTATGACCAAGACCATTAGAGATAAGGAGAAAAACATTCTCAAGGCTTAGAAGATGCTTTTGAGGAGGTTGGGTTTGGATCTTGCACCCTAGGAGCCAAAGGAGGAGAGATTGAAAAAGAGAAGCATCAATCCATCATCAACTCAACGAAATCAGATTTCCTCTGTCAAGGAAAGTTGTTTATTGCAAAAATTATAAAGTTATAATACCCATGTGTAGGGTTTTTGAGTAGTTTTGTTAAATCAATATCTTCATAGGAGAATAATGATATTTATACATATTTGGATAGGAATCGCATGTAGAATGATTTAACATATGTAGAGGATTAATATTCAGAGTAGACTTGATGATTATTTTTGAATAAAATCTGGGTTTTGAATGCATATATGGGAATAACACCATAACTAGGGTTTTAAGAAATTTTGGATTTAATTAACTATTTGTTTAAAGGAATTAGGGTTTTGATGTATTTGACACGTTAGAAATCGTCTTAGTATATGTGGAAACATGTTAGGATCATTGGGTCGAAGTTTGGTGGACTATAATGAAGTTTGAATATTTGTTAATGGAGGAAGAGGTTAACGAGAAGACGAACTGCATCTGTCCCTGCTCGATCGATCGATCTCGAATGTCGATCGATCTCGAATGTCGATCGATCGACTAGGTCGATCGATCGAACCCAATAGTCGATCGATCGACGTAAGCTATTTTTTCCAAATTCTTCGTGTTTAAGGTTTCGTTGATTTTCGGGAATGAATGGGTATCCTAGGATTTATATTATACTTATATGGGAGTGAGAATAAGACCAGTAGGTATATTGTCGAGTTTCGATAAGGCCATTGGGTGTAGGACTTGGATTATGGACCGATGAGAATAATCCGATTTAGTAGAGTATCGGGGAATTCGGAATTGAGTTACGAGGTGAGGTAAAGTCAATTAAAGTAATAGACCAGTAGGGTAAGTAATAACTACTGAAATTATATGTGAGGGGTAACTAGGACCCTTAGAGTTGTGTGAATACTCAAATAAATGCGATTGATGAGATAAATCGTAAAGTGAATATTGTACGGTAGATATAAGAGATTAAAATATTACGTACGAACATAATTAATAGGTCGGGCGTGTACCTACTGAATTATATGATCTTTTAGGTTGAGAGAAGTATACCTAAATTAACTATGTTAGGGTCGATGAGATATTCCGAACTGACATAGGGTTATTATATGTTTGGGGTCGATGTAAAATGCCGAACCAAACCTTTGAACTGGTGGCGTGATGAAAGAGTCCGAGCCAGAATTTGTGTATATAAATAATTGGGGTCGATGTATCATTCCGAACCAATTCTTACTTATGGTCGATGAATCATTCCGAACCAAGAGTCCTTTACGTGTGTAAAAAGGACAAAATAGTAATGACTGGCATTTAGTATATATTGTGTGTGAAATATATACTTGATGATATTCTACTTCTGTGTATTAGTAGATTGATATATATTATGTATTTAAAGATACATACCGAACTGGTAAGTTAAGTAGTGAAACTTAATTACGAAATGTAATGTTAGATAGAGAATATCTATTAGTAATTTAAGTAGTGAAACTTAATTACAAAAGTGGGAAGATAGAAATTGTGATAATTGTAGAAATTTAGTAGTGAAAATAAATGAGAAGTTTTGAAACATAACATAGGTGAAATGTTACTTGAGTATTAATTAACCTTCGCGAGATGTTAATGAAATGGATGTACTATGTGGGCGATACGAGAACTTAAGTATAGATAAGTTCAGATGATTACTTAGTCCTAGTTAGCTTGGGAGATATGGCGAGGTAGGCTAAGTGTAGAACGTTAGGTGTGCACAAAAGATGGGGGGTGAGTAAACTCAACAGAGTGTATGAGAACCTAACATGTGTAATCAATAACCGCATTTTATATTGTGATAAACGCTTGTTAAATATTTTCAAAATGTTTTGAGTACTAACTCTTGCTATAAAATATTTTCAAAACCTTTTAGGTGTCCATCCACAGGGACGCCATGTATGATGATTTCATTCCAGGGACTCGAAGCTGTAGCACAGTTGATGCTTACAGGATTTTGATTAGACGATATGTCTCATTCAGATCTAGTGCAGGACCTCACACTATTCTTTGTATGGACTTGTGGTCCGGTATCAGTCTCAGATGTTTAGTTTCAGACTACTGGTTGTTCTACTATTATTTTGGGATTTTAGCCGATGGTTTATTCGGTATTACTCTTATTCTTTTGTACTTACACTTTGTTGATTGGGTTATAGTACATGGTTATTTTTATACTTTGTTCCGTATGGTTGATTTATCTGTTTTAAGAAAGATAAAATTTGGCAACGGTCTAATTTTTACTTAGGGGATTAGTAATTAAAAAGTTTTCGATAGTGATGCTAAGAATGAACCATTTGAGAAACCTGTTTCAATTTAATAAAGGCCTGATCACCCGATGTTTAATTAGGCAGGGTTGTGGGCTAGATTTAGATTGGTCGATCGATCGACCCTCACCTTCGATCGATCAACCATACATAGATTTCATATATTTGTAGATCTTTTTTTTTTCTTTTTTTATTCAAGTTACTATAAATATAAAATGGAGTTGGTATTTGTAAAAAAAACATTATTATTATTATTATTATTATTATTATTATTATTATTATTATTATTATTATTATTATTATTATTATTATTATTATTATTATTATTATTATTATTATTATTATTATTATTATTATATATTTTAGGGTTGGCTTTGGATTTTTGGAGCTTCTCTCTCTCTCCTCGAAGGTTTGTTCTACTGGGTATCTAAGTTACTATTCAACTTCTTATTTATTTAATTATATCTTTTATAATTATTTTAAATTCTATGTTAATTAGTTTTATTTCATTCTTTATTAATTTCTTTCATTGATGTTGTAGTTAACATTTACAATGTTTTCCAACTAACTAAATTGTGTTGAGATTGTTGAATTCACAATGGATTATTTAGTTTTTTTCGATGGTATAATGGTTTATTATAGTTTTTATAGGTTAGATTGTTCTTGGTCTTGTATATAGAAACCTTAATGGAGTATATAATGTATGTTCCATCTTTACAACCTTTTGTGTGTAATTTTGAGAGTATTTGTTAACGCCAAACTCAAACTAAGCTTTTATGAGAATTTAGGGAGTGACAACTCTAGGTTTTATTAATTGTCTAAATAATATTTAATCTTGAAAATGATTTTCTTTCTATGTAACCATTTAGGCTAATTAGTCAATGGTGGGGGATATGATTCTCGACATATAGCTATCATTCTTGTAAATTATTTTAGTTTAAGTATATGCCTAGTGTTAATTGTAGGATAAAATGTTTTGATACAAAGATGATATTTTACACTTTTTTATCTAGTAATTAATCAATTAAATTCTAAACACGTTCTCTGTAGATTCAATACCCTAACTTGCCGCTATACTTATAAAATAAGTGTAGTTAAAGTTTAAGTTTTTGTATTGTGGTGGTAAACCAAACAACAACAGTGTCCTTACAAGACCACTCGGTTTTCACCCGAACACTTTATTATATTACATATTCTATTAATTAAAAATAATTCTACTAAATTATGGTAATTGCAATTCCAATCCCTTATCCCAAAATTATTATGATGAGTTCATTTTTATTAGTTATAATTACTTACCATGGTAAGGTTACAAATTTTCGTTAACCTAATTAAATTACTTTATAACTTATTTTATTAACTTCTTGTTATTCCTGACTGGTGTCACGTTTTCGACTAAAAAATAATAGAAAACAAGTGTCTTGACATGACACCAAGGCATTAAATATTCTCGCCTTAATATTTTCTGTTAAAGTAAATGTAGAGGAAAAATATTCACATGGTTATGAGTTGTAACTAGATCAAAAGGGAAAACATCATCAGATCTTCTAAAACATAACTTCTTATTCTCATATATAACTAAATTTTATTACAAGCCGTGCTATAATCACTTAAAGAGAAATAAATTCTCAAGCATCTCATTCTACACTAGCCTCCATCCACAAAACAAATCTCAAAATATAATCTTCAATTCAATCTTCACATACCCATCCTCCTCTATAACTATAACCTAAAAAGGGTTATATATACAACATCAGATAAAAGATAAATGAGATTCAATCTCGAGACATTCCAAGGTCTTCGAATTATAGATACCTATTTAAGTAAGATCATAAGGCATTTATGGATAGAAACTCGTAGTAATAATTTATAAGTGGATGACAGTATATAAAAATGAATAACTCAGAATTAAACAAATTTGACAAATCAAATGAAATATAATTTTCTTTGAATAATATAATTTTAATGGCCAAGTGTAGTCTTATATCGTATTCTTTTACATTATTATTCCTCGGTAGTTAAGGGTCAATCGAACTAGTTCGTCACAACGCCTTATTTAGGTCACGCTAGAGATAACTTAACTGGGAATGTTAGTCAGTAAGAGAGGTACCTTAAGCCGAATCCTATTATTTTATTTCCAATATTCTGTAAAATCTCTTTTTTAATACTCCTTTCAATTAGTATGTTTATATGGAGAGGTATAAACATATCACAAATGAATCAATCATCGGTATCATATCCATTTTGAGAATAAAACAAGTCCACAAAATACATATTGTTTGCGTAATATCATATAATCAAAATGCGCTAGAAATGGTATAGAGTACTCACCTAAAAAAGATGTTCGAAAATACAAATATTAAGACTTGGATCGCACATTAATCTAATAAATACCATACATGTTTAATTACATATTCTAAACACAATCTAGTTTATATATTGTATTTTAATCCAATAATAACTTGTTTTAAAGGATTACTAAAAATAATTTTCTCAACGTTTAAAATCTGTTGCTCGAAGTTGAAAAATTCAATTCATAGTTCTTCCTAATCAATCGATTTCCAGTAGATTTGGTGGGTCACATGCTCACCACTTAAATACCAACTCCTTTAGATAAAAAAAAAAATTGAGTCATTCCTAGTAGAGATTGGGGGTTACAGGAGAACCTCTTAAATACCATCTCATTTAGATATAATTTCATTTGGCTTGACTTTGGAATTACTTATTTGGATTCCACAATAATAAAAATTATTTCAAAATCCCATACACAACTTTAAACAAGTTTCATTTTCAAAATAAGAAAATTCAATCTTAGATATAATTGATGTATTATGTGTGTACTAGTAATAAGAAATATTATTTTTCATCACCAAAAAGACTATAAAATCATTAGTGAAAATCCCTTTTTGAAACTCAATAATTCATTATAAAAAGAGTTTTATATTTCACTTTCATAAAATAATTCAATTTAGAAAATTCTGTAATTTTGTGTTCAATAAAATGGATCTTTAGTGTTTTTACCAACATTTCTACTTAGTATAGAAATAAAAAAATACATTTAAATTATAAGTATGCATTATGACATTATTAGAAAATTAATTTAAGTTTAATATGCCAAAGAACTTTAAAAATTTCTTTATGAACTTTACCACACTTTCTCGCTTTATTTCTTTCAATAATTCTCAAGGAATTTGTGTGAATTTCAATTGATTACCAAAGCTCCTATTTATATGTTATTAAAGATATTATGGTGGTGACACATTTCTAGGTGACTAAGCTTTTAAATTGGTGAGTGAATGTTGAGATGTCACGCAACGGAGGGGTCTTGCTGTCTTATTTTCACTAACATGTGACAAGTTTTTTAAGCCTTCTTTAAATGTATGACACATGTAAGGTGGAGGTGTCAAAATGAAGCACGAGGTGTCAAGCATGAAGTGAAAATGTGTTAAGCACGAGGTGGAATGGTGGTAAGGGTATAAGGATGATTGTACACATGAAGGGTATGTTGGTAATTTCTTAGTATATTTTTTAAACTTTTTGAAGGTCCTTGGAAATATTTTATTTACAAAAAGGTCCTTTTTTCATTTTGTTCCCTCAAACTTTCTTTATTAAAACAACATCCTTAAAGTTTGGTAAAATTATATTTTAAAACTTATCACCTTGCAAAAACTCAACCTCAATATGAACTCTAGGTTTTAAAATAACTTTTAACTATCAATTTAGTCTCTACTATAATATAATTTAATGTTGAAACTCTTTATATTAGGATTAATGTATAGTTGTAGTCTTTAGAAAACAAAATATAGTTTATTAGGATGCATTACGAAGATTGTAGTTAATTAACTTCATAATCTAATATGTTGGTATGTTTGCCAAATATAAGGGGATCGTTAGCATAAAGTTCTCAGCATTATGTGATCACACAAACAAATATATATTTATCATAAAATTCAATAACCATAAATACTTACTAAGTGGAATTTTATCATATGCTAGGAAACACAAAATATATAAATATATTTAGGCACGTAAAAGTCGGGTTATCACATCCTACCCTACGTATAACAATTTTGATCCCCAAACACGACCTATGATAATTTTTAAATTTGCAGTAACATATTTCTTCCATCTAATATTTGTACTAGATAGCAATACCTTAACCTCAGTTACATGGTTTTCATAAAATTATTATTCGTATAAACTTAGAATTTAACTTTGAACTTTATTCCACCGGTTATATAAAACTCTTCTTAGAATCTAGACTCACATCATCACCATCATAATTAATTGATCCTGAAGTTTTGTAAAGTCAAATAATCCCACGAATATACTATTTTTCTCGATTGTATATAGAATTAGAAATCTTTATGGGAAGGAAATAATATATGTGAATTAACCAATATAGTATAACCTGAATGGAATACTTACTATGAACACTTAGGTGAACATAACAAAAAATATATGGTAATATTATTCTATTTGCCCTATGTTCTAGGTAGATGTTTGTAACGTCCCAGTAGTTTGTAGTAATAAGCTTTCAATTATTGACGAATCAAATAAATAAATTTAAACTATGCCATCTCTCTCTTCTTGTAGTTTTACCAAAACACTTCTTAAAGATCCTTACAGAGCTTTGTATAGCCGGAGAGAATGATGAATTTCATAAAAAGACCATTTTCTAATATCAATTATAAAGATGAATATTACTGTGAACGCACATCCTATTTCTTAATCTCAACACGCCACCCTAGACTAGAAATTTAGTTGTGTTCTTTCAATCACTTAACCTTCTAAGGAAGATGGATCATCAACTTATAAAATCTTAATCCTTTACATGTTATGCTTATAGTCATTGCTTATTCACTATAATACCAAGATTTACCTCCATGCTTTTTGCATCCTTCTATAATGAATTCTGATTGGTAACCATGCTATTTTTTTCCTAAAATTCTTTCTCAAGGGGAAAACTAATACACTATCTTTCCATGGATGATAATGAATATCCATTCATAGTCCTCTATCAAATCTAAAAATTTTCATTGTCGTATGTTAAAATCTTTTTTGACATGTACATTATACTAATATTTTCCTATAAAAATTTAAAGTCTTCCCAATAGAATAATACCTCCAAAAAAATTGGTGAGCAAAACTAACAATAATTAATTGTAAGTCAATGGTGTTGTAATTATGCTCATATGATTATAACTTACTTGTCCTAAATTAACCCACATAAAAAAAAAATTCTAAATGTATCAATATAAATTACCAATCCTTCTTCTCCCAAAGGAATAGTTAAAAGTAAGGAAACTACTAACTAATTCTTAGATTCCTAAGATTTACTCTCCACTTATATAGATAACTCATAGTTCACCTTCTTTAATCCGTATATAACGTCTCTTACCTATGGATTTTTAAATTCTTATCATGTTTTTAACCACACTAGTCCAAATATTTCTAAAAATTATGTCCACCACATTCAAGATACAGGTTGTTGAAATAGTTAGTCCAAATCTCATCATTAGGAATGCATGATGACCATAACTAGTATAAAAAATTAACTTCCAACTATCATCTTTCTCATTCTCAATTGATGATAGCCTAACCCAACGTCGATCTTATATAGTAATGGTGAACCTTGTAATTAGTTTAAAAAACCTATTTATATGAGGTAAATGGTACTATAATTAATGGTTACCTTATTTATTTCTTGATAATCCATAAAAAATATCATCATCCCGTACTTAATTTATCTTAGACTAGAGCATTCCATGGTGATACACTTGGCTTGATAAAACCCTTATCCAAAAGATCATATAAATGAACCTTTAACCCACTTACCTCAAATGGTTCTATATAATAAAAAATTGTTTTGAAAGTGTTCCATTTTCACGAAAGAGGTCAACGGTAAATTCTATTTTTCCAATTGAGATATAAATTTGGTGAATCTAATTGAGTACTAAAAAAGTGAACTTTTTTTTTAAAATCTTTCATAACAGATTATTATATTAGTCCATTCACTTATAACTATATGATGTACATAATTACCAAGTTAATATCTTAAGGTAAAGATGGTGGTAAGGATATAGTATCTAATAGGTTATTAGATAAGTTGAGGAAATCCTTTTATAGTCATCTAATATAATTATTCATATATATTATAATCACGTTTATTAGTCCTAATAGGCAAACAAATATAATCTTAAACTTAAATATACCAATCAATGTAATTATGCTATACACAACTAAGCTTAATATAAAAATATAGTATTTCCCCAAGTGAAGGGAAACTTTAACCAATTATCTTAAACCAGCAATGAATTCTTAAAACTATCTACCAATACCACCTCTCACCATAATACCGCTTCTCTTCTTATCTCTTTAAAAATCAATAATGCCTATATTCAGTACAGGGAAAGTATATAATATGATAAAAGAATAGTATAAAACAAATTAAAAAAAATCAAGAAATGATAGTAGGATCAACAATAATAAAGTCATGTAAATGAAGAAATGTTCATTCGATGAGATCAAAGTTAAAGGATAGAAGAAAAATACTCAAGAGATTTCAAGATCGTATTATATAAGATCCCATAACTCAACCACAATGGATTACCTAATACATTTAATACTATATGTACTTCTATTTTCTTTAGTATTCTTACAATACAATTTTATTAGTCTACTCAAATAATAGTATCCGATAAAACAATTATTTTCAGTCTCAAAATTCTATCCATTGATCATATATGCTAAACAATGTCTAAAACCTTATCCTCGTAATTCTTACAATTCCACCACATAGTTAATTCATATAATCACATCCTAACTCTCACATAAAATTTCTATAAAAATAAAAGATTACCTTATAGTCTGCCTATAATAATCTTATCTTAGTTACTATCAAATGCATCATCAAATTGAATACGATCAACATCCAATTAAACCTTCAAACCACGTATCCATCATTAGGTAATCCTCTATCACATGCAATTTGATAGGATCTAGTCTTAGAATTTTGGGTTAGGCATAACCTAACCTATCTTATCTTCAACACATCTACAAGTTCACAACATATGCTCTGATAACACTTTTGTCATGACCCTAACCCAAAAATAATTGTAAACGCATGTCTTGACATGTCACCAAGGCATTTAATAATCTGGCCTTAAATTTTTGTCTTAAGACAAAAATAGCGGAAATACATTCAGATGGTTGTGAGTTTTACCTAGATAAAAGGCAACACGTCAATAGAATTTCTAAAAAAATAACTTCTTATTTTCATGGATAAATAAATTCTACTACAAGTCATGCCAAAATCATGTAAAGTGAAGTAATTTCTTTAACATATAAATGTACAGTAGCCTTTAGCCATAAAACAAATTCCAAAATATAATCTTCAATTCAATCTGCACATATCCATCCTCCTTTCTAACTATAGCCTAAAAAAGGGTTATTCATATGACATCAGCCAAAAGCTATATTAGAGTCAATATACACACATTTAAAGGTTTTTTAGAAAATAGATACCTATTTAAGTAAGAACGAAAGGCATACACATATATGGATAGGAACTTATTGTAATATCTATGTGAATGATTAACAATATACAAAAATGAGTTTCTCAAGGAACGAGTATGAAAAATCAAATTCAATATCTATTTCTTTTAATCATAGTATTTTAATGGTCAAGTACACTCTAATACTGTATTCTTCTATCGTATTATTCCCCAATAGTTGCGGGTAAATCAAACTAATTCATTACATCACCTTATTTAGGGCACACCGGCTATAACCCAACTGGGAAGGTCAATCAGTAGGAGAGGTCACTTATGCCAAATTATATTATCTTATTTCCAATATTCAATACAATCTCATTTTCAACACTCATTTTAATGAGTATGTCCATATGGAGAGATATAAACATATCACAAATGAATCAATTATCGGTATCAGACGCATTTTGAGAAGATAAGAAATTCACAAAATACTTATAGTTTGCATATTACCATATAATCATAATGCGCAAGAAATGGTTAAGATTACTCACATAAAATAGAGGTTCGAAAATAAAAATATTGAGTCTTGAATCACATGTTAATCTAACAAATATAACAAATGTTTAATTATATATTCTAAACAAACTCGAGTTTATATTTGGTATTTTAATCTTTTAATAACTTTTTGTAAAGGATTACAAAAAATCATTTTCTGAACTTTTAAAATTCATTGATCGAAATCGAATTTCAATTAATATTTCTTTTGAATTGGTCGGTTCCCGGTAAAGATGGTGGACCATAGGGGCACCACTAAAATACCAATTCCTCTAGACCTAACTTCTTCAGATTCATTCCTAGTAGAGATGGTGGGTCACAAGGGCACCACTTAAATACCATCTAACCTGGACAAAATTTCATTGGCCTCACTTTAGAATTACTTAATTGGATTCCACAAGAACAAAAATCAGTTCAAAAGTTCATATATAACTTTAAACAAGTTCAATTTTGAAAAAAAGTAAATTCAATCTTAAATATAATTTATCAATCACGTGTTTAGGAATAATAAGCATTACTAATTTTCACCACCAAAAGAATATAAATTCATTAGTGAAAATCCCTTTTTAAAATTCAGAAATTCATTATGAAAAGAAATTTATGTTTCATTTTTACAAAATAATTCAATTGAGGCTAGGATTTGAGGGTGGGAGGAAATAATTTTCGAGAAGTTTTCTTGTGTAAAAGTTGGGGTGAAAGTTATTTGAAAAGTGTAGCCCTGAATTAGTATTAATATGAAGGCATTAAGAGTTTGATTCCAATTAGAATTCTAATTAAACTTGAAAACTGCCAGATCTGCCATCACTGAATCGATTCGCTGCCTAGACGAATCGATTCGTTTGACCTGTTCGCCAAAGCACACCCAAAAATTTCATAAAGTCCAAATTATAACAAATTTTAATTTCAATTTCAATTTCGATTTAAATTCTATTTTCCATAATTAAAATCCATCATTTTAACTAACCAAAAATAATTAAATCCAAAATTTCATTTTTTTTGAATTCCGAATGAATTTATTTTAAATTCCAATTTAATTTAATTAAATACCAATTTAAATTCATGGGTATTACATACTTCCCCACTAGTATAGGAATTTCTTCCTCGAAATTCAACAAAGCGTAAACGTACAGAATAAATAAAGCTCACATATGCATGAATAGTTTAGAATCATTGATTGGGATTTGGGATGAATTTTAGACAAATTTGGATGAGGAATGGATTGGAAAAATGAAGTTTGAAAGAAGAGGGGAAATCTCATAATTCTCGTTCGAAGACCTGCGCAGGTCGTTTGAACGACCTCTTTTGAATGAGAATTCCAAGAGTCTTCTAACGAGATTTTTGAGTTCGTTTGAAGTGAGAAGTTTATTCAAACGACCTCGTTCAAAAGAGAATCTTGGACTTCTAACAAGATTCCAGAATGCTTATTTTTTGTTCGGACAAGTTAGAACCCTTCTAGGTTGGTCCAAGTGAGAGATATTAACCTACGCTATCACTGAATGACTTAAATTCATAGTTAGTAATGAGTAGAAAGAGAGACTATTCAAGGGGATATAGAGGGGTAATATAGACTTAGAAAAAGGTATATGTTAGAGAGTTAAGTCGAAGTGCTACAATAATGTGAATAGTAGAGACGATGATACTATCTATAAACTCGAGAACTTGGGTTGTGAGAATACCTATTGTATATATATTAAGCTGTGTGTATGCTTATTGAATAAACTATTATGTCTATAACATACCTACGCTTCTTGCTATTGAGCGGAGGTTTCGCGCTGTGGACAATCATGTCTTGAGGAGCCCTCAGGTGGGATAGTGATTGGTAACACTAGAGCATAAAACCTAGGTAAGGGATATCTGTGAGATCGATAGTGATGACAGTCGTATGTGTGCGTAGGTATGTACGGAGCCCATCGGCTTGGGACTATGTTCGCTTGCAATATATGTTATTTTTAGGGTTCGCGAGAGCCTGGACCTTTAGTCTTTTATGCAATGAGAGATGCAACAGAAGGGGAGGACCACCGTGGTTAATGCTTCCCTGCTACATTATTAGGACCACCGCTTCCACCAGAAGGGGAGGAAACGATTTGGGGAGTCCAGGCACCAGGGCCGAAGATGAGGTAGCAGTGCCACTAGGGAACCCGTAGCCCAGGGAAAGGTGCGTCAGGGTGAGCAGGGTTTCCATCATGGGATCCTGCTAAGAGATTCCACTCTGGAGATTTAAGACATGGACAGGGAGGCTTTAGACAAGGCCATCAGGGTCAGCCTAGCCAACAAGGGCAGTGGCATTTCCAACAGAGCCAGGGGAGGGGTGGTAATGACCATCAGGGACGAGGGAAGCAGGGACAGATGGGAGGACACTTTCTAGGGAGGTGTTTTACTTGGGGAAACACTGGTCACAAACGCCAAGACTGTCCTCAGAGGGGTAGAGTCCTACAGCAGCAGGGCTCTCATTAGGAGCCCCAACGATCATTATTTCCATCTTCCCTCCCAGCACCGCCCCAGATTCCAGCCTTGCCAGCCAATCCAGCAACTCCGGTACAACAGGGACAGTTGTAGCATAGGCGTGTTTACAATGTTCATCAGTCCCCAGTTCATTAGGCGCCACTCACTGTTGAGGGTACATTTTCTATCCATGGGACTATGTGGCGCATTTTGTTTAACACGGGGGCATCACATTGCTTTATAGATACTAGTTTTGCACGGGCCACAGGGTTGTTAAACACAACAGAGAATACAGTGACTTGTGTAGACTCACTGCTAGGGAATGAGTCGTTGATTTTCTTTATATGCCGGGGAGTAGGTGTGGATATTGGGAGTTTGATTTTGCCAGTAGATATGTTAGTCTTAGATATGCATGAATACGACGCCATTATTGGCATGGGTTGGCTTGCTGCTTATAGAGCCATGATAGACTATTTTAATAAGAGCATTATCTTTACTATTTTGGGACAGGAGATGTTCCTAACAGCGATGCCTCGTCCTGAGGGTGGATCATCCACCCATTTATTATACATAGAGGAGGAGACCTATAGGGAGATAGTGATCCCCATTAATTTGATTCCCGTAGTTCACGAGTTTTTTGATGTATTATAGGATATAACAGGACTACCGCCTAGTCGATAGATAGATTTTGTCATAGACTTAATGTCGGGCACTCGATCGATAGCATGTGCACCCTACTCGTATGGCTCCAGTTGAGATGAGAGAGTTACGAGACCAGATTGAGTAGTTGTTGGGACATGGATTCGTTCACAGGAATACCTCGCCTTAGGGTGCTCCAATGTTGTTTTTAAAGAATAAAGATGGGTCGTTAAGGTTGTGTGTGGATTACCAAGAGTTAAATAAAGTCAAGATACGAAATGAGTATCCGTTGACCCAAATCGATGACTTATTCGACCAATTGAGAGGAGATGCCTTCTTCTTAAAGATAGATTTGAGATCGGGATATCACCAGCTAAGGATTAGGGAACATTAAGTGTCGAAAACTACTATCCTGGTGAGATATGGGTCCTACGTGTTCCGGGTAATGTCATTTGGGCTAACGAATGCTCTAGCCATTTTCATGGACTTAATGAACAGTGCTCACAGAGTTTTTAGATCAGTTTGTCATCGTCTTCATTGATGACATTTTGATTTATTCATAGACTGAGGAGGATCATGCCGAGCATCTGAGGATGGTTTTACAGACTCTATGTGAGCACAAGTTATATGCAAAATATGATAAATGTGGGTTGTGGCTGAGAGAGGTTCAGTTCTTTGGGCACATCATTTCTACAGAAGGAATATAAGTATATCCAGGGAAGGTATCAATGGTGAAGGTGTGGGGACAGTCGACAATGTCGACTGATATATGTAGCTTCTTGGGGCTGGAAGGATACTACATGCGATTTATTCGGGGATTCTCGAAGATAGCGGATCCATTGACAAACTTGACTCCTAAAAGGGTACCATTTATATGTGATGATTCCTACCAGTTGGCCTTTGACAAGTTGAAGAGAAAGATGACTTTAGCACCGGTCCTAACCCTACTTGGGCCGGGGATAAAATATCTGGTTTACACTGATACGTCCTTATCAGGACTTGGGGTGTGATTTAGCAGGAGGATAAGGAGATTATTTATACTTCCCGTAAGATGAAGCCTCATGAGAGGAATTAACCCACCCATGACTTGGAATTAGCGGCAGTCGTGTATTTAAGTATTTAAGTAGTTAAGTAGTTAATATTATGAGTGATCAGTATATATATATACGAAGATATATGGAAACCTTATATTGTGTATTTAAGTAGTTAAGTAGTTAATAAATGCTCCAAACTTGCAAGTAAGTATTCGGGAACTTTGTAACAGTACTGTGATATCCTAAGTAACATAAGTAATCATGAAGAGATTGATCTCTAAACTAAATACCGTAGCATTGATTAATTCTCGAAATAAAACTTAATGGGAATAAGTTAGATATACATATGAGATTTATTAGTACGTTAGGCGTGCACACTAGATGAGAGGTGAGAATTCTCAAGAGAGTGTTGCATACTAACATGGTTGTTACATTAGCCGGTAAGCATTTAAAATACTTGATAAACTATTTTAAATTGTTTTACATTCGGGCTCTAACCATTTTCCTGTCATTTTTCTCTCTCTTGTACATATATGTATGTATTATAGGTGCCCAGACACACGGACATCATGCATAGGTTCTTTGGATTGGACGTACTGCAGATTATGTGGGAGTTGCAGGCCTTTGCTTTAGACGACCTCATCATTGATTATGTTCTTGTTTTAGTTCTTCTTAGTTAGGGCATGTGTCGTCCGTTTTTCTTTTAATTTGGATTTGTCAGGGATTTATGTTTATTTATATTTCCAGCATTCAGTACTCTTCGGGAGTTAACTCTTGTCAGGATGATTTCATTTATGGTTCGTAAACATGGTTTGGTTTATCTAGATGGTTTAAATTCTTGTGTGTAGATTGCCATCCTTAGTATTTATGTGATTCTTAAACTGTTGTTCATTAAAAAGGTTTTCATATTGGAATTTAATAAAATGAATATAAGACTTTAAATTGTTTTGACATTTAGCTTAATTATTTAGGGTGTTTAAATTGGAAATTTTATTTTGTGACAGTGATGCTAAGAATGAACCAACCGTTCACCTTGATTTTTAATTTAATAAAGAACTGATCACCCGGTATTTAATTAGGCGAGGTGTCACAGGTGGTATCAGAGCATCATGTTCTAGTGTCCTTAGGATCTGTGCGGCTTATTATGCTTCCAGCGTTGCTTTGTTTGATCTAGATCCCTATGTTTAGGATTGTTGATTTCTATGGTGAGATTCTGTTCTCCTGCTATAACGTATGTATATTAGTGAATCCTATTTGCATTCGGATGTGTGCATGTGTCGAATGATGAAGTATGTCAGACGAGGGCCGTTAGGCGGACAGCATGATGTAGGGCGTAGTTGAGGATGTAAAGTGTATTCGAGGATGATGACCATAGTCGAGGTCACCCCTATTATGTCATGAGAAGCAAGGACTGTAAAGACGGCTAGGGCACAACATATGATTTCTAAGTGCTGCTATAGTCAAAAGTAGTGCCGGAATAGACCCACCCAAGGTGGTAGGATTAGGAGAGTCACACGAAACATTGAGAAGAGCCATCAGATGAAGTTCTATAAATGCAGGAATTGTCTGTGTTAATCAACGTAGGTAATATACCAAAGGCTTGGACATACGCTGGAGTGTGGCTAACTTAGAGTGAAAATCTGGGGCAAAATTTTTCTTAGCTCGTAGGAACAAAGTTATAATGGTGGGTGTTGATACCAAAATTAATATGCTGATATGGACGAATAATATGAAGACATGTGTCAATCTACTTGGCACAATAGCAACGAGGAAGTTCATTTCCCCGACCAACTCATGTTCTCTCCGAGCAACGAGGATACACCGAGGAACTTCAACACTCCGAGGTACTCTAGTGCTCCGAGGAACTCCTGAGCAACGAGCAACTAAGGCGGTCCGAGCTGCATCTCGGCCGTAGCATTAATTGCCAGATAATCAACAGTTCAACTATTCATTAAATGTTTATCATCTTGATGCACACGCTGCATTAAATGTATTACCATTTCATATGTATATCATTTAATGTATCAACCCTTTCATGTACAGCCTAAGGGCTATAAATACCTTGTATCACCCTCATTCAAAGGGACCGGAATTTCTTGATAGCTCTTGTAATCGAGAATTCCCCAAACACTCGGCAATAACATAATAGTGGATGTAGGCCATTCTTATAAGGCTGAACCACTTTAAAAATCTTTGTCTCATTTTATTTATCTGTGATTAAATAATTAGAGTGATCTAGTTTTTTACATCAACAGATTGGCACCGTCTGTGGGAACGTTTTGTTATTATCGTTTTTCACCAAAAATCATTCATCACCAATGGCGGATAACCCAGAATCTAGCAATCGAAACGCTGGAAATGCTGGAAATCCTCCAAATCCCTCTGCACCTCCAGATCCGGCCGGGATTATGACTAATCTGGCTTAAGGACAAACCGCCATGCAAGAGACGATGCAGCAACTCATACAAACTCTTCATGGCGGCTCACCTGCACAGTCAGGGCATCGAAGTGGTCAGAGACAAACCTATTTACTTTCTTCACGATCCAGGCGTACTGAATCATATCGTAATGAGGAATCTGATGATTTCTCTTATCGACCTGGGCAAACTTCGTCAATACGAGTTACAGACACTGCACAACGTGTTACCCTTTCCCCAGAAAGGGCTAGCGCATTGGAAAGGTTAAGTAGGGCTTCTCCTTTCAGCCGATTAGGTCCTAGGAGGAATATGAGTCCACCTAAGACCATGTCGAGAAGTTTTCGACAACCATCAGATCTAAGAGAAGGATTAGCACAGTCACGACCAGCTGCTCGTCAAGATAGATCTCAAGAGGCTACTTCAAAACGATCAATTGTTCGAACCAATAGGCCCGAGGAAAGAAATGAAGCGTGGAAAGGATCCCTTCAACGGCTGGAGGATAGGTTGGGAGAAATGGCTAAGGCGAAGAATCCCCTACAACGAACTTTTGTTCAAGGGACACCTTTTGTCCAGGCCATTGTAAATTTTCCAACACCGTCAAAATTTAAAGCCCTTGTGGTGACCCCCAAATACGATGGAAAGACAGATCCTGTTCTTCACATAGAGCAATATCAAGCTGCTGCCGACATCTATGCTGTTCCTGATGAGATGAGATGTAGGGCGTTCTCAGGAACTCTTACCGGATCTGCCCAGATATGGTACAACAATCTTCCTCGGGGTAAGATTTCAACTTTCTTTCAATTGGCTGAGCTGTTCATTGGCAATTTCTGTTTTGGAGCAAAGCCAGTAAAAAGAGTAGCACACTTGTTAAGTGTTAGACAAAAATCTGGTGAAAGTACTAGAGACTACATAACTCGTTTCAATAACGAGAAGCTGGAAGTCATAGATTATGAAGAAAAGACAGCAATCACCGCCTTGATGAGTTGTTTGTTGCCTAATAAGTTGTATTACAATTTGGTGAAAGATCCACCTAAAACTATGTCAGAGTTGATGGCAAAAGAGGCCAAAATAATGAATGCCGAGGAGGCTATGGCTGCAAAAAAGAATATGGATAAAGACACCAAGGTGGAAGACGACAAGTCTAAGAATAAAGAGCATAAGGGCAATGGCGGTGACAAACGTTCCAGAAATAATAAGTCGTCATGGGAAGTCTTGAAGAAATACGATAATTATACTCCTTTGAAAATGGGTATTAATCATGTCTTGGAAGAAATCAAGAATAACGAGGAGGTAAAGTGGCCGAAGAAACTGAGGTCGGACCCCGATGCGAGGAATAGGGATAAATATTGCGAGTTCCACAAAGATCACGACCATATGACTAAGAATTGCATAGCTCTTCAGAACGAGATTGAAACACTCATCCGAAGAGGAAAGCTAGCAAAGTATGTTGATCGGGGAGGTGAAAGAAGAAATAATGATCGAACTAGAGAGAGGTCTAGATCTCCTCGTCGAGCAGAGGAGAAAAAGAAGAGAGATCATGAAGATGATGCAGAGGATGACCCCAATCTTCCCAAGAAACCAAGGCAACCAGAACGAGAGGTATTTTCCATACGTTTTGGGTCATTTGATTGTAATGTTATTACAGGAGGAGATGCGGGAGGAGGAGACCTCACTACAGAAAGAAAAGCTTACCTCGAAGAGGCACAAGCTTGTTCGTACATTCAGCGAATAAATTTAGCCGAGGAGGATCGTCTGAGGAAGGTAAACAAAGAGAAGCTAGTCATTGGCTTTTCAAAAAACGACCTGGCAGGTGTTCTTTACCCTCACGACGACCCTTTGGTGATCAAAATGAGGATGAAAGAAGTAGTGATTTCAAGGGTGCTGGTGGACAATGGTAGTTCGACAGACATCATGTACTATTCATGCTTTGACAGCTTGAATTAAAAATTATCTCAATTGGAACCTTATCACAGACCTCTTTTGGGTTTTGCTGGCGAGAAAGTTTTTCCATTTGGGACGATCAAGTTGGACA
This sequence comes from Sambucus nigra, assembly GCA_949130495.1. Lineage (NCBI taxonomy): Eukaryota > Viridiplantae > Streptophyta > Magnoliopsida > Dipsacales > Adoxaceae > Sambucus > Sambucus nigra. The sequence goes on along the minus strand of OX422222.1, from coordinate 115,794,264 downwards.
TATTCATTGGAACTTGGCCTGCTTGTCGAACAGAGAGAATACGCTTCTTTGTAATGGATAAGAATGGGCAGTCAGCCTACAACATCATCATGGGAAGAGTTGGTTTGAAGAAGTTCGAAGAAGTTCCATCTACAGTGCATCAATGCTTAAAATTCCCAACAAACTTTGGAGTAGGAGTTGTGAAAGGTGATCAGAAAGTAGCTCGGGAATGCTATTATTTATCTGCCGAGCAAGAGGAACTTGAAGATTCAAGAAAAAAGACTACTACCTACCAGGTGGATGAAGGTACAGAAATTGAAACACTGGATCCTCGAGATGAATCCCAACTTGTAAAAGGACAGGTGGTGGAATCTACAGAAAATATTATTCTGGACGACGAGCACCCTGAATTAGGAACCCAGATAGGTTCAACGTTGGATGTTTCAATAAAACTGGAGTTGATAACTTTCTTGAGAAACAGGAAGAATACTTTCGCATGGAGTCATGAAGACATGCCAGGAATAGATCCAAACTTTTTATGTCATGAACTCAATGTGAATAAGGAGATCAAGCCTGTAAAGTAGAGAAGACGGGTATTTAGCCCCGAGAAGAATCAGGCTATACAAGAGGAGGTCGAGAAGCTCCAGAAAGACCAATTCATTGAAGACGTGAAGTATCCAGACTGGTTGGCAAACGTGGTGATGGTAAAAAAGAAAAACAATAAATGGAGAATGTGTGTTGATTTCACCGATCTTAACAAGGCATGCCCAAAGGATCATTTTCCATTGCCCAGAATTGATCAACTAGTGGATGCTACCTCGGGACATGAGCTCCTCAGCTTCATGGATGCTTACTCTGGCTACAACCAGATCAAAATGAAACCTGAAGACAGGGAAAGTACTTCTTTTATTACCCCAAGGGGAACTTATTGTTATAATGTTATGCCTTTTGGTTTGAAAAATGCAGGTGCAACATATCAGCGGCTGATGAACAAGGTTTTTGCCAAACAAATCAGTTGCAACATGGAAGTCTATGTCGACGATATGCTGACAAAAAGCAAGAGAGCTGCTGATCATCTAGTTGACTTAGGCCAGACCTTTGATCAACTGGATAAATACCAAATGAAGCTCAATCCGACGAAGTGCACCTTCGGAGTACGAGAAGGAATGTTCCTCGGATACATCGTCAACCAACGAGGTATTGAGGCAAATCCAGAGAAGATCAAAGCTCTTTTAGGGCTGCGATCCCCAACGGCGAAGAAAGAAGTGCAGAGTCTTACAGGACGAGTTGCAGCACTAAAAAAGATGTGTCCCGAGTAACTGATAAAGGCCTCCCATTCTTTAAAACACTTCGAAAAACTTTTGAATGGACTGATGAATGTGAGAAGGCCTTTCAAGACTTGAAAAAGTATTTGGGAGCACCTCCATTGTTGTCCAGGCCAATAACAGGAGAAAAGTTTTACTTGTATCTGGCAGTATCAGAGAATGCAGTCAGCTCAGCATTGATCAGATTGGAGAATGGAGTCCAGAAACCAATCTATTACACAAGTAAGGCTTTCCGAGGTGTGGAAATCAGGTACCCAAAGCTGGAAAAATTGGCATTGGCATTAATTGAAGCAAGTAGAAGAATGAGGCCATACTTCCAGGCCCATACCATCATTGTGTACACCGACATGCCATTGAGACAAGCCCTTCATAAACCAGAAAAGTTAGGGAGACTGATGTACTGGGCAATAGAGCTCGGTGAATATGATATTGTGTATGAGCCCAGATCATCATTGAAAGGGCAGGGTGTAGCAGATTTTATAGCAGAGTTTACATATCCTGATACCCCCGAGGAACAAAAATTGCTCGCTGACCAACCTGTGGATGTTACAGGATCAACAGACATAAGTCCAGACCAACTCCGGTTGGTAAAATAGCTTGTGGATGTAAAAGGATCATCAACTTCAAACTCAGACCAGCTCCGGTTGGTAAAAGAGTGAGAAGAGATGGTCGACGAGGAGTGAAAAATATTAGGGGAGGATAAAAGGAAGCAACAAATATTTCACTGAGGAACTCTATCAGATAAGGAATTTGAAGACGGGTTACCCATATGGAGATTATATGTAGATGGCTCATCTTGCACAGCAGGTTCTGGGGCAGGAATTGTTTTGAACACCCCAGACGAGATTGATATGGAATATGCCTTGCGATTCCAATTCAAAGTCTCCAATAATGAGGCTGAGTATGAGGCCATGATAACAGGTCTTAATTTATCAAAGATTATGGAAGCACAACAAGTGATGGTATTCAGTGATTCTCAATTGATTGTGAATCAGATGATGGGAACGTATGCAGTTAAAGGAGAATTAATGGTCAAGTATCATGCCAAAGTAATGGAGTTATTGGCAGAATTTGATGCGATTCAATTAATCAGAATACCAAGAATAGAGAATGCACGAGCAGACGCACTGGCCCGACTAGCATCAGCTACTCGTACCGAGCTGCGAAGAACAATACCAATTGAAGTATTAGAAAGTCGGAGCATAGATGAAAAACTGACGATGAATATTATCACCCTGGATTTAGGACCATCTTGGATGGATCCCATCAGGGCATATGTTGAAGAAGGAGAATTACCGAAAGATAAGCTCGCTGCCAAGAAATTGAAGTATAAAGCTGCTCGGTATGTACTAACCAATGGTATTTTGTATAGACGAGGAATTATGGCAGGTTTGCAAAGATGTGTACATCCTTCCGAGGTGAAATAATTAATTGAAGAAATCCATGAAGGGTCCTGTGGAGCTCATGTAGCAGGTCGGACACTTTTGCAAAGGGTGATGACTCAAGGATACTACTGGCCGACGATGAGGTCTGATTGTATAGCCTATGCTAAGAAATGTGACAAGTGCCAACGTTTTTCCTCCATCCGACGAACTGCACAAGCATTGTTGACACCCATAACTTCCCCTTTGCCATTTGCCATGTGGGGAATCGATTTGGTTGGACCACTGCCGACCACCCGAGGAAGATTCAAGTATCTCGTCGTTGCAGTGGACTATTTTACTAAGTGGGTAGAAGCTGAGCCACTTATCGATATGACATACGAGAAGGTATACCAGTTCGTTTGGAAGAATATAATCTGTCGATATGGTCTCCCTCATGCCTTCATCACAGACCATGGAACACAATTTGATAATGAGGAATTTGCTGCCTATTGTCATCAATCGAACATTTTGAAGGTTCATTCAGCACCAGGCCATCCTCAAAGCAATGGACAGACTGAGGTGACGAACATAACATTATTAAATGGTTTGAATAATAGGCTAAGTGAGGCTAAAGCTAATTGGATTAACGAGCTACAGTCAGTACTGTGGGCTTACCGAATAACTCCCCGAGCAGCAACTGGAGAATCACCATATATGCTGGCGTTTGGAAGTGAGCCTGTGATACCTGCCGAGTTGGGTCTTCCAACACATAGAGTGCTGAATTTAAATTCTTCGGTCAGTGACTTGATGAGAAGACTGGATTTGGATATGCTCGAGGAGGTCCGAGAAGAGGCAACCATTAGGAATGCTGCTTATCAACAATGAACAGCTCTGTTCTACAACAAGAGGGTGAAGAAATGCGATTTAAAAGAAGGAGATTATGTGCTAAAGAAGGTCATTCAGAAGCACAATAAATTGGACGCAAACTGGCATGGACCTTACCGAGTTACAGAAGTTGTTCGACCAGGAACCTACCGAATAGCAACTCTAGAAGGAGAGGAATTCAAGAATGCTTGGAATGCCGAACACCTTCGCAAGTATTATCAATGATGTAAAATGTACAACAGTTCCATCAATATGAATAAAACAATGATGTTTCACCATTTTTCTCTCCTTTGTTTGAAAGTTTTTCGGGGAATACTAGTGTTGCACACTACGCTGCTCGACAGCAAAAAGAAGACGATAGTTCAGACCCACGACCAACTCTGGTTGGTAAAAGGGCGAGAACAAATTATACTCCTTTGGTTAGGAGGCGTACACTTGCGTGATCAACTTTGGTTGGTAAAAGAGCTTATGGACAAGATAGTTCGAAAGAACCTGATAGTTCGAGCGTGATCAACTTCGGTTGGTAAAATAGCGAGAACAAATTATACTCCTTTGGTTAGGTGGCGTACACTTGCGTGACCAACTTCGGTTGGTAAAAGAGCTTGCGGACAAGATAGTTCGAAAGAACCTGATAGTTCGAGCGTGATCAACTTCGGTTGGTAAAATAGCGAGAACAAATTATACTCCTTTGGTTAGGAGGCGTACACTTGCGTGATCAACTTCGGTTGGTAAAAGAGCTTGTGGACAAGATAGTTCGAAAGAACCCGATAGTTCAAACCCATGACATACTCCGGTTGGTAAGAGGGCAAGAACAACATTCTTAAAAATGCCAATTTTGGCTGTTTAAGAAACAAAATATGCCAATTTATATTGGTCGGAAGGTAAAATCATTCCAGAAAATACAAGAATTCCAAACTGAACCAAGTATAGTTGGTCGGTGATCAAAACTGTAATTGGTCGACGAGGATAAATTATCGACCTTGGTTGGTCGGACACATTTTATAAAAAATTTTACCAAGTATGGCTGATTGGAGATAAAAACCCATCAACTGTACTTGGTCGACAAACACAATTTAACAACCTTGGTTGGTTGGAAACATTTTAAACATTTTATGCTCATTACTTTATTATTAAGTGATTGAGCAACATTGATACTTGTAATTTTGATTACTAAGTTGGTTGATGAACATCACAATATTGTTATCTTTTTAACAGATACATATGCACAAATGTAAAAATGTTTGATAAACACAAGACAATAGCAATACAGATTTGCAAACAGAAAATGAAAGTCTTTCATTAAATTCAAAATAAATTACAAGCTACATATATGTGCTAACTGTTACATTGAAAAACCTATTCTATTGGTTTCTTTCCTTTAGCTTTTGAAACAGGCTCCTCGCCAGCAGGAGGATCCTCCAGGCAAAGAGGAGAATTAATGAAGTTAATATCTCTGAGCATTCTGACGTTCATCACAGAAGGTGTATCCAAGAGATGCTCGGGACGAGATAATTCAATCTGAGAATGAAGACTATAGTCACCAAGATATTTTGAAATTAAGCTCCGAGGAATAGCACGAGCTGGGATCCATTCCATGTCTAGTTTATAAGGCGGTACAGGCAAGTCTAGTAGCCCAGGAGCATGATAATCCCATAAAAAATGGCCCTGCTCTAGCTTTAACACACCCAGGGCGTTCAACCATCCTTGTTTATAACCTTCGTTATTGGCACTTCCAAGACGAGCATCCAAGTGACAAAGGGCTTCATTGTAGCCTGCCATCCAAAACTCACGAGGTTGTTTATGGAATTGGAAAGTTATTCTCTCTAATTGCTCGTGAAGGCTCCTGGCAAAAACATCTTTATCATTCAAAGCAGACTTCGTCGCAGTAAGTTAATCTTCCAAAGATAGGGTTTTCTTGGACATTTCAGATAAAGCCCGATCTTTGGCGTTCAGTTGGTATGCTTGAGTTTCCAATGTTGACAGAGTACGAGCTTCTTCAATACTACGAGAAACTCTTGATCGTCCCCGAGCAGCTGACATGCTTCGTTCCTCGTTAACATCCTGGGCAGCTCTTCCTCGTCCACGAGAACCTCTTCCTCGTCCCCGAGCAGCAGGAGAAGTACCAGATCTTCTTAAGGTATCCAGTTCTTGCCTTAGTTTGGCATTCTAAATCTCTAAGAACGAGAAACCCTCATCAGTAACCGGTACTAAAGCAGTGGAAGATGAAGCTGCAGACTCATACTGTGCCAAATTTTTTTGCAAATTATTGTTCTCTTGTTCCAGCAACTCGGCAATCTGCCTGTAGGCCTCAACTTCACCTTTTAGGGTTCTCTCCCTAACATCGTATCCAACAAGGATCTTTTTATGGCCTGTTTCAGAAGAAAGCTGTTGATATCTATTTTCATACTCCTTGTGCAGCAAAGCAGTTGATTCATTGTGTTGATGTTGAAGATCTTCTAAGGTACAATGAAGTTCCTCGATCAATTCATAGTAGGCCACATTATTGGCCACAGCTCGGTCAAGTAAAGCTTTCAAGTACCGATAAGCCTCAATTGCCTGTTCTGAAGAATCATGGCCAAGGATGTCAGTAATTTCTGATACACTTAGCTCTGTGTGACCAGCCTTATAGTATTCGTGACAATGCTGCATCAGTTTTGTATCATTGGCAGATAGCAATTCCATCCTGGCCATAAACTAATGAAGAGGAGACAACAGTCAACAAAAGCAAATCATCAACAACAGAGAAGAACAAAGATGTATTTCATTAGATCATAAAAAGATTACATTGTTTGACTACAAATGATAATGAAAGATATAAATGATACCGAACAACTTCACACCTTTTCCTTGTCTCCCAAGACTTTCTCGGGAGGCTGGGACGAGGAGCTTGGTTGCTCGGTGGTAACAGCAGCTTGATCAGCAAGAGTTGAAATTTTCTCAGGAGGAGGAAGCATGGAAGAAATGTCCTCGTTGGCAGAAGGTAGAGAGGCAGGGACTTGATCACCCATGGCTATGGAAGATTAATCAGAGATAGCCTCATCCTCTTCTTCTTCTACAATTGGTGGGGGAGGACCAGGAAGGTGTAGCTGAAATAGATCAGAGTCCTCTTTGATCTTCAATTCCTGCAGGGCAGCTACCCAGCCATCTCGGAAGTATTTCAACTTCCCGTATTGTACTTGGGATGTCATCGCAGCAATCCCTTTGTCCCATCCTTTATCCCAGCCAGCGTTGAAGGATTTTTTAACTGCGAGCTTTCTTTTCAGTTTCTCCGAGGAGAGCTTCTCGGATAGAAGATCCTCGGCAGTCTTTAACTTCGCATCCAATTCTTCTTTTTGGCGCTTGATATCTCACAGGACGGACAACTCTTCCTCTGCCTTTTTCAGCTTATCTTCAATCTCTCCAAAGTTCTTGAGCTTGTCGTCATATTTTTGATGCTCGACCTCTAAACTTTTAACCTTATTCTCCAAACTCTTGGAGATCTCAGCCAGCTTCACCTTCTCAGCTTCAACTATAGACAACTTTTTCTCCCAGTCAGCTTTGTACTCATTATACTGCTGACGAAAATCCTTCAAGGATTGGGTCAAACCCAGCAGAGCATCCTCTACCCCCGACGAGGAGCTGGAAGCTTTAATTGCTTCATTTTTCTTCACGATGTTGTTAAAACAATTCACCAGCTAAACAAGGGAAAAAGTGACAGGTCAGTGCAAAAATACAAGTATTCAAAGAAAGAAAGGAAATTCAGAGTGTGAGAAATTTACCGAAGCAAGGTGACGGGTAGCTAGGGATGTCAGCATATCCCTAGAAATCTTTTCATCAATTCCTTGGACCTCGGGTATGATCCAAGTTTTTACCGAGCTCATTGCAGAGCTCGGAGGAATGATGGTTGGAACACCAACACCACCAGCTGGTAGAGAGGAGATGGTTTCAGCCAGATTGACATTTTCAGCCAAATTGACTGAGGACGATTTCCTCAATCTCCTCAAAAGGACTTCAGCAGTTTCAACCAAGGAAGATCTCTTGGTCGGAGAGATAGCAGTCATCTCCACAGGAGCAACCTTCTTGCTCGGAGCCACTGGGGGCTTCTCGGTAGCTTTAGAAGGCGCAACATCCACCTTCTTAGTCCCCTCTGGGACATCAATTTTGCTTTTCTTGACCTCAGCAGCAGAAGTAGTGTCATCAAATAGAGCAGGAGGAGCTCTTTTCCTGCCCATTCTTTGACTTAAAGGGATGTGAGAATCTGAAGAAGAATCCTCTGGAGTTGAGGCTGGCTCAACAGATCTAATCACAGGACGAGCAGTATAAGAAGTCATATAGCTCCTATACTGCAGCAAATATGATGCAGACCTGATGTGCTCGTCTGCAACGTTTTTATGCAAACCCCAGATAAGTTTCAGATGCTTAATATTAACCTCTGATTCTTTTGGAATTTTTATTTTACTATCAACTGCAAATAAATACATAATGAAATATCAGTCATACATTTTGTCAAATACGATAAAAGCATAATTTCATAAGTAAAGGAAAATGAAAATAAACCTATCCCATTGCCATATGGGGGGGCATTTAGGACCCTGGTATACTGCATCTCCAACCAAGGGGGCATATTGCCAATTTTTAATAACCACCCCATGTTCAAAATAATCTCTATTTGCATCAGGGAGGTTAACTACAAGAGCCCTATTTAAAAACCTAGTTTTTAAGTAATAAACATTATCTAAAACAGCCCATCTATAGCAATACATAATCTCAGGAATCCCTATACGAGTCCCATGAGTTTGATTTAATTTATACACCCCATTAATTATTCTCCATGAATTGGGGGCTATTTTTGCAGGAACAACGTCAAAGTACTGACAGAACTCTAAGCATAAGGGGTTTGGCGGAAAAGAAAATCCACATTCAGCAATGAATAGACTGGGGAACCAATGTCCCTCAGTCAATCGAAAATAATCTGAAGGCTCAGAAAGAACCTCCAGAATTACCCAGGAAGGAACGAAAAAATCGAAACGAAATTTCTCAACAGACTCCACAAGATAAACCATAGTGAATAAAAGAAATACAGAAGAAAAGAAGAGAATGTTACAGGAAAAAGGAAGAGCTGACAACTAGCGAAGGAAAAGATGAACGCACAACAGAGAGAGAGAGAACAGAAAGCTTGAATGCAGAAAATTGGAAAAGGTAGAAGACGGTATGGTTACCTAAGAAGTTTAAATACTTTACCTTGGGAAGCTGCGAAGGAAATGATTACACAAAAGAAACTAATACGCCTCCGGCGGCTAAAAGGACAAAAATGCACGAAGATCGAAGAACTCATAAAAATTCGAAAAGGCGGATTCTGCGAATTTGGAAGGAAATTCAAATATGAAGAAAAGGCTCCTAAAACCCAGGAAAGTCATTTAATATCGCCATATACCGAGAAAGAATGTTCCATACTCCTCAAAGTTCGAAATATGAAACATTGGGGGCTTCTGTTGATACCAAAATTAATATGCTGATATGAACGAATAATATGAAGACACGTGTTAATCTACTTGGCACAATAGCAACGAGGAAGTTCATTTCCCCGACCAACTCATGTTCTCTTCGAGGAACGAGGATACACCGAGGAACTTCAGCACTCCGAGGTACTCTAGCGCTCCGAGGAACTCCTGAGCAACGAGCAACTAAGGCGGTCCGAGCTGCATCTCGGCCGTAGCATTAATTGCCAGATAATCAACAGTTCAACTATTCATTGAATGTTTATCATCTTGACGCACACGATGCATTAAATGTATTACCATTTCATATGTATATCATTTAATGTATCAACCCTTTCATGTATAGCCTAAGGGCTATAAATACCTAGTATCACCCTCATTCAAAGGGACCGGAATTTCTTGATAGCTCTTATAATCGAGAATTCCCCAAACACTCAGTAATAACATAACAGTGGACGTAGGCCATTCTTATAAGGCTGAACCACTTTAAAAATCTTTGTCTCATTTTATTTATCTGTGATTAAATAATTAGAGTGATCTATTTTTTTACATCAATAGTGGGAGTCAACCACCACTATTAGAAGTGGAATGCTATGTCTATAGAAGGATCTTAGGTACAGTATGACCGCAAGTTCCTTCATCAAATATTCAGAAAGATGTGAACGTTGTTCTGAACTCATCACAGGAGGGCAGAACAGAGGCCCATTGGCAAAAATGAATCTAATCTGTTAGCGAACCTTATATCGGAGGATGTAGATACAAATGAAGGAGAGGATTTCAAGTGGGAGATTGACTCATAAGAATAGTTAACAATTCTTATAAGGAATTCTGTTGGACGGTCGATTCAGATGGAGAAAAAATCACGTTTGGTCAATGGGGATGTTAACTCTTATTTGTGTGGGAATCTAATAGAATCGAAGAATTTAGTCAGACCACAAGGGGGAAACCCATCAGGGGACTCACTTAAATGATTCAGATATATGATTTTTTACCAACCAATGGTGAATTCGGTAAGGACTATTGGAGCCACTATCATGTCTCTTATGTCCAACAAAGCTAAGGGAACAATGGGGGTAGCCATCAATAATCGATCCTACCAAAGTCCGAGAGAAGGACAACCATAATATGGTTGGTATGACCGATGATAAGTGGATTATGCATAGAGGCATTTTGTGGAGAGCGAAACCACATAAGTTAATTATTCCCTAAAGAAAGTAAAGGGGACAAGAATATGATGCCTAGTAAAGGGCTACGATTAAAGTAGTTTTTATTTTGGGTTTGGACACACATGTTACGTTTCGGAAATCATTTGAACAGCCAAGGCGATTGGCAAGGTAGAGATATGATTTTATCTTCGGAGGATGAGGTATGTTTTATATGACATGAGCGAGTCACTATATTTTTTTTATTACTAGATTCGCATGTGAGACAAGTTTGGTGCGTATATCTATAACGTTATTATTATGTATATATTCCCAAGTGTTGCGGGATTATCTTTAGTGTTACCCGCGGAGGATGAATGGGTGAATCAATAGTGTTATCAGCGGAGGATGAATGGGTTAATTAATAGTGTTATCGACAGAGGATGAATGGGTGAATTAATAGTGTTATCCTTCCATCGATTATAAATGTTAATATTTAGAAATATATAATCTGAGATCAACTCAATAATGGTGAGAGATATGCAGGGAGAGAACTAGTATAGTAGCAAGGATGAAGTCTTTGATAATATGTATAATTACACTGCTGTGGCCGTGACTTGAGGTACACATGTAGGTACGTCCATGGATTTATCAAGGGGATCCCCCCCTGTAACAGAGGCTAAGGACACATTATAAGAAGTCGCTTTTTCCCAGGTGAACTATAGAAGCTGTGTAGACCAAATGTCCTAGAAGGGCTATGACATTCAAGCAATTAAACTGCTAAGATGAATCCTGCCTGAGGCAGTGAAGTGTGTGATCCCAAAATTCGGCCTAGAATATGAGATTAGCTCATAGAGGATGTAAAGAATATAACTAGGAATTTACCGAGGGCATAACAACCCTTAGGTGCAAAAAATGCACAAATATAGCAGTAAACCCTAGATAATGTGTGTAAAGAGCAAAAAATGCGTAAATAAAACTCTTCCCTAGTTACCCACCTTTACAAGGCTATTGCCTTTTTTGTTTTTTAATACTAAATAGGTAGGGCAATGCCATTGGGGCATAGAAAATAGATCTAAGTTCATTAAAATGGACCTAAAACAGATCTAGGAACAAACAACCCTCATGAGGTTAACGTATAAATATATGAGCGCCATAACCGAAATCTCACAAATGGGATGATGACCCGGGGGCTACTCATGGATGAAATAAGGCATTTGGAGCCCATAGAGGGCGCCAAAATGATGATACAAAAAATCGAACTTGCATCCCTCTTAACACCATATCAAATAAAAAAAAATGAAATAAAGCAAGCATGAAGGAAAAAGACACAAAATATAGAGTGGTTTGGCTATAAAATGAGCCAATATCCAATTTGGTACACTACTCTCATTATATTTATTGTATAATAGAAAGTTAAGGTTCCATTAGAGGAGTACAAAGTAGAGAGGGCATGAGAATACTTGAGATCATCTAAACAGGCAACTCGTGATGTGGACTGCAAGGCTAACCCTAAGAAGGTCGCGTCCAGGTAAGCCCCTAAGGGGGTGTTGATTATAGAGACTGGTAATGTTGAGATTTTGGAAGGGTTTCGCCAAAGTAAATCCTCCTCCTAAATAGTGGGGTGAGAACTTATATTTAGAGAAGTCATAAGGACGGTGTCGCGTGCGTGGGTCACATGGTATTTGGATAAGATTTTACGAATATGGAATCCTTCTAGAAGCTAGACAACTGTTAAGTCTGTAAGAGTAGGTGCCGCGACCTCGTTGGACCTAGGCAGTGGCCTATGCATGGTTGGCTGTCGTGGAATGTTTGAACCCAAGCAACGGATTTTTCTGGACGACTTGTTTAGATCCAAGGCCTGATAAGTGTTCACGATCGCATCCTGTTTGTTCCTAGGCGACGACTGTCTATTAATAACAGTCCTCGACCATAATGACTATAATGAGCATATCAAATATAACACTCAACAAATGAAATCACTAAGAGTGGGACATAATAGTCATGGGACATGTGGGCATAAAGAGTAAATGTAAACGAAAGCAATGCCACTCACATGTCATTAATGAAGAATGATATATATATGATGAAAAATGCAATCTCGTGAATTGATAGCCACTATTAAATGAGGCAAAATGTATATTAACATGTTATAACAATTATTTAGACTTTTGAATCACATTCACCTAAGGATCATATAGGACTTTTAAGGGTTGTAATTTATGTTTGGGGTGGATAATCATGATAATGGGAAATCGTGGGTAATTTCAAAATTGGAATATATATTCCATAACAAGCAAAGTATATGACAATAGAGTATGACTTAAATTATTTTCTTTAATAACTTCGGGATTTGTACTTTTTTTCCATTACCTTTATTTTTATTTTATTTTGTTTTCCTTTGCTTTCATTTTCACTTCTTTTTCTCGATAATAAAAGCCAACTCGTATGCTTAATTGAAACCACAAGACAAAGACATCATTTAATCCGAAATACAAATCTAAATAAAGACTTGGAAAGTGTATATATGGTTTAGAACTGTAATGTGGATCAGGTTACAGAAGTTTAATTTTGAAACCAAAGGTTAATAGTTAATCTCCAAGAGGTTGATTAGAGGAAGTATTTACGGTGAGGTCAAGGTTGATATAGGTTATATAAAAAAAAGGGCCTCCTTTAATAAGGTTTACATAATTCTCAGGTCGAAAAAACGTTGAAAATCATACATAAGTAACTTGTTTTTAAAATGAACTCAATTAATGAATTATCAAATGAAGAATAATGAGAAAATTGGAAATATAAACGCACTGAAGGAGGACAGAGTAAATCATGCAACACGCGTAAACTAAGAAAAGCGCAAAGATCGCTCGATTTTAGTGTACACAAAGCAACAAAAGGTCGTCGAGTTCTAATTATACTACTGAATCATTTAACAAGAAATGCTCATATGCTCATGGGGTCAACGTTTCAATTCATGCATTTATTCTAAACATCGATAATTTGAGAATTAAATTCTAACAACATGAAAGAAATAGAGTATGAATCGTTGATTTAGCAATTGGATAGGACAATTATTTGATTAATTATCGAAAATAAGGGAAAAAGGCCCAACAAATGGGGAAAAGGAAGAAAAATGAAATTTTCAATTTTTTACAAAAGCGTGCTTCGGAAGAATATGATATCAAATCAATGACATTCAAGAATATATGGGAAGCATATCCAAAACTCCCTAACTTAAATGTTTCATTGTCCCCATTGTGAATGAAGAACAAATTTTCGTAAGTGGGGAAGAAAGATGACCCAATATGGACCGATCCTAAAATCGTTCGAGTTCAATGATTACACATAACATGTTAGAACCAAGAATATAAAAATTGAAAAAAAACATAATTAATTACACTAGACGATATTAATAAGAAAAATAAAACTATTATGTATAACTAATAGTTTTAACTTCTAATCTAGCTATACACTAGAAATTGAAAATTTTGAGGGTCGGCCCATAAAACAATTAGAATTTGAGGTATTAATGGAGGTCCCTCATTGAGGTCATATCTCCTACAAAATAAAAATTTTGTTTGCACGACGGAAGGCATGCAAAAGGTGGGGGGAAGTAACCATCAGCAATGATTTTTTTTTTTCGAATGATGGGGTGTTTGGATATAAGTACAAATGAAACCCAATAAAGTCAAAATTTTATCCCAAAGGTTTTTCAAATGAAATTGGAAGTGGGGAAAACAGAAGGGAAAATTTGATCATGGGAAGAATTTTGAAAACGCATTTCTTGACAAGAGTTAGGTCAAAATCCTTAAGACTTTCATCTGATTCTTGCGGTACTTGTAATGGTTCAATATTGATGAAAGAAAATGGTGAGGAAACTATGTCAATCTCAAAAGATGAATCATCATTTCTAAAAGATTGAATTTTGAAGTAGTTAGTATAATTCTCAATAAAGTTATCTTTTAAAATTATTTGAGTTAAATAACAATTATCCTTTATTTTTTTTCTAAAGATAAATCATTTCATTGCAAATGGATACTTATATGTTTCATCATCACGTACATTATCCATTATGCGCTGGGTAAAGAGAATCATGGTTTGTTCCAAAGTAGGCCTCCTAAAATCAAAATCCTTGGATTCTTCATTTGGTTCAAAGCATTCTTCGTCTTCCACAGTCTCAAGAGAAAAATCACCGTTAGTTTCAAATTATGCATCCAAATCTTTTTAGTAACAATAATTTTCTTCACGGTAATATGTATAAAAAAATTTCATGTTCTTAACTTTGCAAGTAATCACCAAATGAATTCGGTGGTAGGAAAATTCACTACCTACATTCAAATTGTTAGTATAACAGTTTTCAAGGTCATTGTCATAATAGTTCGGATAACTATTACCATATTAGTTTTCAACTTAAATTACTCTAATAATTTTGTCACTTTTTTAATTTGGAAACCCAACTATCGATTGAGATATAAACCTGAAAAAATTTCAGCCCTATGGATCTTTGATTAAATCGTACATTATAAAGAAAACAAGAACTAGGTTTAAAGATTAAACATGGGATTTTAAGAGTCCATATCTTTGCTAATCTTGTTATGATTCATGTGAGGTGACAAAAGTATATGATAATTAAATCCTTGCATCCATCCAGGTATAAAAAAAACTTTATTAAACGTTTTGTATGATAGAATCTTCTAGTGCGTGATCCTCCCAAATTCAGGAAAATGTGTGGACACCTTTTGAGATGAAACCCCTTCTTTATGACAGAGAGATATGGTGGTTTCTCTCTAGGCCTCTTCACAAAATTATGAATATTATTTTCTCTCACCTCTCTCAAATCCTAATGAACTATATTAATGATCAAAACTACTTTCCACACCTTTATATACAAGTACAAAAGGTGGGATTAGGCAAAACTGGGTTTCTTGAGAGTATGGGCCTGCTGATTACTTGGGTATATGAACTATACCAGGGACATAAGACAAATAATTAAATTACCTCCAAATAAATACTCAAAAATTACAATTACAATTACCATAAATATTTTCGTTGTTTATTTAATCGTGAATTATTTCCACTAAATAATCACAATTGTACTCCAATTTAATTATGTTAAAATCACTCGGATATAATGAGGTCTTATTTATAAAGTTGATTATGGTACATAATATGATTCTCGACGTTAAGTTTTAAAGAACTTGGTCAAATCAATTTACTACTATTCGACTTTAATCAACATCTCAGAAATCTCCTTGATCCTGAGACTTTACTAATAAACTAATTCAATAGGATTATAAAATAATCATCCGACTGAGGTTTACTTGGTGTAAACAGAGCTTGTAAGTCTATCAAGGTTGTATCACAATCCATAGTGTCCCCTTGACATGGAATCCTCTGAATTATGATCTAAGACCTACTTACACAACTACCACTCAATATGCGGCGATTATCTGATGCGATATAAATCATATCGAACTCATACAAATCAAAGTGATATTTGTGCAATAATTTTAATCCTCATAATTATTGGGATTAAGAATATATGAACACTTTACAAATAGTGTGAGATTTCCCGAGTGTAATCAAGATAACCCTTAAACTCAAATCGAATGGGTGACCCACTTCAAGACCTTCTTGGGATGTACCGATCACAATCATTTATCAAACTATAGAACAAGTTATCAAATCATCAAACAGGTTTTCATAGTTTAAGATAAACTACTAGGATTACACTGCAACTGTTCTGATTGATGTCAACTGTCCATCTACGTTGTGAACATTTCAGTAGTGTTATGACCGAAATCCTAATATCCTAGTGATCAACCTGAACTTTACTCACCGTAATTATTACTAAACTCTATTGACTGACATGTCTATAATATAATTAAACCAAATATAGGGCCTTCTCGCAACTATTATTCTTATTTTAATATGAACTAGCACACCTGCTCTTAAAAGATAACCTTTAAACATGGTTTTTAAAATAAAACCCCAACAAGAAATAACCTTTAAACATGGTTTTTAAAATAAAACCCCAACAAGAAATGGGCATACTGCATACATCTTAATGGTTTTTAAAATATGACTTGTACGCCATGCATCTTAACTATCTTCGCTATGAACAACTGCGCATACTGCATCTTCTCAAACTCAGTGCGAACTCACAAAAATGGGCCACGTTAGTCAGCCAATCCACTATCACCCAAATAGAATAGTGACCCCTTTGCAATTTTGGAAGTCTAGTAATAAAGTCCACCAAAATTCTCTCCTTGTTCCACACGAGGATCTCCAGTGGATGTAGCATATCTGAAGGTCTCTAGTGGTCTACCTTAACTAATTGATAGGTGCATGATGATGATTTTTGAGTTTTGGGTGCGGTTTGGCCGTAAGTATTCTTCGTCAACGATGGAGACAAAATGCAGAAAATTTTTAGTGAGGTGACATAAGATGACCGCTCTGTGAAAGAATATGAATAGGAGTTCACCCGTTTGGCTAATTTTGTTCCATACAAGGTGAGCAATGAGGAATGGAAGAAAGTAAAGTTGATGGATGGATTAGCCTGGAGGATCAGGCAACACTTAATCGGTAACCCCTCATTAGTGACGTATACTCCTGTCGTCAAAGCCGCATTATTACACTTCTAGGACCATCACTTCCACATTAAGGGAAGTAAGAGAGTAGTCTAGCCTAGCCATCCGGGCAAGGAAAGTGGGGGTGGTACCAGTGGATCAACGTAGTAGTAGGGCGAGAGGCAATAAGGGAAGGATTCCCGATAAGGGGGTCAGACAAAAAGGTTCAGGTCGGGATGGTACCGACTAGAGGGCTAGGAATACATGAAGGGTTCAGCAATAATAGGTTCCTCAGGGTGGTCAGGTCCAAGATAATAATGGAGGTGGCTAGCAAGGACAGGGTTATCAGGGACAGTTCCAGGGCCAACCTCGACAGGGCTATCAGGGCCATAGGAAGAGATTGTTTTTGGGGCAGTTCTTTATATGTGGCCAACAGGGTCATAAGAGGAGAGATTTTCCACAGCTGGACAACGCACATCAACAAGGTTCCCAGCAGAGGCAGCAGGCTCCATTACCACTAGCATCAGCACTAGCAACCCCAGCCCCACAGCAGCACCAGGGATATATGCACTACATGTGTGTATATAGCGTCCAGGACGTACCCATACCACCAGCACCTCAGTCAGCGTCAGCAGTTGAGGGCATATTTCCTATTCTTGGACATGAGAGTAGGAGTCTTTTTGATACGGGGGCATCACATTCCTTTATTACCACTAGATTTTCATGAGAAGACAGTCGATACTCACCTTATGTGTGTAGAGTCACCGTTGGGTAGTAGGTCACTTATACACTCTGTATGTAGGGGTGTGGACATAATTATTAGGAGTCTGATCTTAGCAACAGACCTTCTTATGTTAGATATGGAGCGATACGATGTTATCTAAGGTATGGTTTGGTTGGAGGGATACAGAGCGATGGTAGACTGTTATAAGAGGACCATAGTGTTCTCCATTTCGGGTTAGGAGATGTTCTTATTGGCGATGCCTCTTCCGGAGGGAGGGTCTCTCAACCACCTATACTACATTGAGGAGGAGATCTCACATGAGGTACTTATTCCATTAGACTTAAGTCCAGTTGTTCGAGATTTTAAGGATGTATTTCAGGAGATACCAAGGTTGTCCCAACTAAGAGATCAAATTTGTTATCAACCTAGTACCGGGTACGTGACCAATTTCTCGAGTGTCGTATCACATGGACCCTTCAAAGAGGAGGGAGTTGAGGGAGCAAATTCAACATCTATTAGGACAGGGTTTCATTCAGCGCAATATGGGGTGCACTGATGTTATTTGTGAATAAGAGGGATGGTTCTTTTCGCTTGTGTATAGACTAGAGGGAGATGAACAAGGTCATAATAAATAAGTATCTGTTACCAAGGATCGATGATGTGTTTGACCAGTTAAGAGTGGTTACTACTTCTCTTAGATTTATTTGAGATCGGGGTATCACCAGTTGCGCATTCGGGGAGAGAATGTTCCCAATACCGCTTTTCTATCACGGTTTGGGTCGTATGAGTTCATGGTGATATCATTTGGGCTCTTCAATGTGCCACCAGTGTTCATGGATCTTATGAACAGGGTATTCAGGAAGTTTTGGACCAGTTCGTGATCATGTTTATAGACGATGTTCTAGTTTACTCTTACACTAAGGAGGATCACGTGGAGCATCTGCGTAGGGTTATACAGACACTTCGGGACCACCAGTTGTATGCCAAATTAAGGAAGTGTGGATTTTATCTACGGGATGTACAGTTTCTTGGCCATATCGTGTCTGACAGGGGTATTTTTGTTCGTCCGAGTAAGGTATCGACGATGAGGGAGTAGGGATAACCCACAACACCGAAAGAGATTGGTATCATTTTAAGGTTGGCCGGGTATTATCAGTCACTTCATTAAGGGATTTTCAAATATTGTGGGTCCGTTGATGAACTTGACTCGCAAAGGGGTACCATTTGTGTGGAGTGACCAGTGTCAGTTAGCCTTTGAAGAGCCGAAGGACAAATTGACCTCATCACTTGTACTTGCATTGCCTAGGAGTGGGGTGGAGTATCGGGTCTACACGGATGCATCCTTATAGGGACTTGGGGGTGTATTATAGTAGGAGGAGAGGGTTATAGCTTATATGTCTAGAAATCTTAATCCAGGTGAGAAGAATTACCCCACATACGACCTTGAGTTGGCAGCATTTGTGTTTGCTTTAAGGATATGGAGATATTATCTTTTGGGGGATCCCTTTATATTAATCACGGATAGTAAGTCACTTCATTATCTCTTCATAAAGAAGGATCTGAACATGAGGCTGAGGCGGTGGCCAGAGTTCATGAAAGACTACCAATTTGATATACATATCACCCTGGGAAGGCTAACGTGGTGGAAGACGCGTTGAGCCGGAGACCCACTGGGGAGTTAGTAGAGGCCTAGAAGGCGAAGTGGAGTGAGATTCGATATGATGATGAGATCGCCAAAGCATGCATGTCAGTTTTATCTATCACTCTTAAAATTATATTGCAGGTAGTGAAAGCGCAGGCGGAGGATCCGTTCTGCCAGGACAGAGTGCGACTGTTAATAGCTGAGGGTGTGGATTCTTACTCAATTATCTCAGAGGGAGGTCTACATTGTAATGGGAGACTAGTAGTGATAGAGGATGAGGACTTGAGGCAGACAATGATTATTGAGGCTCATAGTTTGAGGTTTGTGGTACGTTGAGGTGGTAATAGACTCCCACCACTGTAATGCAACCCCCACAAGTCTGAACAAGGTAAGAATCTACGTATGAGTATCATTGCACTCCACTATACGTAAGTGGCATTAAATGTCCTTATTCCACTGACATGCTACTATCACATTCGAGATCCCTAAAAACTGTGGTGATTAGCCTTTCTTAAAAGCATCCCTAACTTTCTTCAATGGTAACGTCCCCGGTTGGGCCTGAATCGCTGGTACCACTGGCGACTGTGGTTGAGTCAGTGCAAAATGAATGGCCATGGTTGTCATAGCTGCACTGACTGCTTATGCCACTATCTCATCCACTTATGTAGTTGTCACTAACCCCAGTGGTGGTTGTGGCTAAGGTACCTCCTGCTCCTGCTGAGCCTCTCTAAACTCATCTCTAGCCACTGCTCTCGCCTCTCTCTCTCTCTCTCTCTCTCTCTCTCTCTCTCTCTCTCTCTCTCTCTCTCTCTCTCCCCCTGAATGGCATCTGAAAATAGGCAGAATTATTTAAGTACACAGTTTATATATAATAGCAAAAGTGCGACATCTTAAACACATAAAGATAAAAGCAATAGTCCTAATAATAGGGTTCTATATCAAAAGAACGATACATTAAAATCATAGTAATCTGTACAGATCATATGGATACTAAAACCTAATGCTCTGATACCATCTGTGACACCCCGCCTATTTAAGTATCGAGTGATCATTCCTTTATTAAATTAAAATATGTTTCTCACTTGGTTCATACTCAGCATCACTGTCGAAAACCTTATTAATTACTAACCACCTATTAGTCAATTAAGTCAATGCCAAATTTTTTTATCTTTCATTAAACAATATATAATAATATGCAAAAAACTAAATTAAAACGTTGACAAAATTAATATAGTCTAAGCCATAACAAGGAAAAAATTAATAAATAAATGTCTTGTCGAATAAACCATCGGCTACAAAATCCAAATCCAACTAATAAGTCCAACAAATAGTAAATATATCCTAATATAAGTCTGAACTGAATAATTGAATAAATAAAGTCTTAATGGGGCAACATGCCCAACTGTGATACTGAAATGAAATCCTACACCAGGAATGAAAGATGGAAGTGTCTAATCAAGCCCTGCAAGCCTCCACATTACTGCAGATAATCGTCCTTGGAATAGATCGTCAAGTTTAGCGTCCATGTGGCTCGACACCTAAAAGGTTTTGAATAATATTTATAGGAAGGTTTACAACCCAAAACATTTTGAAAAGATTTAGCAAGTATTTATCAAAATTTCAAAATAAGTTATTAGACACACATGTTAGGTTTATGTACACTCTCTTGAGTTTCCCCACCTCTCATCTAATGTGCACGCCTAACGTTTTTTACTTAGCCCATGTATCCATACTACCAAAGCTAACTAGACATAATTATCTATCTAGATTATCGACCCAATAAGTCCCCATGCCGCCCATATAGTACGCTATCCAAATTAACATCTCTCGTATGCTATTGATATCATCAGTAACATTTCTCAATATGTTGTCATTTAATTATTTAATTCAGTTTCACTACTTAATTCATTATTTAGATTCATACTATCTAACAGTCTACTATCACACATAAGTAGAATAATTCAAACTAGTGTATATATATATATATATATATATATATATATATATATAGTGTCTCTCAAAAGGACCACCGTGAAAATAGGCATACTCTGCTATTAGTCCATGTAGCTCTCGTACTAAAATAAGGACTATTGGTTCTACATGTCTCCTCGAACCCAAAAATCAAATAGCAAGCAATGGAAGAGAAAATAGTTCTAAGTCTTTGGGCTACGCACATAGCTAACGTACCAAAATGACCTGTCAGTCTCACTAATACACGTTACATAGTCAGCCGCCCTAAGTTCTATGTTCTGGGGCACAAATCCAGTATAACACCCCGTAAATTTTTTAAACATAAATACCGCGTTTTAAATTAAAAGCCAAAAAAGTATATTTTTAGATTTAAAATTTTTGTCAATAAATAGGTGGACTATTTAAATTTAAAGATTTTTAATCGAAATTTGACTTAGTATAAAATATTTTTATGATGATTCAAAATTTTTGTAATCGAATAAATATTTATACATTCAATTAATTATCTCGTCAAATAAAAAATTTTGATTTATGGTTTTAGAAAGTTGGAATCATTGTAAGACTAATAATATTAAATCTTTTTTACTACTTGTGGTATTGAGAGAGAGAGACGCTAAGTCCCCCCCCCCCCCCCCCCCCCCCCCGTCTAATTTTGGTCAACATATGGATCATAACTGAGTGTCCTTTTTTTTAATTCATTTGTTTGGTTCATGGGAATTAAAGGGAGAGAGAGAGAGAGAGAGATGCTGGCTGACCCCATTATTTCCCCTATGCGCATGGCTCTTTTGGGAGCTGACTTCTTTTATTATTTTTTTATTTGTTTATTCCTAAAGTAGAGGTGACGTGAGAGGCAACCCCCATAATTGTTGAGTCACCTGCTCATGGGACATTTATCCCTTATTTTATTTTATTTTTATAAATTTTAACTATATCCCTCAAGAGTTAGAACCAATCAGGACTTCTTTTTACACCTCAGAAAAAGAGACCAGGCGCTCAGGTTTGAAGGTTACGACTGACTTCTTTTTAAACCCCTTACCTCCCAGCAAAAAACAGTATAATTATACTCTTATATTTAAACCACAAATCCCCATTAATCAAAACTTCAATCATATTTTAGGAGGTCTAAACTACATATTTTCAAAAAGGTCTAAGCGCGTAATTTATATTCGCAAGACGAACGCAACCGAGTGCTAAGAATTTTCAACCGACGATTTTCAGGCATGCATACTCTATTCCTTTCGTTTAGTATTATACGTTTTAAGTTTCGCCTAAACCTTTAATAATGTTTTTTTTATTAAAAATGAATTAGTAACTTAACTAGAGAAAGTGGACACTAAATTTTGGGACTATTTTTACGAAAATTTTAAATATGAATTAATCTTTGAAGCCCTTGGGTGCATAGGTTAGATTTTTTTTTATGGTTTTGGGTGTAGGTTCTCATGTAGAATTTATGGGGGTTATTTATATGGTTAATTGGGACACATCCATTCATAAAAATTAGATGAGTTATAAAAGAGAACTATTATGGCATATTGAATATTGTTGCATGTAATTAATTTAACCTTTTTAGACAAAAATAATTATGTTAAAACAGACGACAAAGTTATTCTATGAATTAAATTAGATTGGGACCTTTATGATTAAGTTGTATGTTTTCTTATAAATTGTTTATTGTGTGATTTATTTTATTCACGTCTGCCATCATGGGGACGAGGGGATTTTGGGTAGTATTTTGCTTAACCCTATTTTTTTAGGATGCTTGCTAGGTATAGGACAAGTGTGTAGACCTTGGTTAAAACTTATATTTGCTAAGTATGAGACTAGTTAATGTAAATTCGTGGGAATATTATATTTCTGGGTGGGGAA
Source organism: Sambucus nigra (assembly GCA_949130495.1). Classification (NCBI taxonomy): domain Eukaryota; kingdom Viridiplantae; phylum Streptophyta; class Magnoliopsida; order Dipsacales; family Adoxaceae; genus Sambucus; species Sambucus nigra. The sequence continues at coordinate 115,771,323 of OX422222.1, read as the reverse complement.
GATTTTTACATTATATCGACATTTCGCTAGCCTAGGCATGAGACTAGGACGTTGTGACAACCCGCGATCGGAGATAAGGGGTGGCCAGCCCGATACTCAAATGTAATAGGAATCATGGATGGATATCATCCTCAGCATCACAAAATATAAACTGAGTATACGGGAAACCACCTAATAAATCAAAAAATGGGTTGCCAAAAAGTTTAGAAATTTAAAATGCAGTTAAGAAATTTAAATTAAAACAACCCCGTCTGATAAGAAAGTGGAATTCCATAGGAATATATATAATACAACTAAGACAAATGTATACAAAAGGACCGAATAGGCTGTCGGTCCACAACAACATACAACGAAGTACAACAATTTAAATATCTTATGTAATACATTCATTAATCAAATACAAAAGTTTGGGCCACACGACAGAATATAAGACCCGATCATATCTAGAATACGAAGATGAAAGTGTCTAATACAATATCCTATAATAACCCGCAAAATCTTACAGCTCATCGAAAGCAAAGGAATGGGAACATCAAGACCGGCATCCTTGCGGGGGAGCACCTGAGCGGATACAATCATGTATGCAATAAGGAAAGTAAACCGGTCAGGGCCGGGTTCTATATGATCACCAGAAGATATAAAAAGCATGATATAATTGAATAGTTATGCATGAATGATAAGGATGATAGTATGGCATTTACATAAAAGAAAGAAAAGTAAATAACTTAAATTTAAAGCCTTTCCTCATTTATTAAATTTCCATTATCTTTTATATTCCTTAATAGGAATAAAAACCAATTATTAACGTTCATAGTTAATTATCTTACCATTTCATCTTTCCATTCCTTAATTGGAATACCATTAATATCAAGTGCTCTTTATGGCACATACTTTATTCACATGCACTTTATGGCACGTATCCATGCTCTTTATGCCATATATATATATATATATATATATATATATATATATATATATCCATCAAGTCCCACTTGATGCATAAAAGTTATATTCTTATACATATAACGATTCTAAGACCGCCCCTCCGAGTTTCCCCACTGGGCGTGCCCCTAAATAACTATCATCTTCGAGGGCCTATCACTTATAAGATAACCCGGGATCATAACGCAACGTCGGGAAGCGGCCATATGCCTGCGGGGTAGTCAAGACCACACCCAGAATCTCCTACCCATCGCAGAAAATACATATATACAAAACAACGCTCATATGGCCTAGGACAATATCCACCATGTGTTAATTTGTCAGGGGGCATCACCTCGCGCGCGAACTTCCCTTATGATAGTATTTAGAGAGGTGTGTATCAGTAAATTAACATTTACCATTTTTAAATCTCCTTTTCATATTCAATATTCATTACCAATTTCCCAAATTTCATTTCCATTATCCATATGTTTGGTTCATTTTATTCGAACCTATCATTATTAAATAGTTTGGTTCATTTCATTCGAACCTAACATCATTAAACAACAATTGGGTTCACCTTAGTGGAAACTATCATCTTTAAACCATTTGGGTTCATTTTATGCGAACCTAATTCCCATCGAATATTGACATTGATATTCCTCAAATCACAAGTTCCAGTTTAGTCTCCAAATAGACATTATGATCCTATAATTCCCAAAGTTTAGATAATTTTGAAAAGCCCCTAAGTCTCCAAACATGGGCATTTAACTTCCAAACTTCAAAAAGTTTGAATTAAAATAAGTAATGCCTTAACATCACTTTAAACCTCCCCGGAATAAACCCCAGATGACCCCATTCTAGTCTAGGGTGGCGACCAAACTCAACTACAACTGTAGGATTCTAAGTTTACTTCTTTCAAGAAGGTTCCTAGGACCTAATCCTAAAAATTAGGTTAAAATTAGAAAAGGAAAACAAAAAAGGAAAAAATTACAGGGTTTCCGAATCGATTCAGCCTAGTTGAATCGATTTGGGTTAAGAGAAGCGAATCGATTCGGACTAGCCGAATCGATTCGGTCAGGAAAAATGACTTTCTGCATAATTTCTGAATCGATTCGGACTAGCCGAACCGATTCGGAAGACCCAGGCTTGCAAACTGTCTCTCAGCGAATCGATTCGGCCAGGCCGAATCGATTCGGTTCTGTAGAAATTCCTAGTTTTGGCTATGGAGTTTTACACTCTAATTTTCTTCCTAAACCCAGAATCAACCAAACCAGAATCATTTAATGGAACTACAACTCCATAAATCCACCCAACTACAATTATTTACAATAATTATCATCCAAATCAATCTCCAAGGGTTAATACCCAATTAATCTAACAAAACCCTAAAATGATTAAACACAACAAATTCATAACTATCACTGCTAATTATTCTCCTTAAGTCATATAATAGCAAGTAGGTAACTTGCCTTGATCATGAAAATGCAGATTTGATTTGGTGTAGGCAATGATCCAAGCTTGAATCTCCAAATCTCTCAATTTCTCCCACAATTCTCTTCCTCTATCTTTCTCTCTAAGGCTCAATTGTGTGTAATGGAAGAATAGAAATAGGATAGGGGACTTAAACGTGGCTTAAGTCTACAAAGTTCAACTTTAATGACTAATACGCGATATAATAAATCGCAACTACACATTTAAGCTATAACCAGTCAAAAGTGCCCGAAATACCAAAATGCAATATGGCACTTATTTTGACTGTCTCGTACCTACCGGGACTAACTACACCCTCCAAATTATCATTTGGGAATTTTATAACTCATTTTACTTCCGGTTTCATATTAAGCCAAAATGTCATTTTATATCTTATGACACCATAAATCACCACATGGATATTTTTACCTATTCACTAGGTAATCATACAACAATTTAGTAAATATTAACCTTTTTCATATTAAATTAATATTTACTCCACAATTCATCATTTTACAATTAATTACTACACATAGTAAATAAATATAAAATAGGCTCTCGAACGTGAGGGTTGTTACAAACGCGTTTTTCTCTTGGTGATTCATCCTATATGTAGGATAGGACGTATGTATACCTGGGGACCCTTAGGTATGGTGCTAAGGGGTATTTTGAGGATCTTACATCGATAAAAAAGGTGGGGGAATTTGAGATATTGTGAAATTGAGAATTGAGAATTAATGCCTAAGATAAAAATGGGTATAAAAATATATTGGCGACATAAATAGCGAGGGCCGATAGTTTATACGGGCTACCCAACGTTTTATGCCGTGTCGTGTGTGGAACCTTGTCAAATAGAAAGATCGACAGTTTAAATGGATCAACAGTCATTTTGACAAGGGGATGTGTATTTTGGTGGAGAAATCACCCGGGGCGGGAGGACCGCCATAATAGAAAGTGAGAATAAATGATAATTTGGGTTAAGTTAATTAATTTAACACTTTGGGACAGTGGGATAATTAAAATGATATTGGTGTGATTTTATAAAAATCTGTGGGGGTGGTTAGTGGTTTATCTTTCTTGCGTTTAATTATCTCATATAATTAAAATACTTTATTGTGATTGCGTATAATGCTATTGTCTGGGTTCAAGGACCCCATTTGTGGGGAGTAGTGTTTATTCATGCTCAGGCCTCTGACCTCATGCGTTGACTAATATTTTCAGGTATTAGTGTTGGAGTAGCTGCATAGGATTGTCAAATATCACTTGGAGGTGCAGTTGGAGTTTCTTTTATTTACTGCTTTTTTATTATTTATTTTTTTCCCTTCGTATTTTATTATGAGACTTCATTTGGGTTTTATTCGGCCATTCGGTTCCAAAGTTGTTTGAGGATTTTTGTAGGAGTTTTTACAGTTGGATTATTATGTAGATTTTGAATTAATTCATATTTTTGGAGATTGGATTATCTTGGAGTTTTAGCATGGGATGGTTTTTATATTACAATTATTCATTGGTATTGATTATTATTCATCTCGTGGATTGATTTTTATTGTCTCCTATCGATCACATGCTGAAAATGGTATTTATTTAGTGACGCCTGGCGTAGTTCGGCGGCGGTGGCTGGCCACCCCATTCTCCAGATTGTGCAGGGTGTTACATCCGGGCCTCCCTAGAATCTACAAGGTGGGATCTCCGACTGCGTGGGAACCTTCCTGATAGCAGGAAGCATAGGTATGTTCACATATAACACCAATCATATAATAGGTATTCACATAACCTATATATACATTAAATCAATAGGTGTATACACAACCTAATTATCATACTTCGTATGTAGTATTTATCTCTTGAATACTCACCATACTATCAAGTTACGATTATCACTATCGTATTAATATGCGCATTGCTCTATACTCTAAGGTCCCTAATCATCCCTTTAATAAAATTCAGTATCTAGCTCCATCATATACTATTGGTCCATAACATAAAATCACTTAAATTCCCCGTAACTCATTATCCTTCTCTCGAATTAATTCGGACCCAATTTAAGTATACTAAATTCTCTCCCTAATCCTCTCACTAAGACTAAGCCAAAATGTCATCGTAGGCCTAGTGCAATATAATACATCCTTCATTATATTTTAATAAAGTCCCAAAAGTTTTTCGATAAAACTATAGGATTTTCTAGGCTTAAAACGGACAAAATAGGCAAATTTGGGCAAACCAAATCGATTCGCCCTAGGGCAGAAATGATTCGCCTTGCCGAATATATTCGCCCTTGGGACGAATCGATTTGTTTTTTAGCAGGTCATCTTCTTCCTCTATGCAAGTGCATTTTTCACCATTTTAAATATCATAACTCACACGCTTCTCCACCGAACTCAAAACCAATTATCCCAAACATGATATACATACATTATGATGGTTTATGACGAAATTTTATCATCCAAACATTACGATTTCTATTCAAGAACGAATCAAATCACCTATTCGTCAAAAACCCTAGATTTCAATATTCTTCATTCATATTTAACATAAAACGCAGATTTAATTTGCGGTGATACATATGTTGAATTATACTATATGCAATTACTGTCCAAAACATGAGTTCTAATGATTATTTTCTTCCAAGAACATCAATTTATTCAATATATTTTGAAACCCTAAGCACGTGGGCATTATAACTTCAAAAGGAATCGTAAGTAAACACTTGCCTTATGTTAGATGATCTGATTTCGTGGTTTAGATGATGGACTGTGTTCCATCTCTTCCAATCCTCACTCCAAGATTGATTGTGGTGCAAGAACACACTCCAATTTCTTAACAACTCTCTCTTAGGCTTCACAAATGTCTTATCATTCTTCTCTAATGTCCTCTCCTGGGTTTCTAACCTATAAACCCTAGCCTCTCCTATCTACATGCTGATAAAGGCTTTGGAATTTAGTAGATCTCTTAACCCTTGTTTACCAAATAACTAAAATGCCCTTGTACGGTGCGAGTTTAGTCTAAAATTTCCGCGGGGCCCAATCAACACCCCCAATATACTGTTTTGACTATTTTTTCCCTATCGAATTCATTCGTGACTTCAAAATCATCACCCGAGTCACTCTAAACAAATGTCCCATCTTAACCTCAATTTAGTCTACATCAGACTCTCGGTTGAGATAAGTCCAATTGCGCCAAGTCTCACTCGCTATAACGCATAATAATTTCCATAAATTATTTCCTATCCACTTAGTAAATTCAACACATAATATTAATCATTATCTCTCTCTTTCTTGATTCATATTTAATAGCCATATTATTATTTTATTAAATTAAATTACGTCACTCATGTAATTTAAAATAAAACATAACGACTAAATTACCAAATTAATTAAATTCAAATTACACAGAAATATGGGGTATTACACCTACTAAAAACATCATCCTAATTATTTTATACCCCAACCCTCTCATTGAATTTCCTAATTTCATAAAATTTTATTATTGCAGCTTCCAACCACTCGACCGCCAACATGTCAAATACTTTAAATTTTCTTACCATAACTCCTATCTTATCTTGATCTACAAATCTTCTTTATCCCACTGCATCCATTTGGCCGTGTTACCTCTTTACATGGACAAATTGTAACCAAATGGTTACTTTCTCCATATTGAAAACATCATGTCATTTATGATAAAGCACTGGTATTTTTCCCTTATCTAAAACCAAATTAATAAGTCACATTTCACATGATTTCCCTTGGATTTAGAACAAATTCATTTTTGGTCAGACATTTAAAAAAATTCATTAGGAAAATAAAAACAATTAGGTTTCTTACTGTATTTTTTTTATCGTGTAATCGAAATAATGGATATTTTTTCATATCTATTTTGTAGCTTATTCATGTTGACCACCACCCATTTAAAATTTTGATCTTTATTGTGTTTAAATTGGATCTCAAATATTATATATGTGATTGTATCCAAGTAGAATATTGAAAAAATTGTGTAAATTTGTACATTTATAAAAGAGAGAAGTGGAAATGATTTGTATCCATTGAAACGTTAATTTCGGGGACAATACCATCAACTTACATGCCCCATGCAATTGGAAAATGACAACATAACAACTTTCAACCCACATCAACTATTAAAATAATAGGTGGAATTCATCCCCCATCTAACTATATTATATAAATTCATGAATACATTTTATAATTACACATATGAACTATTGAACAATTAGGTATACAATGCACATAAGGATTGTATAAGAATATTTTTCATTACACCCGACACTCTAAACCTTATATATTAGGAAGTAATTCTAAACAAACAAAAATATAAGTGAGTTTTATAAACGATGTCATTCTTGACACCGAAACCGTATATAAGTAATTAAATAATTAAAATATGAAAATAATATAAGTAAACATAAAATATACCATAGACGACATTTAATGAATTAACTACGCATTGAACAATTTTGTATACGAACTCTATATGGCACAACACATATATGGCGAGATCTACTTTGAATAATAATACTAGAGTGTAATTAAAAATATTTTGTTTTCAGCATGTGCAATAAATATTTTTTGTAAACTTGATTATTGTTTGCCCTAATTTAAAATTTTAACACCATCTATATTACTAACAAGCATGTTTTTACAAGTTTTCTAGAATTTGAGACTTTCAACGCATATTATTAGAGTCTAGTTTTACTTGATTTGTCGTCGTTATTTATCATTTTTTTTTCTTTTATCGTTGTGTCTCTATTAAAATTTCTAAATTATTCCCCGTCAATGTGTAATATTACAATTGGTAGTTATTTAATTGATTTGGTCTTTTTATATTAAAATACATGCATGTGTATATACAAAATCTATTTAAAACATTAATTCATTAATCTCTTAAAATTATAAGTATGCCATTGAGTGAGTTAACCGGGGTGTTGGTGAATCTCTTCCTCCCCCCCCCCCCTCTCTCTCGAGTGGAAGTGATCAAACCTACTAATTTTTCTTTAAGAAATTATTATATATAATAATGATAACAAATTTAAGGTTGTTGTCAAATTTTAATAGTTTTATGATATAATGTCATATTAATAGTAAATAATTTATGAATTTGATTTTATAAAGGGCTCAAATTTTCTCCCTCAATATCACATTCAAGGTGGGATAAAACAAGTTCGTTCACTTTAAGTAAAATATTAACTACACTATTACATTTTCTTTTTGTTTTTGAAAGTCCATGACCTCTACATATTACTTTAAGAGCCTCTTAGTATAATGAATATATCAAGATGTTATTGGATGTGTTTTAAAGGTTCAGTCACCTTTAATATTTTTTGGATTTATATACCGATAGTAATCCATGTCTTTCAATCATTCCATTTAATTATAAATTTCATAGGCATATAATTACATTGTATTTCTAATGTTAATGTGCGGTGCCTTTTATTCTACATAATACATGTTGTGGTGTCTAGATTACGACTTGCACACAAAAAACCAAATCATCGATTCTTTTAAAATATAAGTTATTTGTCACCGTACTAAATAGAATTGGCCAAGACATCGACATGCCAGTAGTATAATATATTAGCAGGCATGACTTGACTAATGGAAACATGATAGTTTCAAATTATTGTGTTAGTACACTTTATGTGTGTTGATTATGATCATTTTAAGGTATCATTTTTATATTGACTATAAACAATTACACCTCGTGGTTGTTATGAGTACTTGAACACTCAATTTTGATATAATTTATGGACATGTTTATTGGTTTTTCCTTACATTGACTTATTATGTGAGTGATATTTTGATAAATAAGCTTGGTAGGCATGGTAATGATTACTAGTGTACGGTGAAATTTTATTATGGATGAAATACATATCTCGATATAGATATTGATGACACCCTCTTGAGATGTTTATAAGTTTTATTTGTAGATTATTTTGATCTAACATATCAAATAAATTAATATGAACCGGCCATGAATAACAAGAAGTTAATAAAATAAGTTATAAGTAATTTGATTTTATTAACGATAATTTGTGACCTTAACACGGGGAGTAATTAAATAATTAATAAAAATGAACTCATCATAATAATTTTAGGATAAGGGGTTGGAATTGTAATTAAAATAATTTAGTAAAATAATATAATTAATAGAATTTGTAATATAAAATAGTGATCGAACAAAAATTGAGTGGTCATGTAAGGACACTTCCGTGGTTTAGTTTCAACCACAATATAAAAAAAAAAACTTTAACTACACCTGTTTTATAATTATAGAGGCGAGTTAGAGTATCGAGTCCACAAAGAACGTGTTTAGAATTTAATTAATTTATTACTTCACAAATAAAATTATAAAAGATAATATTTGTATCAAAACATTTTATCCTACAATTACCACTAAGCAAGTGTCTAAACTATTTTCATTAGCAAGAATGAATGCTATAGGTCGAGAATCATATCCCTTACCACTGACTAATTATCATAAATGTTTACATGGAAAGAAAAACATTTTCAAGATTAAATCTCATTTGGAAAATTAATAAAACTAGAGTTATCACACCCTAAATTCTCATAAAAGCTTAATTTGATTTTGGCGTAAATAAATACTCTTGAAATTATACAAAAAATGTCTCAAGCATGGCACATACATGATATACTCCTTCAAGGTTCCTAAATACTAGACCAAGAACAACCTAACCTATCAAAACTATGCTAAACCTCATACCATAGCAAAGAAATAAAATAATCCATGGTGATTTCAACAATCTCAATCCAAATTAATTAGTTAGAAAGTATTGTAAATGTTAACTACAACATTAATGAAAGAAATCAGTAAAAATAATTAACAAAGAATTTAAACTAATTATCAAAGCTTGAATTAAAATAAAATAAAGATGAATAGTAGCTTACATACCCATTGGAACAAACCTCAGTAAAGAGATAGAGAAGCTCTCAAAAATCTGAAGACAACCCTAAAATATCTAATAATAAGAATGTAATACCCCGTATTTTCTGTGATATTTTTTTTTGGGGATTAATTGAATTAAATGTTTATTAATTGAAAATTAATCCGGATAAAAATATTAACGAGATGTGAGTTGGTATTTTATTATAATGTGTATACTTGGCATTATATGAATATTGGTAATATTGAAATTATCGTGAGATTTAAATACGGCAATTTGAGAATTTTGCTTGACGCGTGTGACCGCCACGTCATGGTATTTTGTTATTAAATTAAAAAGTGAATTTTAGTTCCATTAACCGTATAGTCATTTTGAGTGCTCCAACGCGTCCGGAAGGGTCGAGATAGTCAGAAAACACTAGCCGGAAGTTCAGTTTGGGTCCCGGGGTATTTGTGGGCCATACCGGCATCAAAAAGGGTATTTTGGTAAATTGCATTTTTGGGAATTAAAAAGTGACGAAAATAGAGATTACAATCTGACTATTTCCTCAACCCACTTAACCCACTAACCACACTATATGCCATTATGGTCTACGGGAGAAGTTGATATATCATTCTAACTTACCAAAAACCATAACACACCTCCACACTCCATTATCTTCAACCTTGAGAAGAGCTTGAGAGAGAGAGAGAAGGAAACCTTGGGAAGAGCTTGAGAGAGAGAGAGAAGGAAGAGAATTCTGCAGAAAAACAGAGGGAGGACAACCTAACTTCAAGATTTTACACCAAATTCTGAGATAAATTAAGGCAAGTGATTTAAACTCTTTTGATTCAAGATATGTTTCCATGTTTAGGAATTTTCGAAATTGATTTTTGGAGATAAATTAGACCCATGAATTGGAAGTTAAAGGCCATAAATTATGTAGGAATTGCATGTAGTATATTCTGGACGAATTTATATGTTATAAACAGAACCTTGATGATCTAAAAGTGGTATTAGAAGAAGTTTGATGATGTTCTTGAATGGAAGAATTCTGGAAATTATTTTGATGTAGTTTTGATCTAAACCAAGCCTTTAAATGATGAATTATGGGACTTAGAATGTAAATACTGTTGTAGGATTATAGTATAATGTTATAGTAACCTTATCTTGGAGTTTCATGCTTAAAAATGTAGTTTTGGGTCGAAACTGTAACTACAAAACGAAGCAGTCCGTAACCATACCTGTGCAATCGATCGATCGACATTCATCAGTCGATCGATCGACCACCATCGATCGATCGAAGGCAAAGGTCGATCGATCGGCCTTCCCAGAATGAATAAAGTTTCCCTTAATTGAATTTTAATGATGATAACCCTTGGATAATATTATTGGAGACATTGTGAATACCCTTAACCTTAAGGAAGACCAGTAGGCATGATTATGAGATTGGACTTTACTTGGAATTTAATTTGAGGTATTATTTTAAATTAATGAAATTCGTTATGTGAAATAATATTTGGGTTAATAGTACAAATTTGAATAATTTGATGAAATAAGGTTTGGGGCAGAAGTAAAGACCTTAGGCATAAAGATGTTATATGTGGGAATTATGGGAACTTAATAGTCTATTTGAGATAGGTTTTAAGTTTAAGAAATTACGACGTGAGACGTGTCAACTATTTAAATTATATATTATCGAGATACTTGAATTATATGAATTGGGAACAATGGTATAATGATGTAGGATATACCCTTATTAATATTGAGATATCTAAGATGTGTGAATGCTTAGTATATAACTTTATGTGTATGACATACCTACCATACTTGCTATCACGGAGGTTTACGTTCGCTTAGGGCCTTCTTATCCTTGTGTTGCCCGGATTTAGATTGGTTACCTCAATGAACATAGGTCATTGAAGGACTTATTGGGATATTAATAAGTTTTGCTGATCATGGGAGCGTAGGTATGTGCGTGACCCATGTGATGGTGACTATGTTCGCCTCCATTATTTGTGATGTTATCTGAACGATTCCTGAGAGATTCGGAATTTGTAATCCTTATGTACGTGATGTACCGGGATGGATAGCAGAGTATGTGTGCACCGTAGCTTATCCTTGGGTGCTTGTATTGTATAATTAAGATGTGAAAATATACGGTTATATGAGAAGGAATTTACTATGTTAAATTGTGAGTATAATTATGGTAATGTTTTGAAAAGATAAAAAGGGAACTTTTATCAATAAATGGTTTTGTTAATGATTGGGAATCCGGGAATTAACGTAGAACTCTCTATTCAATTGTTAAGATTGGTACATAAACGTGAACCGAGTAGTAGTGTTAGAAACTCTTAAATAGTTATGAGTCAACACATGAATGGGTACAGGAACGTTAGGAGTTCACAGTAGAAGAGAGGTGAGTATCTCATGTGAGAGCACGTCCTAACATGTATTTTGCATATACTGTTTTAAATGTTTTTAAAGCACTTGCAGGTTTTTAAAATAACTCCACATTCGGGCTCTGACCCGTTTGCTTTCAAATCTATCTTTTTGTAAAACCATTTTAGGTGCCCAGCCACAAGGTCACCATGCATAGGATTCTCATTCTGATGACGAGCTGTAGCTGCTTGTGGAAGCTACAGGGATTTTCTTTTAGACGCTTATATCATTTGGATTCCTTATTCAGTATTCCTTAGTTGTAGGGCATGTTGCCCAAGTTCTATTAGATACATTTCCATTTCAGTTTTTCAGACTTTGGCATGTATTCATTCAGTATTTCAGTATTTACTTCGGTGTGGGATTGTATTATGAGGAGTTTTTCCTCCAGATTTATTTATATCATGTGTCAGTTATTCTATTTACTTCATTATGGTGATTGGTGTTTTTATTCTTCTTTATACTTGTTGCAAGTTAATCAGACTTTAATTAAAATTTGGCAACTTACTTTTTAAATACTAGGTGGTTAGTAATAATAAAATGTTTTCGACAGTGATGCTATTAACTGAGCCAACTTGGCGTTTTGATTTAATTTAATAAAGGAGTAGCTACCCGGTATTTAATTAGTCGGGGTGTCACAAAGAATGATTTTTTATAAGTTCCAAATCCTTTTACTATCTATCGTAAGTGGACTAAAATAAAGATGAAAAAGAGCAACAAATATCTAAAATCTACGTGGGGTCGCTCGATCGAGAGTGTGGGTTGATCGATCTACCAATTTGAATTCGTCCTGCTATCTTCAAATCTCTTCCTAAAATAAAGGACCATCAATCAATAAAAAATGGATAATTTATATATGGTTCTCTTGTCAATTTTCATCTTTGAAAATTCGTTGCAAATTCTATAAGACTTGGTACGATTAAATGATTATAGTATCGAGTGATGGTTTACCAAATGAAAGATTTTATTGCTTCTTATTTAGTATATTAGTTCGTAGGAACATCCCATAAACTATTTCGTTTGTATGAATGGTCGCTTCCTTGCCAATAAACTAAATTTCCTTATCGCCATTATGGAAAGGTCCTTTTCCCAAAGGTAGTTAAAAAAATTAGTTTTACAAATTTATAGGTGGATGATCTTAGTAGTTCAACTTATTAATTTAATAACAATATACTTGAATATGTATAGAATATCTTCAAACATAAAATATATCAAGCATAGATGATCTTAAACCAACCTCAACTACTTTGATTTGTGCGGATATATTGTTCAACAATTGACAAAAATTTTACCCATTTGTTGTTTCATTTCAATACGAATACATAACACATTACTACATATCACACATTGAATTTCTTCATAGTTCCATTATAGACATCATCCTAATTAACTTTTACCCCAACCCTCACATTGACTTTCCTACTTTCATAAACTTTTATTGTTGCATCCAACCACTCAAATCCCCACATGTCAAATACTTTAAAATTTTGTTACCATAACTCCTATCTTATCTTGGACTCCAAATCTTCCTTACCCCATTGCTTCCATTTGGTCATCCTCTTTCTGTGGATAGTTTGTAACCTTATAACCAAATGATTACTTTTTCCACGTAGAAACCATCGTGTTGTTTATGATAAAGCATTGGTATTTTCCCCTTCATTTGTACCCAAATTAATAAGTCACATTACACATGATTTTCCTTCGATGTACAACATATTCATTTTCGATCACATTTGACAACAATTCTTAGGAAAAATATAAAAAAAATTAGGTTAGTTACTGTATATTTTTCTCGTGTAATGGAAATAACGAAAATTTTCATATCTCTTTTGATAATTCTTCAAGTTGCCCACCACCCATTTGAAATTTTGATCTTTACTGTGGTTGAATTGGACCTCAAATATTATATATATGATTGTATTCAAGTAGAATATTCACAATATGGATTAAATTTATACATTTATATATGAGAGAAGTGCGAATTATTTTTTAGCCACTAAAACATTAATTTTGATGACATAACCATCAATTTGCATGCCCCATATAATGGGAAAATAACAACTTAAATTCATGTATACATTTTTTAATTTAACGTATAAACTATTGAAAAATCAAGTATACATTATACACCAGGATTGTATGAAAATACTTTTCTTTGTATCCAACATCTAACACCCCATATTTTTGGATAATTGTGAATTTAGTTATTCCGGGTATTTTACATTACACGTGTTCACCAATTTAATTAAAATGAAATATTTCATATTTAATAAATATTAATTGGGTGAGATTAGGATAAATATTTATGTGGTAAATTTATTTAGTGTGTAGTAAATGCCACGGGATAATTATTACACATCGTAATGAGTAATAATGACGGGACTATTTAATATCTCAACCAGGGGTCGTGTGTAGGCTATAATAGGTTTTGGTCACAGAGATAGATCTTTTTGTTACCAACGCATTGCCGCCAGTTTCATGTTTTTCTGACTTTTTTAATTGGTTATGAATTTTCTATTAAAGGGTGTTTGAGATCGAAATCGTTAGTCGGATATAAAAATTCGAGTATGGATGCACATGATTATATTACCTAGGATGAGTGGGTAATTAAAGTTGAATCATAAATAATGAGAGGATTAATTGACGAGAAATTTTAAATAACGAATTGAGAGAGGTAAATTCGTAAATATGTGATGTACGGGTTGGTAGGGTAAGTTCGGGTAATTTGACTAAGCAACATTAAGTAACTTACTGAATTGATGATAACTTGAATGAATTAAGGGTCATGGGATAGAATCGGAGATTGTGGACTAGTGCTATGGGTGTTAGGCACGGGTTAGGTGGATTTATTTTAATTATATATATATGAAATTAGAGGTAGTATATATATGTATGTATTTTATAAATATCATTATGCATGATATTTATGTAAAAACATACCCCTCTTGTGCTATCATCGGAGGTTGCGCAATGTGGGTGGATCTCCTGGTTAGTGAATGCAGGGAGAGTATAGTCCCTAGGTCATATCATCGGGTTTTTTTATTGTGTGATTGATTTTGAGGGTGAGAAGTTGTGGGTATGATTCGGTCTCATCCTCGAGGAAATATGACTTCCTGCACTATGTTTGCGATTTTATTTTTCCTATTTAAGTGTGAGTTAACCGACTTATGGTAACTGAGTTAAAGTGAGTATAGTCGGGATACGATATCATTGTAGAGACAAGCATCCCGTGAGTTATTACTCGGGAGGATGGTTATTATACGCGACATACGTGTGACTGTTATAGTACAATTTATGTATATAATAGAGTAGATAATTATATATGGGTGAAAAATATAAAGTGTGAATGATTTATTTATATATAACTAGTGTGAATGTTATATAACCAATTAAAGTGGGAATGATCAACTAAGTTAAAGGTTAAATTAACTTAGTAACCAAAGGGAGGGAGTACTCAAGATAGAGTAGGGTGATAGAAAGATTTGTAACAGGACTAGTTAGGTAGGGTAATATAACTAGTTGGGTTAGAAGGTAAGCGTTATGTGTGTACAATAGTTGAGGGGTGAGTAATATATCAAGATAGGGCGACGCCCGTTTAAATATTAAAAGTGTTAATGCTTATTTAATTATTACATCTTAATTGCTTGCTAAATATTTTCAAAACGTTTTGGGCTCTGAATTTTGTCAAAACTATTTTCTAAAACATTTTCGGTGGCCAGCCGTAGGGATGCCAAGTTTGGTGACTCATTCTAGGGATGCGTATCTACAACACTTGTAGATGCATGAAACATTTGTGTGGACGCTTCAGTCATTCATTCCTAGACTAGGATTTATTACTTAGTATTTTATTTGGGCATGTTGCCCCTTCAGTTGATACAGTCTTTTAGTTTTATTTATCAAACGATACATTTGCATTTAGTTTTACTCGAGTACACTTAAGGTTTGGATTTAGTTTTTGAACCGATGGTTAATTCGATATTTATTATTTATCTATTATCACGTCATGATTCAGACTTTTATGTTTGTGTGGATTAGTTATATTATTTCTATTTTCACATGTTGTTACAATAACGAAAGTTAAAATTGGCATCGACTTAATTTAAAATAGGTGGTTAGTAATTTAAAAAGTTTTTGATAGTGATGCTAACAATGAACCAAATAATATTCCTATTTATTTTGATAAAGGATTGATCACCCGTGATTAAAATAGATGGGGCATGACATATGGTATTAGAGCATCAGGTTCTAGAGTCTTTAGGATCTATTCAGACGTACAACTTATTCAACGTTGCTTTTATTTGATATAAAGCCTTATGCTTAGGACAGTTGATCCATAATGCGTCTTACTTTCTCCTTCTATTGAGTATAGTTGATGTGAATCATATACTAGTTCTATATGTCTTCATACATCGAACAATATAGGAGGACCAATGAGGGTCGTTAAGAAGACTGCATGAGGAGGGGCTCAGCTGAAGCCACATAGAATTATGGGAAAGGTGACCACATTAGAAGTCACCACTATTATACTTCACCCAGTTATCGTTGTGATAACAACTAGGGCCCAGTAGTTTCCCAGCTACCACCATAGCAAATGGTGGTGCAAATTCACACTCACGCAGTACAATCAGTAAGGGAGAGAGCCAAAGAGGTTTTTCTGAAAGGCCATCCGCAAGAGTTCGTGGAAGTGAGGAAGGGTGATTTGGCTAATGGAAGGAGATTATCCAAAAGAAATTGTGTACGATGGAGTGGTGTGACATTTATGATTCAAATTTTGAACAAAGTTTTTAGATCATAGGAGTAGTAATGTAATGATGGGAGTCAATCACCACATCTGAGGAGTGATACCATTAATATCGAAGAATTTGGGGTGCGATTAGATCGCAAAACCGTTCATCAGCTACCTTAACATAGATACAAAGGAAATTATAGTAATTTTTACAGGAGGGCCCGACAGTGGCCGAACATGAGGGAGAATTTGCTTTTATAGCAAAATTCTATAATACCTCGTAATTTTTAATGATTTTAAATATGAGATTAATTTAATTATTGTGATTAATTTAATGGAAAAAATTTAATTAGAAATTAATCTGGGCTAAAATAAATATTAATTAGCGAGATAAGGGTTAATATTTATTTATATAGAATATTACTTAATGAATGAGTAATAATAATGATATGAGATGATTAAACTTTTCATGAGTGAAAAATATGATAATTATGATAAATTTAATCGGGATGCGCGTGTCAGTCATGTCAGGACTTCAATTCGGAAATAAAATATAATTTTATTTTTAGTATTCCATATGGTCATTTTGAGTGTGTCAGTGCATCTAGAAGGGTCGAAATAGTCAGAAAAATCTACTTGGGGGTTTAGTTTGGGTGACGGGGCACTGTTAGGCCAAACTGGCACCCCAGAGGGGTATATTGGTCTTTTGAAATTTTGGGGAAAAGGAACATACTAAAATTGAAAGGTTATATGCATTGGTACATAAGAGACATGAGAGTTTACACTTACCAAAACAAAAGGGAGAGAACATGAGGGATAAGAAAAAAGTTCAACAAAACCATTGTCAAAGTGTAGATCAAAGAGAGGAGACTACAATCATATAATTCTTCTTCAACAGATCAGACCTACCATAAGAGGTAAGTGTGTATCTTGCTGAATTTTTATGATTATCATATCCATCTTAGAATAGGATATTTACTACTTTGGATTTCATGAACATTTTTGATAAATTTAAAGAATTGAATAACATTTTTGAGTAGAATTGATAGTAGTAATTAACGTTTGTCTTAGAAGATGAAATGGATGAATGTTTAAAAATTAAAATTTGAAGAAATTTGAGTTTATATCTCTCCTTAATGATAAATAGTAAACTACTATTTTAAAGAACAACCATAAATTAATCCAATTTATTTGAGGTTATTTGATGATTTGATGAATACAAAAGGTTAGAAATCATGTATATAGGTTAGTATATTGTTGCGAGGGGAGTTGTATAATGAAGAGTTGGTTTATCAAAAATGCTGGAAAAATGCAGATTGTGGAGGTAGAAGATGAACTGGGAAAATCTCATTTCAACGGTCGGAGACGTCGTTCGAATGACTAGGATCAAATAAGATTATATCTTGTTTGAACGACCTGGACATTTCGTTCGAATGAGATGTCAGGTTCGTTCAAACAACCTTTCAGAAAAATGAGAATTTTATTCTGATAAATTTAAATTTGACGTAATATATTCAACATAAGGAAAATGACATACGATAATCTTTTGGGTGATTTGATTACATGATCCAGTAGTGAGAAACTTGAGTTAACTAATAGAAAGGTAGAAAGGGGAATGAAAGGTTTTAAAGGGATGCATCGCAATAGAGAGAATGATCGCATGTTATAAAGTATCGTGACTATTAGAGAGAAATATACTTCGTATTGAATTGTGTATTTCTTAGGTTATGTGTATAGATATTAAAAGATATATTATGCGTATGACATACCTACATTGCTTTCTATCGAGAGGAGGTTTAACAACGTGGACGGTCTTATCCTGATGAGCCATTGGGGGGATTTTAGACTAGTACCCATAACATAGAACCTTGGATACGTGCTATCTAAGAGTATGATAGTTTTGACGGTTGAATGGGAGAGTAGGTATGTGCGTGACCCATTTGGCTGGGGACTGTAACAACATGCGTAATTTTTGGGCTATTTTCAAAATAAAGAGGAAAAATAATGTTTTAGATAAAATTATTTTTATTGCTCAAATATGTTGGTTATTATTTTTAAAGGCGAGAATTTAAAACGGTTTCGAAAACGGAGTTAAAACGGATTTTAAAATGATTTTTAAATGTTTTTAACTCTTAGAGTTGTTTTGACTTCCAACACTTCATTTCTTTGCCTTATTTAAAGGAGTCTTTTGGATTCCAACTCTTCATTTCTTTGCATTATAAAATGAATTCGTGGGCAATACTTTTAACATACTTTTGGCACAAATTTTGGCACCAAATTTATTTTATATTCCTCTCCTTTTTATATACACATTGGCCCTTGAGATTTGTGAGTTCCAACCTTAGATTAGAGGTGTTCTTGGGGCTATTTTTGTTGGAGATTCTTGGAGGAGCTTCGGTAGATCTTTTGTGTTGATCTTGAGGATGTGATCGTTGCTTTCTCATCATGGTTTGAGGTATGGGGTTTTACACAATATGCTCTTTAAATCTCTCGAGAGTTATTCCCTTTGAATTCATTTGATTATTGACTCATATTTGGATTGATAAATTCATTGAAATCTGGAAAAATAATTGTTGAGCACGCTGTCATGAGATTTTAATATGGCACGGATGTTGGGCACCCGCCAAAATTCCTGTTTCCCGGGCTATGGCTTGATAAAGCATATATGGATGTGGTGAGGCCTGGTGACCCGATTAAAGTGTTGTTGAGAAATTTATTGGTAAAATGCTATTGAGATTTGCATTTTGATTTGAATATTCGTACTCGTGTTGTTACGTTTTATTCATCGCTAATATATATTTGTTGAGCATCTTTCCTATCGTATTGTGTACTTCCCCATATTTTCTTTTAGTGGCAGGTTAGCGCGGATTTTGGGGAGCTATGGAGATTGATTTTAGCGAGTATTGTTTGGGAAAGATTTGTATTATTTTTATGTATAGAGCTTTGGAGATTTGTATTTTTATTCGAGTTAGATAGTTGTAATTTTAATTCGAGAGACTTGTTGTAATTGAAGAGCTTGAGATTAGTGGATTTATATTATTGTGAGTTTATTTAGATGCTCTATACCTTGTCACTTGTGGATTTGGATTTATTTTATCGCATTAGAGCTCCGTTCGCTCTCCCCGAGCGGGCGGGGTGTTACAAATGGTATCAGAGCTTAGGTATACGGCAACCTTCGGGGCTTGGGTTTTGGGTTCATTGCGTGGTTAGCAATTTTTGGAGATAGCAAATTTTAGGTGATATTAGTGATAAGTTTCGAGATTAGATGTGAGGAATTTATTTTCGGGAGACGTGATTTATTTTTGGAGTTAGTGTTGGCCTGATTTTGAGAGTTAGGCATTCGGCGAATTTCGAGGGCGAAATTCCATTGTTAGTGGGGAAGTGTAACAACCTGCGTAATTTTTGGGCTATTTTCAAAATAAAAAGGAAAAATAAAGGTTTAGATAAAATTATTTTTATTGCTCAAATATGTTGGTTATTATCTTTAAAGGCGAGAATTTCAAACGGTTTCGAAAACGGAGTTAAAACGGATTTTAAAATGATTTTTAAATGTTTTTAACTCTTGGAGTTGTTTTGACTTCCATCTCTTCATTTCTTTGCCTTATTTAAAGGAGTCTTTTGGATTCCAACTCTTCATTTCTTTGCATTATAAAATGAAGTCGTGGGCAATCCTTCTAACATACTTTTGGCATAAATTTTGGCACCAAATTTATTTTATATTTCTCTCCTTTTTATATACACATTGGCCCTTGAGATTTGTGAGTTCCAACCTTAGATTAGAGGTGTTCTTGGGGCTATTTTTGTTGGAGATTCTTGGATAAACTTCTGTAGATCTTTTGTGTTGATCTTGAGGATGGGATCGTTGCTTTCTCATCATGGTTTGAGGTATGGGGTTTTACACAATATGCTCTTTAAATCTCTCGAGAGTTATTCCCATTGAATTCATGTGATTATTGACTCATATTTGGATTGATAAATTCATTGAAATCTGGAAAAATAATTGTTGAATTATTTTGATTCATGTGGTATCATTATATTGTTGTTGAGCACGCAGTCATGAGATTTTAATATGGCACGGATGTTGGGCACCCGCCAAAATTCCTGTTTCCCGGGCTATGACTTGATAAAGCATATACGGATGTGGTGAGGCCTGGTGACCCGGTTAAAGTGTTGTTGAGAAATTTATTGATAAAATTCTATTGAGATTTGCATTTTGATTTGAATATTCGTACTCGTGTTGTAAAGTTTTATTCATCGCTAATATATATTTGTTGAGCATCTTTCCTGTCGTATTGTGTACTTCCCCATATTTTCTTTTAGTGGCAGGTTAGCGCGGATTTTGGGGCGCTATGGAGATTGAATTTAGCGAGGATTGTTTGGGAAAGATTTGTATTATTTTGATGTATAGAGCTTTGGAGATTTGTATTTTTATTCGAGTTAGATAGTTGTAATTTTAATTCGAGAGACTTGTTGTAGTTGAAGAGCTTGAGATTAGTGGATTTATATTATTGTGAGTTTATTTAGATGCTCTATACCTTGTCACTTGTGGATTTGGTTTTATTTTATCGCATTAGCGCTCCGTTGGCTCTCCCCGGACGGGCGGGGGGTTACAGGGACTATGTTCGCCTCCATTATGTGTAAATTGAATTTAAGGTTGAAGTGAGATACTGAATCAATAGTCCTTTACTTAGTACGTGAAGTACTGGGACAAGTTAGCAGAGTATGCATGTGCCAAGAGGTTTCATCCTAAGGGTGAAGTAGTATTATATATATATATATATATATATATATATATATATATATATATATATATATACCTGACTTATTCTACTGTGTGTGCTTAGTAGAAAAGAAAAACAATAAGACTTAAGATAACTCTAGTATGTGAATATTTAACTATAAAATGAGAAAATTAGAAATGACGCATGGATAGAAAATGCTATAATGTATTATTTGGGCGATACGGTTGAACATTACGAGTTACCATGTGCGGGGTAGCATAACTAGAACGGGTTAATTATGTACATTTGGCGTGCACACTAGATGAGAGGTGATCAATTCAAGTGAGAGCACATAAACCTAACATGAATATTATATTTGCAAATTTTTGCATTTAATCACTTGCTAATTTTTAAACTGTTTTACTCGGGATCTGACCCATTTTCTCCAAATCTCTTTTCTTTTGTAAAAACTATTTTTAGGTGCCTAACCACAGGGAGGCCCAGCGTAGGAGTTCACTATCAATTTCAATTACTGCAGTTAATGTGGTTGATTGCAGGACTTACTTCGTAGACGTTTCCATTCCTTTCAGCTCCGATGCATCCTTTATTTTTATCTCAGTCGGGATGTCTCCCTTCTTCTATTAGCAGTTGTTTCCATCGATATTATACTTCCTTTACTATTCAGATATGGATTTAGTTGTTACATGGATTATTGTACTAGAGTTTCAGACTGGGGTGTTTACTCCCATCATATCTTATTTGATTAAGTATTTCATTAATTGCGATGTTGATTTATTTATTATGATGGATGTGATACTTAATTGTTTAATTGTTTTAAATCTTTACGTGTTTAAATAAATAAATAAATAAATAAATAAAATTTGGCACCAGATTTTCAAATACTAGGTGGTTAGTAAATAAGAAAAAGTTTTTCAACAGTGATGCTAAGAGTGAACCAAATTGGATATTCTGTTTTAAATTAATAAATGCCTCATCACCTGGTATTTATTTAGGAAGGGTGTTATAACTTCATACCTAACGAGGGGATCATTGAGATGGTGATAGACTCATTAGTAGAGTACCCCAGTATTGAAGAGAAAATATGATCGGGACAGCTTATGGTGATGTCGTCAATGTCGTACTTTTTCAAGGGCAATATAAATGCTTCCATAAGAAGGGAGCTACGAAATTTGAGAATGTAGTCAGTAGAATAAGAATGAATGTAATTGGTGATAGTGAGGCACCACATGGGGATAACCACTAGGAGACCCATTTAAATGATTCATATCAAAGAAATTCCCACCAAGTGACGGTAGATTCAGTCAGGGTCACCTGGTCCAGCAGGGTATTCTATTGGGCTAGCAGAGCCAAGGGAACAACAAGGGTGGAAATCGGGGCCAAGACTACTAGGTTCGAGAGAAGGATAATCCTGGCATGGTCAGTTGGTCCAGAGATAGGGGATGGCACATAGAGGTATCCTATGTGTGGAGAGTAGGTCCACCTCTATTGGACTTGTCCGTAGGAAATAATTATAGAACTTTTCAGTTTGGTTGGGACGAGAGTGTTATGTCCAGGAACCATTTTAACTGTCAGTGCTATTGGCAATTGAATGTATGAGTTTTATCCTAGGGTGAATGAGGTATGTTTATTGTGATACGAGCGACTCACAATAGTTAGTTCGCACTAGGTTCGCACGTGAAGCTTGTTTAGTAGAGTTATCATTAATAGTACTATAGTTTTGGATATAGTTACCGTTGAGTAACGGGACTCTCTTTGGTTCCATCTACTGGGGAGCGAGTGTGAACACTAAGAGGATATGTTTTAGTGGGTTGGCTCATTTTGAGGGATGACATTCAAGTACGATCTTATCCTGGGTATGGATTGGTTAGGGATGGTTTGAGCAATGGTGGGCTATTACAGTAAGGTTATCGTGTTCATTGTTCCAGGACAGGATGTATTGTTTTGCGATTTATCACCCGAAAGAGGGAGGATCTCGCGTCTATATTATATTATGGAGGACACTTAACGATAGTTTTGTGTGTCATCATATAAGCGAGACCTTAATCATGAGGAAATATATAGCTATGAAAGTGTTTAATTAGTTGTCACTAAGCTTGGAATGGAGTGAGTAGCCTTCAGCCAATGATACCACTCGCGTATGTATAGTGGAAACACCAAAATATTATTGCGAGTGAAGTTTGAATGCATTCAGCTACATTGGGTGTAAGGATTTGAAATTTTTAGTACCCAACATATCCAAATTTCGAGGACGAAATTCTTTTGCAATGGAGGAAGTATGTTACATCCTGTATTTTTGGATAATTGTTAATTTAATTATTTTAGGTAATTTATATTCCACATGTGCGGTAATTTATTTAGAATAAAATATTGCGTATTTAATAAATATTAATTGGATGAGATTAAGATTAATATTTATCTAGTAAATTTACTTAGTGTGTAGTAAATAACTGTAACACCCCGTAAATTTAAATCGGTAATTAATAAAATTAAATTGGAATTTAAAATAAATTAATTCGGAATTCGAAAAAATAATTTTTTTGGATTTAATTATTTTTGGTATGTTAAAATGTTAGATTTTAATTATGGAAAATGAAATTTAAATCAAAATTGGAATCGGAATTAAAATCAGTAATAATTTGGACTTTATGAAATTTTTGGGCATGCTTGGGCGAACAGGTCGACTGAATCGATTCGACCAGGCGACGAATCGAATCGGCGACGATAAATTTGCCAGTTTTCTAGTTTAATTAGAATTCTAATTGTAATCAAACTCATAATGATTTCATATTAAAACTAATTTGGGACTAGAATTTTCAAATCACTTTCACCCCAGATTTTACACAAGAAGATTTCTCCAAAATTATTTCCTCTCACCCTCAAATCCTAGCCCCAATTTTCTTCAAAGTTCAAATCAATTTGAAGTCTTAATTTTTGTTTCTCTCAAGATTAATCAAGACGGTGACTTTGTTAATTTTTCGAGAGGAATCTAATCACCTCAGCAAATTTTTCATCCAACTTTTATTCAGGCATGGATACTTTATTCTCTTCCTTTAGTATTATGTGTTTTAAGTGTCTCCTAAACAATTAATCACATGTTTTCTTAAAATAAATTAGCAAATTTAATTAGAAAAAGTGAGAACTAATTTTTTATTATTTTGATGAAAAGTTTTAATATGAAATAAAACTTGAAACTCTTGGGTGCGTAGGATAGAGTATTGAGTTTTGGTTATTATGGGTGTAGGATTACATGTAGAATTTTATAGATATTATTTAAATGAAAAAGGAGCGCATACACATTCGAATATTTATGTACTTAATAAAAGTGGCTTATTATTATGTCTTTCATGTACTTGCATGTTGATTAATGAAAAATTATTAGGAGGAAATAATTGTGTTAAGAACGACGATGATGTTATTAATAATAATTAAAGTAAATTGTGCCATCATGAGTAAAATGCAATATGGTTCACCTATGTTGTTGGATTATGTGATTTATTGATAATTATTTTGGCATCACTTGAACGATGGAATTTTTGGTAGAATGCTCTCACCTATATTTTAGGATGCTTGCTAGGTATGGGACTCATAGGTAGGCCTTAGTTTCTATTTACACTTTCTAGGTATGGGACTAGTTCGTGTAGATTTTTACGGATGCGTAATTCCGGGGTGGGGCTGATTTTTACGTTTTGTCGTCGATTTGCTAGCCTATGCATAAGCCTAACAAGAGATTATTGATAGAAATTCATCCTATAATTAATATAAGACGTATTTATGTGTGTTGGGGGACCCTTAGGTATGGTACTAAGGGTGTTTTTGAGTATCTCACATCGATAATAAGGGTGGGGTAAATAAATATTTGAAGAGGAGAAAAAATGAAAAATTGAGAATTAATGCCTAAGATACTAAAATTGGGAGTATAATATATTGGCGTCGTTAATAAGTGTAGGACTGACAGTTAAACGGGTCGATTGGATATTACGATATGTGGGTGAGTTATGGCGTAATAAGTGCAGGGCTGGAAGTTAAACGGGCTGCCTGTATTTTATGACGTATCGTGCATGTAATATCGAAAATAAGTACAGGGTTGACTCGCTGACTATTATGAGGGTATGTGTGTGGTGTAGAACAACAGGAGTCCCACAACCAAATGATAAAAGACTTTAAGCGGGAGTCCCGCAATGAAAATGAGAATTGGTGGGAGTCCCACTACTAATATGGTGTAAGATTTCTGCGTGGGAGCACCGCAACTGATGATAATAAATGAAAAAAATAATAAAGTTGAGTAATTTGATTAAATGATCTTAATGGAAATTAAATAATAAAGTTTAGTAATTTTACTCGTATAATTATTAATTACCTCGTCTAAATTTAAAATATTCTATTGTGATATTTATCATGTATAATGCTAGTGTCTGGGTTCACGAACCCTAATTGAGGGGAGTAATGTGTATTCACGTTCGAGGCTCTGAACCGTGCGTTGACTAACCTTTTTTAGGCTTAGAGGTACACAAGATTATTGGACCTATATCTTGGAGCTGGAGTAGGAGTTTATTTATTTTATGCTTAGTGGTTAGTTTAGTTTCTATTCCTTCGCATTTATTATAAGACTCATGGATTTAGTGGACCATTCGGTTCTGCAGTTGTTTACGGTTGTTATTCATATGTTTCATTTGGAGTTTTCAATAGAGTTTATTCGTATTTAATTTTTAGGTTGGATTATTGTTGGAGCTTAGCATGGTGATGGATTTTAGTATCGCATTTATGGTTTTAATTATGGGATTAAACTGATTATTTTCTTCTGGAATGAATTTTATTATGTCTCATATATGTTACATGCTAAGGATGGTATTTATAGCGCCCGACGAAGTTCGGCAACGGTGGTTGGTCGCCCCATTGCTGAATTGTGTGGGGTGTTACAAATGGTATCAAAGCATGGCCTTAGGTCTCATAGGTTGTGAGTCCATTTTAGATTCCTCTTGCTTGTCTTTGATTCCTTTTGATGATTTGTATGCTTAGTTATTCTGATTATGATGTTATTTTGTTCATATCTTTTCAGATGGCGAACACTAGGCGAGCTGGGAGTAGGAGAGATGATCCATTTTCTAGTTTCGTGGTTCAGGAGAGGCAGAGGCTGTTTATTTTGGACGTCAACAAGTTAGAGGCTGTCATATGTGAGGCCACGACGACCGGTATGGATATGGGGAGACAAAGATGGTTGACTTTATAAGGGAAGGAACAGGGAACACCCACATCAACATGGGATAAGGTGAGGGACACCTTCCACAAGGGCAATGCTCCTACCTTCACAGGGGGATCTGACCCAACGGTCTCTCATCAGTGGAGGAGAGACATAGAGCGTCATTTGAGGATAGTGGACTGCACGGACGTGCAGAAGCAGATGTTGGATACGTTTAAGATAACTAGAGATGCGTTACAGTGGTGGGAAAGTGTCATCAAATATGAGGATAGAGATCATTTGAATTATGGGGACTTCCTGATAAAGTTTAACAATAATTATTTTCAGTATGCGATTCGGTGTGCAAAGACGAGGGAATTTTAAGATCTAGAGCATGTTTCGAAGTCGATTGTCGAGTATGAACAGTAATTTATGAACTTATCAATGTTTGTGTAGGAGGAATTAAATACTGAAGCATAGAAGATGGAGTATTTTATCAAGGGTTTATCTTAGTCTATTAGACATATGGTGTTTTGGAATTTGGCATACAATACTTACACTCAGGTGGTGGCTATCGCGATGTTGTTATCGCATGAGAAAGTTAATTATCAAAAGAAGTTGGCAAAGAGGCAAGAGTCCAATGGACATGGAGGAGAGAATCAGGGTTGCAATGACCAATCATGGAGGAGGCATATAACTGGTCAGGAGCAACATGATAGTAGTTCTCAATCGGGGTTTCAGGGGCAAGGTCAGTAGGGTGAACAAAACTAGGGTAGGAATTTAGAACCTTTTGGAGGAGCATGTTTTGTATGCGGAGAGATAAGGCATCGAGCTTCCCGAGGTCCCAAGAAGGAGGGCCAACAGGGCCAAGGTGCACAAGGACAATTAGGTCAAGGGGAACAGGGAGAAAGGCCTCCAACACCTACAATGACAGGTGTACGGGGAGCACTAATAGCACCGGTAGTGTTAGGTTTATAGGGAGTTCCCATAGTACCAACAACGATTAGAATGGGTAGGTAATATTTTCTTCAGCCTCAGGCCAAGGTAGTTCAGCAGGAGCCACGACGTGGCTAGTAGTAAGGTATGTAATTTTGTTTAAATACTTATATATAAGTTGTTATGTATATATATTTTATTTTATCGTGGGATTACGTACGGGTAGGATAAGGTGTTCGGGTGCCTCACCGTGGTACTCTAAGGGTAGAATCATAATAGGGTACTTTCTAACGTTATTTAAGTGACAAATCTTTACATAATCATATGGAATTTAAACTAATACCTCAAATCCCTAAAAGTCCCTCAAAATAAACCCACCATAAACAATCATTCAAAACCCCCTATTTATTTTTGTGATTATAACATAAAATTTCCAGATTTATCATTCCTACAATAGGGTTACTCATCTACATGAAAACCTATCTTCAAATTTCGAAATTAATTGACAATTTAGTCACAATTTCATAGTTTCATGGTCATCTCATCAACTAGGGTTAACATGAATAATGTATGCTCAAAATTTTAGAAAGATAAACATTTTCCTTTTTTTTAACCTCTGAATCGTTGAATGAAATTGGTATGGGGATGATCCTCTCTTCGCAATCTACGTGTTGGTGTGATTTTCGGTGGAAGGGCTTGCTTCTTAGCCCAAAGCATTGTTGAGTTCTCCTTCTTCCTCTTGGTTCTCTCCCTCTCTTTCACGTAAGTTTGAAACTGACAACTCACCTCTAACTCACGTACATTCCTGATTTAAATCCATCTTAATTTCCAAATATCCCAAAAGACCCATCTGGGGTGTCATTCTTTCTGACTATTTTGACCCTTCCGGACACAGTGGCGCACTCAAAGAGGCCATACGAGTTACTTAAAAATAAATTACCCTTCTTAGCTCAATAAAATAATACTTACACGACTCACACGCGCGTCCCAACTATGTGTATTGCAATTGTTGTATTTTTCACTCCCGACCATAATAATTTTACGTATTCATATATTACTTTACTTGCTAAGTAATATTCAACATAATTATCACCAATAAATACTAACTATAGCCCTGCTAGTAATTATTATAATTAAATCTGGATTAATTATAAATTAAATTTTCTCCATTTAAGTCAATTAAACCAAATTCTAGAATTAAAATAAAGTCACGTAAAATTACGGGGTATTACATTATACTCTTTGAATGTGGTCCTGACTTCATAGGAAAATATTCCTAATAATTTTCTGTTTGGTTTATCACTCAATGCATCCGCTACTACATAGCCTTTTCTAGGGTGGTATTGTAATTCCAGGGTGGTATTGTAATAAAAATTTATAATATTACAAAAATTTGATCCACCATCTTTGTCACAAATTTATGTGTTTCGAGGTAAAAATATATCTAAGACTCTTATGATCTTAAAATATTTGAAACTCGACCCCATATATATATATATCATATTCAAATTTTTAATGCAAACACTATCACAACAAGTTCTAAATCATGGACCGGGTAGTTTCAGTCATGAGTTTCTAATTGGAGAAATCCATATTCTCTTACTTTTCCTAGTTTCTTAAGTACACACCCTAGTCTTGTAAGGAGGTATCCGTGTATACATCATAATTAACATCTTTGTAAGGTGTAGTAGGTACAAGGGTAGTGGTTAATTGATCTTTTAGAGTATAAATGCCTAATTGAATTCGTTTGTCCATTCAAAGTGTACATCTTTATGAGTTAGTTTCATCAATGGTAATGCATTCATTAAAAATCCTTCCAAAAATCATCGGTAATAGTCTTCTAATACTAGGAAACTGTGAATCTTTGTAATAGTAGTAGATTGTCGCCATTCAATGACTGCTGCAGTTTTTGATGGATCAACCTTTATTCCCAGTTCGGTAATGACATGTCCTAGAAACTTCCTTCATTATAAAAACATATTTTCTTTTATTTACATACAAATGATGGAATCAAAATGTTTCTAGTACAATTCGTAGATGATGTTCATGTTTTTGTTTATTTTTTGAATATACCAAAATATTGTCTACAAATGTGATTGAAAATTATTGATCTAAGAATGGTTGGAATACTCGATGCATTAAATACATAAATGTTATCGGTGCATTAGCTAATCCAAAGGATATAACTAAAAATTCAAAGTTTTCACAATGGGTTCTAAATATCGTATTTTGTATATCTTCTTCCCTTACCCTGAGTTGATCATACCCATATATTATATTAATTTTTTAGAATACCTTCTCTCCTCGTAATTGATCAAACAAATCTTTTATATATGGTAATGGATATTTATTTTTTATGGTAACTTGGTTCAATTTGCGATAATCGATGCACAATCGAAAAGTTCCATATTTCTTCTTTGGGAATAGTATTGGTTCTACCCAAGGGGATGTACTTTGTAGGATGAATCCTTTCGCTAGAAGTTCGTATCACTAGAGTCTAAGTTCTCGTAATTCCATTGGTTCCATTCGATATGGCAGTATAAAAATACGAAGAGTATTTGGTAGTAGATTAATTACGAACTCTATTTATCTTGGCAAAATAATACAATGTAATTCTTCGGGAAAAAAAACTTCACATTTTTCCAAAACTAAAAGAGAGTAGGAGGATATATCATTTGCATTTCCTGAGCATTTTCCTTGACATTAAATTTCTTTAGATTGTGGGTTTTTAAATATCATTTTCCTGGTATAACAATCGAGATAAGCATAATTAGCTGATACATCATCTATCCCAATAACAAGATCAAATCTTAATATATTGAAAACTACTAAATCCATGGTAATAACTCATGTGCCAAGTTTTAATTCGCAATGGTTACAAACTTAATGAACACTTACTATGTTTCTAGTGGGCTTGCCTATTGATAGAGAGTAGTCTAGGGGAGAGGGGATAACGTTTGCTAATGCCATAAATTAGTACTGACAAATGAATGAAATGATCCAAAATAAATTAATACACAGTCCATAAGATTTTAAAAAGAAATGTTACCTTCAATGAAATCATGATTATTTGACTTCGTTAAGAGGGAAAAGATTCGGCCTGGCATTCTATTTCTCGGTGTCAATTTCTTGCCTTGCATACTCAAGGTAGTTGTGTACACGTAATCTTTTCTCTCAAAATTTGAAATTTTCCTACCGCTCTTTGATGCTCGGGAGTCTTACCTAGGTTTACTGAAGAGGTTGGGTTCAGGTTAAGATTATGTTTACAAAATTTAGGGAATTGGGCACTAATATATCCGGTTTCGTTGCATTCGTGACAACGGATCATGATTCCACTATTCTTGTGATGAATCTAACTATACATTCGACTATCTTTGGCTTTAAAATTAGGGTGACACCTGATTTGTGTAGCCGCCTGGGGATTATTGAAGTTAGTTTGGCTAAGTGTGCGGTATTTTGGAAATTATCACCCGGTGCTGGATTTCGTTCAGTGAGGTTGTCTACTTTGATCATCTTCCCAAACTCTCGAATTTATATTATAATGAGAGAGGTCTTAATGTTCGTTATTAATCCTCGTTTAAAATCCTTTCATTTCTTAACATTCGTGTCAACGTACTCTTGTGCGTATCGAGATAGTTCAGTAAACCGTGCTTCATACTGAGATACCGTCATTTTCTACTATTGTAATCCCAAGAATTCCATTATTTGTTGATCACATACGGATTCAAAAAAATATTTCTTGAAGAATATTTCTTTAAATTATTCCCAAGTTATTCCTTCTATATTTTGGGTACATTTTACTGATTGCCACCATTGGTTAGATTCTCCCTAAAATATATAGGTTTTTAACTCTACCCTATGTTAAGGATATATGCCCACTCCATTTAGTACTTTTAGAGTTTTCCTAAAGCATTGTTCTGCCTCAGAAGCTTCGAGTCTTTCAAGAAATGATAGAGGTCGTTGATGAAGAAATTCTTTTAAAGCATTCATCCTATGAGCTTTGATTGATATTCCTAATCCTGTCGCATTTAGTAGAACGCTATGAGTGCTTGTGGACATTGGGCTATATTTTCAATGGCCTAAGGAGGAGTTGGTAAGGTAATATTTGGTCTTGGTTCTCTCCTTACGGATGCATTCGAAGTGCATGCTTTCACCATCCTATAAGATAAGCAATTTAAAGAATAAAATAACAACAAAATTATGCATAACCAAACTTGTTAGAATAATTATGTTGGGAAAAAGTACATCAAATCCCTAAAGGAAAAAAATATAGGGACTAAGTTCTGCACACAAATATATAGTTGCTATAATACTATGGTTACATGACACACCACACTATTCTAGTAACTATAATGGGACTCGCTCATTTCCCCTTCACCATCTTACGTTAGACGAAAAACATCACACATTCTTTCGTGAGTTATTTACTTATAGCCTTCTAGTAGTTATGTTTTTAATTCATTGTTTCTTCCTACCTGTGGAATTACGTGATCCATCTCTACTGATACTAGATCCTAGTGATCATTATCTAAGAAAGTCTGACTTGCAAGAGGTGTCAAGCTCAATTCCTTGAGCTAAATCCTATGCTAAGTGAATCACTTGTTGCAAAAGTTCATGGTGTTCGAAAAGTCTATGGGCTTACTTTGCTTCTTGTTCTTCCTCCATTTGATCGGAATGTGAGTACGTTATGCTTAATAATCAAGGTTACTATTGCCCATTATTGATCTACTTCGCACAATTTGTTAAACCTTTATCTCGAATAGTTTGGCTAAACTATGCCTGATCGATGTTGCCAGTATTGAGGTAGATTTTATCCCATACATTCATGTCTGCAAGACAAATTTTTATTAAAGTAATATAGTAAAGAATTTATGGACATAAAATAACTATATATCCTAAAAAGTCACGTATAGGAGTTATAAAACCAACGCCTACCCCGTTACCAACTTGTCATATTCAACCCTTTCTGTATATCACATAATAATTCCAATAACACCATAATAATTCATCATATATGTATAATGAGAACAATAATAAATTTTTTATTACAACCAACAGGAATTAAGTATAATGACATGCACTTTATTTATTCCAATCATGATCTGTTGCGAGCAACATACTAAAAAGAAGAAAAAAAGATAAAGGTACATAAAGGTACTACAT
This sequence comes from Sambucus nigra, assembly GCA_949130495.1. Lineage (NCBI taxonomy): Eukaryota > Viridiplantae > Streptophyta > Magnoliopsida > Dipsacales > Adoxaceae > Sambucus > Sambucus nigra. The sequence goes on along the minus strand of OX422222.1, from coordinate 115,738,855 downwards.
CAATTGATAAGCAGTAGTGTATATGACCATGATGGGTTTGTCGATCTTACTCGTGATGGGTTTCTCGATCTTGGTAATGAGTATCCATATGTAATTGATTGATAAAAACACATGTAAAGATGCACACAAATTCATGGGGGGGGGGGGATGTTGCCTTCCTTGCGCTCAGGGTCCATCTTGGATTTTTTTTAATGAATAAGAAAAGAAATTGCCCAGTAGATAACCATGATTCTATTATAAGTTTCCAAATAATCTTTGAGAATTAGTAGAATCGAATGCATATAAGAAGATGGAATCAATAGTTTGTTTGCAACAATGTACAACAATCAATATGATGATATTACTATGATTAGAAATATCAAGTTTAGAACGCTTAAGTTTGCAGATAATTTCTAAAACTTGATAACCCATAATTATGTACTAAAGAGGCCTAGGGTTAATAATAATATAAATAAAAAATCAATCCAAAACCTTTGGAAATAGTAAATCCAAAACCTTTAGAGATAAAGTAACAATGCAGAGCACAATAAGTAGCCATATGGTAAGCATAAGCTAGGCACTCAATACCTTGAATCTTAAAGGCCAAATAATACTTCCATGGGTATACTGGAAATCTATTTCCCGGTTATCATGTATGCTATATTAGAACAGGTTCAATGAAATCTTTTTAACTTGAGATTATTGTTTCAAAATTAACATAGGGTTTTTAAAATTGAATCGTGTTTAACATATTCTAAACTACACAAATGAGTTCATAAATGGGGACAAGATAATCAGGGCTATCACATAGTGATTTAAACAACTGACATAATCAAAAGAATTGTGTGAAATAATATTGAATAAGAATCACTTACTTGTTTGGGCTTTTGAGAGTTAAGTTAGGGTTGAGGTGTTAAAGTTGGGATACATGATTGTCTGAAATTTAGAAAAGAACTAAGTAAGATTTTTAATTTAGAAATACTATAGTGCATAAAGATATTTTTGCGTACTAAAATAACTTTACGGGCTTTTAACATAAATTCTTTTTCTGTTTAATTTCACCTACTTCCACACATTTTTGAAGTTAGGTAAAATGGGCTCTTTTGTTCCTAATCTTATTAAAAATCATTGTGTGAAGTCTGGGGTTGAAATTCATAAATTGAAAAGTTAGGGGTTTATGTGTAATAGAAAGTTTTTGGATTTTAAATTCAGAGTTTGAGGTTTCTTTGAATTTGGATTCTAGTTTACCAAACAATGTGATGTAAGGTCTAAGAGAAAATATTGGTAAAAAAATTCAAAATTTTCTAATTTAGCATGTTGTTGACCCTACTCGTCCCCGTGTTGACAACTTCATCCTCAAGCTTCATAATTTTGACTTTGGGGTTTAATAATTTCACCTCTAATTAACTCTAGTATATGATACCAATTTGGTTAATTCAAAAGACAATTTCCTAATTTTCGTGAGGAATCCGAAAATATAACTTATTTGTATTGAGATGAGCTATAGCGACCTATCTAATTTTTATAAATTTCCAAAAATATTAATATAACATTCTTGGTATCTCAGGAAGATTCGAGCTATAATATGGATATGATTCTGTTCGTGAGTATTTTTAGAACAAAATGGTTTTGGTTTGAAGGTTTAAGTCATAGCATGGAAGAAGAATTTGCTTTTACAAAAAATTACTCCCGTAGTTAAAAATTTGTGATTAGAAACTTCTAACTACGTTAGAATCAAATTAAGTGTTTCATCTGAGTTCCTTAAGCTCTAAGATAAAATATTCCCACCTTGAAACTAGTTCAAGGTTAAGAATGTGGAATTCACCACTGAAGCTCAAGCTTTAATGGTACTTTTTAGTTTTTAATCTTTTGTAGTGTATTTCTACGTGAATTCTCACATGTAAATACATAAATGAATCCTATAGAGGTTCAAAAACCATTTAGTATTGATATAACTAAATCTAATATACAGAATATAACAATACTATAATTTCTCAAAATTTGAGTTTTGTTTTTATACCACTAACTCGTGTGTTTTTGCAGAGGGATGTTAGGCATTTTATAGGGGAGCTTAGGGTCGTTTGATTGTTGGGTTTGTAGGTTGATTTCAGGAAAGTTTAGGCTCGTTTTGGGGATGGGATAAGAAGAGTTCATGTGTTTCCACATGGAAATTTAGGGTTTAAGTCTAGGTGGTTGCCTAGGTGTAATCATAGTCAGTTGGGCTTATGAGAAAAATCCCTATGATTTAGATTTTGGTCCTTTCCAGGTTTATATCAAGTATATGGTCTAAATTCGATACTTTTTGAATCTTTATGGCTAAACTGTAATTTTCTTAACTTCCCTTGGTATTTTGAAGGTATGGATTATAATTTCGAATGTATATATGGTTAAATGTAGAAAAACTTTGGAGTCTACATTTCATTTATGAGGTTTAAACAAACTTTAAAAAGTTTAGGGGTCATTTTTGTAATTATTATAACTCAGAGATTATTTTATAATTTATGGTTTCTTTGGTGTTTAATTAGGTAATAACTAAGGTGTCCATTCTTATGTCATCTATGCATGTTTATAAGTTATGTATTAAAAATTAACACACACACACACACACACACACACACACACACACACACATATATATATATATATATATATATATATATATATATATATATATATATATATATATATATATATATATTGTGTTTTGAAAGCTTTATTTGAGATTTTGTAGGTAGGGTAATGCTTGGCCAGACAATTAGTTGCATTTCAGAAATGTTGAATCGCATGATGCAATTTAAGGGTAATTTTCTTCATTTCAGACTAATGATTCGGCTGTGGGAATTCCGTGGGAGCGTAGTTCGTCGAGTTAGCTTTGCATAGCCGCTGGCGACACGTCATTCCGTTGTCGAATGACCGAGTTATTGACATTCTCTCTCAAAGCATCATTTCTCCTTTTGTTTTGTGAAGAGATTTGTAATACCCCGTATTTCTGAATATTCTATTTAATTAAATAGGAGAATTAAATGAGAAAATACGACTTAATTTAAATTACGTAAGAAAATACGGGTTAATTAAATGAGATTTGTAATTATGGAATATTAATCGAGAGATAGATACCGATTTATATTGCCACATTATATTTACTTAGTGCGAGTGGTAAATAGTTACTTAACGCGTGTAGACCGTGTTGGGGTGAGAGCGAGTAATATTTTTAGGGACTCAAATGATAATTTAGAGGTCACAGATGAGTCCGAAATTGTCAAATTAGTCAAAATAGTATACCCGGGGTACTAGTTGAGTCTCGGGGTAATTTTGGACTAAACCGAGACTGTTGGGGGGAATTTTGGTCTTTTAACATGAGAGGGTATGGAGACCTACGAATTTGGGAGCCTTTTATTAGCCATATGACCAATACCATTAGAGATAAGGAGAAAACCATTCTCAAGGCTTAGAAGATGCTTTTGAGGAGGTTGGGTTTGGATCTTGCACCCTAGGAGCCAAAGGAGGAGGGATTGAAAAAGAGAAGCATCAATCCATCATCAACTCAACGAAATCAGATTTCCTCTGTCAAGGCAAGTTGTTTATTGCAAAAATTATAAAGTTATAATACCCATGTGTAGGGTTTTTGAGTAGTTTTGTTAAATCAATATCTTCATAGGAGAATAATGATATTTATACATATTGGGATAGGAATCGCATGTAGAATGATTTAACATATGTAGAGGATTAATATTCAGAGTAGACTTGATGATTATTTCTAAATAAAATCTGGGTTCTGAATGCATATATGGGAAGAACACCATAACTAGGGTTTTAAGAAATTCTGGATTTAATTAACTATTTGTTTAAAGGAATTAGGGTTTTGATGTATTTGACACGTTAGAAATCGTCTTAGTATATGTGGAAACATGTTAGGATCATTGGGTCGAAGTTTGGTGGACTATAATGAAGTTTGAATATTTGTTAATGGAGGAAGAGGTTAACGAGAAGACGAACTGCATCTGTCCCTGCTCGATCGATCGATCTCGAATGTCGATCGATCGACTAGGTCGATCGATCGAACCCAATAGTCGATCGATCGACGTAAGCTATTTTTTCCAAATTCTTCGTGTTTAAGGTTTCGTTGATTTTCGAGAATGAATGGGTATCCTAGGATTTAGATTATACTTATATGGCAGTGAGAATAAGACCAGTAGGTATATTGTCGAGTTTCGATAAGGCCATTGGGTGTAGGACTTGGATTATGGACCGATGAGAATAATCCGATTTAGTAGAGTATCGGGGAATTCGGAATTGAGTTACGTTGCGAGGTAAAGTCAATTAAAGTAATAGACCAGTAGGGTAAGTAATAACTACTGAAATTATATGTGAGGGGTAACTAGGACCCTTAGAGTTGTGTGAATACTCAAATAAATGCGATTTATGAGATAAATCGTAAAGTGAATATTGTACGGTAGATATAAGAGATTAAAATATTACGTACGAACATAATTAATAGGTCGGGCGTGTACCTACTGAATTATATGATCTTTTAGGTTGAGAGAAGTATACCTAAATTAACTATGTTAGGGTCGATGAGATATTCCGAACTGACATAGGGTTATTATATGTTTGGGGTCGATGTAAAATGCCGAACCAAACCTTTGAACTGGTGGCGTGATGAAAGAGTCCGAGCCAGAATTTGTGTATATAAATAATTGGGGTCGATGTATCATTCTGAACCAATTCTTACTTATGGTCGATGAATCATTCTGAACCAAGAGTCCTTTACGTGTGTAAAAAGGACAAAATAGTAATGACTGGCATTTAGTATATATTGTGTGTGAAATATATACTTGATGATATTCTACTTCTGTGTATTAGTAGATTGATATATATTATGTATTTAAAGATACATACCGAACTGGTAAGTTAAGTAGTGAAACTTAATTACGAAATGTAATGTTAGATAGAGAATATCTATTAGTAATTTAAGTAGTGAAACTTAATTACAAAAGTGGGAAGATAGGAATTGTGATAATTGTAGAAATTTAGTAGTGAAAATAAATGAGAAGTTTTGAAACATAACATAGGTGAAATGTTACTTGAGTATTAATTAACCTTCGCGAGATGTTAATGAAATGGATGTACTATGTGGGCGATACGAGAACTTAAGTATAGATAAGTTCAGATGATTACTTAGTCCTAGTTAGCTTGGGAGATATGGCGAGGTAGGCTAAGTGTAGAACGTTAGGTGTGCACAAAAGATGGGGGGTGAGTAAACTCAACAGAGTGTATGAGAACCTAACATGTGTAATCAATAACCGCATTTTATATTGTGATAAACGCTTGTTAAATATTTTCAAAATGTTTTGATTACTAACTCTTGCTATAAAATATTTTCAAAACCTTTTAGGTGTCCATCCACAGGGACGCCATGTATGATGATTTCATTCCAGGGACTCGAAGCTGTAGCACAGTGGATGCTTACAGGATTTTGATTAGACGATATGTCTCATTCAGATCTAGTGCAGGATCTCACACTATTCTTTGTATGGACTTGTGGTCCGGTATCAGTCTCAGATGTTTAGTTTCAGACTACTGGTTGTTCTACTATTATTTTGGGATTTTAGCCGATGGATTATTCGGTATTACTCTTATTCTTTTGTACTTACACTTTGTTGATTGGGTTATAGTACATGGTTATTTTTATACTTTGTTCCGCATGGTTGATTTATCTGTTTTAAGAAAGATAAAATTTGGCACCGGTCTAATTTTTACTTAGGGGATTAGTAATTAAAAAGTTTTCGATAGTGATGCTAAGAATGAACCATTTGAGAAACCTGTTTCAATTTAATAAAGGCCTGATCACCCGATGTTTAATTAGGCAGGGTTGTGGGCTAGATTTAGATTGGTCGATTGATCGACCCTCACCTTCGATCGATCAACCATACATAGATTTCATATATTTATTGATCTTTTTTTTTTCTTTTTTTTATTCAAGTTACTATAAATATAAATTGGAGTTGGTATTTGTAAAAAAACATTATTATTATTATATATTTTAGGGTTGGCTTTGGATTTTTGGAGCTTCTCTCTCTCTCCTCGAAGGTTTGTTCTACTGGGTATCTAAATTACTATTCATCTTCTTATTTATTTAATTAAATCTTTTATAATTATTTTAAATTCTATGTTAATTAGTTTTATTTCATTCTTTATTAATTTCTTTCATTGATGTTGTAGTTAACATTTACACTATTTTCTAACTAACTAAATTGTGTTGAGATTGTTGAATTCACAATGGATTATTTAGTTTTTTTCTATGGTATAATGGTTTATTATAGTTTTTATAGGTTAGATTGTTCTTGGTCTTGTATATAGAAACCTTAATGGAGTATATAATGTATGTTCCATCTTTACAACCTTTTGTGTGTAATTTTGAGAGTATTTGTTAACGCCAAACTCAAACTAAGCTTTTATGAGAATTTAGGGAGTGACAACTCTAGGTTTTATTAATTGTCTAAATAATATTTAATCTTGAAAATGATTTTCTTTCTATGTAGCCATTTAGGCTAATTAGTCAATGGTGGGGGATATGATTCTCGACATATAGCTATCATTCTTGTAAATTATTTTAGTTTAAGTATATGCCTAGTGTTAATTGTAGGATAAAATGTTTTGATACAAAGATGATATTTTACACTTTTTTATCTAGTAATAAATCAATTAAATTCTAAACACGTTCTCTGTAGATTCAATACCCTAACTTGCCGCTATACTTATAAAATAAGTGTAGTTAAAGTTTAAGTTTTTGTATTGTGGTGGTAAACCAAACAACAACAGTGTCCTTACAAGACCACTCGGTTTTCACCCGAACACTTTATTATATTACATATTCTATTAATTAAAAATAATTCTACTAAATTATTGTAATTGCAATTCCAATCCCTTATCCCAAAATTATTATGATGAGTTCATTTTTATTAGTTATAATTACTCCCCATGGTAAGGTTACAAATTTTCGTTAACCTAATTAAATTACTTTATAACTTATTTTATTAACTTCTTGTTATTCATGACTGGTGTCACGTTTTCGACTAAAAAATAATAGGAAACAAGTGTCTTGACATGACACCAAGGCACTAAATATTCTCGCCTTAATCTTTTCTGTTAAAGTAAATGTAGAGGAAAAATATTCACATGGTTATGAGTTGTAACTAGATCAAAAGGGAAAACATCATCAGATCTTCTAAAACATAACTTCTTATTCTCATATATAACTAAATTTTTTTACAAGCCGTGCTATAATCACTTAAAGAGAAATAAATTCTCAAACATCTCATTCTACACTAGCCACCATCCACAAAACAAATCTCAAAATATAATCTTCAATTCAATCTTCACATACCCATCCTCCTCTATAACTATAACCTAAAAAGGGTTATATATACAACATCAGATAAAAGATAAATGAGATTCAATCTCGAGACATTCCAAGGTCTTCGAAAAATAGATACCTATTTAAGTAAGATCATAAGGCATTTATGGATAGAAACTCGTAGTAATAATTTATAAGTGGATGACAATATATAGAAATGAATAACTCAGAATTAAACAAATTTGACAAATCAAATGAAATATAATTTTCTTTGAATAATATAATTTTAATGGCCAAGTGTAGTCTTATATCGTATTCTTTTACATTATTATTCCTTGGTAGTTAAGGGTCAATCGAACTAGTTCGTCACAACGCCTTATTTAGGTCACGCTAGAGATAACTTAACTGGGAATGTTAGTCAGTAAGAGAGGTACCTTAAGCCGAATCCTATTATTTTATTTCCAATATTCTGTAAAATCTCTTTTTTATTACTCCTTTCAATTAGTATGTTTATATGGAGAGGTATAAACATATCACAAATGAATCAATCATCGGTATCATATCCATTTTGAGAATAAAACAATTCCACAAAATACATATTGTTTGCGTAATATCATATAATCAAAATGCGCTAGAAATGGTATAGAGTACTCACCTAAAAAAGATGTTGGAAAATACAAATATTAAGACTTGCATCGCACATTAATCTAATAAATACCATACATGTTTAATTACATATTCTAAACACAATCTAGTTTATATATTGTATTTTAATCCAATAATAACTTGTTTTAAAGGATTACTAAAAATAATTTTCTCAACGTTTAAAATCTGTTGCTCGAAGTTGAAAAATTCAATTCATAGTTCTTCCTAATCAATCGATTTCCAGTAGATTTGGTGGGTCACATGGTCACCACTTTAATACCAACTCCTTTAGAGAAAAAAAATTGAGTCATTCCTAGTAGAGATTGGGGGTTACAGGAGAACCTCTTAAATACCATCTCATTTAGATATAATTTCATTTGGCTTGACTTTGGAATTACTTATTTGGATTCCACAATAATAAAAATTATTTCAAAATCCCATACACAACTTTAAACAAGTTTCATTTTGAAAATAAGCAAATTCAATCTTAGATATAATTGATGTATTATGTGTGTACTAGTAATAAGAAATATTATTTTTCATCACCAAAAAGACTATAAAATCATTAGTGAAAATCCCTTTTTGAAACTCAATAATTCATTATAAAAAGAGTTTTATGTTTCACTTTCATAAAATAATTCAATTTAGAAAATTCTGTAATTTTATGTTCAATGAAATGGATCTTTAGTGTTTTTACCAACATTTCTACTTAGTATAGATATAAAAAAATACATTTAAATTATAAGTATGCATTATGACATTATTAGAAAATTAATTTAAGTTTAATATGCCGAAGAACTTTAAAAATTTCTTTATGAACTTTACCACACTTTCTCGCTTTATTTATTTCAATAATTCTCAAGGAATTTGTGTGAATTTCAATTGATTACCAAAGCTCCTATTTATATGTTATTAAAGATATTATGGTGGTGACACATTTCTAGGTGACTAAGCTTTTAAATTGGTGAGTGAACGTTGAGATGTCACGCAACGGAGGGGTCTTGCTGTCTTATTTTCACTAACATGTGACAAGTTTTCTAAGCCTTCTTTATATGTATGACACATGTAAGGTGGAGGTGTCAAAATGAAGCACGATGTGTCAAGCATGAAGTGAAAATGTGCTAAGCACGAGGTGGAATGGTGGTAAGGGTATAAGGATGATTGTACACATGAAGGGTATGTTGGTAATTTCTTAGTATATTTTTTAAACTTTTTGAAGGTCCTTGGAAATATTTTATTTACAAAAAGGTCCTTTTTTCATTTTGTTCCCTCAAACTTTCTTTATTAAAACAACATCCTTAAAGTTTGGTAAAATTATATTTTATAACCCTAAAACTTATCACCTTGCAAAAACTCAACCTCAATATGAACTCTAGGTTTTAAAATAACTTTTAACTATCAATTTAGTCTCTACTATAATATAATTCAATGTTAAAACTCTTTATATTAGGATTAAGGTATAGTTGTAGTCTTTAGAAAACAAAATATAGTTTATTAGGATGCATTACGAAGATTGTTGTCAGACCCCAAAACCCAATATCCATACTAATCATTTGTTATTGGAATAATTAGATCATAATCTTGATCCCATTGGAAATATGATTCATTCATCAATATTTTCCTACATAATGTGCATAATGAACCTAATATTATTCTTATATCATAAAATTCAATATCAGAGTCATAATTAAGTGAACATACAATACCTTGAACAACTATGATCAACTCAATCCATACTAAATCAATATATACAATGTGTGAGTATATTAAAATCTTCAGTGTGACAACGATAAAATCCCATTTTTAAACCCCAACTCTCTCCAACGGTGCAACTCTCAAAGCTACGGGTCATATGGTATCCTAGCTGGCAGCGTATGAACCTAAAATTGTTAAAATATAAACCGTAAGCATTAAGCTTAGTGAGGTACTCCTTTCCTGCAAAAGAATAACAATTCTATATCGAATATGTAGATATAAAATTCGAACAATCCTGCCCATTGGCAATAACAAATCATGGATCATAAGATCCAAATAATTCTGCCCATTGGCAATAACAAATCCTGGAACATAAGTTCCAAATAATTCTGCCCATTGGCAATAACAAATCCTGGATCATAAGATCCAAATAATTCTGCCCATTGGCAATAACAAATCCTGGATATTTGAATATCCAAACAAATCCTGAATACCGAAGTATTCAAACCAATCCTGGATCATGAGACCCAAACAAATCCTGGATATTTTAATATCTAAACAAATCCTGAATACCGAAGTATGCAAACCAATCCTGGATCATGAGACCCAAACAAATCCTGGATATTTTAATATCCAAACAAATCCTGAATACCTAAGTATTCAAACAAATACGCCCTTAGAGCTATATTCATATTTATATATGAAACAAATCATAAGTACACTCACCTTGGCAGTTTAACTGGCTTTGCCCTTGCCTTTATCCAGTGCTTGTTCAATCAACTCTTCTTCTCTTCCTATCATTCTTAAAATATTAGTATCATCATAATAATATCAATAATCCAAAGAACGATTTAAACATAATTCAATCCATAAGCATCACATGATTCCATTCAAATCATTTATCACAAGTGAAGTTCCATTCAAATCCATGCTAGTATATTTAACATATCCAAATCATAGACCAAATATAATTTTATTTATTCTTGGAGATTCAATACTTGTCATATTATTATTCCAATACAAAAGACGGTACATCATTTTAGGTCTCGTAGAGCAAAATATGCTCATTTCTTTACCACATGGCAAATCTACCCTATAGGCCCTCTTATCATTCATTCAACTTCCACGAATTTCCATAATTTTTCTACATCATAAATTTATGTGATATTTCACTAAACATCAGTAAACATATTGGAAAATACAAAGTTAAAGTTTCATAATTTTTAAGGTTCGTTTGCTATGTCAAGCAAAACACCGAACACATGGTGGGCATATTTTCACCCTTAGGGCAGATTTCATACCCGAACTTCAAACTCTCACCAAAGACTCATTTATTGGTATTTTATCATTATTTTATGATATGTCATACATATATGAGTCCAGGTAAATCTCCAATTGGAATAAATAAATTCCAGTAAGTACACAAAAATATATGGAAGTTTTAATAAACAGAGTTTCTAAACAAAGCAATTTTAGGGTTTTGTACATTCAACTTAACATAAACTTGCATATATCCATACATATGCACCCAAGCATGAAAGGTCAATAAAAAATCAAGGATTAATATCATATAAGTCGTAAATGAAAGAAAAATAGAAAGATTCATGGTTGGAATTACCTTAGGGGTTTTTACGTAATTTTCTATGAATTTTTTTGAATGTTTCTCCTCACTTTCTTCTTCCTAACCCTCACAATTGTTTTTCCTCAACTTAAAACACTCCCAAACTGAGTTTGCTGAATAAAGGAGGATCTCTCAAGGGTTTAAGTCGGCCAAAACAACCTCCACCTCCAACCAATCAATTTATAACATGTGGCATCATATAAAACAAAATATCATTTAAGGCTAAATGACTACTTTAGCCCCTGTTCGTAAAAAGACAATATCTTCCCACTCAGATGTCCGTTCGATGGACCATTTGTTGTGTTACAACCCTAACTAATATATCTACAAATATCTACTTTACACCTCAAGTCAATTGTTATGTCATAAAGGTCAAAACTAGTCTTAAACTTGAACATTCCTATCGAAAACTTCAAAATTTCACATTTGTAACTAGTTCGATTGTTGATGTTTTATGAAGGTAGGATTAGACTAAACATAATGAATTAACATTATATATACTAATAACATATTATACATATCACACAAGCTAATCATGATTTAAATATAATTTATCATAATTATATTCGGGTTGTCACAATTCTCCTCCAGTTAAGAAATTTCGTCCCCGAAATTGACATACCTTGGTTCTCTGAATCAAACAAATATGGATAACGCATCTTAATGATATCCTCACTCTCCCATGTAGCTTCTTCCATGGAATGCCTTCTCCACACAACTTTCACAAGTGGGATTACTTTTGATCTCAATACTTGTTCCTTCCTATCCACGATAGCAAGTGGTTCTTCCGCATAACTCAAGTCTTCCTTTAACTCAATAGGTTGTTCTACCAACACATGTGAAGGATCAGTTACATACTTTCTTAACATAGAAACATGGAAAACATCATGTAACCGAGATAACTCTGGTGGTAATGCTAACTTGTAGGCAACCATCCCGACTTTCTCAAGGATTTCATAAGGTCCAATGTAGCGTGGACTTAATTTCCCTTTCTTTCCAAACGTCATAACTCCCTTCCATGGAGATATACGAAGAAACACATATTCCCCTTTCTGGAATTCCAAATCTTTTCGTCGTTTATTCGCATAACCTTTTTGTCTGCTTTGAGCTGTTCTCATTCTATCTTGAATAATCTTCACTTTTTCAGTGGTGATTTCAATCAATTCTGGATCCTCTATCTTCCTTTCACCAACTTCACCCCAACATATCGGTGTACGACATCGTATACCGTACAATGCTTCATATGGAGCCATACCAATAGTAGATTGAAAACTATTGTTATATGCAAATTCTATCAAAGGAAAATATTTATCCCAATTACCTTTGAAATCAAGCACACAAGCTCTAAGCATATCTTCCAAAATCTGTATTGTCCTTTCAGACTGCCCATCTGTCTGGGGATGAAAAGCCATACTAAACTTCAAGTTAGTACCCATAGCATACTACAAGCTATCCCAAAATCTGGATGTAAAAGTAGGGTCCCTATCTGAAACAATAGATACCGGTGCTCCATGCAATTGAATAATTTCATTAACATACAATCTAGCATACCTATCAACTGTATACGTAGTCTTGACTGCTCGAAAGTGAGCGGACTTTGTCAATCTATCCACCACTACCCAAATCGAATCTGACCCCTTCTGAGATCGAGGAAGCCCAACCACAAAATCCATCGTTACATGTGTGACACCCCGACTAATTAAATACCGGGTAGCTACTCCTTTATTAAATTAATTCAAAATGCCAAGTTGGCTCAGTTAATAGCATCACTGTCGAAAACATTTTAATGATTACTAACCACCTAGTATTTAAAAAGTAAGTGCCAAATTTTATTTAAAGTCTGATTAACATGCAACAAGTGTAATGAAGAAATAAATAACACCATTCACCATACTGAAGTAAAACGAATAACCATCACATAGTGTAAATAAAGTCTGGAGGAAAACTCCTCACTACAAATCCCACAACTGAAAAGTAAACTGAAAACTAAAACAATACATACTAAAGTCTGAAAACTGAAATGTAAAAGATGCTCTGATAGAAATGGGCAACACGCCCTACAACTGATAGATAGTGACTCTGGAATCCAAAAGATAGAAGCGTCTACAAGCAAATCCCTGTAGCTTCCACAAACAGCTACAGCTCGTCACCTGAATGAGTATCCTATGCTTGGTGTCCTTGTGGCTGGGCACCTAAAATGGTTTTACAAGAAAAAGATTTGAAAAGCAAACGGGTCAGAGCCCGAATGTGGAGTTATTTTAAAAAATTGCAAGTGCTTTAAAAACATTTAAAACATTAAATGCAAAGTACATGTTAGGACGTGCACTCACATGATATTCTCACCTCTCGTCTAACTGTGCACTCCTAACGTAAGTACCCATCTATAACGACGCAAACCACTAGCTAAGTGACATCATCTCTAGCTAGACTATCATAGGTCCTACCCATATTACTCGGTTCTATTAACATTATAACGCTCGTAATTAAGTAGGGGTTTAACGTAAACTCAGAAGCTCAATATACAATATATATCACTGTAAGTTAACTCGTTATATTTCTCGAAACAATACCGTAATTATATTCACATCATTAACATGAAGGTTCACATTAATTAAGTGTATATTATTCACATCATAAATATACAATATAAGAACCCCGAGAACTAAGTTGCGGTGCACACATACTCTGCTATCCATCCCGGTATATCACGTACATAAGGATTACATATTCCGAATATCTCAGGAATAGTTCCCCGATAATAACATCACAAATAATGGAGGCGAACACAGTCACATCACATGGGTCACGCACATACCTACGCTCCCACGATCAGCGGACTTATTAATATCCCAATAAGTCTTTCTATGACCTATGTTCATCAAGGTAACCAGTCTAAATCCGGGCAACACAAGGATTAGAGGGCCCTAAGCGAACGCAAACCTCCCGTGATAGCAAGTATGGTAGGTATGTCATACACACAATTCATATACCAATACTAAGTTAACACACGTCTTAGTAATACCGTAGTTTAATCGTAGTACATATCGCATTCTCGAACTAACTATAATTCTCACAATTTATACTATTCCAGTTTATAATCATACGCGCCATAATTTTCTCACATCGTAGTAGACACTCACGTCTCAACCCAAACAGTCCATTTAATTAAATCTCTTGTATATAAATTTACTTCTCGTAATAAACCAAAAGTCCCAAATCTATCCTTACATCATCAAAGGAAGGTTATCTATATCCTCGAATAAGTTTACGGGACTCCAAAAATCAAAACAGCCCAAAAAGGACCAAACTGTCAACTCGTTAGAAGTCTCGTTCGAACGAGACTGTTCGAACGAGATTCCTCTGTCAACTTGTTAGAAGTCTCGTTCGAACGAGGCTGTTCGAACGAGATTCCAGTTCGTTCGAACGAACTGTACCTTCTAACGATATCTCGTTCGAATGAGATATCGAACGAAATCCCTTCTCGTTAGCAGCGATTGGTCAACTCGTTAGAAGTTCGTTCGAACGAGTTCGTTCGAACGACCTGGGGATTGCTTCTAACGACTGACCAGTTTCGGCCCAGATTTTTCCCCAATTCGTTTTCATCCATTTTTATCACTTCTAATCTCTTCCAAAGTTCATCCCAACAACGTTTTAGGGTCTCTAATTCATCCTAAACATATTCAAGTCATCTCCTAACATGTTTTCAAGGATTAAATCTCTCTAACATCAATCAAAATATAAATCTCTACACTTTTTCCCAATTATTTCAAGGACATGAACCCTAACTTTTGAATCATGAATTAACCCAATAAAATCCGTTTTAAATTTCACCCAATCATAAATATCATCAGTAGGAACATCTACCTATCATTCTACATGCAAATCCTCCTCAAGATTTCAAGTTCTAAGTTCAATTAACATGGGTTTTCATTATCTTTCAAGAACAATTGATATTCTTCAATTTCTAACATGGAAAAGACATTCTCTGAAATTAAATGGAATAAAGTCACTTGCCTTGGTTCGATTTCTGATTTTGGTGTAGGTTTGATGGAGTTTTTCTGCAGAATTTCCTCTCTTCCAAGCTCCTTCTTTAATGGTGGCTTAAGGTGGCTAGGGTTTGTTTTGGGGAACTTGGAAACCTAATGATAGCCTCCGTAGCTTAATGGGTTAATATGGGTTGGTTAGTGGGTTTAGTGGGTTAAATCCACATCAAATTAAAACTCCCAATTTTCGTCACTTTTAATTCCTCAAAAAGTAAAATTACCAAAATACCCTTTAAGTTGCCGGTATGGCCTAAAAATACCCCGAGACCCAAACTACACCCCCGGCTAGTGTTTTCTGACTATCTCGACCCTTACGGACGCGCTGGCGCACTCAAAACGACCATACGGTTTATAAATTTTAAATTCACTTTTTATAATCAAAATATTACACCGTGACGCGGCGGTCCCACGCGTCTCAACAAAATTTCTTAAATGCCGTATATAAATCTCACGACAACTTTTATAATACCAAATAAATATATCAAAACATGTATGCACATAATCAAATACCAACTCGCATCTCGTTAGTATATATAACCCGGATTAATTTCCAATTAATTACGCATTTAATTAATTAATCCCAAAAATAAATATAGCCAAAAGTATGAGATATTACAACATGATCCCATTTCCATTCCGATATCGACAATGGCTGAAGCAAACCAGTAGGTTTCTGATGCTCCACTTTCACTTGCTAACATATAAGGCACCTAGCAACAAAATCAGCTATTTCCTTTTTCATATTATTCCACCAATAATGCTCCTTTAAATTCCTATGCATTTTAGTACTACCAGGATGCATAGTATAAATGGAATTATGAGCCTCATCTAAAATTTCCTCTTTCAATCCACACACATTAGGCACACACAACCGCTGCTTATACAATAAAGTGCCATCATTCACAATACAAAAATCTTCAGACTTACCATCTCGGAGATCTTGTCGTTTCTTCTCAAGAAAAGGATCTTGACTTTGCAAATCACGAATACGGGTAGCTAATAAAGGCCTCACACTTACATGAGCAAAGAATCTATCCCCATCTACTAGCTGCAATTCTACTCCCATCAATCTCAACTCCATAATATGAGCAACTCTAGCACATCGAATAAAAGATAACCTGCCTGAAGCCTTTCTACTCAAAGCATCTGCAACTACATTTGCCTTTCCTGGGTGGTAGTGAATTGTACAATCATAATCTTTAATTAACTCCATCCATCGCCTCTGCCTTAAATTCAACTCCTTTTGAGTAAATAAATACTTAAGGCTTTGATGGTCAGTAAAAATTTCACATACCTCACCATATAGATAATGACGCCACAATTTCAAAGCAAAGATAATAGCAGCAAGTTCTAAATCGTGTGTAGGATAATTACGTTCATGTGTACGCAACTGCCTAGAAGCATAAGCAATAACTTTACCATGCTGCATAAAAACACAACCCAACCCCTGGTGTGAAGCATCTGTATAAATAACAAAACCATCTCCACCATGAGGAATAGTAAGAACAGGTGCAGTTACCAACCTCCTTTTCAATTCATCAAAACTATTTTCGCAATCAGAATTCCATTCAAACTTAACATCTTTCCGGGTTAGTTTAGTCATCGGCAAGGCAATCGAAGAAAATCCCTTAATAAACCTTCTATAATACCCAGCTAAACCCAGAAAACTTCTCACCTCAGTGACATTATTGGGCCTCTCCCATTTTACAATAGCTTCTACCTTCTTGGAATCAACACATATACCTTCTCCAGAAATAACATGGCCTAAAAATACAACTTTTGAAAGCCAAAATTGACATTTGCTAAACTTATCATACAATTGCTTATCTTTCAACACATTCAAAATAGTTCTGAGATGCTTTTCATGTTCAACCATATCACGTGAATAAATCAGAATATCATCAATAAAAACTATCACAAATGAATCAACAAAAGGATGCAGTACCCTATTCATAAGATCCATAAATACAGCTGGAGCATTAGTCACCCCAAAAGGCATCACCAGGAATTCAAAATGACCATACCGAGTACGAAAAGAGGTTTTAGAAATATCACTCTCCTTGACCCTCAACTGATGATAACCCGATCGCAAGTCTATTTTTGAAAACACTTTAGCACCCTGTAACTGATAAAACAAATCATCTATACGAGGTAAAGGGTACTTGTTCTTAATAGTAGCTTTATTCAGTTGCCTATAATCAATACACAAACGCATAGTGCCATCTTTCTTTTTCACAAATAAAACCGGCGCCCCCCATGGAGATACACTAGGTTGTAGAACCCCCTATCAAGCAAATCCTGCAACTGAATTTTGAGTTCTTTCAACTCAGCAAGTGCCATTCTATATGGTGCCATAGAAATAGGGGTTGTCCCCTGTGCTAATTCAATACTAAATTCAATTTCTCTTCCTGGAGGTAACCCTGACAACTCACTAGGAAACACTTCTGGAAAATCCCGTACAATAGGAACATCGACTAATTGTAAAGATCCCTTCCTAGTGTCAAGAACATATGCAATAAAACCCTCACAACCCTTACTCAATAATTTCCTCGTCTGAATAGCATAAATGAGGCAACTGGGAACAATTTTCCTTTCCCCCACAAATTTAAATTCAGGCTCACCAGGCATACTAAAAACAACTTCCTTACAGAAACAATCCATTGATGCATGATATTTAGATAACCAATCCATTCCCAGAATTATGTCAAAATAAAAAATATCCAATGGAAGTAGATCTATAACTGTATCTCTAGCCCCCATAGTCAAAACACAATCACGAAAAACATATTCAACTACAATCATATCCCCCATAGGCATGGAAATACCCAACCCCACCTCTAAATGAGTGCATGGTCTATTCAGATATAGGAAAATGCATATGACAGAAAAGAATGTGTGGAACCAGGATCAATCAGAACATAAGCACTTCTATCAGTAACAGAATGTGTACCTGTCACCACATCTGGAGTAATCTGAGCTTCTTTCATTGTAAAAACTCGTCCACCTGGCCTGGAACTACTAGCTTGTCCTCTGCCCATACTTTTCACTGCACTGCCTCGAGATAACATTCTGCTTGCTACTTCACTATGTGTTGTTGGAGTCTCTGCCAACTGCGGACAATTCTTTTTAACATGCCCCACTTGATGACAATGGTAGCATTCCACTCCTTTAAGCTTAGGACACTCGGATTTATAATGCCCCTCCTCTTTACAAAAGAAACACGTAATAACTCTCACTGGTGCCTCACCTTTTACTGACCTCCAACCCAGACTAGAAGAGTCTCCACCCCTAGTATCTCTGCCAAATCTCCCCAGACCTCTACCACTATCTCCACCACCTCTCTGAAATTTATGAGGTTCCATCTTAATACTTCCACCCTCACCTCCCTTCGAGTGAGATGCGTCGAATCTACTTTTCTTAAAACTCTCTCTGCTCCCCACCCCTTGGTTCATTTGCCTTTCTGCTATCGTGGCTTTGTTTACCAGAGAAGCATAATCTTCTAACTCATAAGTGGCCACTCTATTTTGAATAGGCCAAATCAGTCCATCTTGAAACTTACTACATTTATCTCCTTCATCCTGCACATACTTAGTAGCAAATCTAGACAAAGCAGTAAATTTAGCGTCATACTCCCTTATAGACATTTTCCCTTGGGTCAAATTTATAAACTCCCCCAGCTTCTCCCTCCTATAAACCTTAGGGAAATACTTAACATACAAAGCTTTAATAAATTCAGCCCAAGTAATAACATCAGTACCTTCGATCCTGGGCACCAAATGGTTGCTGGCTTCCCACCAATATTTCGCCTCTCCTTTCAGCTTAAACACGGCTAGATTCACTTTTTGGTTATGTGGAACCTTCATAACTGCAAATATAGTTTCTAGATCCCTGACCCATATCTCAGCTTCTGTAGGTTCAACTGACCCTGAATATATTGGAGGATTCAACTTCAAAAACTTCTCATGCATGGAATCTTTCATTTCCTTCCTTGCCTCTTTCTCAATCTTGGCCACCGTCTTTGATTCTAGATATCTAGCCTGTTGTTCTGCCATTTGTGCCATATTTCTTTCTTGTTGCTCTGCCATCCTCATCATTGCCTTCACCATCATCTGGATATCTGTAGGTTGTTCATTCTCTCTGGCCCTTCCAGCAACACTCTGCTCTTCTTTAGTATTGTCTGTATGAGAAGCTACTCCCTCTTCTCGATGTTGTCCATCCCCAGGTTCCATCTTGAATTATCTGTAATACAATAAAGTTCTAACAACCAATATAAACAATTTATACTACTAAACTATTGGTTAGTACATAAACAATTCATAAATATCAAATCAACTCAATACTGCCATCTAACCGTCACACACGTCCAGAATTAATAACCATGCTCTGATACCACTAATTGTCACACCCCAAAACCCAATATCCATACTAATCATTTGTTATTGTAATAATTAGATCATAATCTTGAGCCCATTGGAAATATGATTCATTCATCAATATTTTCCTACATAATGTGCATAATGAACCTAATATTATTCTTATATGATAAAATTCAATATCAGAGTCATAATTAAGCGAACATACAATACCTTGATTAACTATGATCAACTCAATCCATATTAAATCAATATATACAATGTGTGAGTATATTAAAATCTTCAGTGTGACAACGATAAAATCCCATTTTTAAACCCCAACTCTCTCCAACGGTGCAACTCTCAAAGCTACCGGTCATATGGTATCCTAGCTGGCAGCGTATGAACCTGAAATTGTTAAAATATAAATCGTAAGCATTAAGCTTAGTGAGGTACTCCTTTCCTGCAATAGAATAAAAATTCTATATCGAATATGTAGATATAAAATCCAAACAATCCTGCCTATTGGCAATAACAAATCATGGATCATAAGATCCAAATAATTCTGCTCATTGGCAATAACAAATCCTGGAACATAAGTTCCAAATAATTCTGCCCATTGGCAATAACAAATCCTGGATCATAAGATCCAAATAATTCTGTCCATTGGCAATAACAAATCCTGGATATTTGAATATCCAAACAAATCCGGAATACCGAAGTATTCAAACCAATCCTGGATCATGAGACCCAAACAAATCCTGGATATTTTAATATCCAAACAAATCCTGAATACCGAAGTATTCAAACCAATCCTGGATCATGAGACCCAAACAAATCCTAGATATTTTAATGTCCAAACAAATCCTGAATACCGAAGTATTCAAACAAATCCGCTCTTAGAGCTATATTCATATTTATATATGAAACAAATCATAAGTACACTCACCTTGGCAGTTTAACTGGCTTTACCCTTGCCTTTATCCAGTGCTTGTTCAATCAACTATTCTTCCCTTCTTATAATTATTAAAATATTAGTATCATCATAATAATATCAATAATCCAAAGAACGATTTAAACATAATTCAATCCATAAGCATCACATGATTCCATTCAAATCATTTATCACAAGTGAAGTTCCATTCAAATCCATGCTAGTATATTTAACATATCCAAATCATAGACCAAATATAATTTTATTTATTCTTGGAGATTCAATCCTTGTCATATTAGTATTCCAATACAAAAAACGGTACATCATTTTTGGTCTCGTAGAGCAAAATATGCTCATTTCTTTACCACATGGCAAATCTGCCCTATAGGCCCTCTTATCATTCATTCAACTTCCACGAATTTCCATAATTTTTCTACATCATAAATTTATGTGATATTTCACCCAACATAAGTAAACATATTGGAAAATACAAAATTAAAGTTTCATAATTTTTAAGGTTCGTTTGCTATGTCAAGTAAAACACCGAACATATGGTGGGCATATTTTCACCCTTAGGGCAGATTTCATACCCGAACTTCAAACTCTCACCAAAGACTCATTTATTGGTATTTTATCATTATTTTAGGATATTTCATATATATATGAGTCCAGGTAAATCTCCAATTGGAATCAATCAATTCCAGTAAGTACACAAAAATATATGGAAGTTTTAATAAACAGAGTTTCTAAACAAAGCAATTTTAGGGTTTTGTACATTCAACTTAACTTAAACTTGCATATATCCATACATATGCACCCAAGCATGAAAGGTCAACAAAAAATCAAGGATTAATATCATATAAGTCGTAAATGAAAGAAAGATAGCAAGATTCATGGTTGGAATTACCTTAGGGGCTTTTACGTAATTTTCTATGAATTTTTTTGAATGTTTCTCCTCACTTTCTTCTTCCTAACCCTCACAATTGTTTTTCCTCAACTTAAAACTCTCCCAAACTGATTTTACTGAATAAAGGAGGATATATCAAGGGTTTAAGTCGGCCAAAACAACCTCCACCTCCAACCAATCAATTTATAACATGTGGCATCATATAAAACAAAATATCATTTAAGGATAAATGACTACTTTAGCCCCTGTTCGTAAAAAGACAATATCTTCCCACTCAGATGTCCGTTCGATGGACCGTTTGTTGTGTTACAACCCTAACTCATATATCTACAAATATCTACTTTACACCTCAAGTCAATTGTTATGTCATAAAGGTCAAAATTAGTCTTAAACTTGAACATTCTTACCGAAAACTTCAAAATTTCACATTTGTAACTAGTTCGATTCTTCATGTTTTATGAAGGTAGGATTAGACTAAACATAATGAATTAACATTATATATACTAATAACATATTATACATATCACACAAGCTAATCATGATTTAAATATAATTTATCATAATTATATTCGGGTTGTCACAATTGTAGTTAATTAACTTCATAATCTAATATGTTGGTATGTTTGCCAAATATAAGGGGATCATTAGCATAAAGTTCTCAGCATGATGTGATCACACAAACAAATATATATTTATCATAAAATTCAATAACCATAAATACTTACTAAGTGGAATTTTATCATATGCTAGGAAACACAAAATATATAAATATATTTAGGCATGTAAAAGTCGGGTTATCACATCCTACCCTACGTATAACAATTTTGATCCCAAAACATGACCTATGATAATTTTTAAATTTGCAGTAACATATTTCTTCCATCTAATATTTGTACTAGATAGCAATACCTTAACCTCAGTTACATGGTTTTCATAAAATTATTATTCGTATAAACTTAGAATTTAACTTTGAACTTTATTCCATCGGTTATATAAAACTCTTCTTAGAATCTAGACTCACATCATCACCATCATAATTAATTGATCCTGAAGTTTTGTAAAGTCAAATAATCCCACGAATATACTATTATTCTCAATTGTATATAGAATTAGAAATCTTTATGGGAAGGAAATAATATATGTGAATTAACCAATATATTATAACCTGAATGGAATATTTACTATGAACACTTAGGTGAACATAATAAAAAATATATGGTAATATTATTCTATTTGCACTATTTTCTAGGTAGATGTTTGTAACGTCCCAGTAGTTTGTAGTAATAAGCTTTCAATTATTGACGAATCAAATAAATAAATATAAACTATGCCATCTCTCTCTTCTTGTAGTTTCACCAAAACACTTCTTAAAGATCCTTACAGAGCTTTGTATATCCGGAGAGAATGATGAATTTCATAGAAAGACCATTTTCTAATATCAATTATAAAGATGAATATTACTGTGAACGCACATTCTATTTCTTAATCTCAACACGCCACCCTAGACTAGAAATTTAGTTGTGTTCTTTCAATCACTTAACCTTCTAAGGAATATGGATCATCAACTTATAAAATCTTAGTCCTTTACATGTTATGTTTATAGTCATTGCTTATTCACTATAATACCAAGATTTACCTCCATGCTTTTTGCATCCTTCTATAATGATTTCTGATTGGTAACCATGCTATTTTTTTCCTAAAATTCTTTCTCAAGGGGAAAACTAATACACTATCTTTCCATGGATGATAATGAATATCCAGTCATAGTCCTCTATCAAATCTAAAAAAATTCATTGTCGTATGTTAAAATCTTTTTTGACATGTACTTTATACTAATATTTTCCTATAAAAATTTAAAGTCTTCCCAATAGAGTAATACCTCCAAAAAAATTGGTGAGCAAAACTAACAATAATTAATTGTAAGTCAATGGTGTTGTAATTATGCTCATATGATTATAACTTAATTGTCCTAAATTAACCCACATTAAAAAAAAAAATCTAAATGTATCAATATAAATTACCAATCCTTCTTCTCCCAAAGGAATAGTTAAAAGTAAGGAAACTACTAACTAATTCTTATATTCCTAAGATTTACTCTCCACTTATATAGATAACTCATAGTTCACCTTCTTTAATCTGTATATAACGTCTCTTACCTATGGATTTTTAAATTCTTATCATGTTTTTAACCACACTAGTCCAAATATTTCTAAAAATTTTGTCCACCACATTCAAGATACAGGTTGTTGAAATAGTTAGTCCAAATCTCATCATTAGGAATGCATGATGACCATAACTAGTATAAAAAATTAACTTCCAACTATCATCTTTCTCATTCTCAATTGATGATAGCCTAACCCAACGTCGATCTTATATAGTAATGGTGAACCTTGTAATTAGTTTAAAAAACCTATTTATATGAGGTAAAGGGTACTATAATTAATGGTTACCTTATTTATTTCTTGATAATCCATAAAAAATATCATCATCCCGTACTTAATTTGTCTTAGACTAGAGCATTCCATGGTGATACACTTGGCTTGATAAAACCCTTATCCAAAAGATCATATAAATGAACCTTTAACCCACTTACCTCAAATGGTTCTTTATAATAAAAAAATTGTTTAGAAAGTGTTCCATTTTCACGAAAGAGGTCAACGGTAAATTCTATTTTTCCAATTGAGATATAAATTTGGTGAATCTAATGGAGTACTAAAAAAGTGAACTTTTTTTTTAAATCTTTCATAACAGATTATTATATTAGTCCATTCACTTATAACTATATGATGTACATAATTACCAAGTTAATATCTTAAGGTAGAGATGCTGGTAAGGATACAGTATCTAATAGGTTATTAGATCAGTTGAGGAAATCCTTTTATATTCATCTAATATAATTATTCATATATATTATAATCACGTTTATTAGTCCTAATAGGCAAACAAATATAATCTTAAACTTAAATATACCAATCAATGTAATTATGATATACACAACTAAGCTTAATATAAAAATATAGTATTTCCCCAAGTGAAGGGAAACTTTAACCAATTATCTTAAACCAGCAATGAATTCTTAAAACAATCTACCAATACTACCTCTCACCATAATACCGCTTCTCTTCTTATCTCTTTAAAAATCAATAATGCCTATATTCAGTACAGGGAAAGTATATAATATGATAAAAGAATAGTATAAAACAAATTAAAAAAAATCAAGAAATGATAGTAGGATCAACAATAATAAAGTCATGTAAATGAAGAAATGTTCATTCGATGAGATCAAAGTTAAAGGATAGAAGAAAAATATTCAAGAGATTTCAAGATTGTATTATATAAGATCCCATACCTCAACCACAATGGATTCCCTAATACATTTAATACTATATGTACTTCTATTTTCTTTAGTAGTCTTATAATACAATTTTATTAGTCTACTCAAATAATAGTATCCGATAAAACAATTATTTTCAGTCTCAAAATTATATCCATTGATCATATATGCTAAACAATGTCTAAAACCTTAACCTCGTAATTCTTACAATTCCACCACATAGTTAATTCATACAATCACATCCTAACTCTCACATAAAATTTCTATAAAAATAAAAGATTACCTTATAGTCTGCCTATAATAATCTTATCTTAGTTACTATCAAATGCATCATCAAATTGAATACGATCAATATCCTATTAAACCTTCAAACAACGTATCCATCATTAGGTAATCCTCTATCACATGCAGTTTGATAGGATCTAGTCTTAGAATTTTGTGTTAGGCATAACCTAACCTATCTTATCTTCAGCACATCTACAAGTTCATAACATATGCTCTGATAACACTTTTGTCATGACCCTAACCCAAAAATAATAGGAAACGCATGTCTTGACATGCCACCAAGGCATTTAATAATCTGGCCTTAAATTTTTGTCTTAAGACAAAAATAGCGAAAATACATTCAGATGGTTGTGAGTTTTACCTAGATAAAAAGGCAACACGTCAATAGAATTTCTAAAAAAATAACTTCTTATTTTCATGGATAAATAAATTCTACTACAAGTCATGCCAAAATTAGGTAAAGTGAAGTAATTTCTTTAACATATAAATGTACACTAGCCTTTAGCCATAAAACAAATTCCAAAATATAATCATCAATTCAATTTGCACATATCCATCCTCATTTCTAACTATAGCCTAAAAAAGGGTTATTCATATGACATCAGCCAAAAGCTATATTAGATTCAATATCCACACATTTAAAGGTTTTTTAGAAAATAGATACCTATTTAAGTAAGAACGAAAGGCATACATATATATGGATAGGAACTTATTGTAATATCTATGTGAATGATTAACAATATACAAAAATGAGTTTCTCAAGGAACGAGTATGAAAAATCAAATTCAATATCTATTTCTTTTAATCATAGTATTTTAATGGTCAAGTACACTCTAATACTGTATTATTCTATCGTATTATTCCCCAATAGTTGAGGGTAAATCAAACTAATTCATTACATCGCCTTATCTAGGGCACACCGACTATAACCCAACTGGGAAGGTCAATCAGTAGGAGAGGTCACTTATGCCAAATTATATTATCTTATTTCCAATATTCAATACAATCTCATTTTCAGCACTCATTTTAATGAGTATGTCCATATGGAGAGATATAAACATATCACAAATGAATCAATTATCGGTATCAGACGCATTTTGAGAATATAAGAAATTCACAAAATACTTATAGTTTGCATATTACCATATAATCATAATGCGCAAGAAATGGTTAAGATTACTCACATAAAATAGAGGTTCGAAAATAAAAATATTGAGTCTTGAATCACATGTTAATCTAACAAATATAACAAATGTTTAATTATATATTCTAAACAAACTCGAGTTTATATATTGTATTTTAATCTTTTAATAACTTTTTGTAAAGGATTACAAAACATCATTTTCTGAACTTTTAAAATTCATTGATCGAAATCGAATTTCAATTAATATTTCTTTTGAATTGGTCGGTTCCCGGTAAAGATGGTGGACCATAGGGGCACCACTAAAATACCAATTCCTCTAGACCTAACTTCTTCAGATTCATTCCTAGTAGAGATGGTGGGTCACAGGGGCACCACTTAAATACCATCTAACCTGGACAAAATTTCATTGGCCTCACTTTAGAATTACTTAATTGGATTCCACAAGAACAAAAATCAGTTCAAAAGTTCATATATAACTTTAAACAAGTTCAATTTTGAAAAAAAGCAAATTCAATCTTAAATATAATTTATCAATCACGTGTTTAGGAATAATAAGCATTACTAATTTTCACCACCAAAAGAATATAAATTCATTAGTGAAAATCCCTTTTTAAAATTCAGAAATTCATTATGAAAAGAAATTCATATTTCATTTTTATAAAATAATTCAATTGAGGCTAGGATTTGAGGGTGGGAGGAAATAATTTTCGAGAAGTCTTCTTGTGTAAAAGTTGGGGTGAAAGTTATTTGAAAAGTGTAGCCCTGAATTAGTTTTAATATGAAGGAATTAAGAGTTTGATTCCAATTAGAATTCTAATTAAACTAGAAAACTGCCAGATCTGCCATCACTTAATCGATTCGCTGCCTAGACGAATCGATTGGTTCGACCTGTTCGCCCAAGCACACCCAAAAATTTCATAAAGTCCAAATTATAACAAATTTGAATTTCAATTTCAATTTCGATTTAAATTCTATTTTCCATAATTAAAATCCATCATTTTAACTTACCAAAAATAATTAAATCCAAAATTTCTATTTTTTTGAATTCCGAATGAATTTATTTTAAATTCCAATTTAATTTAATTAAATACCAATTTAAATTCATGGGTATTACATACTTCCCCACTAGTATAGGAATTTCGTCCTCGAAATTCAACAAAGCGTAAACGCACAGAATAAATAAAGCTCACATATGCATGAATAGTTTAGAATCATTGATTGGGATTTGGGATGAATTTTAGACAAATTTGGATGAGGAATGGATTGGAAAAATGAAGTTTGAAAGAAGAGGGGAAATCTCATAATTCTCGTTCGAAGACCTGCGCAGGTCGTTTGAACGACCTCTTGTGAATGAGAATTCCAACGAGTCTTCTAACGAGATTTTTGAGTTCGTTTGAAGTGAGAAGTTTATTCAAACGACCTCGTTCAAAAGAGAATCTTGGACTTCTAACAAGATTCCAGAATGCTTATTTTTTGTTCGGACAAGTTAGAACCCTTCTAGGTTGGTCCAAGTGAGAGATATTAACCTACGCTATCACTGAATGACTTAAATTCATAGTTAGTAATGAGTAGAAAGAGAGACTATTCAAGGGGATATAGAGGGGTAATATAGACTTAGGAAAAGGTATATGTTAGAGAGTTAAGTCGAAGTGCTACAATAATGTGAATAGTAGAGACGATGATACTATCTATAAACTCGAGAACTTGGGTTGTGAGAATACCTATTGTATATATATTAAGCTGTGTGTATGCTTATTGAATAAACTATTATGTCTATAACATACCTACGCTTCTTGCTATTGAGCGGAGGTTTCGCGTTGTGGACAATCATGCCTTGAGGAGCCCTCAGGTGGGATAGTGATTGGTAACACTAGAGCATAAAACCTAGGTACGGGATATCTGTGAGATCGATAGTGATGACAGTCGTATGTGTGCGTAGGTATGTACGGAGCCCATCGGCTTGGGACTATGTTCGCTTGCAATATATGTTTTTTTTATGGTTCGCGAGAGCCTGGACCTTTAGTCTTTTATGCAATGAGAGATGCAACAGGGAATGATAGTAGAGTATGCAGACACCACAGCTATGTCTCGGGGTGCAATATTCTCTCTCCATATATATAAGGTATAGTGTATGTGTATATATTTCAAATGATGTCTACTGTGTGAATTAAGTAGGTGGGATTATTAATGAAATTTGAAATGAATTAAGTAGAGAACACTTAATTATATTAAATTGGAAGTGTTTATTTATGCTAAAAAGAGGAATTGTTTAGATGTATTATTTTACGAGGGAAATCTAGGAGAACAATGTCGGATTATGGGTAGTTATTAGACATAAAGGACTAGTTAGTATGGGATTTGAACTAGTGGGATTTGAATATGCGTTAAGTGTGCACATTAGATGACAGGTGAGCATCTCAAGCGAGTTCGACAACTTAACATGAAAATATATGTACTAATAAATCATTTTAAGAACTTTCTGATCTTTAAACTGTTTTCAACTTGGGCTCTGAACCGTTTTTCTGCAAATATCTTTTCTTGTCAAATTATTTTAGGTGCTCAGTCACAGGGACACCATGATTAGGAGTTCCACTCATTCGACGAGCTGTAGCTGTTTTGGACACTACATGACTTTGGTAGTAGACGCCTGTGAGTCTATCCTTCCTTACTTTTAAGTTATTTGCATCAGTTGTATATGTCGTCCCTGCTTATTTATTTACTCAGAGATTTGAGATTTGATTCCTTACTCTTAACAGTTATTGGATTTAATTAGTGGGATTATTGTATTTGACTTTTGATTGCAAGTGTTTACTTTGGTCCCTTTTATTATGCCAGTTATTTAATTTCTTATGAGATTGGTTTGAATGGGTAATGTTTAACTATTTCCTTACATGGTATTATATTAATTGAAAAGCTAAAATTTTGACATCAACCTTTTTAAATATTAGGCGGTTAGTTTTAATTATACAGTTTTCGATAGTGATGCATAATCTGAACCAAATGGATATTTTGAATTAATTAATAAAAGACTGATCACTCGGTATTTAATTAAGCGCGGTTTCACAGGTGGTGTCAGAGAATCAGTTTCTAGAGTCCTTAGGATCTGTACATCTTACTATTTGTTCCGCGCAGCTATCTTTTATGTAGAGCCCTATATTTAGGATTATTATGTTCATTAATTGGGCATTTTACATCTTCAGCTATTTGAGATATTTACTATGGACATATAAAGCTTCTCTCTCATTTAAGATGCCTCCCAGATGTGCATAACGAGCTAATAGGGATGCCCAGCCCGAGCCTCAGCCAACTCCAACACAGGGTACGATGAATGCATTCGAAGTTGTCGCTATTGTAGCACTGGAGGTGAATGCGGCATTAGCCGTAGTACAGCAGGCCCCACCACCGGCACCAGTAGTGGATCCAGTACCAGTTCATGCTTTACCTTCTTCATAAGTGCGTGTCAGAGATTCCTTTCAGAAGGCACACACTCTAGAGTTTGCTGGGAGTTCAGATGTATTAAAGGCGGGCCAATGGAAGAAGGATATACAGAGACATCTGAGGATGTATGAGTGCACGAAGGTACAAAAGAATATTTTGGCTACTTTTAAGTTGGTGGGGGAAGCGTTACAGTGGTGGGAGTCCGTCACCACTGCGGAGGAGAGAAACATCATGACTATCTAAGAGTTCTAGGTGCAGTTTGACCACAAGTACTTCCCTTTTGCAGTGCCGATCGAGACGAGACGGAAGCTGTTGAACCTCAAGAGTTAATGGAATACGATTGATGATTATGAGGAAGAGTTCACCGATCTCCTGAATCTAGTTCCAGATGAGATAGTGACAGAGGAGAAGAAGATTCAGAGGTTCACGGACGAATTGACTTGGAAGATTTTCCAGCACTTGTTAGGGAATCTCTCATTGGCCACTTATTCTTACGTGGTTAATGCTTCCATACTACATTATCAAGACCACCGCTTCCACCAGCAGGGGAGGAAACGATTTGGGGAGTCCAGGCCCCAGGGCCGGAGATGAGGTAGCAGTGCCACTAGGGCACCCGTAGCCCAGGGAAAGGTGCGTCAGGGTGAACAGGGTTTCCATCAAGGGATCCTGCTAAGCGATTCTATTCTGGAGATTTAAGACATGGACAGGGAGGCTTTAGACAGGGCCATCAGGGTCAGCCTAGCCAACAAGGGCAGTAGCATTTCCAGTAGAGCCAGGGGAGGGGTGGTAATGACCATAAGGGACGAGGGAAGCAGGGACAGATGGGAGGACACTTTCTAGGGAGGTGTTTTACTTGGGGAAACACTAGCCACAAACGCCAAGACTGTCCTCAGAGTGGTAGAGTCCTACAGCAGCAGGGCTCTCATTAGGAGCCCCAACGATCATTATTTCCATCCGCCCTCCCAGCACCGCCCCAGATTCCAGCTTTGCCATCCATTCCAGCAACTTCGGTACAACAGGGACAGTTGTAGCATAGGCGTGTTTATAATGTCCATCAGTCCCCAGTTCATAAGGCGCCACTCACTGTTGAGGGTACATTTTCTATCCATGGGACTATGTTGTAATAACCCTCGCTTATGAGACCGTATTTTATAGTAATTACTTAGTATAGTAATTAGAGACAAGTGTTGGGTTATGATTTGAATGTTAATTCAATGTAGAAAAGTTGGTATCTAATATGAGTTTGCATACATATCAGATCTATGGGTAAATATTGCTATGTTATGCTTATTAATGTCATCTGAACTCAAAATGATATTTGGCTTAATAATGAGACCGGAACCTAAATTGAATTTTAAAAATGTCCAAATGATAATTTGGAGGTTGTAGTTGATTCCGGAATGTGCGAAATAGTCAAATAATGTACCATATTGTATTTTGTAGTTTTGGGCATTTTTGACTGATTGTACCCAAATTATGCAGTTGCGTATTATTTTATCGCACTATTAGTTAATTTATTGGGATATTTGTCTTAGGTCACGACTTAAGCTTTCTAAGTCTTTCAATTTCCCTAATTCCCTTCCTAAACCTAAAGAGAGAAAGAGAAGAGTAGAGAGAAAGATTAGAGCTTTGGAGATCTTGAGAGATTCTTGCTTCTACAACCAAGAGACCTGCAAATTGTTGAATCAAGGCAAGTTTTTACTTGCTATTTGTGTCTTGAGATAGATGATTTGCTATGGTAATGATGTATTGATTTTGGTTTAGCAAACTTAGGGTTTTTCTAATGTATTTATGGGTTTTGATTCATTCAAAGATGATTGGGGTGATTCATGAGGTTTAAGATGGTCAATAGTATCATTGATGCTATCTTGGTGCTGGTATATAAGTTTGGTTTGGGAGAAATTCGAGTTGGGGTAGAAAATGGAGTCCAAGACTCCATAGCCAAAACTTGGCAAAATCGCAGGCCCGAATCGATTCGGCCCCCTGGGCGAATCGATTCGGTTAGGTCCAGTGCTCAGGTCTTATGAACCGAATCGATTCGGAATTGGTCCGAATCGATTCGGCAGTTATGCAGAAACCCAAACTTCCTAACCGAATCGATTCGGTTTCCATCCGAATCGATTCGGCAACTTTTCAGAAACTCAAATTTTCTGGCCGAATCGATTCGGCCAAGGGGGCGAATCGATTCGGTAGCCTTGCACTTTTCCATAAATTTTCTTTTAAATTTTAACCCTTTTTCTTTAGGATTAGTAATTAGGGACCTTCTTAAATGAAGTAAACATAGGGTTTAGAGTATTAGTTGAGTTGGGTCGACATCCTAGACTCGAAAGGGTTCATCTAGGGTTCTTTTAAGGGGGAATTTAAAGTGATGTTTAGGCATTACTTTTATCTTGTAAGTTTTATAAGGGTCTAGAACAATCTTTAGGTCAATTTGGAGACTTTAGGAATTAACTTGAGTTAGATTTGACTTGAGGGTTTATGTTAAAGCCTAAAGGAGGCTTTGGAAATAACTTTGGAGTCTGAATTTCTTATCGAGGATGTTATGACAGTACGTAATACGTATAGTCCCAATTTAAGCTTATACATTTGTTAAAATGGGAAATTGATAAGGTAAATGATACATTACTAAATCATGTAATAGAAATAAATAAAATGGATGTTACACACCTCTCTAAATACCATCTTAAGGGAAGTCCGTGCGAGAGGTGAAGCCCCCTGGCTAATGAATGCAGGGTGGATATAGTCCTAGGCCATATGAGCGCTTGTTTTATTTTTTTGCGATGGGTAGGAGATTCTGGGTGTGGTCTTGACTACCCCGCAGGCATATGGCCGCTTCCCGACGATTTCGATAGGATCCCAGGTTGTCTTATGTTAGGCCCTGGAAGATGATGGTTATTTAGGGACGCGCACAATGGGGAAACCCGGACGGGCGGTCTTAGAATCGTTATATTTATATTTATGACTATTCTAATTTTCGAGTTGGACTCGATGGAACATGAATGCCATAAAGAGCAAATTTATGCCACAAAGAGCATGCTATTGAGATTAGTGCCATATAGAGCACATGATGATAATTATATTCCTGATAAGGAATGGAAAAGAAGATTGAAATCAAAATATGTTGAAAGATGATTAAAGGCTCATAAGTACTTTTAATTCTGTTTTATATGAATTTCATTCTACATAGTCATTTATCAGCTTTAGTTCCTTACATGATGTTACCATGCTAGACTATCATCCATGCTTACTTATGCATTATTGTCATACCTGTCATTTATCTATTTGATCACATATATCCGGCCCTGACCGGTTTTCATTTCTTGTTGTGTATATATATATATATAATCCGTTCAGGTGTTCTGCCGCACGGTCGCCCGAAATGATCTTTCCTTCCATATGTTTTGAGGAGCCGTGACATCGTGCGGGTCTCACGGGATGTTTTCTGTAGACGCCTCCATTTATGTTTTCTAGTTATGATCAGTTTATTCGGGCATGTTGCCCAAACCATTGTAATTGTATAATGGATCTATTATGTAACACTTGGTACTATTTGTATGTTGTATGGTTTTATTGACCGACCTTTCATTCGTTCCTTTTGTATCTTTTGGGTCTCCTATAATGCATGTGGGGGTTTCCACCCTCTATTTCTATTATGGGTTGTTAAAAATGTTCCCTTCTTATTTCAAAACCAAAGTTTTTGATAACCCGTTTTCTGGAATATAGTGTGGTTATTCCTTATACTTTGCATATTGTAGTGATGCTGAGAATGATATTTATCAATGATTCCCTATTTTATCGAGGTATAGGGCTGGCCACCCTTTATTTCGGATAGCGGGTTGTCACATATGTGGCGCATTTTGTTTAACACGGGGGCATCACACTGCTTTATAGATACTAGTTTTGCACGGGCCACAGGGTTGTTAGACACAGCAGAGAATACAGTGACTTGTGTAGACTCACCGCTAGGAAATGAGTCGTTGATTTTCTTTATATGCCGGGGAGTAGGTGTGGATATTGGGAGTTCGATTTTTCCAGTAGATATGTTAGTCTTAGATATGCATGAATACGACGCCATTATTGGCATGGGTTGGCTTGCTGCTTATAGATCCACGATAGACTGTTTTAATAAGAGCATTCTCTTTACTATTTCGGGACAGGAGATGTTCCTAACAGCGATGCCTCATCCTGAGGGTGGATCATCCACCCATTTATTATACTTAGAGGATGAGACCTATAGGGAGATAGTGATCCCCATTAATTTGATTCCCGTAGTTCATGAGTTTTTTTATGTATTATAGGATATAACAGGACTACCGCCTAGTCGAGAGATAGATTTTGTCATAGACTTAATGTCGGGCACTCGATCGATATCATGTGCACCCTACTCGTATGGCTCTAGTTGAGATGAGAGAGTTACGAGACCAGATTGAGCAGTTGTTGGGACATGGCACCATTCACAGGAATACCTCGCCTTGGGGTGCTCCAATGTTGTTTTTAAAGAATAGAGATGGGTCATTAAGGTTGTGTGTGGATTACCAAGAGTTAAATAAAGTCACGATACGAAATAAGTATCCGTTGACCCAAATCGATGACTTGTTCGACCAATTGAGAGGAGTTGCCTTCTTCTTAAAGATAGATTTGAGATCGGGATATCACCAGCTAAGGATTAGGGAACATTATGTGTCGAAAACTACTATCCTGATGAGATATGGTTCCTACGTGTTCCGGGTAATGTCGTTTGGGCTAACTAATGCTCTAGCCATTTTCATGGACTTAATGAACAGTGCTCAGAGAGTTTTTAGATCAGTTTGTCATTGTCTTCATTGATGACATTCTGATTTATTCATAGACTGAGGAGGATCATGCCGAGCATCTGAGGATGGTTTTACAGACTCTATGTGAGCACAAGTTATATGCAAAATATGATAAATGTGGGTTTTGGCTGAGAGAGGTTCAGTTCTTTGGGCACATCATTTCTACAGAAGGAATATAAGTAGATCCAGGGAAGGTATCAATGGTGAAGGTGTGGGGACAGTCGACAATGTCGACTGATATATGTAGCTTCTTGGGGCTGGAAGGATACTACAGGCGATTTATTCGGGGATTCTCGAAGATAACGGATCCGTTGACAAACTTGACTCCTAAAAGGGTACCATTTATATGTGATGATTCCTACCAGTTGGCCTTTGACAAGTTGAAGAGAAAGATGACTTTAGCACCGGTCCTAACCCTACTCGGGCCGGGGATAAAATATCTGGTTTACACTGATACGTCCTTATCAGGACTTGGGGGTGTGCTTTAGCAGGAGGATAAGGAGATTATTTATACTTCCCATAAGATGAAGCCTCATGAGAGGAATTAACCCACCCATGACATGGAATTAGCGGCAGTCGTGTTTGTATTGCGGATATGTAGACATTATCTCTTGGGGGAGAGATTTCTCTTGTTCACGGATCATAAGTCGCTACAGTATCTATTCACACAGCAGGAGAAGAATATACATCAACGGAGGTGGATCGAATTTATGAAGGACTAGGAGTTCAACATCCATTCCCACTTGGGGGAGGCTAACATGGTAGAAGACGCGTTAAGCCGTAGGCCAGCAGGTGAGGTTGCTGAGGTGTGGATAGCGAAATGGAAAGAATTCAGGCATCAGGATGCAGTTGCCCGCTCATTCATGTCAGTGATGACGGTTACATCTAAGTTAGTTACCAAGGTGATACAGGCTCAGGCAGCTGATACAGTTTGTTAGGATCGAATTGTCCATCTTTTGGTCGAGGGAGAAGATTCGATCTCAGTAATCTTAAATGGAGGCCTACATTTTAACGGGAGACTAGTAGTTCCATAGGGGGAAGAGTTATGACATGCGGTGACAACAAAGTCTTATGGTTCACGATTTATGGTACATCCCGGAGGGGATAAGATGTACCAGGATATAAAGTGACTGTATTGGTGGAGAGGAATGAAAGAGGGCATCGCTGATTTTTTTTGAAATGTGCATCTTCTTAGTTAGTGAAGACAGACCATCAGAGATCAGGAGGATTATTACAGCCATTAGAGATCCCTATGTGGAAATGGCAGAGAATTTCCATGGATTTCATCACAGGGCTACCCACATCGCACAGAGGTCACGATTCCGTATGGGTATTTATGGATCGATTGACCAAGGTAGCTCATTTTCTGCCAATTCGGATAGACTACACTACCAGAAAGTATACTCAAATCTTCATTGCCGAGATAGTGAGACTCCATAGGGTGCCCCTTTATATTGTGTTCGATCGAGATAAGATTTTTGTGTCCAGATTTTGGGAGAGTTTCTAGTAGGCTATGGGCCTGGAGTTACGGTTCAGTTTGACCTATCACCCATAGATGGACAGGCAAACAGAGTGGACAAACCAGATGTTGGAAGATATGTTTCAGATGTGTGTCCTGGATTTTGGCGGGGGATGGGAGCAGTACCTTCGACTGGTGGAGTTTTCTTATAATAAATCCTACCAGTTTACTATTTACGTGGCTCCGTTTGAGTTGTTATATGGCAGACCTTATCATTCTCCAACATATTGGCTTGAGATGGGGGATAACAAGTTACTTGCATCAGAGGTGATTCAAGGCACCTCGACTAAGATTGAGTTGATACGGAGTCACATTCGGGTTGCCTGGGATCGATAAAAGATTTACGCCGATGCCAAAAGATTTTTCAGAGAGTTCAGTGTTGGGGATCAAGTTCTGTTGTGAGTAACTCCTATGTAGGGGGTAATGTGGTTTTGGAAGGAAAGGAAGTTGGCACCAAGGTATGTTGTGCCATTACCTATCATTGAGCGAATTGGGCCAGTAGCTTATCGTCTAGGGTTACCGAAACACTTGCGTATGATTCATGATGTGTTCCACATCTCTTCACGAGGAGATACCTTCAGGATGATTTGTCACATACCCATATTGCATTAGAGGAGATTAATCTTCAGCCTGATAGTTCCTACGAGGAGGGACTAGTGGCTATTCTAGAGCATAGTGAGAGGAACTGAGGTCAAAGGTAGTGCAGTTAGTACGAGTGTAGTGGATGAATCATAATGTAGAGGAATCTACCTAGGAGCGTGAGGATGACATGTGGGACAAATATCTAGAGTTATTCCTACCAGGTATGCCTTTATTTAATTCTTTTCTAAATTTAGGGACGAAATTCTTCTATTAGGGGGGAAGTATGTAATACCCCGTAATTTTGCATGACTTTATTTTAATTATGGAGCTTGGATTAATTGAATTAAATGGAGAAAATTTATTTTATAATTAATCCAAATTTTATTGTAATAATTACTAGCATGGCAAGAGTTAGTATTTATTGGCGATAATTATATTGAATATTACTTAGCGAGTAAAGTAATATACGAATACAAAAATCTTATTATGGTCGGGAGTGAAAATACAATAATTACAATGCACATAGTTGGAACGCGTGTGTGAGTCGTGTAAGTACTACTTTATTGAGCTAAAAAAGGATAATTTATTTTTAAGTAACTCGTATGGCCTCTTTGAGTGCTCCAGTGTGTCCCGAAGGATCGAAATAGTCATAAAACACTACTCAAGTGCTTTATTTGGATTTCGGGGGCATTTTAGCCCAAAACGACACCCCAGAGGGGTATTTTGGTCTTTTGGGATTTTTTGGAAATAAAATGAACAAAAATCAGGAATTAAATTAGAAATGTGCGTGGGTTAGAGGAGAGTTGTCAGTTTCCGACATACGTGAGAAATAGGGAGAGAACCAAGAGGAAGAAGGAGAATTCTATAGTGCCTTCGGCTAAGAAGTCAAGCACTTACACCGGAAATCACACCAACGCGTAGATCACGAAGAGAGGATCATCCCCATACCAATTTCGTTCATCGATTCAGAGGTTCCCAAAAAGGCAAGTGTTTATCTTTCTAAAATTCTGAGCATATATGATTCATGTTAAGCCTAGCTGATGAGATAACCATGAAGCTATGAAATTGGGACTAAATTGTCAATAAAATTTTGAAATTTGAAGATAGGTTTGCATGTAGATGAATAACCCTATTGTAGGAATGATAAATTTGGAAATTTTATGTTATAATCACGAAAATAATTAGGGGATTTAGAATGATTGTTTATGGTGGTTTTTTTTTTAAGGGACGTTTAGGGATTTGAGGTATTAGTTTAAATTCCCTATGATTATGTGAAGATTTGTCATTTAAATTATGTTAGAAAGTACCCTATTATGATTAGGAATAGTTTAGAATCAATGATTGGGAGTTGGGATGAATTTTAAACAAATTTTGATGAGGAATGGATTGGAAAAACGAAGTTTGGAAGGAGAGGGGAAATCTCATAATTCTCGTTCGAAGACCTGCGCATGTCGTTCAAACGACCTCGTTCGAATGAGAATTGCAACGAGACTTCTAATGAGATTTTTGAGTTCGTTTGAAGTGAGATGTTTGTTCAAACGACCTCGTTCAAACGAGAATGGACTTCTAACGAGATTCCAAAATGCTTATTTTTTGCCCGGACAAGTTAGAACCCTTCTAGGTTCATCCAAGTGAGATATATTAACGTATGCTATCACTGAATGACTTAAATTCATAGTTAGTAATGAGTTAAGAGAGAGACTATTCAAGGGGATATAGCGGGGTATATAGCCTTAGAAAAAAGGTATATGTTAGAGATTTAAGTCGAAATGTTACAATAATGTGAATAGTAGAGACGATGATACTATCTATAAACTCGAGAACTTGGGTTGCGAGAATACCTATTGTATATATATTAAGACATGTGTACGCTTATTGAATAAACTATTAAGTGTATAATATACCTATGCTGCTTGGATATTGATTGGTAACACTAGAGCATAGAATCTAGGTACGGGATATCTGTGAGAACGATAGTGATAAAGGTCGTATGGGTGCGTAGGTATGTGCATTGCCCATCGGCTTGGGACTATGTTCACCTCCAATATATGTGTTTTGTTTTGATGGTTCACGAGAGACTGAACCTTTAGTCTTTTATGCAATGAGTGATGCAACTGGACATGATAGCAGAGTATGCAAGCACCGTAGCTGTGTCTCGGGGTGCAATATTGTATATATATATAAGGTAGAGTGTATATGTATATATTTGAAACGATGCCTATTGTGTGAATTAAGTAGGTGGTATTATTAATGAAATTTGAAATGAATTATGTAGCGAACACTTAATTATATTAAATTGGAAGTGTCTATTTATTCTAAAAAGATGAATTGTTTAGATGTATTATTTTGCGAGGGAAATCCAGGGAAACGATGTCGTATTATGAGTAGTTATTAGACATGAAGGAATAGTTAGAATGAGATTTGAACTGGTTGGATTTGAATATTCATTAGGTGTGCACATTAGATGAGGGGTGAGCATCTCAAGTGAATTCGATAACTTAACATGAAAAATATATGTGCTAATAAATCATTTTAAGTACTTGTTGTTTTTTAAATTGTTTTCAACTCGGGCTTTGACCCATTTTTTTGCAAATCTCTTTTCTTGTAAAATTATTTTAGGTGCTCATCCACAGGGACATCAGGCTTAGGAGTTCCACTAATTCGATGAGCTATAGCTTATGTGGAGGCTACAGGACTTTGGTAGTAGACGCCTGTGAGTATATCCTTCCTTACTTTTGAGCTATTTCCATTAGTTGGACATATCGTCCCTTCTTATTTATATATTCAGAGATTTGCGATTTGATTCCTTAATATTTGCAATTATTGGATATATTTAGTGGGACTATTGTATTTGACTTTTGGCTGGAAGTGTTTACTCCGGTCCCTTTTATTATGTCAGGTATTTAATTTCTTATGAGATTGGTTTGAATGGTGAATTTTTAACTATTTCCTTACATGGTATTATATTAATTGAAAAGATAAAATTTTGACATCAACCTTTTTAAATATTAGGTGATTAGTTTTAATTATAAAGTTTTCGATAGTGATGCATAATCAGAACCAACTAGATATTATGGATTAATTAATAAGGGACTGATCACCCAGTATTTAATTGGGAGGGGTGTCACATATAACTTTCATAGGGAAACCACTGAAATCCTCATTATTCTTTGAAACAGTACAACCTATCTACACTTCGAAAGAAAATAATTGAACAACAATGCACATATAACTTCCTTAGAACCCTAAAACAAAATATCAAAAATGGGAAGGAAAAGGAAGGTTGGACTTATAAACAAGGATACGACATACACTATGGAAGTTAGATATGTGTACCTTTCAATTCTGCATTGAAAGAAGAAGTTTTACATGAATCCCATAATTCTAAATTAATCATACATCCCGAAAAAACAAAAAAGTACCACGATCTTAAAAGACAGTATTAGTGGACAGGAATGAAATAAAATATTAAGTCCTTTTTTTGCAAAATGTCCAACCTATTAACAAGTAATGATCGAACACCAACACCCTGGTGGATTATTACAAACTCTCCCCATCCTCGCGTGGAAATGAGAACATGTCACCATGGACTTTGTTAGTGGATTACCCCCAACAGCACAAGATTATAACTCCATATTGATAATAATAGAATGACTAACTAAATCGACACATTTTCTCCGATAACGGACTACAGATTGATTTCAAAAACTTAGTATGTTGTTAATTCAAGAAATCATCAGACTTCATGGGGCACCCTTATCTATAGTATTCGATTATGACCCACGATTCATAGGACGTGTTTGGCAAGCAATACAACATGACATGTGTACCAAGTTACATCTAAGCACTACCTTTCATTCGCAAACGGATGGACAATCCGAAACATTAATTCAAACACAGGAGGATATGTTACGTGCATGTACTCAAGATCTGGCAGGAAGTTGGAGTGATGATTTAGCATTAATTGAATTTTCTTATAATAATAATAACTAAGCTAGCATCTAGACCGCTCCTTACAAGGAACTTTATTGGAGGCCATGGCACTCTCCATTATGTTAGAACAAATCGGGAGAAAATATCATCGTTGGACTTGAAATCATAGAAGAACCTGACATAAGAGTTACATAGATCATAAAAGGAAACCACTAGAATTCTAGGTAAATGATTAAGTATTCTGAAAACTCTGACCCAAAAAAGGGATCATACGATTTAAAAGAAAAGGGAAACTTGAACCAAGATATATGGGACCTTTTACGATTACTGAAAGGATCGAGTCAATAGATTATCGTTCAAACTTAACAATTGAATTATCACATATACACAATGTGTTTCATGTGTCCTAATTATGAAAGTATATACTTGATCCAAATGATGTTTTCACTTGGGAAGGATTGTCCAAAAAAAAAACAATCACGATCTGGAAGAAAGACCTTCTCAAATATTAGACCCTCAAGACTGAATCCTTCGCACCCATCTCGCTGGTCAAAGTTCTTTTGCAGCATCGCGAAGCTGAAAAAGCCACCTGTGAACCTAGCGCAGCCATGAAACAACAATACCCTAAATATTTTAAAGGAAATTTTGAGGATGAAATTTTTTTGGTATGGAGAATTGTAAGAGTCCGAGCCCATCATTTAATCTTACTCCAACACACACACACACACACACACACACACACACACACACACACACACACACACACACATATATATATATATATATATATATATATATATATATATATATATATATATATATATATATATATATATATATATATTACGTATCTTATAAACATGCATAGATGACCTATGAATGGACACCTTAGTTATTAACTAATTAAACACCAACAAAACCATAAATTATAAAATAGTCTCTCAGTTATAATAATTATAAAAATGGCCATTGAACTTTTCAAAGTTTGTTTAAACCTCATAAATGAACGATATACCTAATGTTTTTCTAAATTTTACCTTATATACACTCAAAATTACAATATATACCTTTAAAATACCATGAAAGGTTAAGGAAATTACATTTTATCCCCTAAACTTTCAAAAAGTATAGAAATTGGACCATATACTCTATATAAAACTAGCAACGATAAAAAAACTCAAGCGTAAGGATTTTTCGCATATGCTCAGCTGACTAGGATTACACCTAGGCAATCACCTAGCCTTGAACGCATAGGTTTCCATGTGAAAACACTTACCCTCTTCTTATCTCCTACCCAAAACCATCCTGAAATTTTATAACACCAATAAAATCACCCTAACCTCTCCTATAAAACATCTACCATCCCTTTGTAGAAACACAACTGTTAGTGTTACAAAAACAAAGCTCCAATTTGGAGAAATTTTGGTGTTTCTAAATTTTATGTATTAAATTCAGTTCTATTAATCATTGATGGTTTCTTCACCTCTGTAGGATTCATTTACGTATTTATATGTGCCAATTCACGTAGAAACACGCTGGTAAAGATCGAAAACATGAAAACACCATTAAATCTTGATATTCAATGGTGAATTATGTATTCCAGACCTTGAACGACCTTAAGGATCTTAGGGGGAACACTTAATTTGATTGCAATATAGTTAGAAGTTTCCAATCATAAGTTTTTAATTACGACAATAAAATAATCAAAAACCAAGTTCTTCTTCCATGCTATGAATTAAACCTTCAAACTAAAGCCATTTTGTTATAAAAACAGTTAGGAATAAAACCATATCCCTACATAGCTTGAATTTTCCTAAAAGACCACGAATGTTAAACATAAATTTTTGAAAATTTAAAGAAATTGGATAGGAGTCTATAGTCAACCTCAATCCATAACAGTTATATTTTTGAATTCCTCCAAACCAATTAGGAAGAATGGCTTTTGAATCAACCAAAATAATATCCTGTACTAGATTTTATTAGAAGTCAGAGTATTAAACCCTAAAGTCAAAATTACAAAGGTTGAAGATGAAGTGGTTAAAATGCGTGCGAGTATGGTCAACAATAACACGTTAAAAGTTAAACCTATTGTGTGCCAAATTAGAAAATTCAGATTTTTTTTTCTGGTCAAAATGCTATATTACATCGCCCTGTTTGGTAAAAAAGAAAAAAAATTCGAAGAAACCTCAAACTTTGAATTTAAAACCCCAAAACTTTCCTTCACACATTACCCCCTGACTTTTGAACTTAAGAATTTAACCTCAAACTTCACACTGTGATTTTGAATAACATTAGGAGAAAAAAATTTAATTTCACCCAAGTTCAAAAATGTGTGGAAGTAGCGATAATTAAATAGAAAGATAAATTACATATAAGAATGTAAAAGTTATTTTAGTATGAAAAAATATCCTTATGCGCTGTAGTATTTCCAAATTAAAAACCTTATTAGTTCTTTTATAAATTTCGGACAATTTCGGACCCCGACTTTAACACCTCAACCCGAACTTAAATTCCCAAAGCCCTAAACAAGTAAGTGATTATTATTTAGTATTATTTCACGCAATGATTTTGGTTAAATAAACAGTTATATCAATAGGTGATAACTCCTGCTATGTTTTCTCATTTATGAACCCATTTGTGTAGTTTCGAATGCGTTAAACTTGATTCGGTTTTAAAAATCCTATGTTGATTTTTAAAACAATGTTCTCAATTTAATCTGTTTCATTAACCCTGTTCTATTATAAGATACATGATAGCGAGTGAATAGACTACCGTTGTAGCCATGGTAGTATTATTTATCCTGTAGGACTTAGGGTATTGAATGCCTCATTTATGCTTACCATATGGATGCTTATTGTTATTCAACACTGTTACTTTATTTTAAAATGTTTTGGATTTATTATCTCTAAAGGGTTTGGATTGATTTATTATTTTTATTACTATTAAACCTAGGCCTATTTAGAAGATAATAATTTTTTATTTTAGAAATTATCCGCAACCTTAACCATTCTAAACTTGATATTTCTAATTACAGCAATATCATTATATTGATTGTTGTACACTGTTTCAGATAAACTATTGAATCCAGTTTCTTATATGCATTTGATTCTACCAATCTTCAAAGATTATATGGAAAATTTTTATAGAATCAGATTATGTACTAGGCACCTAATGCTTATTATTTAAAAAAAATCTAGATGGACCCTGTGCGTAAGGAAGGCAACGTCCCACCACCCCCATGAATTTTTATGCATCATCGCGTGTTTCTTTATCAGTTAGTTACATATGAAAACTCATTACCAATACCGACAAACCAATCATGATCATATACACTACTACTTATCAGTTGATATAGTACCTTTATATACCTTTGTATTCTTTTTTCTTTATTTTAGTACATTTTTCACAGCAGATCGAGATTGTAATAATTAAAGTGCCCCGTCACTATAATTTGTTCATGTTAGTTGTAATAAAGAATTTGTTATATAAAATACAAAGGTTATCCAATAAAAGAGGTTAAATATAAGAATTAACGTACATAATTATTCTAGAATGCGCAAGAGTAAAGGGATACAAAATATAATATTCAAGATGAATCACACCCCCTAACTTGCTCATTTCTAGTCTATAGTGATGAAACAAAAACATCAACAACAAAATAGATAGATAAAAAAACTTTGTACAAAGAATAACATACAACTTCTTCAGTACACGGTTTCATTTTGTGAATGTAACAAGAAGTTTAACACACAGTTGCATTTAGTTAATATAACAACTTTCTTGGGTACACGATTTCATTTAATGAGTATTAACTCGTGATGGTTTTCAGGAATGAAACCCACAACACCAGGTCTCCTCAAAATGATTGCCCGAATATCCAATATGACAAGATCAACAACAACAACAAGTGTAAATGTAAAAGGAAGCAATGATACTCATAACACCATATCAAATGAAAAATAGAAATAAAGTATGCAAGAAGGAAAAAGACATAAAAAATAGAGTTGTTCAGCTAAAAATGATCCTACATATAGTTTGGTACGCTACTATAATTATATGTATTGTATAATACAATGTTAAGGTGCCATCAGAGGCATACAAAGTTGAGAGGGCAAGAGAATACATGAGATTAAATAAATAGGCAGCTCGTGATGTGTACTACAAGGTTAACCCGAAGAAGGATGTATCTAGGTAAGCCCCCAAGGGGGTGTA
This sequence comes from Sambucus nigra, assembly GCA_949130495.1. Taxonomy (NCBI): domain Eukaryota; kingdom Viridiplantae; phylum Streptophyta; class Magnoliopsida; order Dipsacales; family Adoxaceae; genus Sambucus; species Sambucus nigra. The sequence goes on along the minus strand of OX422222.1, from coordinate 115,694,061 downwards.
GCTTGTGGAGATTTTGGCGGGACTTCACCAAGTAAATTGTCCTCCCAAATAATGGGGTGAGCACTTTTATTTATTGAAATCATAATGATGGTGTCACGTGTATGGGTCACGTGATATTTGGATAAGCTTGTATGAATACGAAATCCTTCTAGAAGCTGGATAGATGTCAAGTCTGTGAGAGTAGGTGCCGCGACCTATTTGGACCTAGGGAGCGTCCTATGCTTAGTTGGCTGTCGTGGCCTGTTTGAACCTAGGCAGCGTCTTTTATTGACTGACCTATTTTGATCCAAGGCATGATAAGTGTTCATGATCGTAGCCCAGGTTGAGGAGGTCTATTAATAATAGTCCCCGACCATAGTGACTATAATGGAAATATCAATAAGACGCCAAGTTGTGGTGCTAAAAGGTGGCGAGTTGGTGTTGGGGCTATATTTAGAGACTGATGTGGTGTATCTAAAAATGTTTTTGGTGATACGGCCACTTCAAGGCGATGGTTCACCTTCCAGCGCCCTCTTATATAAATGGAATTTGGTTGTGGCCTTTATTACTCTATCCATACATTTGAGAGAAAATCGAGAGAATATTCTTATCAATTTGCCCTTTATCTTTTTCGATGAATTTCTAGGTGGTTTATGGTGGTTTGAGGCTGGACAAGGCATATTTGTGGTTGTTCTTAAAAAATTTCACCTTTTCTAGGTAATCATCTTCTTCGTATTTTCATTTTCTGTAACATCATTTGAACCCATATTCTGTAAATTCATTCTCTTTCATTTGGGCTTTTCTTATGTTTGAATTTTTTGGTAATATGTTGACTTGATTTGGGATTTTCTTAGATTTTGGGCACATAGCTACAAATTGGGTTAGGGTTGGAATTTTTAATTTATTTGGGGATGAATTCTTCCCTCTCCTCATTTTGGTTTTTAATTTAGGCCAAGAACACGAAGAACATGTTCTGGGACAAAACCCTAGGGTTTGGGGTTTTCTATATTTAAGAATTTGTAATCCAATCATTTATCTATTTATGTATTTGTCCGCGGCTGGTAGTATAACTTGTGCTATTTGGCAGCGACCTCTTTACAACCCTTTGGTTGCAGTCTTTAGTTCTTAAACTCCTTGGTTGCGGCCTACAAATTACTATATATTGTAGATTTTCAATTCCTTTTCATGTCTACAGCCCACATATGGCTGCGTCCACTAATATGAAGTTAGGAAATTCTCCCTGGTTGTATAAGTTCTGGGATTAGTTTTATATAGCCTTTGACTTCATATTTGCATTTTTATTATATTTCTTGTATCTTTTGAGGCCTCTAAGAGGCTTCTATTATCATAGTGGCTACGGCACCTAACTGTGAAGCTCTTCTGCTTTTCAGGTATTTTTCGCGTCTCTATGGGTTGGAACCCTTTAAAGTTACTCTAGGACTTCTGCCAAACTCACTTTGGCATTCTTCCTCCTAAAATTACCTTTGTAAAGCCTTTGAAGGATAATGGGCCTTGTTAACTTAAGGACTGTCCCAATTGTGTCATTATTAATTCTCACTCCGTAACCTCCTCTAATTGTAGGGACACTAGAGATACTATGGACGTAATGAAGGGAGATACAAACTCTAGCAATGAGCCTCTCGCTGAAATGATGGCTACGGAGGATATTGGGACTTTCGTTATCCCACCAGAGGCCAGAAACACCCCAACTGGACCCTCTAGCCAAACGGCTGAAAAATCTCCCATGAGATTAAACATCCATTGTATCATGGATGAATTGTGGATCAATGAGGTTGCGGGAAACTTGGAATTTCTCCAAGTGTTCATTGTACACTTCCTATTGCGGAACAAAGGTCCCGCTCTACAGTCCCTAATGAGGGTATTTATTTTCCTTTGCGCGCCTTTCTCTAGGGGTTGTGGCTACCAGTTCTAGTCCCAGTTAGGTAAATTTTTAATGCTATGAATCTGGCCCATGCTCAACTAGACCCAAATGGCTGGCCGGCCATTATTGTTTCTTTAGTGCTTTGGCAAAAGAAATTCAGCAAGGACATTACTCTCCCGAAGTTCTTCCATTTCTATAGGCCGAAGGAGAACTCTGTGGATTTTTTGTGGTATTATTACTTCACACTACAAAATAGACCTGAATATCTGTACACTGAGACCCCTTCTAGTGTTAAAAATAGGAAAGGCAAATTTTTCTTCATTTTTAGAGAGAGTTGGGAAATCCATCCTGAGGAAACTGGGAGAGAGAAAACTTATATGATGTCGCGCACAAAGGGGCATCCAAAAAAGGTGATAACCTACCACAACTTTTAAGTTTGCCAATAATTTTTTATTTCATTTTCTGGGGCCTAGACTAACACACTTGTATAGCTCTTGACAACCTGAATCTCATCAGCAGGCAGAAAAAGAGAATTCCGGATAAAAAAGCTTTAGTGATCAAGAAAAGAGATTTACTGTGCTATTCACTTTACAAAAAAAATTTAGCAAGGTTATTTTCCTTCTAAGGACTAACCAAAGAAAATGACTATGAAAGGTAATTCTTCATACCTTGCTACTATTTTGGCTAATATATTTTGTTGCAGATTCTATTTTGGACTTTGTCTTAATTGATTTTTTTAGGGGAGGAGATTTTTTGTGAACTCCTTGCTGCCCAGTTTTCTAAGAATGATGAGGACACAGTTACCCTCAACCAAGCCTTGAAGAAGGGGAAGAAGTGAAAGAGGGAACCCAAAGGAATAACTCCTATGGCTGAGCCCATTGCTGCTGCTAGAGGTGAGACCTCCAATCCTCCCATGGTCGAGGACACAACCCTTATTGTTGGTGCAGCGACTGGGGAAAATAAAATGATGATCCAATTGATAATGACATTGGGTCTGAACTGGTTGTGACAGTCACAACATTTTTTGATGGAGACCTCTAAGGTGGACTTAGTCCCATCCATGTATCAACCACTAATTCTAATCTGCAGACAGTGATAGCGGTTGATTCCAACTTGGCCACCCCCCAAAGTATAACTAATAGAGATACTGATGGTCGTTCATGACCTCAATTAAGGCAGACTGATCCCAAATACGCATGGTATACAACTTTTCGGGTAGTCTGCAAGATGATAACGGTTGCAGACACTATTTATCTCAACCATTTGGTGGAAGAGGATCACGAGGACTTGGAGGAATATGCCTTCTATAGTTTTCTGTGAGAAAATTCATTCCATTTGTTTACTTTCTACTGAAAATTACTTTCCTTATTGGACTAACTCTTAAAATTTTAGGTCGCGAAGGTTGTCATGTCCCCAAAGGCAAAGTATGAAGGACTATTCAAACTTCATAGTGCCGTAGAATCAGTTCATCAGTAAGATCTTCAGTCTAAAGCTAGTAAGCATTCTTCTGCTTCTCTTGAAGCCTGTAAGATGACTCCGAATTCTTAGATTTAGTCTGTACGTGAGGCCCAAAACATTGCAGAGGAAAATTTTAGGAAAGCTACGAAGGCTTTAAAAATTATTGAGGCAAAGGCCCAAGAAGCTGCCAAAAAAGTTGAAGCCTCTGATAAAAGTGTAAACTTATCCAGAAGAAATATGATGAACTGGAACAAGGAAACACTGTTTCCCTTCAATAAAAGGAAAAAGATCACACTAGATCACTCAAACAAATGGATGATAATCTTGTCGCATCATTAAAGATAGGTGAGGATGATGTTGTGGTTGCTAATAAGACTTCGATAGAATTCTTCTCTTCCAATAAATGACCCTACCTCGACTGCTTCCAGGAGATCAGGCACAATATTATCAAAAACTTATCTGAGGCAAAGGACATGGTCTTTTCCTGGAAGCTCAACGATGCTAAGAACAAGGAATATGTGTAAGAATTGAAGGCTGCGACTGAGGAGAGAGCCAAAAAGCTGCGAGAGGATGCCGTTGATGCTGAGGAAACTGAGACTGCAGTCGACAATGAAGAAGATGGGTATAAAGATGATGCATACTCATAGTTGACCATATTTGTCCTTTTGTAACCTTTTTGGGCTATGGCCATATTTTGTAAGGTTGCGGCCATAGTAACTATATCGTAATTTATGAAACATTGATCTTTTTAACTTATACAAGGTTGCGGCCCTTACAATATATTTGAACATTAATCCATATCTTGAAAAAAAAAAATTATACAGGCTGGTAGCCATATTTTTGTTGACCCCCATTTTTTCTCTCTTTTGTCATCTTTCTCAATGTATTATCTTGAAGAGGCTGCGACCTTGCACTATTTTCTATACCATTTAATACTTGAATGTTTGCACTTCTCTACAATAGGACTAGTAATCGATATTGCATTCTATTGGCAGGCTGCAATTGTTTTATATTTTATCAAAAATTGACTGGAAAAAGAGGTTGCGGCCATGAGATATTGCTCAATCAGTTCAAACTATTAAGCCTTGAGTATATGCAACAACTTTAGAACTTAACTCTTGGTTGCAGCTCCTTATAGACTGAACAATATTGATGTTTTCGCTACCAAAAATGATGGGTGTGGTTATGGGGAACAATTTCCCTTGTCGCGAACTATTAGGACCAATTTATATTAAGAACAGTGTTACCGCAAAATTATTGTAATGGTAGACTGAGGAACTACTTCCTTTGTCATGGACAATTAAGTCTTTGACCCTCTTCAATTGACTCCACCTCTTTTATTTGATTTTGGGGGCATTTTGAAGCCTCCCCAGGCTGGGTTGTCAATAAGCCACCCACGACTGAATGGGTATTTTCAGGCCTCCATAGGCTACATATTATCAAGCTTCCCCAAGCTAGGTATTTTCAAGTATCCATAGACTGGGTTGTCAATAAAGCCACCAATAGCTAATAATAAGAATTATGATCCCTCAAGGCTAATTGACGTATCTCGAAAGCTAAGAATTATGAGCTCCTGAGCCTAACTGAAGCATCCTAAAAGAAAATAATATGCATTATGAGCCCTCAAGGCTAATAGAAGCATCCTAAATCTTCAAATGCTTTTGTAAGGTGAGGGATGTTATAAGTCGATTATGGCTATCACCATTTCTCCTCAATAGACTCCTTCTCTCAAGATAATTGGTCATTAAGTTTCCCTTGAAATCTGGTACGAAAAAGATATTTCATAAGATTATAAACGAGAAGATCAAGAGTTGATATATGATTAAAACCTTCATTCGCGCGCGCGCGTGCACACACACACACACACACACACACACACACATATATATATATATATATATATATGATTTTTGTATGGGAAATATAAAGCATATGTGTAAAAGCTACACTTTAGAGATTTTAACAGAAAATTGAAACTAAGGCTATATATATATATATATATATATATATATATATATATATATATATATATATATATATATATATATATATATATATATATGATTTTTGTATGGGAAATATAAAGCATATGTGTAAAAGCTACACTTTAGAGATTTTAATAAAAAATTGAAACTAAGGCGAAAGTTAACCACGTGGCCTATCAATTTAGGGTTGCATCCTTTAGGAACCGCTACAGCATTCCCTGCCTAATAAGACTCTTAATTTCATCTTTCAATGCAAAGCAGCTATTGGTGCCACTACATCAAAATAGTTAAATTGACACCCTTCAAGCGGCTAGCCTTGTCACGGTCATTGACCGTGAAAAAAAAAACACATTTTTTGTCACAGTCATTGACCGTGACAAGTCCGCGACAACTGTACTTGTCACAGACATGTCACGGTAATTGATCGTGACACGTCCGTGACAATTCTGTTAGTTAAAAAACCCTCCCTCTTCTTTTTTCCCACCGATTCTAATTCACTCCATTTCTCTCTCTCTCTCTCTCTAGTGACTGCACTCTCTCTCTACGATTTTGGTACATTTTCTTTCTATTTCTCCTCCATTTATGTATATGTATATGTATATCTATATGTATATGTGCGTGTGTGTATATATGTGTGTGTAAATGTGTGTGTGTGTGTGTGTGGTGTATATATGCTTGTGTGTGTGGTGGGGGACAGGGGTCAGTGTTGGGGTGAGGTGAGGGGGGGTGTATATGTGCGTGTGTGTGTGTGTGTATATATATATATGTGTGTGTGCATGTGTGTAAATGTTCATGTGTGTGTATAAGTGTGTGTGTGTGTGTGTGAGTGCGTGTGTGGTGGGTAGGGGGCAGGGCTGGGGGGAGGGGGAAGGTGTGTGGGTGTGTGTGTATATGTGCTTGTGTGTGTGTTTTTTTAATTAAATTTTTATTAGTTTATTAGATATTGCCCCTCATATTGTAATTCACTTGTAAAAGAATTGATTGATTAAATTTTTAGTAGGATTGCCCCTCATTGTAAATTAGTAAATTAATAATTATAAAATTTAATTGTTAGTTTAATTGATGAAAATAATTAATTGAGTAGATGAATTAGAAGGAGTACGGGATACACATTTGTTGTTGCCATTGTGGTTGGATTATAGTGTATCGATGTTGGATTGGTTAATTTTAAAAATGGCATGACCACTAGATTATTCTCCATATGGGGGTGGGATTTTTCATTTTTTTTGAAAATTACTTTTTATAGCGAACAATATATATATATATATATATAGTATGATAATTAAATGAAACATACTTTAAATTACATATAGTTCACATAGATACTAGACTTCTAGTTCTTATGCATACGCATTCAATAGCCCTTAGACCCGTTCGAGAGTCATTACCCCTTGTAATGAGATCTCTCGAATTGTCCCATTTGGACAGTTTGGGATAGAATAATTTATGTATAATAATATTCTTAGTCACTTAAAGTTGTTACTTTACGAGGAAGTTCTGCTTTCGTATCCTAATGTTCTCTGGGTACATACTAAATTGACAAGTGTGACTGCTATGTCAATTGATCAATTGAAATAACACTCATACTTGCCAATCTACGTCATGTACTTGGAGAACTATGGGGATCTACTGCCAAAATTTTCTCATATCGTAAGAATGTGTATGAGTTGTTAAGTATATTACAGAAATATGCGGTCTTGAATGGGATAGGACCACTCACCCTTTAGAGGAGATAGAGGAAATATGAATTTCTATTATAAATTTAATTTGAATTTGAAATTTAAAAATCGAATATAAATAAGACATAATTAAATGAAACATACTATAAATCTAAGTTTTGTTTATACTAATCCATGAATATACACTTCTTACCTTTAATATGTGATTAATTGTGGTAGCTGTGATGGGATATCCAAAATACAAAGAGTGGATGGGTGAGACAAATAGAATGGGGGATGTGTTTCGCAGAGGTGCTAATGAATTTGTGAAATACGCAAAGAGATATCATAATGATGAAGAGTTTCCATGTCCGTGTGCTAAGTGTAAGAATGGTAAGGTGTTTGAGTGGAAAACAGTTGAACTACATTTGTTATGCATGCTGTGGTCATGGTCTTGATGAAATTTACACCACTTGTCTCGATCTCTCTTGTGGGGAGGGGATCTCAACTTCTGTGGCCATTTCAGTAACTTGTCCTCTTTCATGCTTTCAAGGATGTTCTTTGCACTTACAGTTAGTGGGGTTTAGTATTCATAAGCGCTTTCTATCTTAGGCTCTTCTTCTTTCTATAATACCCCGTATTTTTATGGCTTTTAAATTTGGGGATTTATTAAATTTAAATTGAGATATTAATTTAATATTAATCCGGATATTTATTTCAAATATTTACTAGCATGATGAGAGTTAGTAATTATTGGGAAATTGTTGTATATTGCATAATGAGTAAAGTAAAAATGTAGAATTGAATTTATTAAAATTGTCACGAGTGAATAAAATGACAATTATGAAAATTAAGTCGGGACGCGCCTGTGTCGTGTCGGGACTAAATTATTACTATAATAAGTGAATAAATTATAAGTCACCCGTATGGTCATTTTTAGTGCGCCAACGTGTCCATAAGGGTCGATATAGTCAGAAAAAAGTACCCGGGGGGTTTAATTGTGGTCTTGGGGCATTTTTAGGTCTACTTGACATCCCGGGAGGGTATTATAGATATTTTGTAATTTTGGATAATTAAAACCACGAATTTTCCTAAGGTATATCAGCTATTAGAGGTTATCTTTTAGGGTTAACAATCATAGAACATAAGAATGACCATTAGAGAAGAAGGTAGAAAGCATTCCAAGAAATACAAGGCCAAGAAGCCATTCGATTGCACTGCCACCACCGCCAAAACATAGATTGTAAGACGAGGAACTCAACCATATCTTCTTCATCAACAAATCATACATTAGAATCCCAGGAAAGTATCTATCTTTCTTTTCTTTTAGTTAATGTTTCACCCATGTTAGATTAGGATTGTTAAACACATGTTTTATGGAAGAATTGGATGATTTAGAGAATTTAAATCCCATGGTTTAGAGGAAATAAATATATTCTGTAAATCTCAACATATGTAGAGGATTACCCACGAAATTAAATTGGTTTAGAAGTAAGAAATCTGGAAAATAATTAGAAGAATGGAAGTTTAATGAAAAATTAGGGTTCTTCATAATTATGCTGATTTACCCCATTAATTCAATACCTTTAATGAATTTGTACATGTTTCACGTAGGAAATCATGTATATAGGTCTATGTAACTAATTGTAATTTTGTTTAGGAGTTTTGGAATTGTTAATGGAGTTTTGTTTGAGGTTGGAGAAGAAAACCCATAGTTAACAATGGCAGAATTATGGATAACTACTTGATCGATCGATCGACCAAAGAGTATCGATCGATTGATCGACATCTTCCCTCGATCGATCGCCCCCTCCTAGAAAACTGCTTATTTCCACTCTTTTTTTTAATCCGTATAAAATATGTAGGAACTCTTGAATATCATTTAAATAGTATATTGGGTAATGAAGAGGACCTGTAGGGTCTAAGTAGACTCCGTTGAGTGAAATAGTGTATGGTATGAAATTGTGGGTTAACCGGGGGAGGGGGTCACACATTGGGAATTATGCGTACGTTCACTAAAGAATTTAGAGACCTAGTAGGAGTGAATACTTCGAGAGATGAGAATTAAGATGAAATGATTATAAGTGAGAATATAAGAGATAAATCCTTTATGCGATATAATTAGGTAAAATTGTACTAAGTACGATTGATAATAATTACTATGGGTCGTGAGCGAACCTAACTGGGAAATGTGAATGCTTATATATATGGCCGTGTGACTGTGCATATACTAACTATTATTTGTGAATAATCATACCCGCACTACTTGCTATCACGGAGGATACCACGTCGGGACAGTCTTATCTCGATGGGACCTTTATGGGGGATATTGATTGTACCCTAGAACATAGGATTCCTTGGTACAGGCTATCTGAAAATGATAGTCAGATGGTCCTAAGAGACGTAAAGGGTATGTACTGACCTCTTAGTGACTTGGAACTATGATTTGCATCCATTTTGTGTGTATTGTGTTAATACAGTTCGAGAGTGATTCCGAACTAGTATTTCCCTTAATACAAAAGATATGGGGACTTGAATGAACAGTATGCCATCACCACAGATTTTATGTGGGGTGTCGATAGTGTGTGTGTGTATATATATATATATATATATATATATATATATATATATATATATATATTATGAGTGATCAGTTTATATATATACGAAGATATATGGAAACCTTATATTGTGTATTTAAGTAGTTAAGTAGTTAATAAATGCTCCAAACTTGCTATTAAGTATTCGGGAACTTTGTAACAGTACTGTGATATCCTAAGTAACATAAGTAATCATGAAGAGATTGATCTCTAAACTAAATACCGTAGCCTTGATTAATTCTCGAAATAAAACTTAATGGGAATAAGTTAGATATACATATGAGATTTATTAGTACGTTAGGCGTGCACACTAGATGAGAGGTGAGAATTCTCAAGAGAGTGTTGCATACTAACATGGTTGTTACATTAGCCAGTAAGCATTTAAAATACTTGATTAACTATTTTAAATTGTTTTACATTCGGTCTCTAACCGGTTTCCTGTCATTTCTCTCTCTCTTGTATATATATGTATGTATTATAGGTGCCCAGCCACACGGGCATCATGCATAGGTTCTTTGGATTGGACGTACCGCAGCTTATGTGGGAGTTGCAGGCCTTTGCTTTAGACGAACTCATCATTGATTATGTTCTTGTTTTAGTTCTTCTTAGTTAGGGCATGTGTCGTCCGTTTTTCTTTTAATTTGGATTTGTCAGGGATTTATGTTTATTTATATTTCCAGTATTCAGTACTCTTCGGGAGTTAATTCTTGTCAGGATGATTTCATTTATGGTTCGTAAACTTGGTTTGGTTTATCTAGATGATTTAAATTCTTGTGTGTAGATTGCCATCCTTAGTATTTATGTGATTCTTAAACTGTTGTTCGTTAAAAAGGTTTTCATATTGGAATTTAATAAAATGAATATAAGACTTTAAATTGTTTTGACACTTAGCGTAATTATTTAGGGTGTTTAAATTGGAAATTTTATTTTGTGACAGTGATGATAAGAATGAACCAACCGTTCACCTTGATTTTTAATTTAATAAAGAACTGATCACCCGGTATTTAATTAGGCGAGGTGTCATAGGTGGTATCAGAGCATCATGTTCTAGTGTCCTTAGGATCTGTGCGGCGTATTATGCTTCCAGCGTTGCTTTGTTTGATCAAGATCCCTATGTTTAGGATTGTTGATTTCTATGGTGAGATTCTGTTCTCCTGCTATAACGTATGTATATTAGTGAATCCTATTTGCATTCGGATGTGTGCATGTGTCGAATGATGAAGTATATCAGACGAGGGCCGTTAGGCGGACAGCAGGATGTAGGGCGTAGTTGAGGATGTAAAGTGTATTCGAGGATGATGACCATAGTCGAGGTCACCCCTATTATGTCATGAGAAGCAAGGACTGTAAAGACGGCTAGGTCACAACATATGATTTCTAAGTGCTGCTATAGTCGAAAGTAGTGCCGGAATAGACCCACCCAAGGTGGTAGGATTAGGAGATTCACACGAAACATTGAGAAGAGCCATCAGATGATGTTCTATAAATGCAGGAATTGTCTGTGTTAATCAACGTAGGTAATATACAAAAGGCTTGGACATACGATGGAGTGTGGCTAACTTAGAGAGAAAATCTGGGGCAAAATTTTTCTTAGCTCGTCGGAACAAAGTTATAATGGTTGGAGTCAACCACCACTGTTATAAGTGGAATGCTATGTCTATAGAAGGATCTTAGGAATAGTATGACCGCAAGTTCCTCCATCAAATATTAAGAAAGATGTGAACGTTGTTCTGAACTCATCACAGGAGGGCAGAACAGAGGCCCATTGGCAAAAATGAATCTAATCTGTTAGCGAACCTTATATCGGAGGATGTAGATACAAATGAAGGAGAGGATTTCAAGTGGGAGATTGACTCATAAGAATAGTTAACAATTCTTATAAGGAATTCTGCTGGAAGGTCGATTCAGATGGAGAAAAAATCACGTTTGGTCAATGGGGATGTTAACTCTTCTTTGTGTGGGAATCTAATAGAATCGAAGAATTTAGTAAGACCACAAGGGGGAAACCCATCAGGGGACTCACTTAAATGATTTAGATATATGAATTTTTACCAACCAATGGTGAATTCGGTAAGGACTATTGGAGCCACTATCATGTCGCTTATGTCCAACAAAGCTAAGGGAATAATGGGGGTATCCATCAATAATCGAGCCTACCAAAGTCCGAGAGAAGGACAACCCTAATATGGTTGGTATGACCGATGATAAGTGGATTATGCATAGAGGCATTTTGTGGAGAGCGAAACCACATAAATTAATTGTTCCCTGAAGAAAGTAAATGGGACAAGAATATGATGCCTAGTAAAGGGCTACGATTAAAGTAGTTTTTATTTTGGGTTTGGACACACATGTTACGTTTCGTAAATCATTTGAACAGCCAAGGCGATTGGCAAGGTAGAGGTATGATTTTATCCTCGGAGGATGAGGTATGTTTTATGTGACATGAGCGAGTCACTATATTTTTTTTATTGCTAGATTCGCATGTGAGACAAGTTTGGTGCGTATATCTATAACGTTATTATGTGAATATGTTCCCAAGTGTTGCGGGATTGTCTTTAGTGTTACCCGCGGAGGATGAATGGGTGAATCAATAGTGTTATCAGCGGAGGATGAATGGGTGAATTAATAGTGTTATCGACAGAGGATGAATGGGTGAATTAATAGTGTTATCCTTCCATCGATTATAAATGTTAATATTTAGAAATATATAATCTGAGATCAACTCAATAATGGTGAGAGATATGCAGGGAGAGAACTAGTATAGTAACAAGGATGAAGTCTTTGATAATATGCATAATTACACTGCTGTGGCCGTGACTTGAGGTACACATGTAGGTACGTCCATGGCTTTATCAAGGAGATCCCCCCCCCCCCCCCGTAACAGAGTCTGAGGACACATTATAAGAAGTTCCTTTTTCCCAGGTGAACTATAGAAGCTGTGTAGACCAAATGTCCTAGAAGGGCTATGACATTCAAGCAATTAAACTGCTAAGATGAATCCTGCCCGAGGCAGTGAAGTGTGTGATCCCAAAATTGGGCCTAGAATCTGAGATTAGCTCATAGAGGATGTAAAGAATATAACTAGGAATTTACAGAGGGCATAACAACCCTTAGGTGCAAAAAATGCACAAATATAGCAGTAAACCCTAGATCATGTGTGTAAAGAGCAAAAAATGTGTAAATAAAACTCTTCCCTAGTTACCCACCTTTACAAGGCTATTGCCTTTTGTGTTTTTTAATACTAAATAGGTAGGGCAATGCCATTGGGGCATAGAAAATAGATCTAAGTTCATTAAAATGGACCTAAAATAGATCTAGGAACAAACAACCCTCATGAGGTTAACGTATAAATATATGAGCGCCATAACCGAAATCTCACAAATGGGGTGATGACCCGGGTGCTACTCATGGATGAAATAAGGCATTGGGAGCCCATAGAGGGCGCCAAAATGATGATACAAAAAATCGAACTTGCATCCCTCTTAACACCATATCAAATAAAAAAAATGAAATAAAGCAAGCATGAAGGAAAAAGACACAAAATATAGAGTGGTTTGGCTATAAAATGAGCCTATATCCACTTTGGTACACTAGTCTCATTATATTTATTGTATAATAGAAAGTTAAGGTTCCATTAGAGGAGTATAAAGTAGAGAGGGCATGAGAATACTTGAGATCATCTAAACAGGCAACTCGTGATGTGGACTGCAAGGCTAACCCTAAGAAGGTCGCGGACAGGTAAGCCCCTAAGGGGGTGTTGATTATAGAGACTGGTAATGTTAAGATTTTGGAAGGGTTTTGCCAAAGTAAATCGTCCTCCTAAATAGTGGGGTGAGAAATTATATTTAGAGAAGTCAGAAGGACGGTGTCGCGTGCGTGGGTCACATGGTATTTGGATAACATTTTACGAATATGGAATCCTTCTAGAGGCTAGACAACTGTTAAGTCTGTGAGAGTAGGTGCCGCGACCTCTTTGGACCTAGGCAGTGGCCTATGCTTGGTTGGCTGTCGTGGAATGTTTGAACCCAAGCAACGGCTTTTTCTGGACGACTTGTTTAGATCCAAGGCCTGATAAGTGTTCACGATCGCATCCTGTTTGTTCCTAGGCGACGACTGTCTATTAATAATAGTCCTTGACCATAATGACTATAATGAGCATATCAAATATAACACTCAACAAATGAAATCACTAAGAGTGGGACATAATAGTCATGGGACATGTGGGCATAAAGAGTAAATGTAAACGAAAGCAATGCCACTCACATGTCATTAATGAAGAATGATATATATATGATGAAAAATGCAATCTCGTGAATTGATAGCCACTATTAAATGAGGCAAAATGTATATTAACATGTTATAACAATTATTTAGACTTTTGAATCACATTCACCTAAGGATCATATAGGACTTTTAAGGGTTGTAATTTATGTTTGGGGTGGATAATCATGATAATGGGAAATTGTGGGTAATTTCAAAATTGGAATATATATTCCATAACAAGCAAAGTATATGACAATAGAGTATGACTTAAATTATTTTCTTTAATAACTCCGGGATTTGTACTTTTTTTCCATTACCTTTATTTTTATTTTATTTTGTTTTCCTGTGCTTTCATTTTCACTTCTTTTTCTCGATAATAAAAGCCAACTCGTATGCTTAATTGAAACCACAAGACAAAGACATCATTTAATCCGAAATACAAATCTAAATAAAGACTTGGAAAGTGTATATATGGTTTAGAACTGCAATGTGGATCAGGTTACGGAAGTTTAATTTTGAAACCAAAGGTTAATAGTTAATCTCCAAGAGGTTGATTAAAGGAAGTATTTACGGTGAGGTCAAGGTCGATATAGGTTATATAACAAAAAGGGCCTCCTTTAATAAGGTTTACATAATTCTCAGGTCAAAAAAACGTTGAAAATCATACAGAAGTAACTTGTTTTTAAAATGAACTCAATTAATGAATTATCAAATGAAGAATAATGAGAAAATTGGAAATATAAACGCACTGAAGGAGGACAGAGTAAATCATGCAACACTCATAAACTAAGAAAAGAGCAAAGATCGCTCGATTTTAGTGTACACAAAGCAACAAAAGGTCGTCGAGTTATAATTATACTACTGAATCATTTAACAAGAAATGCTCATATGCTCATGGGGTCAACGTTTCAATTCATGCATTTATTCTAAACATCGATAATTTGAGGATTAAATCCTAACAACATGAAAGAAATAGAGTATGCATCGTTGATTTAGCAATTGGATAGGACAATTATTTGATTAATTATCGAAAATAAGGGAAAAAGGCCCAACAAATGGGGAAAAGGAAGAAAAATGAAATTTTCAATTTTTTACAAAAGCGCGCTTCGGAAGAATATGATATCAAATCAATGACATTCAAGAATATATGGGAAGCATATCCAAAACACCCTAACTTAAATGTTTCATTGTCCCCATTGTGAATGAAGAACAAATTTTCGTAAGTGGGGAAGAGAGATGACCCAATATGGACCGATCCTAAAATCGTTCGAGTTCAATGATTACACATAACATGTTAGAACCAAGAATATAAAAATTGAAAAAAAACATAATTAATTACACTAGACGATATTAATAAGAAAAATAAAACTATTATGTATAACTAATAATTTTAACTTCTAATCTAGCTATACACTAGAAATTGAAAATTTTGAGGGTCCGCCCATAAAACAATTAGACTTTGAGGTATTAATGGAGGTCCCACATTGAGGTCATATCTCCTACAAAATAAAAATTTTGTTTGCACGACGGAAGGCATGCAAAAGGTGGGGGGAAGTAACCATCACCAATGATTTTTTTTTTTTTGCGAATGATGGGGTGTTTGGATATAAGTACAAATGGAACCCAATAAAGTCAAAATTTTATCCCAAAGGTTTTTCAAGTGAAATTGGAAGTGGGGAACATAGAAGGGAAAATTCGATCATGGGAAGAATTTTGAAAACACATTTCTTGACAAGAGTTAGGTCAAAATCCTTAAGACTTTCATCTGATTCTTGCGGTACTTGTAATGGTTCAATATTGATGAAAGAAAATGGTGAGGAAACTATGTCAATATCAAGAGATGAATCATCATTTCTAAAAGATTGAATTTTGAAGTAGTTAGTATAATTCTCAATAAAGTTATCTTTTAAAATTATTTGAGTTAAAGAACAATTAACCTCAATTTTTTTTCTAAAGATAAATCATTTCATTGCAAATGGATACTTATATGTTTCATCATCACGTACATTATCCATTATGCGCTGGGTAAAGAGAATCATGGTTTGTTCCAAAGTAGGCATCCTAAAATCAAAATCCTTGGATTCTTCATTTGGTTCAAAGCATTCTTCGTCTTCCACAGTCTCAAGAGAAAAATCACCGTTAGCTTCAAATTATGCATCCAAATCTTTTTAGTAACAATAATTTTCTTCACGGTAATATGTATAAAAAAATTTCATGTTCTTAACTTTGCAAGTAAGCACCAAATGAATTCGGTGGTAGGAAAATTCACTACCTACATTCAAATTATTAGTATAACAGTTTTCAAGGTCATTGTCATAATAGTTCGGATAACTATTAACATAATAGTTTTCAACTTAAATTACTCTAATAATTTTGTCACTTTTTTAATTGGGAAACCCAACTATCGATTGAGATATAAACCTGAAAAAATTTCAGCCCTATGGATCTTTGATTAAATCGTACATTATAAAGAAAACAAGAACTAGGTTTAAAGATTAAACATGGGGTTTTAAGAGTCCATATCTTTGCTAATCTTGTTATGATTCATGTGAGGTGACAAAAGTATATGATAATTAAATCCTTGCATCCATCCAGGTATAAAAAAAACTTTATTAAACCTTTTGTACGATAGAATCTTCTAGTGCGTGATCCTCCCCAAATTCAGGAAAATGTGTGGACACCTTTTGAGATGAAATCCCTTCTTTATGACAGAGAGATATGGTGGTTTCTCTCTAGGCCTCTTCACAAAATTATTAATATTATTTTCTCTCACCTCTCTCAAATCCTAATGAACTATATTAATGATCAAAACTACTTTCCACACCTTTATATACAAGTACAAGAGGTGGGATTAGGCAAAACTGGGTTTCTTGAGAGTATGGGCCTGCTGACTACTTGGGTATATGAACTATACCAGGGACATAAGAAAAATAATTAAATTACCTCCAAATAAATACTCAAAAATTACAATTACAATTACCATAAATATTTTCTTTGTTTATTTAATCGTGAATTATTTCCACTAAATAATCACAATTGTACTCCAATTTAATTATGTTAAAATCACTCGGATATAATGAGGTCTTATTTATAAAGTTGATTATGGTACATAATATGATTCTTGACGTTAAGTTTTCAAGAACTTTGTCAAATCAATTTACTACTGTTCGACTTTAATCAACATCTCAGAAATCTCCTTGATCCTGAGACTTTACTAATATACTAATTCAATAGGATTATAAAATAATCCTCCGACTGAGGTTTACTTGGTGTAAACAGAACTTGTAAGTCTATCAAGGGCGTATCACAATCCATAGTGTCCCCTTGACATGGAATCCTCTGAATTATGATCTAAGACCTACTTACACAACTACCACTCAATATGCGGCGATTATCTGATGCGATATAAATCAGATCGAACTCATACAAATCAAAGTGATATTTGTGCAATAATTTTAATCCTCATAATTATTGGGATTAAGAATATATGAACACTTTACAAATAGTGTGAGATTTCCCTAGTCTAATCAAGATAACCCTTAAACTCAAATCGAATGGGTGACCCACTTCAAGACCTTCTTGGGATGTACCGATCACAATCATTTATCAAACTATAGAACAAGTTATCAAATCATCAAACAGGTTTTCATAGTTTAAGATAAACTACTAGGATTACACTGCAACTGTTCTGATTGATGTCAACTGTCCATCTACGTTGTGAACATTTCAGTAGTGTTAGGACCGAAATCCTAATATCCTAGTGATCAACCTGAACTTTACTCACCGTAATTATTACTAATCTCTATTGACTGACATATCTATAATATAATTAAACCAAATATTGGGCCTTCTCGCAACTGTTATTCTTATTTTAATATGAACTAGCACACCTGCTCTTAAAAGATAACCTTTAAACATGGTTTTTAAAATAAAACCCCAACAACATCCCACATAGTCTTAAAGTCATGTATCAAACTTCATTCCCCAAATTGATTCCTATCGGTAAAAGGATTAACCGGGCGTTATCTGATACAACATTGGTCATAAACATATCACCTTCTTGTTTGATTTCTCAAACTAGGTGAAACATACGCTCAATGTTCTTAACCCTCTTATGGGTTACGAGTTGTCTATAACTTGCAATCATACCATTACAAATAATAAAAGTGTAATATCTAATTTCCTTTGAAGTAAATTTACCCAAGGTAATTAGGAAGTAACCGATCCATATAGCCTCTTTAGTTTCCTCCAAAGTGGGAACAACTTTGGTCTCCATAGTCAAGACAACAATCTAAGATTTCTTCACACTCTGACAACTTATAGCTCAATCTCCTTTGGATAAATATATATTTTGAGCTTGAAACTTGGAATCCTTAAATAATTAAAAATTGAGTCTTTGTGCCTAAAAGGTACAAGACTATTATACTAAAATTTCTTGACTATGCCGGAGTAATAACATATTTTGGTCATTATGCACCATATATAGATCTCTTGAGGCTGTCCATAATTAAATACTTAGGTATATTACTCATTCCTTCCATCTATTAAGTGTCTTAAAACACTAATCCCTAGACAAAATGGTTAATTACTTAAAAATAATCTTTTTTAATAGATTCTCAAAGCTAATTTTATGTATGTAGTATTGCCATAATTGACTTGGGATAATCCCAACATCATTTGTAATTGATCTAACAAGATCTTGATCATAAGGATGTGGGTGGCTTTTCCTAAGTACTTTATATCAAAAATCTGGACAACCACACTCCAATGTAAGACAATACTCCAACCCCATTACTAATTAGACAAATATTATCTGCAACTTGTACTAAAAATTCCACCACATTTTCACCATGCTTCTTATACATACAAGTGCTTTTTGAACTCATATGAAATCAATAAATTATTATTTGATCAAACCGAATGACCCAAGACCTTGATGTTAGCCTAAATCCAGAAAGTGGATGATACAAACTCACATCACTTTTCTTTTACTGACTTCTTACTATGTACTTATCAAGACAATCATTTAAGAACGCAATCTGAATGTTAAAAGAATTCCGTCTGATTTTAGCATGGATATCATAGGAATATTTTCTTATAGTCAATCTCTTTCTTTCTAAGTAAACCCTTTTGTAATCCTTACCTTGCAGGTTTACACCTTTCCATCCATGGTTCTTTTAAATTCTTGTAGGTGCACTTGATCCCGATGGGTTTTCCCTCATGAACGAGTTTACAAGTCCTATAATTGATTTAAAGTCATCGAATCCTTTTTGGTATCATTAGTCATATGTCAAAGAAAAATTCTTTGTCTTGGAATGCCGCGTTATTTTTCCCGAGAGTTCGTTCCTGTTTTCCTTGAATATTATCGAAATAATCACCTAAAACATTAACCATTTAGGATGAATCCAAATTCTCCCATAACGATGCCACCCCACTTACCATTCATCATAAGTTACACGTGAATCGTAATCATCGACATTTCTCCCACTAAGACAAGGTAGCGTATTATCGATATTACGTCCTATTTCATCCTGTATGGGTGGTGTAGAAACATTGGTAATATGATGTTCCATAATATCTTGTAAATCTAACTTACATTTGGGTATGTGGTTTATGACATAATCCACTTTCAAGAACTTGACATTGATTCAAATGTAAGTTTACCTGTTCTACGATCAATGTTACCATGGAACCATTGCAACAAATCGCAATCCTAATTTGTAGTTTTCGAGTTTACATATCATGTTACCGCGGATTGGACCAAAAATCATGTAATTACTTTTAAGAGATAAACCATTACCTTTTCCTTTTTTTCTTACAGAGCAAGGAAGACTCAGACACGTTGCTACAAAAGTTTTGACTACTTGTAGTTAGAATACATGTAACACCCCACCTAATTAAATACCGGGTGGCCAGTCCCATACCAAATTAAAAGAGAATATATAGTTGGCTCATTCTTAGCATCATTATCGAAAACATTTACAACTCACCCAATACCCAATTAACCGGTGTTAAAAACTTTCCAAATTTTAATTCAACAAAATCCATTTTTAGTTTAAGAATAACACAACACATATTATTCTACAACACTAATAACTGAACAGATAACACAAAAGAATTTAAATGCAATTGGAATAAACATTCCAAAATAATAATCCAATACAGTAATCCCAATCATAATAAATGTATTAAAGTGACACAAGTACAAGAGTATTTTGACTCAGATAGAAAAGAGATAACTGAATTCCTTTGGGCGACATGCCCAAACTAAGAGAATATTGTGAATCAAATGAAGATAGGCATCTAAGAAATACTCCATAGCTCGTCATAATCCTCTAAGGTTGGCGTCCTTATTACTGGACACCTGATATAGAAGATACAATAGAAAAGAAAATATGTAAGGAAACGGGTCAGAGCCCGATGTGAAAATGATTTGTAAAACAGCAAGCATTTAACAAGTGCAATAAAGAATTTATTATGTACATGTTAGTATCCAACTCTCACTTTCAATTCTCACCTCTCATCTAGAGTGCACACTTAATGTATCCTATTAACCTCCTAGTTAATGGTTCCTCTTCACAAATTTCCATAACATGATTGCATCCCATATCATAACCCCGTATGTCCCATACCATACGTCATATATTTATTCATATACATTTCTCATTAACATAAATCCTTTCTCATTCATATGAATTAAGATTTTCAAATCTATAAGAATAAACATTCATTAACTTAGTTTAATTCTCTTTCTCTATTCATCGTTATCTACAATTATCACACAGTAGATAGATTCAACCACTATATTCATTTAATTCATTATATATATATATATATATATATATATATATATATATATATATATATATATATATATATATATATATATATATATATATATATATATATATATATATATATAATATGCCACCCTGAGTCACAGCTGCAGTGCAATGCATTACTCTGCTATCATGTCCCATCATCGCTGGCCGCCGAATAGGGGACTAAAGGTCCCTTAAGGATTTCTCGAACCACAAACATCAACATATAAATTGGAGGCGAACATAGTTCTCGTATCCACGGGTCACGCACATACCTATCTACCAACAGTCAGTGGACTTATTAACTCCCCAATAAGTCTTTCATAGACCTATGTTCTTGAGAGACAAATCAAAATCCCATGGATTCATCAGGATATGACATCCCTCATGCGCAAACCTCCCATTGATATCAAGTAAGCTAGGTATGTCATACACATAAATCATCAATCAATCAAATAGTCATTATCATACCTATAATATAATATCAACAAGGTACTTATATTACCCTAAGATAATTCCCATACGTAGCATTATATCTCTCAAATCCTACGTATTAAAATATTATGTCTTTACTTCTCAATTTAATTGTCCCCGAGCCTCACTCATTGCTCAAGGTTCAAATAGTTTTTTCCTCAACATTTTATTCAGTAAGAAATCACTAATATCCTATTGGTCCATATCATCTTATCTCCCGAATTACCACGAATTAAACTCTCCCTTAATTAGGGTTACAACCGATAGTTTCTAAACTCTTATAAACACATCTTCTATCAACTAGGATTGAATACCATCATCACATGGCTCATAATTACTATATGACCTATCAACAAAACCAACATCCTCGCATCCTATAACATCTCTCCACTTCCGATGTTGTTAAGGTTTATGCGCGGAACGTCTCGCAAAGCGAAATCCAAACAAGGAACCCCTCCAATACACTACTACTTAACTTTGTCAGTTGTGGAGGTCCGTCAACTTCAAATACGCAATTGGGATAACATCATACCCTCTTTCAGCCAAATGTGGTCTAAACTCCCATCTCTATCCAGGAGACATACCACTAAGCGCTTGTACTACACTCAGCCCTTGCACAATCAATAATGAGCTTAAACTCAGTCCCTCCCTAATGTTCAAATTGTAACCCTAAGGCTACCCAGGTGTTATATTCAATCTCCCCTACTAAACCTCTATTTAATCCTCATGCATACCATTTAGAATCCAACACATGAATCTAGAAACCAATTTTTCTTTCAATTTAATTACCATAATTCTAATAAATTAAATCCTAATAACATTAATTCGATTCTCATCTAGGGCTTACCGATCTTCCCTAAGTCCCATAATATCCAACAAATAATCACCAAAGACTTACAAAAGGTTCGGGATAAGAACAAGCATTAAAAAGAAACAACTTCGAATATTCTGGGGAGGCCGATCGATCGAAGGCAAGGGGTCGATCGATCGATCGCCCAGATAACAACCCAGTTTTTCTGCATTTCTTCAAATACGGGTTTAACCATTTTTTATCCTTCAAACCTTCATATTAACAACGCAAATGACTTATAAACCTTACTACATGATATATCAACATATATAAATGATTTATAATGCTCTAAGCATCCTATAATCATCAAGAGATTGAATTAAAAGCATGTTTATATCCCCGTTTTCCAAAAATTATCAACATAATATCTTCAAGAACACATCAATGGTTTTCAGAGTTTCTTCAATTGATTTATGATTATTTCGTGGATCACTAACTACCTACAACATGAGTTTGATTCCTATATAAGTTCATATTTCCATAAATCCATTTCAACTCCATCTTTATCTTCCAAACATGAAAAATCATCTCATTTTATAACTATTCTAACATGGACAATATACAAACTTAGATTACAAATATCAAACACTTGCCTCTAATGAAGATCTGATCCTTTGGTGTTGTATATCACAGGTGGTTCTCCCTTTTCCGGATAACTTTCGGTGGTGGTTGGTGGTGGTGACCTTTGGTCTTTGTTCTTCTCCTTCCCAAGTAAGCTTTCTTCTACCTAAGCAACCTTTCGCTCTCTCTAGGAAGATGACTTCTCTATTTTGTGTAGAAGAGATGAATAACCCACATACACTTAATCCCCAAATACTTATAGTAGGACAAAATTTTAAATAACTATTCATCCCCCCTATAAAAATGACTAAAATTCCCTTTTGGGTTGTCTCTTCATTTCCAAATGACCCGAGACCCAAAACCGACATCCAAATAGACTTTTATAACTATTTCAACCCTTCCAGATTTAACGACGTAGTCGAAATGACTATAAGGTTGATAGAAAATAAACTCCCTTTTTAATTTAACAAATTAGTCTTGACACGTCCCATACCGCGTCTGATTAAAAATTCAAATTACTGATTTAACAACTCACAACAATATCAATAATCATCACATTCATATATTACCTAAATATCTTTAAGTAATATTCAGAATCATACATTTTAATATCCACAATTCGGATAAAACCCCAAAATAATTAATTTATAATAAAATCCAATTTAATCCACTAATTTAAAATATAACCCATTTTAAAAGTCATTAAAATTACGGGGTATTACATACTTCCCCCCTATAACAGAATTTCGTCCCGAAATTCGGAAAGATAAATCATACTAGGAAGGTCAACTCTGAGTATAAATCTCACATCGCAAGAAATCTAAGTAGCACCGCCCATACAGTACATTATCGAAAATCCCCATCGATGTTACACTAAGTCTCACCATATAGTTTCAACATAATCAAATTTTAACTTTAGGCAATCTTCCCTATACCATCCTCGTGACAAAGTTTAGGAAAATGATCCTCACTTATTAAACAAATAAATCCTGAAGTCACAACTAGTTAGTATGTCACAATTATGAAAAATACTGCAATCTAACCATCCAGGGCGCCCATACACCCTATCGTACCACTTTCATTATATTATTTAACACAAAGGTTATAAACTCATATCCTAAAGACCTAACTTATTTTGACTCCCAACAGTTATTATTTTCATCCGTGTTGTGTCTCGCAAGTAAATCCAAACAAGGAACCCCCCCGATACACTACTAACTAAAGTAGTCATACATGGAAACTCCTCAGGTCCTTAGTCAATAGTTTATAACCTCTCTACAGGTTTTATCTATTTCAAATAAAAGTCTACTCATCTACTCTCTTGTTAAAGACAACATGATGGATATAATAGTACATACGCTCTCATATAACACAAATCAATCCACATCGATAGTCACATCATGTTCGTACATGCCCAAAGTAAGTAATTTCGTGATAAAAATCAGACCCACGTGAGGACATGAAAATATAGGTGTCCCACAACCCCTCGGTGAGTCTACGTAAATTACAGTGCTGTAGGCTAAGTTTAGCAACCCTTTTTCCCACACAATATTAATCGCTACAAAAATCAATATACGCCTCATAATTCCTTAGATAGAAAACATACCCTCATTCGCGGGTGGTGGTTCTTGACTCCCACTATTATAACTTTGCTCTATTGAGTCAAGAAAATTTTACCCCAAATTTTCAGTTCTAGTTAACCACGCTCCACTATATGCCCAAGTCTTTGAATATATTGACTTCGTTAGGTAACACACAAAATTCCCGCATTTCAAGAACTTTTACTGATGACTCTCCTCAATTTTCCATAATAGGGGTGACCTTGACTACGGTGATCATACTCGAACATACTTCATAACCTCCTAAGTACGATCTCCGCGATCCGTCCAATGGCCCACATCTTCCATAATTCTTGTACGAACCCGTCCGAACGCAAATAAGATTCACTAATATATACAGAATCTGACCAAAGAAATCAACAATCCGAAACATAGGGCTCTACATCAAAGAACGCTAAGCTGAAAACACATTAAGCCGTACAGATCCTAAAGGACAGTAGAGCCTAATGCTCTGATACCACCTGTAACACCCCGCCTAATTAAATACCGGGTGGCCAGTCCCATACCAAATTAAAATAGAATATATAGTTGGCTCATTCTTAGCATCACTATCGAAAACATTTACAACTCACCCAATACCCAATTAAGCTCGTGTTAAAAACTTTCCAAATTTTAATTGAACAAAATCCATTTTTAGTTTAAGAATAACACAACACATATTATTCTACAACACTAATAACTGAACAGATAACATAAAAGAATTTAAATGCAATTGGAATAAACATTCCAAAATAATAATCCAATACAGTAATCCCAATCATAATGAATGTATTAAAATGACACTAGTACAAGAGTATTTTGACTCAAATAGAAAAGAGATAATTGAATTCCTTTGGGCGACATGCCCTAACAAAGAGAATACTATGAATCAAATGAAGATAGGCGTCTAAGCAATACTCCATAGCTCCATAACTCATCATAATCCTCTAAGGTTGGCGTCCCTGTTGATGGACACCTGATATAGAAGATACAATAGAAAATAAAATATGCAAGGAAACGGGTCAGAGCCCGATGTGAAAATGATTTTTAAAACACTAAGTATTTAACAAGTGCAATAAAGCATTTATTATGTACATGTTAGTATCCAACTCTCACTTGCAATTCTCACCTCTCATCTAGAGTGCACACTTAACGTTTCCTATTAACCTCCTAGTTAATGGTTCCTCTTCACAAATTTCCATAATATGATTCCATCCCATATCATAACCCCGTATGTCCCATACCATACGTCATATATTTATTCATATAAGTTTCTCATTAACATAAATCGTTTCTCATTAATATGAATTAATCTTTTCAAATCTATGAGAATAAACATTCATTAACTTAGTTTAATTATCTTTCTCTATTCACCGTTATCTAAAATTATCACACAGTAGATAGATTTAACCACTATATTCATTTTATTCATTATATATATACACATATCTAATATGGCACCCCAAGTCACAGCTGCGGTGCAATGCATTACTCTGCTATCATGTCCCATCATCGTTGGTCGCCGAAAAGGGGACTAAAGGTTCGGTAAGAATTTCTCGAACCATAAACATCAACATACAAATTGGAGGCGAACATAGGTCTCGTATCAATGGGTCACGCACATACCTATGTACCCACAGTCAGTGGAATTATCAACTCCCCGATAAGTCTTTCATAGACCTATGTTATTGAGCGATAAATCAAAATCCCACGGATTCATCCGGATATGACTGCCCTCACGCGCAAACCTCCCGTCGATAGCAAGTAAGCTAGGTATGTCATACACACAAATCATCAATCAATCAATTAGGCATTATCATACCTATAATATAATATCAACAAGGTACTCATATTACCCTAAGATAATTCCCATACGTAGCATTATATCTCTCAAATCCTAGGTATTAAAATATTACGTCTTTACTTCTCAAGTTAATTATCCCCGAGCCTCACTCATTACTCAAGGTTCAAATAGGTTTTTCCTCAACATTTTATTCAGTAAGAAATCACTAATATCCTACTGGTCCATATCATCTTTTCTCCGAAATTACCACGAATAAAACTCTCCCGTAATTAGGGTTATAATAGACAGTTTATAATCTCTTATAAACACATCTTATATCAACTAGGATTGAATACCATCATCACATGGCTCATAATCACTATATGACTTATCAACAAAACCAACATCCTCGCATCCTATAACATCTCTCCACTCTCGACGTCGTTAAGGTTCATGCGTGGAATGTCTCGCAAAGCGAAATCTAAACAAGGAACCCCTCTAATACACTACAACTTAACTTTTTCGGTCGTGGAGGTCCGTCAACTTCAAATACGCAACTCGGATAATCTCATACCCTCTTTCAACCAAATGTGGTCTGAACTCCCATCTCTATCCAGGAGCCATACCACTAAGCGCTTGTACGACACTCAGTCCTAGCGCAATCAATAATGAGCTTAAACTCAGCCCCTGATGTTCAAATTGTAACCCTAAGGCTACCCAGGTGTTATATTCAATCTCCCCTACTAGACCTATATTTAATCCCCAGGCATACCAATTAGAATCCAACACATGAATCTAGAAACCCAAATTTGTTTCAATTTAATTATCATA
This sequence comes from Sambucus nigra, assembly GCA_949130495.1. Classification (NCBI taxonomy): domain Eukaryota; kingdom Viridiplantae; phylum Streptophyta; class Magnoliopsida; order Dipsacales; family Adoxaceae; genus Sambucus; species Sambucus nigra. The sequence goes on along the minus strand of OX422222.1, from coordinate 115,667,318 downwards.
TTTCTAATCAATTAAATCCCAATCACATTAATTCGATTCTCATCTAGGGCTTACGGATCTTCCCTAAATCCCATAATATCCAATTAATAATCACTAAAGACTTACAAAAGGTTCAGGATAAGAACAAGCATTAAAAAGAAACAACTTCAAAGATTCTGGGGAGGTCGATTGATCAAAGGCAGGGGGTCGATCGATCGATCGCCCAGATAA